>CM018680.1:58470907-59204927 GCA_009363875.1 Mikania micrantha | reverse complement strand
GAGGACGATTGATGATGTCCCGTGGTGTGTAACTTCCCGATGTATTCCCTGAGGAATTGCCTGGATTACCCCGAACGGGAAATTGAGTTCAGATCGATTAGTGCCGGGGGCACAACCCGTTGCCAAAGCACCTTACCGTTTAGCTCCAACTGAGATGAAGGAAATGATGACCCAGCTACAAGAACTCCTTGACAAAGGTTTTATACGACCGAGTGTCTCTCCGTGGGAGCGCCCGTGCTGTTCGTAAGAAGAAAGATGGAAGTATGCGTATGTGTATCGATTACAGGGAACTGAATAAGTTGACCGTAAAGAACAGGTATCCTCTACTAGAATTGATGACTGTTCGATCAATTGCAAGTTGCAAGCTGGGTCTCGAAGATAGATCTCCGATCCGGTTACCATCAGTTGAAAGTTCGAGAGCAGGATATTCCAAAGACTGCTTTCCGTACGCGTTATGGACATTACGAGTTTCTCGTGATGTCGTTTGGATTGACGAATGCTCCGCAGCAGCATTTATGGATTTGATGAACAGAGTATGTCGACCGATGCTGGACCGGTCCGGTCGGTTATGTGTTTATTGATGTATTTTGATTTATTCAAAGAACGAGGGAGACCATGCGCCACGTACGTGAGGTATTGGAAATCCTGAGGAGGGAAGAGGACTTTATGCTCAGCTATTCTCCAAATGCCCTTTCTACGCTTCTATGCACGAGATGTACAGGTGGTACAGTCTGGGTCACGTGGTGAACCCAGAAGGCATTATGGTAGATCCAGCTAAAGTGGAAACGATTATGAAATGGAGTCCTCCAAAGTCACCGACAGAAGTACGCAGTTTTCTTGGTTGGCCGGTTACTATCGGAGATCATTCAGGACTTTTCCAAGAAAGCGACGCCACTGACGAAGCTCACGAAGAAAGACGTAAAGTAAGAATGGGGTCCAAACAAGAACAAGCGTTTTCAGTGCTGAAGAAGAAACTTACCCAAGCTCCTGTTCTAGCACTGCCGGATGGGAATGATGATCTTGTTGTGTATGCCGATGCGTCACGACAAGGGTTGGGATGTGTATAATGCAAAGGGGAAGGGTGATAGCTTATGCTTCGCGCCAGCTAAAGATTCATGAGGCTAACTACCCGACCCACGATCTTGAACTCGCTGAGTGGTGTTTGCATTGAAAATATGGAGGCACTATTGTATGGAGTAAGGAGTACCATCTATACCGACCACAAGAGCTTGAAGTATTTCTTTGAGCAAAAGGATTTAAATATGAGGCAGAGACGATGGCTTGAGCTGTTAAAGGATTATGACTGTGATATTCTATATCACCCGGGAAAGGCCAATGTGGTGGCAGATGCTCTGAGTCGCAAGACTGATCATCCTGCCATACGAGTAAAATCGTATAGTTTGGTGATAACGCCAGACTTTCTGAACGAGCTCAAACAGGCGCAAAGGAGGGATTGAAAGAAGAGAATGTGGGTTTTGAACGCGTCTTCGGACAAGTCAAGAACTTGGTAGACAATGACCATGGGATAAAGTTACGATTCGGTCGAATGTGGGTGCCCAGAAATGGGGACATTCGAGCGAGGATTTTAGATGAAGCCCACAAGTCACGATACTCGGTACACCCCGGTGCAACGAAGATGTATCAAGATCTCCGACAGGATTATTGGTGGCCGGGCATGAAGTTTAATGTGATGCAATATGTGAACAGGTGCCTTACTTGTGCGCAAGTGAAGGCTGAACATCAGAAGCCCTACGGATATGTGCAACCTCTAGAGGTACCAGAATGGAAATGGGAACACATCACCGTGGATTTCATTACCAAGCTACCAAAGACAGCTAAGCGACATGATGCCATATGGGTGATTGTGGACCGACTGACGAAGAGTGCACACTTTCTTCCTATCAGGGAAACGTATACGTCCGAAAGGTTGTCTGAGTTGTTCGTGAAAGAGATTGTGACCAGACATGGAGTTCCTGTCTCCATTGTGTCAGATCGGGATACGAGGTTTACTTCCAGATTCTGGAAGCAGTTTCATGATGCTATGGGAACGAGGTTAAATATCAGTACCGCCTATCACCCCCAAACGGATGGACAGTCGGAAAGGACTATTCAAACGTTGGAGGATATGCTTAGGGCGTGCATTATCGATTTTGGAGGAAGCTGGGATGACACTTGCCATTGGTGGAGTTTTCGTACAATAACAGCTATCACTCTAGTATCGGAATGCCCCCATATGAGGCGTTGTACGGACGACGACGATGTAGAACCCCGGTATGCTGGGGTGAAGTGGGCAGAAAGAAACGGGAAACAAGGCTGCTGTGATTGAGATGGCAGAAAAGCTACGGGTGATAAAAGCACGTATGAAGGCTGCACAAGATCGCCAAAAGTCCTACGCTGACAAGCGCCGGAGACCGATCGAGTTTGATGTTGGCGATCGAGTGTTGCTGAAAGTATCACCATGGAAGGGAATCATTCGATTCAGAAAGCGAGGCAAGTTGAGTCCGAGGTACATCGGACCGTTTCCGATAAAGGCAAAGGTAGGGAAAGTCGCGTATCGACTGGACCTACCAGAGGAGCTGAACGGGATTCATCCTACCTTCCACGTGTCACATCTTAGGAAGTGTCTGGCAGACGAGCTAGCACATGTTCCCCTAGATGACATTGAAGTAGATGACCGACTAAACTACATTGAAGAACCAGTTGCCATTATGGATACGAAGGAAAAGCAGCTACGGAATAAAAC
The DNA here is from genome assembly GCA_009363875.1 of Mikania micrantha. Lineage (NCBI taxonomy): Eukaryota > Viridiplantae > Streptophyta > Magnoliopsida > Asterales > Asteraceae > Mikania > Mikania micrantha. Next base: position 59,202,184 of record CM018680.1, on the reverse strand, counting down.
GATTCGTCAAGTAAGAGTTCAGTGGAAGCATCGGAAGGGTTCAGACACGACGTGGGAATTGGAAGACGAGATGAGGAAGTTGTATCCTCATTTGTTCGATATGTAACGAGGCAGGTTCGGGACGAAACCTATTGTAAGGAGGGGAGACTTGTAACATCCCAAATTTTCTAAAACAAGTTACTTGAACTTACAAATGGGTAACGAATAATAAGCTTGACGGAAGAAGATAGACGAAAAGTAAAGAAGTTAGGACCTCGGGTTCGTGTACTCTACATGTGGATCAAGTACACTGTACTCGAAATTAGTATTCGAAAATCCCCATATTTCGAGTACAGGGACCTTCCCTATAAATACCCGTGCCTTGGGAATAGTGCGAACCTTTGGTTGGAGGCATAGTTTCTTTTGAGTACTCGAAGTAGGAGTCCAAGAACATCAAGAATCGAGCTTTGAGCGACCAAACAAAGAAGGAAAAGCACGGGATTCTACCAGAGAATCAGCTACCTTCAAGTAAGTGATTCTTATATAGAAAGCTGGATTTTTATACAAAAGTTAGGATAGTCATACAAAAAGGGAACTTATGCATAAAGCTCACACCTTTATGTCATAAAGTTCGAAACTTTGATGTTCCAGTGTGTTGATAACACCCTAAGGAACCTAGAACTAGCTCCCCAAAGTCGTAGATGAATTTCTGAGATGTTTAAATGATGAAATGATGAGTACACGAAATCATGAGCAGAGGGTACTCGAAATCATACATGTTAATTCGAGTACATGGACAATTCGAGTACAAGGGGTATTTCGGATACATGACTACTTCGAATACAAGGGCCATTTCGTGTACAATAAGTAGTTCGAATACACTTAATGAATTCGAGTACAGGGCCATTTCGTGTACCAGGGTATTTCGTGTACCCCAGTATTTCGAATACAAGGATTTCGTGTACATGAGTGGTTCGTGAACTACAAGTGTTCGAATACTATCCAGGTTCGAGAACTTGTAGTTAGGAGGAGTAACTAGTAGGTTATGAGGACTTGAAATATATCCTAAGTCTATGAATGGTATGTGATGAGACGATGTAATGATGTAGGTTCCCAGGTCTTAACTAAGGAGTTCGGTTAAGAAGATAAGGAGCCATCATCAGGTGAGTTCTAGACGCCCTATTTTTGCTTAATGTTTTGGGCTGACATACATGCTTATTGTTATGTCTATGATGATATGTGCCTATGATGATGATGAATGAATGATGATATGCCCTGACCATGTACGCATGTTAAGGTGATAGTATGATTATTGCATGAAAGTATGCTAAGAATGATGAATGCATGTTAGTAAGTTATGATGATAAACTGAATGATAACATGCTATGATGATAAATAGGGATGTATGTTATGATGAAATCCTAGGTACGCTATGATGAAAGTATGATGTTATGATGATTACATGCTAGTCAAATGTGTTTATGTTGCCATGATGAATGATATGATGACGTGCGGCTAGCATGACATGTGCATGGTACTAGGATGTTATGATGACATGATACTAGCATACCCTGTATGAGAAATCCTATGTTATTAGGATAATGATACGATGTTATGATGAATGATGATATGGTGCTAGTGTATCATGTCATGATGAATGATGGTTGCTCCAGTACTTGTTACTGGGTAAGTATGGTTGCTCCAGTATTTGTACTGGGTAAGTATGGTTGCTCCCGTACTCGTTACGGGGTAAGTATGATGTTGCTCCCGTACTCGTTACGGGGTAAGTATGATGTTGCTCCCGTACTCGTTACGGGGTAAGTATGATGTTGCTCCCGTACTCGTTACGGGGTAAGTATGATGTTGCTCCCGTACTCGTTACGGGGTAAGTATGATGTTGCTCCCGCATTCGTTACGGGGTAAGTATGACGTTGCTCCCATATTCATATGGGGTAAGTATGGTTATGGTTGCTCCAGTACTTGCTACTGGGTAAGTATGGGTGCTGCAGAACGCTTCGGCGGGACAGACCAACGGTTATGGAGCCTTGTGCCGGCATAAGCCCACTGTTCGAATGGTAACAGTGGAACGTATGATGATGATGATGTAAGGATGTTATGTGCTAAGGTTATGGACTATGTGTATGAAATGATGTATATGTTATGTATGTTTAATGTGGTTTATGAAAACTAGAATCACCAGCGTAAGCTGACTTGATTTAGCATGTATGTCAGGTTGAAGGTATGATAAGAGGAGGCATGGAGCTCGGGCATAGAGTCATACGATCCGGTGGTTTTGGCAATTCGATGTGATATTGATACAGACATGTTATTGATTTCTGTTTATCAAACTATGTTTACATTTCCGCTGCATGATTATGAAAGTTTTTAGTTTAAGAGCTATGTGTTATGATGAAAACCAACCTCTGTGAGGTGCCCGGTTTCGGGGCCTCACAGATTTGATTAAAATGATTAAAATGATGAGTTTGATGAACTTTCTATTATTAGAAACTTTATATTGTCAAAATGATGTTATGGATGAAATAGTGAACATGCATGTATGTGGAATTGCTATTAGGATGTTAAGATGATGATTTGAACACTTAGAATGTGATTTTGATAATGTTTATGGTCATATTTGGCATTGTTACTATTTTTAGTAACTTTTGTGGGTCAAATATTGATAGATGATGAATTTGGTTATATGTACATGTTTAAATGATGTTAAATGGGTCATTGTGATGATTTGTAACGTAAGAATGGATTAGGAATGCTTAGATGGTCATTTTTGTGCAAGAACTACAAAGTTACTATTTATAGTAACTTTATTTTTACAAAACCCGACTTAGGAACGTTTTGTTTGATTCAAGCATGCTAAGTGATTTAATATGTTATAACATGATGATTAGATGCTAATATGTGTAAACATGTTATAAACGACTTATGTGACTTCGTATGATGATGTGCTATGTGTTAACATGATCACGTAGGACTAACGAGCATGCTAGAACTATAAACCGTTATGCTTTGTTAACTTTCCATAAATGGAAACCTACTATAAATAGTAAGTTGTCCATATACGCGACTTACGCGTTTTGCACACAACGAGCACGTACACGATTGCTACACTATTCATAACCGTCACACGGTTCACCAACGGGTCGTTGACTTGACACGGTCAACTTTTGTCAAACACGGTCAACTGTGGACCAACACGGTCAAAAACGGTCAATATGGACCAACACGAGCAAACACGGTCATTGTGGACCGACACGGACAAACATGAACAACCGAGGGTTGTTGTGCACGAACACGAGCACGGTCACTTACACGAACTTACGAACAGTATATGATATAGGTTGCCGGTGACCGACGTACTTTCTACACAAGGAGCTTACGCATTTATTTTACAAGCATCACTAAGGTGAGTTTATGGCCCCTCTTTACTCTTTTCAAACGCTTTTAAATAGGGGGAGAATACTAGTTACATCAAGTCAAACATTACTGCTATTACAAACATTTTTGTGTATGCTGGTTTATTAGACAAACATTAAGTGTTGAACTCGTAACAAGCCCTCACAAAGTCTTACCGTTAATGTACGAACAACGTGGTAGGTTTGAATGGATCTGTTTGGGTGTGACTAACCCCGCGTGGCACAATATTGACTGGATGTCATAACCGTGAAACTCTGACCTAACTTGTTGTGTGTACGAGACACAGCGAAGGCAAGAGCAAACAAGTCTAGTTCGGTAGTGACGCACTGACACTTGGAGCCTAGGGCTCGGTACTAACATTTGATAAACAGCATGACACACTTTTATTACTGTATGTATCTATCAAAACCTGTGAACTCACCAACCATTGTGTTGACACTTTTAATTTGTATTCTCAGGTAACTGACAGGGTTATGGATACTCAGGAGTGCACACTTAAAGAACGAGCATTAGGATCACCATGCATTTCTGTTTATCTTTTGAAAACAATTTCATTTGGGTTATGTATTAAACATGTGTTGTCTAACCTTTTCACATTCCGCTGCTTGTTAAGACTATTATTTATTCCGCTGCAATATTATTTAATTTCCGCTGCAAACTATTTTGATAAGTGTGTGTGTCAAACATTGTATTTGTAAACGCATATAGAGCTGTTCTATATGACCTTGAGCTGTGATTCTGGCCACGTCACACCCACGTGGACTGACACCACGAGTGGGAATTTGGAGGTGTGACATACAAGAACCTTTTATTTTGGCTAATCAAGCTCAACAAGTTTCTTATCTGAATGATATTACACATAGGAAGAATTGGAGGGTGGTTCAAAAAGTAAATCATCATATAAATTTTTGATATGCTTGAGCATGATGAAGATGAAGTATCTATGAATCATATATTTCAAGAACAAGAATATAATGAGTTGCCTCCTTTTCAAGCAACTGAAGAGTTACCTCACACTTCTCTCATAGTTCGAAATGATGTGGAACCTGAATCGTTATCATATGAGGCAATTCTAGAAATACGTAACACGAATGCTCCTATTGATGACTTAACAAATATTGATGACGACTATGATGATTTGGGTAGAATTATTTTCAATAGTGAATTTATACCAAATTTTAATATTGATCATGATTCAACTGATCCAGATCATAATAGTGACGATGATGACTCTTTTGCATGATTTTATAAGTAAGTTTTGGTTAGTTTAGAGTACAATTTTTTATTGTTAAATTGCGTATCCCTTGTGACTAATAAAATGGTTCCTTTTTTCTTTATATCTACAAATGGTCCAGATAAAATATATGTTCATTATGTCCCTACCAACACTTTGACACAAGTAATTAAGTGACTTGACTTGCTTATGTTGTGCAACACTCGTATAACCAGACTTGGATCATTTGAATTTTAGATATACGAAAATTGTACAACAACGATACATTTTCCAACAACTATACTTGGATCATTTGAAAATGAGATATGACTTTGAAATCGAATAAAACAAGGAGAATTTTAATCTAGCAATTCAATGCCCATTCACAAAACAGGTTTAACTGGTTTGAGTATTTTGCAATCATACAACTTTCTAAAGGGTTGACATGTTAAATTAATGCATTAAAAGGTAGTCCATATAATGAAAAGACAATCTGTTTATTTAACTGCTATACTAATTTGTGCTTATATATGTTGTTGCATCAAATTAAATTTCTTAACTATCAAGCCATGACCCATATCGAATCTTTCACATTTTAGGTACATAGTTTTTTTTGTGTTAATGATATGTAATACGCCAAACTTGTAATGGATTTTTTATTTTAAGATCATCACGAGGCGTGCATAAGTGATTTTATATAATATAACTGATTAATGTTTAAATCATCCAATATTATGCTAATGAAAACATGTTATGGCAATCTGATGTAACTGCTTGTGGCATGGGATGGCGTGATGTGGCCTTGCTGTAGCCTGATATGGCCTAGCTGCTTCATGTTGTTGGCATGTATTGTGTGTGTAGGTCCTCCTATTTTTTTTGTATTGTTGGGTATATGGTTAAGAGCTAAATTAGTTAGCACAAATGGCTAGCCTACAAAAGTCAAATAACACAAAGTTATTTTTTATGTAGCAATTATATAAAGGTTTCTTTCACAAGCAATTATGACCCATTATGGACTATAAAAGTTAATTAAAAGGCCATAAAAATGACAATTTGGATGACGGGTTTAACTAGGTTCAATGAATGTAACATAATGACAATCTGATTTGTTTATTTAATTGGTACGCTAATTTCTACTTATGTATGTTGTGGCATGGGATGGCCTGGAGTGTTGGGCCTCCTATTTTTGGTATTGTAGGCCTCCTATTTTTGGTATTGTAGGGCATATGGTTAAGTGCACTAGTTGAATCAAATGGTTTGACTATAAAAGTCAAATAACACCAAATGAATTTTTATCTAGAAATTCAGTGACATGTTTCTTTGACTAGCAATTATGACCCGTTATTGACTTTAAAAGTCAAATAAAAGGTCATAAAAATGACAATTTGTTAGGTTTAACTAGTTATGGTAATTTTAATTCATAAAATTTTCTAATGGGTTAGCAGGTTCAATTAATGTAATAAAATGGTAATCCACGTAATGACAATCTGATTTGTTTATTTAATTGGTACACTAATTTCTTCTTATGTATGTTTTGTGTGTGTGTGCAGTGCGTATTTTGTGTTTATTGTGTGTAGTGTATATTTTGTGTTTATTGTGTGCAGTGTTGCTGTTTGTGATGTGGTCCAGTGTTGTTTGTGATGTATGTGCAGTGTGTGCGTTGTGCAGCCGTGTGCGCTATGCAGCTATGTGCCGCAACTTCTGATTCCTTCATAACAGCTTGTTGCTACTTCATGGCAGTCCCTTTTTGATTCGCATAAGTTTATATTTTGATAGACCTGGTCGAGTTGCAACATAGTTGATAATTTTCTTACTGTTTAAATTGTACTTCCAAAAACATGCATCTTGCAAAAATGGATATTTTTTTACAAAATTATATAACTTTTTCATTTTTTGGCTATAGTTTGTGTACATGCATCATTATCATCCCGAAATAACATAAAACCTATCCTTTGACTTTTAAGGTAAATCCTTTTTTGATCCTAACATATTAGTATTTGGCTAAATATTTTTGTTTTAAGCATGTGTAATTTATATTCATTTCACATTTGGTGCACCATGTGATTTTTGTAGGTTGATCGTAAGGCTTCGTAAGGCTACTGGAAAGACGAATATTTGGCGAAACGTGTACATCTATTGTAGATTCAAATGTTGAGGGTTTAGTTGTCAAAGTCATTATTCTACAACAATATGAAGACACAATTTTGCTATTTGACTTTTGCTCTGACTCAGTCCGTAAAATATTAAAATAATGACTTCAAGAAACAATTTTGTTGTTTGACTTTCGCTTGTTGAATCTCGGCTGGTTTTGGAATATCGGCCAAAAAAAGAAAAAAAAATAAAAAAATAAAAAAAGATGATTGAGCTGATGAAATTGTTGTTGAATCCAAAAGGCTCGTATCATTTTATTTCGGACAAAACCAAAAGCTAAATTACTTGATTAATTTGGGTGAGAGGTCTTGCAAAAATTCTACCTAGAGTAGGGAGCAATCTATAGAAACATCCTTTATGTATACACCACAGAAATTTTAACGCCCTACACTTGTTAACAGTTAACTCAAGTAAGACGCATAAAAAAGATAATATATAGTTGAGTAAACGACTAATGAATAAGTAAGTATGCATTTGTTTTTGACAGTTTACCAACTATCTTAAACAATTTATAACCAAAAAAATAAAATTATGACCAAAATGACCTTTTGGTCATTTGGAAGTATAATGGTACACCAAAAACATAAATTAGAACCAAAATACCAAATCAAGCATCAACAATCTTAAATAACAAAAATTCTTTTGAAAATGCTATGAACATGTGTTTTCATGGACAACTAGGATTTTGGCTACAGCAAGCTTATCATGAATTCATCGACAATTGTATGCAACTCTAATTCTTCATTATTTCTTGTCTGGAATTTATGCCAATTAGTGGACCAACTTATTCCAACGTTGGGAACTTGAGGTCAGAATTTATAAATATGCAAATTTGGACATGTAGTAATCCACATATTTAAAAATAAACAGTATATTCAAATGCAATTGTAGCTTTTAATTTAAAGATTGGAGGCTTGTGCCAAATGAAGTGAGGATACCGTTCGCCACAAGTTAACCTTATGTTTCTTTTTAAATTCCAATAGGACTTTTAAATTCTACATTTACTGACAAATTATATGCATTTATTATACTTGTTCCTTGAAGACACTTTTTGCTATTGATGTGGAGATTTCAAATGTATGCAAAGTTGTGGATAGCTACATGGCAAGCGTTTGTCACGCCTATCGTGCTAAGCTACATGCTCACTTCAAGGAGATTGGAGGATCGAAAGATCCAACCAAGGCAAAGGCGTCACCTCCTTATAATATAAGCAAAGAAGATTGGGAATATCTATTTGATATGTGGTGTGACGCAACATATTTGGTAAAGTTATAACAATAATTTAATTATTATCTTATTAAACATTATTTTATATGGTCTAATATTTTTATGATTTATTTGATTGTATGTCCTTAAAGGAAACTGCAAAAAAGAAGGTCGAGGCATGTCGAAACCGCAAAGTGGACAGCAGAAATGGTTCGAAGAGCACAATACGTTCTAACCTTTTGAACATGCATCATTTGTATTATTCATCAGGTCAAATTGACACACGATGTCTTACACATTGGGATGAAGAAAAAGGCTGGATATCCGGAGAAGTTGCTGTAACATATGCAAGTTTACGTGCTCATTTATACCGCCAATTTATACCTATTAATTGTTTTATCTTACTATTTTTCGGTTGGATTCAAACATGAATAATTACCCCATGACCAACATCTCATTTTGTCTGTATGTCTAAAGCCACATGGCAAAAGCATAAACTTTCCTATAAAATAATTAAAAGAAGTTGAAATCTAATAAGAAATATAAATGGAAATTGAAAATTTCTTTTAATTATCACATAACAATTAATAAGTTTGCTAAAAGAGTTCTTATTTTTAACATTGTTTTCTCTAACAGAAAGATATGATCAAGTTGAGAAAACAACACTCGCTAGAATCAATGAGCGACAAGTTAATTCTTAAAAAGTTACTTGGACGAAGCTCTGTTCGTTTGCATGGTTGGGGCGTGATCCAACTATTTGTAGTAACACCACATGTACTAAACAGAAATTAAACATGAGCTTGTGGATGAGGTTGAAACATCGAAAGAAACATGTGCAATGATGCAATAAATATTAATCGAAAAGAATCTCATGTCACCTTCACCAGGACCATCTCAAGATGATACATCACAAAGCGAGGAAAATGTTGATGAGTGAGTTAGTTTTAGTATTTTCTACAACATGTAGTAATTTATGAATAACTTTTTTTCTTAGTTTGAGTATTTCAGTTTGTATAACCCGCGTGCACTTTCTTTTTTGGTTTGAAAGGTGATGTTTTAATATTTCAATTAAGTTTGGTTGTTTATATCAAATATGTATCAATTTGCATTTGCATATTTTGTATTTTTTGCCATGCATGTGAAGGTTAACCTCTACACATAAATTTATTGTTTACCAACACATTTATATATATATTTTTCTACACATATTAAACTCAATACTTACACATAATGTTACTTTTACCAACACGTAATTATGACACGTGTCAGTAAAACATTATACGAAAATGCCATGTCATCACTCATGTCCACGTAAGCTGCCATGTAAGCTACCACCTAAACAAATAATTATGTTTTTAACAACACATATTAATTAATTTTACCTACACATATATGTGTAGGTACATCATGATAAATACCTACACATAACTGATGTGTGGGTAATGATCTATTTCAACAATTGTGAGGCAACACATCATGACATTTATTTTATGTGCAGATAAATACAATTAGCAACACATAATAGACTTCCACACATACTAATTGTAGGTAAAGACCCAAATTTCTTGTAGTGTATCACCGGGTTTTTTTATTTAAAATACATTAGAATTTTTTTTGTCTCGTATTTACAGGGCTTGAAAAAACTCATGGGTGGCCAACGATGAAAACAATTAGGCAAAGCTACATGCCTCAAAATCTCAAATTTGTGTTTTATTTTTCTTTTTAATTAGAATGTTACATATTACCATTTACAACATAAATATTTTTATAAATCAAGCTTTATCGTTTAACTAGTATACTTATTTGAGTTTTCTGAAAAAGTTTAAACCGTTAAACGTATTCTAAAAAGACTAGTTCAACTTTAGTACTTTTTTAAAAATCAAGGGGGGTTAACGATTTTTAAGAAGAAAAACAGAGAAAGCCGGACTCAATGCACGCCCAAAATTTAAAGGTAAGCTCGTATAATTTTGAATGCATTCATGCTTGAAATTTTGAATGTTTGCCTGCTTGTCTCTAAATTTTTTTTCTTTTGTTTGGCTACTGGCTTGAAATTTGGGTAATGCCTAGGGGTGTTCGCGACCCGGTTTTTACGGTTTTTAAGTGGAACCGTAACCAAATCGTTAACAACGGTTTTTGAAAAATGAAAACCAAAACCGAACCGTTCAAAATAAAACCAAACCTGTCACACCCCGCCATGGCGGAACACGCGAGGTGCGACAGTAAAGGTTTCACAGTCATTGTTTACATTGAACGACTTCTACATGCATTAATAATTAGTTTTTACATCATGTCTTAAATTACAATCATCCGATTTATAACAAACATATATTCTAAACTTCAAAATATCATAGGTAAGACTATATAAACATGTCTTAAGTAAATAGGCTATGATAGAGAAAATCCCAAAAATGCGCATGTTAACGTGATGACACTTCATGCAAAACATTTCCAAAATATGTCCCATGCTTGCTTCAATTATCTGAGAAAATACATGCTAAAAACAGTCAGCATAAAGCTGGTGAGTTCACAGGTTTAGACACGTAAAAATTGAGTTATTTCATTCGACCACAAGGTTTCAAAATGTGACTATTGTTCTCAAAAACAATATCATGAGTTGTGTATATTAATTATTACCATGAGCTCCCATAACCGAACTCGACATGATTGAATTGCCACATCCCAATGTTCTATCGCAAAACATTGTATTGAGATGAATATTGGGCACCCGATCTGACCTACAATCAAAGTTAGAGCTACTAACCACGGGTGGGGTTTGTCATTCCCGAATAGTAATATTCCCAATAATTCACGTTTACCCACAATTAACGGTTATAGAATAGGGGACTTAAAAGCGATAAATGTGACTCATGTAATAATGTGTTGAACCAAAACCACTTGTGTCAACGAAACGATTACAAGCATGATTTCTCCCCCTGTGAGTTGTAAAAAAATTGTAAAAATAGGGGCCGTGAAACTCACCGTTAGTGTAGATCCGGGTCCTGAGAGTGTGAATACCGTCTTGTGTTTGAACCCCTACTTGGTTCCTATAATATTATAGACTTAGGTTGAGTTCAAAAATTTATAAATCCTATGTTGTTGTTGTGTTATTTAGTGTTATGTTTTCTTGGTATTTTAATGTTGACGGGTTTGTTGTAGAAATATCGTTTCTTATAGTCATAAAACATGTTACAATGCCTTAGAGAATAATCACTTATTATTATTTTTAAGAAACTTGGGCATTATAACTACGTATTGAAAAATATCTATTTTTGTTTGTCAATACCCAACACTTTAAAATACCATATTTCAACAATAAACATTTTAAAATACTTTATATATGTATATATATCTACAAATGAGTTTCCTTTTTATGAAAAATATATAGATAGGACATGTAAGTATGCATTTATAAAATTTTCGTTTTTGACAGATTATGTTTAACATTTTCGAGTGAGCTTTTAAAATAGAAAACGGTTTTCAAAAATTACGAGACTTTACAGGCTAGTATTTTAACGTGTTACGAACAACTTTTGTTTAGAAAAGTTTTTGTGATTGTGTTCGAAGCTAGGCTGAAACAGCCACTCAAGTCAGAAGGTCGAAATATGCGTACTGATTTTGTAGAGACTGTTTCGGGTATCATTTGGTTGAGTTAGAAAACGTATAAATAGTGGTTGAAAAGCTAACTCAATGAACTTAATCATGGCGTTTGAGTTTTATCATTTTCGAGTTTTTATGAGAATGTTTTGGTTCGTTAAAGTTGACATAGTTTTCTGTCCGATATCAGGAAAGTTTATTTGTGTTTATATATATATATATATATATATATATATATATATATATATATAATTTTTTTAGTTAAGCGTTTGAGAGCGGGTTTCACCTTAACAAGCAAGGAGAATGATGAGAATATTGCTCTTGAATATTGATAAAGTTGATGATGTTTGAACCTTCAATGTGGGATATCCGAACATCTTCGGTCTTGGTTTCTCGTTGCCACAACAAAGAAATATTGAGGTGATGATATTGGGGAGGAGGTTGTATTGGGTGTTTTGGTTCAACAGGACTTTTCCAAGCAAATAAAGTGCCTTTTATATTTGTGAAGAGTATGGGATTTTTTAATAAAAAAATATATAGGTATGGTGATAAAGATTTTGTTTTCTTTTTTTTTTTTAATCTTTGAGTTTGAGTGTAAATAATGTCTAAATTTTAGGGTATGGTCATGGTGATGATTCTTGGATTGCCGTCACAATCAGAAAATATGGGGCAATAATATTATTGCTGTAGATTTCAAAAATATTAGTATGGTATGTGATGAAATTTGGGATTTGTACATGATTTATTGATCTTGTCGTTGTTTTATAATTTTATTAGTTTTTTTTTTGTTTTATATTTTAAAAGAAACTTGTGAATGATCTTTGGCCCAAAAAAAATGTTTATGGGACCTGATCTTGTAGTATGTTATAACTTATACACACACACACAAATATATGTATTGATTTTGAATGAGAATAGGTAAAATGGGTTAAAGGAAAATAATAAAGTTGTGTGTACGAGTATAATCAAGTTCCTAAAATATGTATACATATGCATTCTTACTATGTTTTTAAGACCCAATGTTAGTGTTTATTTAAGAAGTTTCGATTATGGCACTAAAGTTTTAAGTTTTGTGATTTGATTGACAACTTAATACATAACGTTATTATATATTTTTCTTTATATTGCTTGTTGAGTTTAAATAAGTCTAACATAGATGCATAAAATTAAAGCTTTGGTCGAGATTAAAACCTGATTAATTGACGGATGTCACAGTCTCCCCCCGTAAGAAGAATTTCGTCCCGAAATTCAGTTTTTGTTTCCCGAGATTGATGCCTTCTCGAATAGTTGGGGTTACTTGAGTTTCATTTGGTGTTCGTGTTCCCAAGTAAATTATAGTTCTTGTATAGAGTTTTTTTATTAGAACCTTTACTATAAGGATGTGACTTAGTTTCAATCCATTTTTTTTAATGGTTTAATGATTGTTTCTATGATAACCATTTCCTGGTTTCATATGTTGAATGTGTTGTGAACTCCACTTAGTTCTTGGGTAGATGGATTAAGTAAGCCACCTGACCAATACTTTTCAGTATTTTGAATGGTCTGAGTCTTCGGTGTTTTTCTAATCTTACGGTTACTTTGTGAGACTTTGAATATGAAGTTTTCTGCATCTTGAATTTCCAAATGCTTACGTCCGCATAACATTTCAAAGCCTGTAATACTTTGAAGATTTTATCATTGGTTTCATGAATAAGTTTTGGACAAGAGAGTTGGCTGTTGGCTATAACTAAGTTCTATATAAGAGATTGGCACTTACAATCTTGTGAGTAGAAATAATGATTCAAGAGTTAGCACATGATGTTACGATGATTTGTGGTGATCATAATGTATCGCTTTAGTTTCTTATGACCGAGTTGTTCAAGAGGTTATGAACACATCATCTTAGTGCGAACAATTTCTAATAGTGATGTTTGTTCAAATATGAGTGACTATGCTAGGTGTGAGATTCAAACATAGTTTAATATGCTAGATGCAAAGTCCTTGTATCTAGTGAACTAGTTCATGCTACTTGTGGAGTTTCCCTTTTGTGTGTGGTTCAAATTCTCTAATCTTGAACTTTGTCTAGAGAGTATATATATATATATATATATATATATATATACCTAGCATTCCCTGATTCGCCCGAACAATCATAGAATGTTAGTATGAGATAACCTTGTATTTGTTCAAAGTTTTAATCATGACATGAATAATCCACACATTAGAGCTCCAAACGAAGTGTCACTAGAGTTGAATATTGACAGTACCAATAATCATTGACAAAGATTAGAATGTGTTTTTATTATGTAGATATACGTCATGGTTGGTGTACAGAAAAAAAATCGAAGTAGGTATATTATGTTTTAATAATTGACATGTCACGAAGTGCTCATTCTTGAGTGAGGGTTGGATGAATAGATGCTATCTAATTACAATAGAATAACTAGCTAGTGAGAAGCACAAGCATCAAATCTCTTAGTGTAGGGCCATCGTATGTATAACTTGCAATTCGAGCATAGATGCGAAAAAGAAGAATCTTCTTTGGAGTTAAGATTTTAGAAAGTAAAGTTAGGCTAGGAATATGTGATATAATTTGTTCAATATCCATTTACTCCGTCCTATTTGAGATCAACGGTAGTTGTGTATACAACGAGGTTTGAGTACACTATTAAGTAGATATTGTATTTCCTAGTCACAAGGTATATGGAATGGCATTGACTTGTGTGAGTCACCATTGTCAAGAGAAGGCATGACGTAGTCACTTGTAGTGACCTTTCATCAAGGATTTCACATGGTGCTTTAGTGAAGTCATTAGAATATCTTGGTAGAGAAGTTGAGTCAATGTTTAAGTTACTCTAGATAGAGTTGAAGTATCATGTTGTGAAAGTCGCATGTTAGGAAGAGGTGTTTGTTACTCTTTGGAAGGATTTAACCCTTGGAAAGTTAATAGGTCGGATGGTGAAGTTAACTCATTCGAGGTTTGAGATATTTCAGGTAGTGGAGTTTACTCTTTGGAAGTTCACATGTCCTTTGGAAGCTATCTTATAGAAGTTTAAGGATTTTTTTTTCTACGAAAGCTCATAACCGACCTACCAGTGAAACTTTTCAAAATTTTCAAAGGATTATTCTTCATAAAAGGACTTAGCTTCCAAAGCATAAGATTTCTATCTTCTGATAATTAGTTAGCTCAATCAAAGTGTTAATTTTTTTTATTAGCTAAACAGCAGGTTGAGCATTACAAATTTGGGTAATTATCAAGTTTGGTTATGATAAAAGAATTTAATAGTTTAAAGAGTAGTTTTGTATCACAATTTTGACGGATGTCATATAGTTACGAAAGGTGTGGATGTCATACAATGACTTGTAAATAGACAGGGTGTCTAGAATTTGTCAAAGGGATGGCCATCATCTGTACAAGATGCAAGGTAGAAGAGATTGTGGTTTCTAGGCTAAGGCTAATTCTCAATCCAGCTCTAGTTCTCACATTTGAGATATCATCAAGATTTATGTGCAAGGTGCACCGCGGATAACACGTTGCACTATCAATGAAGCTGAATCGGTCACATACCATAGACAATTATGGTGTTACAACAAATCAAATGTAGATAACCAAAATTTCCATTGTGATTTTGTCAAAGAAGGTTGAATTTAGTTTTTTGGTCAATAGTAACAGTCGTGGGTATGGAACCTTAATATCAACAATCTAGATAACAGATTCGTTATGGAGAATGCTAATATCTTAGGCAATAAATTATGGCTGATGGCTAGGTGACTAGTGTGCCAAACGTTGATGTGCTCTATCATTTGTTAGATGAGTAATGATAAGGTGAAGTTGTATTAACAATTCTGACGAAGAATGAAGAGTGTATTAAAAAGGAATTAATTTTGAGGTAAATTGCCTTGTCGGGCATGTTAGCTTTATATAAGGTAATCTTAGGAGGTGGATTGGGTTGAATTAATACAGATGTGATAATTCTACATAGAACCACAATATGATTAAAATTTGGTTATATGTAGGAATCAATGTGATAGAGTCCATGAAATGGTAAAGATAAACTACAGGCGTAATTATGATCCTTACATGTAACATTGGAGTAGGTGTTTGATTAACTGTCTGAAGTTTGGGTTGTCATATTTCTTTGACATATGTTCAGGAGAGTTTTGTTAATCGCCCACATTAGGTTATGTGTTTACATACTTCACAATTGAAATATGAAATAAGATTAAAATCACTGCACCGTTTTAACAAGTGTTGAGCACTCGTAATGGGAGAGTAAGCATGTGAGGTATATTTACTTAGAATGTATTGGTGAGAGTTTGCGCATCAGAAGATGAAATATGATTTGGCGATTCTATGGGGATGATCATACTAGAATTAGTTGTCTGTTGTTGAAATAGGTATAAGGAACAAGTTAAGGTATCGATGTTTATTATCTGTTTAAGTGTTGACAAGGCGACTGACACTTACAGATTTTTTTTTTTAGGTTCTGAAATTTTCACATCAGAAAAGTGAAATTAGTATAGAAAAGGAATTAACAGCCTCAATGGGTTTGAACATTGTCTTACCAAATTTCTCAATTCTGATTCCTATACCCAAATCTTGATGATCACCTAGAGGCTTCATTATAGTCTTCTAGACAAAGTTGTGATGAGAGTCTTAGACTTACTAGGATTCCTGTATGTGGAAGAAAATATATATATCACCAAACCATCAATGAATGTGATCAAAATCTTGACTAGTTGAGATCAAATGAGATTCCTATTTGATAAACTTAATTTTTTTGTCAACTTGTGGTGTCTTAAAGATGAAAGTAGTTTAAAATTTGTGAGACTTGTGCTAAATGAGGGGCTGACATACATTGGAAGCAATGTAATAACCTAAGTTCCAATCCTATGGGCGAAGTTTTCAACTTTACTTTCAAATAAGGAAATGCTTATTGCGTCAATTCAATCTTTCTTCATCTGTTCCTTTCGATTTAGTTGAAAAGCTTCCCTATAGATGGGTGTGATCAGGGTACACATTACCCTTGATGTGGAGTCATTGACTTGATTTAAGATTATGAGTACTCAAGTGAAGTACAAAGGTTGCATCAGGTTCTATAAACATACGTCGACGAGATAAATAGAGAGAAAAAATCGTAAGTTCTTATCCTTAGGTTGTTAGTGATGAATGGATATACGATCCTTCGTTTGATTTGTGTTTTTTTTATATGTAATAAACTTGTTCTTTATGGGTCAATTTTTCTTTCTAACCTGAACAATAGGTTTTGCCAAAATTCATATGTACTTGTAAATTCACCATTACGTTGGCCACCTGTAATCGTCAATTTACCTTACATAATCATTTTGGTTCCTCCTATATCGGTTCAGAGTGCTATCCATAAAGACATCAGGAGTCCACACTATAACCACCAGTTCAATGGTTGAGAGTGTTTGAGAAAGTTTTCACTTTAGTTAGATGGTGCTAGAGAAACTATTACGAGTCTTGGAAGCTTCGTCCTCCATCTCATTTGAAATAGAGTTTCCCTAGAGTATTTGTATGTTACAATCTCTTTAGATTCGGTATTCTCGTTCCTAGTAATAGCCTAGCCTGCACCATCCTCAATTAGACTCCTTGATAGCTCCTCTGAATTTGAGCTGCAATTTTTCTCCGAAGGCCTTGTCGTCTGACATTATGACCTTAGTTGTGGTATAGCTGGACACCTCGAACAGTGATGGTGTA
This sequence comes from Mikania micrantha, assembly GCA_009363875.1. Lineage (NCBI taxonomy): Eukaryota > Viridiplantae > Streptophyta > Magnoliopsida > Asterales > Asteraceae > Mikania > Mikania micrantha. The sequence goes on along the minus strand of CM018680.1, from coordinate 59,184,908 downwards.
TGTGCTCAGAGCGGTGGTGGAGGAGGTGTGAATGTGGAGTAACCCTCAGTCGATGAGTAAACGTGAACAGGGTTACATGACATGGTTACAATACAACAATCCTAGAATGCTTTTACTTAAGTCATGCCTACAAGAGTAGTACGAATGGAACCTTGTGAGCCTACGGTTATAGTTCAAGCTACTACATGCAACCTGGTTCTCTATAACCAATGGCTCTGATACCAATCTGTCACACCCCGCCAAGGCGGAACACGCGAGGTGCGACGGTAAAGGTTTCACAGTCATTGTTTACATTGAACGACTTCTACATGCATTAATAATTAGTTTTTACATCATGTCTTAAATTACAATCATCCGATTTATAACAAACATATATTCTAAACTTCAAAATATCATAGGTAAGACTATATAAACATGTCTTAAGTAAATAGGCTATGATAGAGAAAATCCCAAAAATGCGCATGTTAACGTGATGAGACTTCATGCAAAACATTCCCAAAATATGTCCCATGCTTGCTTCAATTATCTGAGAAAATACATGCTAAAAACAGTCAGCATAAAGCTGGTGAGTTCACAGGTTTAGACACGTAAAAATTGAGTTATTTCATTCGACCACAAGGTTTCAAAATGTGACTATTGTTCTCAAAAACAATATCATGAGTTGTGTATATTAATTATTACCATGAGCTCCCATAACCGAACTCGACATGATTGAATTGCCCCATCCCAATGTTCTATCGCAAAACATTGTATTGAGATGAATATTGGGCACCCGATCTGACCTACAATCAAAGTTAGAGCTACTAACCACGGGTGGGGTTTGTCATTCCCGAATAGTAATATTCCCAATAATTCACGTTTACCCACAATTAACGGTTGTAGAATAGGGGACTTAAAAGCGATAAATGTGACTCATGTAATAATGTGTTGAACCAAAACCACTTGTGTCAACGAAACGATTACAAGCATGATTTCTCCCCCTGTGAGTTGTAAAAAAATTGTAAAAATAGGGGCCGTGAAACTCACCGTTAGTGTAGATCCGGGTCCTGAGAGTGTGAATACCGTCTTGTGTTTGAACCCCTACTTGGTTCCTATAATATTATAGACTTAGGTTGAGTTCAAAAATTTATAAATCCTATGTTGTTGTTGTGTTATTTAGTGTTATGTTTTCTTGGTATTTTAATGTTGACGGGTTTGTTGTAGAAATATCGTGTCTTATAGTCATAAAACATGTTACAATGCCTTAGAGAATAATCACTTATTATTATTTTTAAGAAACTTGGGCATTATAACTACGTATTGAAAAATATCTATTTTTGTTTGTCAATACCCAACACTTTAAAATACCATATTTCAACAATAAACATTTTAAAATACTTTATATATGTATATATATCTACAAATGAGTTTCCTTTTTATGAAAAATATATAGATAGGACATGTAAGTATGCATTTATAAAATTTTCGTTTTTGACAGATTATGTTTAACATTTTCGAGTGAGCTTTTAAAATGGAAAACGGTTTTCAAAAATTACGAGACTTTACAGGCTAGTATTTTAACGTGTTACGAACAAATTTTGTTTGGAAAAGTTTTTGTGATTGTGTTCGAAGCTAGGCTGAAACAGCCACTCAAGTCAGAAGGTCGAAATATGCGTACTGATTTTGTAGAGACTGTTTCGGGTATCATTTGGTTGAGTTAGAAAACGTATAAATAGTGGTTGAAAAGCTAACTCAATGAACTTAATCATGGCGTTTGAGTTTTCTCATTTTCGAGTTTTTATGAGAATGTTTTGGTTCGTTAAAATTGACATAGTTTTCTGTCCGATATCAGGAAAGTTTATTTGTGTTTATATATATATATATATATATATATATATATATATATATATATGTATATAATTTTTTTAGTTAAGCGTTTGAGAGCGGGTTTCACCTTAACAAGCAAGGAGAATGATGAGAATATTGCTCTTGAATATTGATAAAGTTGATGATGTTTGAACCTTCAATGTGGGCTATCCGAACATCTTCGGTCTTGGTTTCTCGTTGCCACAACAAAGAAATATTGAGGTGATGATATTGGGGAGGAGGTTGTATTGGGTGTTTTGGTTCAACAGGACTTTTCCAAGCACATAAAGTGCCTTTTATATTTGTGAAGAGTATGGGATTTTTTAATAAAAAATATATAGGTATGGTGATAAAGATTTTGTTTTCTTTTTTTTTTTAATCTTTGAGTTTGAGTGTAAATAATGTCTAAATGTTAGGGTATGGTCATGGTGATGATTCTTGGATTGCCGTCACAATCAGAAAATATGGGGCAATAATATTATTGCTGTAGATTTCAAAAATATTAGTATGGTATGTGATGAAATTTGGGATTTGTACATGATTTATTGATCTTGTCGTTGTTTTATAATTTTATTAGTTTTTTTTATTTTATATTTTAAAAGAAACTTGTGAATGATCTTTGGCCAAAAAAAAATGTTTATGGGACCTGATCTTGTTGTATGTTATAACTTATACACACACACACACAAATATATGTATTGATTTTGAATGAGAAAAGGTAAATGGGTTAAAGGAAAATAATAAAGTTGTGTATACGAGTATAATCAAGTTCCTAAAATATGTATACGTATGCATTCTTACTATGTTTTTAAGACCCAATGTTAGTGTTTATTTAAGAAGTTTCGATTATGGCACTAAAGTTTTAAGTTTTGTGATTTGATTGACAACTTAATACATAACGTTATTATATATTTTTCTTTATATTGCTTGTTGAGTTTAAATAAGTCTAACATAGATGCATAAAATTAAAGCTTTGGTCGAGATTAAAACCTGATTAATTGACGGATGTCACAAAACCAAACCGTTATCAACGGTTTGTTGATTCCGGTTTGAGATTTTGATCCCATTAAAAATAAAATCACATCGAACCAAACCTTTATAGTTCAACACGGATTATTTACACCATGTCCATATGTATTTTATTAAACAATGAATAAATCAAGAACTCAATATGTGCATACACACATATATAAACATCTATATATGCATATATATATATATATATGTATGTATAAAGGATGGAAGTATACATAACCGCTAAATGTGCAATAACCCAAAATAACCCGTCAAGATCAGGCCAAATCTATAATTTTTTTTAATATCATTGTAAACACATTTAGAACAATTTTTTATTTTATGATTTTGTGTAAATTCATCACGGTTTGATAGTTAACATCGTCGTAAGTTTTGGGTCAAAAACATATACGGTGATGCTAACTCTCAAACGGTGATGAATTTACGCAAATTTAAAAAAATAAGAAAGAGTTATAAATGTGTTTACAATGATGTTAAAAAAATCAAAGATTTGGATTGATCAAAAAGGGTATTTATGGGTTATTGCAATTTAGTGGGTTATTTTTTTATCCTTTCCCTATATGTATATATCAATATATCTATGTTTATACACATATATCTATATTTATATATACGCGTGCACACACATATCGGGTCCGTTCTAGTTTTTTCTGACCGGATTTTTATGAAAACCATAAACCAAACTATGGTTTTTAAACTTTTAAAACCGATCGACCGAATGTTTGAAAAAAAACAACCGTGAAACTGAACCGATGATAGGTTTTGGCGGTTTCGCGGTTTGAAAGCGGACCATGAACACCCCTAGTACTGCCAATTATTTGTTAGGTTGTTTACTTTTTTTATTGAATCCTTGCCGACTTGCTGAATATTTGTTGAGGTGTTATTATTAACACTTCAAATAAATTTTTATTTTATTATTGATGGTCTCAAGTCATAAGGAGTGTGAACTTTTAACAATAACCTTTAGTCAATTAGGGCCCTCAAATTTTAAATTTGCTTAGGGCTCTCAAAAGGGTTGCGCCAGCCCTAGCTTTACAGATGCACTAACCATATCATTGTCCATTGGTTCTTTGCATCAACCACGTTAATTTCATCCCCGTGTGGCTGGGAGCAAAGGGTCTAGCGAGGTGGTCCAGAAAGCGGCAATGATACCCTGGTTAAACGTCAAGGCGAATAAAATATTATCATCGATGTTTAAGAATATCAAAACCACCTACAATCAATGTATGGCAAATAAAATCGAAAGAAAAAGAAGATACTCAAATTGATTTATTGATACGGATTTGTATACGAGTGGAACAATCAAGCGTTAAACAATTCTCAAAGAGAGAAATTCTTATTAATCCAAAAAAACATAACCATCCAACCAATGTTTACAAACGTTAAATAAGAACTAAATAAGATAATTAACAAACTAAAATACTAGAAACAAGGATCTAGATCCGTATCATTCTCCCCCTCTAAAAAAGGACTCGACCCCGAGTCATCTTTGTCATCAGGCACATACGGGGACAAATCAGCGACATTAAACGTAGCGGAGACCTTGTAGTGACCAGGAAGACCAATTTTATACGCATTGTCATTAATATGCTGAAGAACACGAAATGGACCATCTGCTCTCGGTTGTAATTTACCAAATCTGCCCGGTGGAAACCTTTCGCATCGCAGGTACACCCACGCGAGATCCCCTTCGTTAAAAACAACTTTGCGGCGATGCTTGTTAGCGTGAGCTTGATATTGCAGGTTGTGTTTAACAATCTGTTCTCTCCCTTGTTCATGCAAAAGCTTAATTTGAGCTGCCTGTTCATCTCCATCAGCACTATAATGATCAATTGCAGGTATAGGAGCCAAATTAAGTGGAGTGAAAGTCCATAGACCACAAAGAATGGACTACCTCCAGTTGAGCTATGGTTAGACCGATTATATGCGAACTCGACCTGTGGAAGGAAAATATCCCACTTTTTTGGATTATCACCCACAAGACTGCGAAGAAAATTCCCCAAACTCCGATTCGTGACCTCGGTTTGGCCGTCCGTCTGTGGATGGTGTTAACTAGTAAACTGTAATTTTGCACCCAATCGCTTCCACAATGTACGCCAAAAATGACTAAGGAACTTCACGTCGAGATCCGATGTTATAGACTTTGGAACTCCATGTAACCGGACGATTTCCTGAAAATAGAGGCGTGCAACCTGTGAAGTATCAAACGTCTTGACACACAGAATAAAATGAGCCATTTTTAAAAACCGATCAACAACAACCATAATTCAGTCTTTTTTTCGTTGTGTCATAGGCAGGCCCAGTACAAAATCGATACTAATATCCTTCCACGGACCTGCGGGAGTGGGTAATGGCGTATACAATCCTTGGTTTGTGTGCTGGGTTTTGGCAATATGGCATATCCGACACCTTTTCAAAATTGTGGAGACACCCTTGGATATCTTTGGCCAAAAGAAACGATCTTGTACCAACAAAATTGTTTTTGCATTACCAAAATGACCTGCAAGTGCCCCTTGATGGCACTTGAGTATAATTGCTTCGCGAAAGGAGGATCGGGGAACACACAAGCGATTTCCTTTGTAAAGTAACCCGTTTTTTTGCATGAAACTTTGATACGGGGTGTGTGTGGTCTATTGCCAAATATCTTGAAAGTTGGGGTCATCTTGATATAAATGAGATAAAGAAGAAAAGTCTGTTACCTGAAATGCAATCGAAGTGACAAGGGCTGGCTGGCGACTTAATGCGTCAGCAACGGTGTTTGCGGTCCTCGCTTTATGGCGTATGACAAAAGTGAAATCTTGAAGAGTTTCTACCCACTTTGCATGACGTGGATTTAGTTTTGCTTGGCCTTGTATAAACTTGAGAGCTTGGTGGTCCGAGTAGAGAATAAATTCACCCGGAAGAAGGTAGTGGCGCCAATATTCAAGGTTACGGACAATGGCATAAAATTCCTTGTCATATGTGCTATAGCGGCGATGCGTATCGCTCAACTTTTCGCTAAAGAATGCAACTGGCCTGTTTTGTTGACTCAACACGCCTCCGATGCCCAAACCGGACGCGTCACACTCCACTTGAAAAACATGCTCAAAGTTTGGTAAAGCAAGGACGGGAGCATTGGTAACGGCTGTCTTTAGAATGTCAAAGGAGGTTTGGGCTGCAGGAGACCAAGCAAATTTACTACTTTTCAAACATTCTGTAAGTGGGGCTACAATAGAACTAAAATTGCAGACAAAGCGCCGATAAAAGGACGTGAGGCCATGAAAGCTACGAACATCATGAAGTGATTTTGGTGTGGGCCATGCTGTGTGTCACACCCCCAATTTCCCACTCGTGGTGTCAGTCCACGTGGGTGTGACGTGGCCAGGAATCACAGCTCTTGGTCATATAGAACGACTTCTATATGAGTTACACAATCACACAGTTTGCAAAACCAAACAAGTTTATATAAGTATGCAGCGGAAAATGTAGATCATCAAATACATATGTAGCAGCGGAAAGTAATTGTTGAAATAAACACTACAAATGATTAAATTGTTATAAAAACGTAGCAAATGCACACAAGCCTAGGACATGAGTCTAAATGTAAGCTTGACTCCTTAGTGTGTCCTTGTGAGCGTCCTAGCGTGTGCTCCATTAGTTACCTGAGAATACATGCGAAAAGTATCAACTAAAAAGTTGGTGAGTTCACAGGTTTAGACAGACAGAAATTGTAGACAGATATATACTGGACATGTTTAAGTTTAGTTGTTGGATCTACGATCCGTGAGTGTGTCATGTCATCTTACCGAAACTAGACTGTTTCCATTTGCCTCCGCGAGTCATCGCTGAACTCGCAATTCACATCGATTATTACACTCGTTATGACCTCCAGTCAAAGTTGTTGCCGAGTGGGGCTAGTCAAACCCAGTAGTACTACGTAATAACGACTCGTTCGTAACAATTAACGGTAAGGATAAGTGAGGACTTTATGCGATAATAGTTACACTCAAAAATAGTTTAACAACATACCAGTCATACATCTAAAACAGTTGCATAGTATTCTCACCCCAAGATTGAGTAAAAGCAGTTAAAGAGTAAAAGTGGGGCCGTAAACTCACCTGAGTTTAGATATGCGTTAGCTCAAAAAGTACGTGTAGCTCGCCGGCTAGTAGTCACCTATATCACATAGGTACTATGAGTTTGTGTTCACAAGTGTGGGTCTCACCGGACCGTGTTAGTGTTCAACGACACTAAGTGGTTATGTAGGTCGAGTTGACCGTGTCTGGCCGTGTCGATCGTGTTTGACCTAACGACCCGTTGGTGACGGTTTGGATCAAGTGTTCGTGTATCGTGCGGTTTAGTGTCGTGTGAAGTGTACGGATACCAAAATCATTCCTATGAGGAAACTTACTATTTATGGTAAGTTTCTATTTTAGGAAAGTTTCCAAATTTGGCAGGTTATGCATATAGTTATATTCCGATTATTCTAACATGCATATTTATCCTAAATGAGCATGTTATCACATAGCACATAAATACACATAGCCGGTTTAACATAGTTTGCGCGTAAAAGTTTCCATTTATGGAAAGGTACTAAAATAAGCATGTTTAACCAAGATTAGTAACAAACCTTTTCTAAAGATCATTACCCTAGTCCTAAATTATCATAAAATCATATTCGTTTCAACAAACATATTGCTATTCATAGACTTTGTAAAATAAAGTTACTATTTATAGTAACTTTTGATAAAACACATTTTTCAACCATTTTAGGACTTAAAATCAATTATCAACATCATAACAAGGTTAGTTATGCATACCAAACATACAACATCCCTCAAATTCATCATTCTCTAGCAACATTGTAACAAAAAGTTTCTATTTATGGTAATAACCATAAAAATCATATTTTCAATAATTCTAATCATCCCAATGCATCAATAATCATCATATTAACTTCTAACATCATTTCCTAGCATAACATATAGATCTAAACATATCAATGTGGTCATTTTATCAATATTGCACCTTTTGTAACTATAAAGTTACTATTTTTAGCAATACGCCCCAAATAACCTATTTTGATATCATCCATCATCCTAAATCATGTAGAACATCATTATTAACATATCTAGCAACATTTCCATATCAAGTATCATCAAACACCTCATGGATCGTGCATGCATGTTGGTGAAAGTACCCATTTTATCATAAAATCGACACATGGTCATTTATTTCAATAATAATCATCATAGATCATAATCATTTCATCAAATCAGTAGCATTAGCATCTAATAACATGTTCACAAGTCCAAAATTTCGTGACAATAGTGGTGGTGATGATGCATGTGGCCTAAATGGCTTGCATGTGTGATTTTGGGTGTTATTAAGCATTATTGACTATAGAACTACCTCACAAAGCCTTGAATCCACGAAATGGGGTTTGAGCAGCCTCTGGAACAGCCCTAGAGAGGCTGAGATTCGTTCGAATGCAGAGGGGATCGATGGTTGGACGTTCTTGAAGCCTTCACCACGCCTTGATCCTCAAGAATGGTCTTCAATGGCTCCTAGATGGCTCCCTTCTGGTGTGAGATGGTTGTAACAGAGGTTTCTAGGTCGAAATTGAGTGTTCAGTCGAGAGAAATCGGAGGGGAAGGTAACAGAATGATTAAGTCTTGGTTTTATAAAGATTTTTGCGTGTAGGGGTCGTCGCGTACCGCGGAGCCTGTCCAAAAAGTATCATCGCGTACCGCTATGATTAAAATAATCATTCTGTTCCCGAAACACGCCGCGTACCGCGATGGGTGAAGATGATCGGTCGTCGCGTACCGCGACGTTTTTCGGTGAATTCAAATTCTCCCGCTCAAGGGTCGCGTATCGCGAAGGCCCAGTCAGTTGCCCATCGCGTACCGCGATGGATCTCGGTTGAGCCCAATAAGCCCAATTTCATTGTTTTGAACCGAATTTCTCGTATTTCTCGAATACGATCATCGTTTCTCGACACATTGGCTTTGTTCCAGCTAAATTAGGTTCACCGAACCTAAGTGCAGTGTTTTGTGTTACAGATTGATCCGTTCACCAACGTTCGTCATTCAAGACACGTGCGATTGTTGTGCGATAATTCCTCGAATTATCGGTGTGTTCAGACTGTTGTGCCACGTGTCACACTAAATGCATTTATTCTAGTGCCACGTATGAAATAATAATAAACATTATTATTAAAATAATAGAATTGCTGACCTGGAAATTACGAGGTGTCACATCATCCCCCAGTTATTGGGAATTTCGTCCCGAAATTCAGTTCATGTGCCGGTGTTGGCTTGTTCGGCGAATAGGTGAGGGTATTTCTTTTTCATCTGATCCTCCCGTTCCCAGGTGTATTCCGGTCCTCGTCGTGAGTTCCATCGAACTTTTACAATGGGTATCTTACTATGTTTCAACTTCTTGAGTTCCCGGTCCATAATTTCCACCGGTTCCTCTATGAAGTGTAGTTGTTCATCGATCTGGATTTCCTCTAAGGGAATTGTGAGAGTTTCGTCCGACAAACACTTCTTGAGGTTTGAAACGTGGAACACGTTGTGTACGCTACTTAGTTCCTGTGGTAGCTGTAGTTCGTAGGCCACCGGGCCTATCCGTCTAGTGATCTCGAAAGGTCCAATGTAACGAGGGTTTAGTTTTCCTCGTTTCCCGAATCGAATCACTCCCTTCCAAGGCGAGACTTTAAGTAGTACTCGGTCTCCCACTTGGAATTCCAAAGGTTTGCGCCTTTTGTCGGCATAGCTCTTCTGTCGATCCCGAGCTGCTGCCATTCTGTTGCGTATTTGCACGATCTTTTCAGTTGTTTCATGCACAAGTTCGGGTCCGGTCAGTTGGCTTTCCCCAACTTCCGCCCAACAGAGTGGTGATCTGCATTTACGCCCGTAAAGTGCTTCAAACGGTGCAGCTCCAATGCTTGTGTGGTAGCTGTTATTATATGAGAATTCTACCAAAGGTAAGTGAGTCTCCCAGCTGTTACCGAAATCAATTACACATGCCCGAAGCATGTCCTCCAAAGTTTGGATGGTTCGTTCACTCTGACCATCCGTCTGTGGGTGATAAGCAGTACTCATATCCAACCTCGTCCCGAGTGCCTTGTGTAAGGACTTCCAAAAGTGAGCCGTGAAACGGCTGTCTCGGTCTGATATTATGGAGGTCGGGACTCCGTGTCTGGATACGATTTCCTTCAAGTAGGTTCGGGTCAACTTTTCCAATTTATCAGTTTCTTTGATCGGCAGGAAGTGTGCCGATTTCGTAAGTCGGTCTACGATAACCCAGATGGTATCGCAGCCATTTGTTGTCTTTGGCAGCTTTGTGATGAAATCCATGGAAATCTGCTCCCATTTCCATACTGGAATTTCTGGCTGTTGAAGTAATCCCGAAGGCTTCTGGTATTCTACCTTGACCTTTGAGCAAGTCAGACACTTACTCACATACGTTGCGATTTCTGACTTCATGTTAGGCCACCAATAAGTTGCCTTTAGGTCATGATACATTTTGTCAGAGCCTGGATGTACTGAGTATCGGCTCTTATGAGCTTCATCCATTACTACCTTCCTTAAGTCTCCGAATCGTGGAATCCAAATACGGTCCAGCAGGTAGTAAGCTCCGTCGTCCTTTTGTTTCATCTGTTTATCCATCCCTCTCATGGCTTCGAGAGTGAGGTTCTCGGTTTTCAACGCTTCTTGTTGTGCGACCCGAATTTGGTTAGGTAATTCGGAGTGAATGGTGAGTTGTAGTGCGCGCACGCGTTTGGTTGTTTCCTTCCGGCTTAGCGCGTCGGCGACTACATTGGCTTTACCGGGATGATATTTGATTGCACAATCATAATCACCTATCAGTTCGACCCATCTGCGTTGTCTCATATTTAACTCTTTTTGGTCGAAGATGTGTTGTAGACTCTTATGATCAGTGAATATCGTGCACTTGGTGCCGTATAGATAGTGTCGCCAAATCTTTAGTGCGAACACTACGGCTCCCAACTCTAGGTCGTGAGTTGTGTAGTTCTTTTCGTGCACTTTCAATTGTCGTGACGCATATGCTATAACTTTCTCGCGTTGCATCAGCACGCAACCGAGTCCTTGCTTTGAGGCGTCACAGTACACCACAAAGTCCTCGCACCCGTCTGGTAGCGATAAGATTGGTGCACTGCACAACTTCTGCTTCAACAGTTCGAAAGCAGTTTCCTGTCTTTCTCCCCATTCGAACTTCTTGTCTTTATGCGTAAGGGACGTCAACGATTGTGCGATCTTCGAGAACCCTTCGATAAACCGCCTGTAGTACCCGGCCAATCCTAAGAATTGTCGCACTTCAGTTGGGGTCTTAGGTACTGCCCAATTCTTGATTGCCTCGATTTTGGCTGGGTCTACGTGTATCCCTTTCTCGTTTACTACGTGTCCAAGGAACTGAACTTCGCGAATCCAGAAATCACATTTGGAGAATTTCGCGTATAGTTGTTCCTTCTTTAGTAGTTCTAAGACACGTCTCAAGTGATCGGCATGTTCTTCCTGAGTCTTCGAGTAGATCAAGATGTCATCTATGAATACGATTACGAACTTGTCGAGATACGGTTTACACACCCGATTCATGAGATCCATAAATACGGCCGGTGCGTTAGTCAACCCAAATGGCATGACCAGAAATTCGTAATGTCCGTACCGCGTCCTGAATGCGGTCTTTGGTATATCGTCCTCTTGTATCCTGAGTTGATGGTAACCCGATCTCAGATCGATTTTCGAATAGAAGCTTGACCCTTGCAACTGGTCAAACAGATCGTCTATTCGAGGTAGAGGGTATCGGTTCTTGATCGTTACCTTGTTCAATTCTCGGTAATCTATGCACATACGGAATGAACCGTCTTTCTTTTTCACAAACAAGACCGGAGCTCCCCATGGTGAGAAACTCGGTCTAATGAATCCCTTATCTAATAACTCTTGCAGTTGATTAGATAGTTCCTGCATTTCAGTAGGAGCCAGCCGATATGGTGCCTTGGCTATCGGTGCTGCTCCTGGCATTAGATCTATCTGAAACTCCACTTGCCGTGCCGGTGGTAGTCCCGGTAGATCGTCAGGAAAGACTTCTGAATAATCGCGAACAACAGCAATGTCCTCAATCTTTCGTTCCTTCTTTGGTTGTTCGGAAATAAGAGCCAGGATAGCCGTGTATCCTTTCTTTAGATATTTGCTGGCCTTCATGCATGACATGATGTTTAGTGGTATCCCGCGTCGTTCTCCTTGGATTGAGATCTGCTCACCACTCGGTAACGTAACTCGTACGACCTTCTCGCTGCACACGATCTCAGCATGGTTTGCAGATAACCAATCCATTCCAATCACCACGTCGAAGCTTCCGAGAGTTACTGGCATCAGGTCGATCACCAACTGATGGTCTGCCAGTGTCAGAACGCATCCTTTGATGATGTGTTGTGTTTCGATGAGTTTTCCATCCGCTAACTCTACGGTATACTTATAATCTAGTGGTGTTGGTGTCATGTCAAGCAATTTGCTAAATTCACTAGAGATAAAACTCCTATCGGCACCGGTATCAAATAATATACTAGCGTAGACATTATTTAAAAGAAACGTACCGGTGACGACGTTCGGATCATCTTTGGCTTCACCGGATCCAATCACGAATGCCCGACCCCTAGCCGGGTTGCCTCCTGCGTTCTTGTTTTGCGGACAGTCTCGGCGCATATGTCCGGGCTTGCCGCAAGTGAAGCACCCCTTTAATGTGTTATCCTTGTTGGGGTTAGGGTTGGGGTTTGATCGGCATTCCTTGGCCAGGTGTCCGTTCCTGCCACAGTTGCTGCACCGAACTTTTCGGCATGGGCCGTGATGGTGGTATGAGCAGTTGTTGCATTTGGGGTTGTTGCCCCGATATCCCCCTTTGTCCTGATTGTTTGGTTGTGTGGCAGTGAAGACTTTGGCTGGTGTGGGTCGGTGTTGAGTTGGCTGCTGGGGTGAAAAGGTTCGGTTGTTGCTGTTGTTGTTGTTGTTGGGCTCCCACTTTCGCTTGGGTTCTTGGGGTTTCAGGTGTTCCCCCCTTTTTGGCAGTTTCCCCTGGGCTACCGCCTGGTCAGTCAGCTTGTGCGCCAAGCGAATCAGTGGTTGGACGGTGGTGTGATTGGCTGCTGTCACTGTGCTCTGTATCTGCTCGGGCAATCCACTAATGAATTGCTCTATCTTTTTGTACTCCGGCGTCACCATTGCCGGGCACAACTTGCACAGCTCGTGAAATCGAGTACAGTATTTCTCGATCTCGGATCCCACCATTTTGTGCGTCCAGAATTCTTCTTCCAGCTTCCGAATTTCGTCCCGAGGACAATACTCCTCGTGGAGCATTCTCGTAAAGTTTTCCCATGGGATGGAGTTTGCAGTATCCAGTCCGAGTGTCTGGACATGAGAGTTCCACCAGGTGAGGGCCGGTCCCTCCAGTACTCCTGTGGCATATTTCACTCGGTTCCCGTCAGAGCATTCGGCCATAGAGAAAACCGATTCCACCTTTTCTATCCATCGGAGCAGTCCCACTGCCCCTTCCGTGCCCTGAAACTTGTGAGGATGACAGCTTAGGAATGCCTTAAACGAGCATCCCTTTGCCGCTCCTCCCTGGGGTCCTGTGCATCGGTAGTTCAATACAACGTGTTAGTATCTAGGCTGTCTATTCTATGCTAGTTACGTTAGGCAAAAGCTAATACCGTTGTTAGTGCCACTCGTCTCACTGGTGTGACGGTTGGCTTCGTACTCTGCGAGTACCTTGTTGAATTTTCGCTCGACCATCATGTCGATCCGTGCCTTTTCGGCCTTGCGTTTGAGTCGTAGAGCGTTGTTTCCTCTTGCAGACATGTTTCTATATAGAGGGGTTAGAATGTTAGTCATCATATGCTAAGTGTTAGCCCAAGTTAGAATAGTTGTCATGTCAAATGTCAAGTTAGCTATCGTAACAAAGCTTCAAATACAGTAGTAATAATAAAGCAGATAATAATAATAAAGCATAATTTCCATTAATATCAATCTTGAAGTACAATAATTTGAAAAGAAAGTACAATGCGAATTTTCCGAGCACATCCCGCTCGTCTAGGCCAAAAGGAAATAAAATGAAACAAACAGTACCAAAATAATAAAACCCACTAATCCGAATCCATGGAGACATGGGAGATGTTGCTAGCTGCGTCCTCATCATCATCCTCGTCCTCTTCCGGGTCCTCGTCCGGATCTTCGTCGAGACCCTCGAGGTCCTCGGCCTCGAACTGTGGCTCATCGTCCTCAGCTGGTGGCTCCTCGATAAATTGCGCCGCCCATGCGTTAAGCATGGCGTCGCTCGCCTGCACCATCGCCTGCGTTTCGACGATATCTGTCCGGTTCTCGGTAATACGCCCGTCGTGCTCCTGCACAACATCAACTATTTGCCCATGCTGGGACATGAGCTGAGCCACTTGGAGACGTAGTGTCTCCACCGTCTCCTCTAGACGATCCTTCTCCTCCTCCAGCCGGTCACTTCGCCTTTCCAGGCGATCGTTCTTCTCGCGAAGAACACGAACCTCATCGGATAGCTCGGCGTTCCTCCGTAACTCCCGCCGGGTTACGGCAACATGAGCCGCGAAGGCTCTCTCCATCGGCATCCCAAGTGCCGGCAGTCGTGGACCCTCAGAGGTATCACCTCTGTATCGCGGGGTAGGCACCCGCTCAGCTACAACCCACTCTTGTAGGAGGTTAGGCAACCATCCCCAATAGCGCTCCCGTGCTAACATCTGGGTCCTCCTCTCCATCTCTGCATCTACCTGTGCTACTATGCTGTCGATCCTACGTCGACTGTCCTCAGTCAAGTTGTCAAGGGCTGGGCGTCTGCCCGGGTTCCTGTCAGCGTTTCCGTTGCTGTCAGCCATCCTGTAAGTTTTCAGGTTAGTACATAATAGTTCAATAAAAGAATTAACATCAGGGTGCGAATTCTAGTGTAGTGTCTATTGTAGAGCAGTGGCTATAGTCTAAGTTTACTATATGCAAACCTAGTTCCCTATAACCAAGGCTCTGATACCAGTCTGTCACACCCCCAATTTCCCACTCGTGGTGTCAGTCCACGTGGGTGTGACGTGGCCAGGAATCACAGCTCTTGGTCATATAGAACGACTTCTATATGAGTTACACAATCACACAGTTTGCAAAACCAAACAAGTTTATATAAGTATGCAGCGGAAAATGTAGATCATCAAATACATATGTAGCAGCGGAAAGTAATTGTTGAAATAAACACTACAAATGATTAAATTGTTATAAAAACGTAGCAAATGCACACAAGCCTAGGACATGAGTCTAAATGTAAGCTTGACTCCTTAGTGTGTCCTTGTGAGCGTCCTAGCGTGTGCTCCATTAGTTACCTGAGAATACATGCGAAAAGTATCAACTAAAAAGTTGGTGAGTTCACAGGTTTAGACAGACAGAAATTGTAGACAGATATATACTGGACATGTTTAAGTTTAGTTGTTGGATCTACGATCCGTGAGTGTGTCATGTCATCTTACCGAAACTAGACTGTTTCCATTTGCCTCCGCGAGTCATCGCTGAACTCGCAATTCACATCGATTATTACACTCGTTATGACCTCCAGTCAAAGTTGTTGCCGAGTGGGGCTAGTCAAACCCAGTAGTACTACGTAATAACGACTCGTTCGTAACAATTAACGGTAAGGATAAGTGAGGACTTTATGCGATAATAGTTACACTCAAAAATAGTTTAACAACATACCAGTCATACATCTAAAACAGTTGCATAGTATTCTCACCCCAAGATTGAGTAAAAGCAGTTAAAGAGTAAAAGTGGGGCCGTAAACTCACCTGAGTTTAGATATGCGTTAGCTCAAAAAGTACGTGTAGCTCGCCGGCTAGTAGTCACCTATATCACATAGGTACTATGAGTTTGTGTTCACAAGTGTGGGTCTCACCGGACCGTGTTAGTGTTCAACGACACTAAGTGGTTATGTAGGTCGAGTTGACCGTGTCTGGCCGTGTCGATCGTGTTTGACCTAACGACCCGTTGGTGACGGTTTGGATCAAGTGTTCGTGTATCGTGCGGTTTAGTGTCGTGTGAAGTGTACGGATACCAAAATCATTCCTATGAGGAAACTTACTATTTATGGTAAGTTTCTATTTTAGGAAAGTTTCCAAATTTGGCAGGTTATGCATATAGTTATATTCCGATTATTCTAACATGCATATTTATCCTAAATGAGCATGTTATCACATAGCACATAAATACACATAGCCGGTTTAACATAGTTTGCGCGTAAAAGTTTCCATTTATGGAAAGGTACTAAAATAAGCATGTTTAACCAAGATTAGTAACAAACCTTTTCTAAAGATCATTACCCTAGTCCTAAATTATCATAAAATCATATTCGTTTCAACAAACATATTGCTATTCATAGACTTTGTAAAATAAAGTTACTATTTATAGTAACTTTTGATAAAACACATTTTTCAACCATTTTAGGACTTAAAATCAATTATCAACATCATAACAAGGTTAGTTATGCATACCAAACATACAACATCCCTCAAATTCATCATTCTCTAGCAACATTGTAACAAAAAGTTTCTATTTATGGTAATAACCATAAAAATCATATTTTCAATAATTCTAATCATCCCAATGCATCAATAATCATCATAATGCATCAATAATCATCATATTAACTTCTAACATCATTTCCTAGCATAACATATAGATCTAAACATATCAATGTGGTCATTTTATCAATATTGCACCTTTTGTAACTATAAAGTTACTATTTTTAGCAATACGCCCCAAATAACCTATTTTGATATCATCCATCATCCTAAATCATGTAGAACATCATTATTAACATATCTAGCAACATTTCCATATCAAGTATCATCAAACACCTCATGGATCGTGCATGCATGTTGGTGAAAGTACCCATTTTATCATAAAATCGACACATGGTCATTTATTTCAATAATAATCATCATAGATCATAATCATTTCATCAAATCAGTAGCATTAGCATCTAATAACATGTTCACAAGTCCAAAATTTCGTGACAATAGTGGTGGTGATGATGCATGTGGCCTAAATGGCTTGCATGTGTGATTTTGGGTGTTATTAAGCATTATTGACTATAGAACTACCTCACAAAGCCTTGAATCCACGAAATGGGGTTTGAGCAGCCTCTGGAACAGCCCTAGAGAGGCTGAGATTCGTTCGAATGCAGAGGGGATCGATGGTTGGACGTTCTTGAAGCCTTCACCACGCCTTGATCCTCAAGAATGGTCTTCAATGGCTCCTAGATGGCTCCCTTCTGGTGTGAGATGGTTGTAACAGAGGTTTCTAGGTCGAAATTGAGTGTTCAGTCGAGAGAAATCGGAGGGGAAGGTAACAGAATGATTAAGTCTTGGTTTTATAAAGATTTTTGCGTGTAGGGGTCGTCGCGTACCGCGGAGCCTGTCCAAAAAGTATCATCGCGTACCGCTATGATTAAAATAATCATTCTGTTCCCGAAACACGCCGCGTACCGCGATGGGTGAAGATGATCGGTCGTCGCGTACCGCGACGTTTTTCGGTGAATTCAAATTCTCCCGCTCAAGGGTCGCGTATCGCGAAGGCCCAGTCAGTTGCCCATCGCGTACCGCGATGGATCTCGGTTGAGCCCAATAAGCCCAATTTCATTGTTTTGAACCGAATTTCTCGTATTTCTCGAATACGATCATCGTTTCTCGACACATTGGCTTTGTTCCAGCTAAATTAGGTTCACCGAACCTAAGTGCAGTGTTTTGTGTTACAGATTGATCCGTTCACCAACGTTCGTCATTCAAGACACGTGCGATTGTTGTGCGATAATTCCTCGAATTATCGGTGTGTTCAGACTGTTGTGCCACGTGTCACACTAAATGCATTTATTCTAGTGCCACGTATGAAATAATAATAAACATTATTATTAAAATAATAGAATTGCTGACCTGGAAATTACGAGGTGTCACACTGTGATGGTTGAAACTTTAGATTCATCAATGCGTATTCCATTTCCAGACACCAAGTAGCCCAAGAAAAGAACTTTTGTTGTCAAAAAGTGGCATTTTTTTGGGTTTGCGTAGAGCTTTTGATCGCGAAGAATGGTGAAAACGTCCCTTAGGTGTCATAAGTGTTGTGGAACATCCTTGCTAAAAACCAATATGTCATCGAAGTAAACGACAACACATTGTCCGATAAGCGTCTTGAAAATGTGGTTCATGAGGCGCGTAAATGTACTTGGAGCATTTGATAAGCCGAATGACATGACCATCCATTCGAATAAACCATCCCGTGTTTTGAAAGCCGTTTTCCATTCGTCTCCTAGTCTCATGCGAATCTAGTGATAGCCACTGCGTAAATCCAGTTTAGAGAAAATTCGTTCCCCCTGTTGGTGAGCAAGCAAGTCATCGAAACATGGAATCGGAAAACGGTACTTGATAGTGATTTTATTGACGACTCTGCTATCAATGCACATACGAAATGTGCCCCCGAGTTTAGGAACAAGGAGGGCCGGTACGGCACAGGGGCTCATACTCTCGCGTATTAGGCCTTTTTGTAACAACTCGGTTACTTGGCAATGCAATTTTGTGAATTCTTTCGGGTTCATGCGGTAGGCGGGTTTGTTTGGGATGCTGGCACCTAGAAAAAAATCAATGCAATGTTGAATTTCACGCACAAGTGGGAGACCTGCCGGGATCTCATCGGGGAATATGTCATGAAATTCGGTAAGGAGAGGGTGCACGTCTGAGGGGATGCATGGGACAACCTGACTCTCTTCCACCAGTAAGAGACCAAAGAAGATGTGTGGAGCATGGGTTGTTTTGATGAGGCCTGTAAACTCAGTTCGGGTGGCAAGCAAGGAATTGTTTTTCTCATTACGAGGGTCAAAGGGTGCCAAGGTTATATTAAGCCCATCTTTCTTGAAAGTATAGGTGTTGCGGTACCCGTCATGTTTGGCTCGACGGTCGTATTGCCACGGGCGGCCTAATAAAATATGACACGCGTCCATGGGAAGGACTTCGCACCATATCTCATCAGTATATTTATTGCCAATGGAAAACTGAACCAGACAACGATGCGTAACTTTGAGAAGATTCCCTTTTTTAAGCCACATAAGTTGGTAAGATTCAGGGTGGTCTTGAACGGTAAGTTGAGTTTTTCCACCATGGAGGTGGCAACAATATTCTCACAGCTTCCCTCATCAATGATAATCGAACACACTTTACCCTTGGATGTACATCTAGTACGAAAGATGTTATTGCGTAACCACTGGGTGTCGTCAGTGGGTGTTGCTAGGGCCGTATTTAAAGTACGTTGAATCACAAGTGCCTCACCTTTATCAGGATAAAGAATATCGGACGTGTCATCGTTGTCAGGCTCCGTATCATATGTGGGTCCTTGTTCATCTACGAAAGCAAGAACATGTTTACTAGGACAATCACGTTTGAGATGACCCAGCCCCTGACATTTAAAGCATCAAAGCACTCGCATGCACTGGGTCCAGATTTAACTATGGTGGGGGTGTTGGGGTCGGTTGTGGTTGGGGTGGCACGAGAAGGTGCGGAAGTGGATATGGGATTGCAGGGAAAAGTGGGGTTCCTGGTGGAGGTTTTGTTCTTAGCCAAAAGTTGTTTTTCCACTTGTAAAGCCAACCTACAAACGTCATTTAAGCACCAATATTGTTGTAGTTGAACAACATCGGAAATATCCGGTCGGAGGGCTCCTAAAAATCGAGCAATAACATGTCCGTCATCTTCTTCGACCCCACAACGCAAATGCATGCGATCAAATAAAGCAATAAATTCTTCAATAGATAAAGACTGTTGACGGAGGTTATGATAATCCAGAAAGGAGGTTTGACGGTGATTAATCGGTAAAAACTTCGATCGTAATAAACGTTTCATCTTGTCCCAAGATTCGACTTTATGCTTACCTTCCCGATATCGTTGTTTTTGTACATGTTCCCACCATAAGGAGGCATATTTTTTCAACTTGATAGCCACGAGTTTTATCTTAAGATTGTCGGAAACATCTCGGAGATCAAATATCCGTTCCACTGTAATGAAATCATCCGGTTGCATATGGCCCTCGAATTCTGGAATGTCGGTGCGAATCCCCAAAGCACGAATGGGGTCAGTCGGGGGAATGATTCGGGGTGGCGTCGACCGAATATATTCTGAAATCCGTCGTCCTCATCCTCCCATATCACCGACTCAATGCCAGAATCATCCTCCTTATGAAACTGATTAAGTTCAAGTTCACGAACCCGTTGTT
Source organism: Mikania micrantha (assembly GCA_009363875.1). Classification (NCBI taxonomy): domain Eukaryota; kingdom Viridiplantae; phylum Streptophyta; class Magnoliopsida; order Asterales; family Asteraceae; genus Mikania; species Mikania micrantha. Next base: position 59,164,716 of record CM018680.1, on the reverse strand, counting down.
GAAGTCGTTCAATCTCAGCAATATCGCGAGGATCACGTTGTTCATGACCGTTGCCTCCGGCGTCGCCTCTACGGTGTTGATGACGACGATATATACCATACGCAGACATCCTGAGTAACCTGAGCTGCTGATACCACTTGATACGGATTCATATACGAGTGGAACAATCAAGCGTTAAACAATTCTCAAAGAAAGAAATTCTTATTAATCCAAAAAAACATAACCATCCAAGCAATGTTTACAAACATTAAATAAGAACTGAATAAGATAATTAACAAACTAAAATACTAGAAACAAGGAAAAGATAATTATGTAATTAAAAGAGATAATCTAAATAAATGGTTGGATGGAAACAATAAAACCGGGTGTTCTCTTTTAGCCACGAGTCAACGAGCTTAGCTCCAAGTTATCAAACCCAGCTAAGTCTTCCAATGGATCCAGATCTCTATCATTTATTCAAAAACATGATAGAAAATATTGAATTGATTGCGAAAGATAGATTTTTATGACTTAAGAATATCCAACGTGTATTCATTTTTAGAAAATTTATATTGGATGGATCGTTAAATCTAAATGAGGTGTACCCTTATTTGAAAATCTAGCAAAAAGAATGCAATGTTTTTCAAAAATTGATTTTGAAAAAGCTTTCGTCACAATCGATTGGGCCTTTTTAGAATCAGTTATGAAGCAATTTGATTTCATGGATGGTGCAACGAATAGGCTATATTGGGTATTGGCTACATGGAGTTGAAGATTCAAAAAATTAAAATATCAACTGGGTTTCTTAAAAAAATAAACTTTTTTTACGAGCGGGTCTTATATAACTCTGAAGTATTTTACGGGGCTCGAACCTTTAATTTCAGAAAGCAACTTCAATAGCTTTGTTAATTAAACCCAACCGTATCAACTTTTCAAGGAGGTGCAATCTCTTAGTTTATTTTGGATAAAAGCTAGGGCTAATTGGATTCCTTAACTTGAGAGAAATGGGAAAATTGTTCTTGGCAGTCCTTTTTTTTCTATTTGGTGGCTGAAGTTTATATTGTTTGGTGTGTATGTTTGTTTTGTCCGGTTGGGTTTTAGCTTTTTGCTAGCTCTTTCTGGTTTTTCTAATGAAAGTTGCCGTTCAAAAAAAATTAAACCCAACTTTTCACCCTACCCAATTCATTATCAATTTCCGGGTTCCAATAATGTTCATAAGTAGGAATTAAATAAGCAAATTAATGCATATAATTAAAGATTTTTTTTAATATTGATCTATAAAACCACATTTATGGTAGTCTTTCCCCTTTCAAGGTTACGAACGAAGTTGAAAGATGGATGATACAACACTTGCTCAGGGACTGGAATCCGTATCAAATGGGAGAAGCAATCAAATAGTCAAAAACTGAAAAATAACATTTTCAATATACCAGACTGTAATCGAGCCAAGCCGAAATTTATTTCAAGCCAAAACTTCAAACTTGAGCTCGTAAAAAACCTCGAGCCATGAGCCGGCTAATTTTCTTTTTTTTTTTTTTTTGTCTTCCTTCACTCTATACCCACACACATAGACATATATATAGGAATGAGAATAAAATATAACTCAAATAACTACGTCATAATCAAGTCAAATCTCGAATTTTTTTCAAACATAATTGTAACACATATAAAACACTTTCCTTTTTATATATGTGTGTAAATTCATCACCGTTTAAGAGTTAACATCGTTGTAATTTTTTGGGTCTGAACAGTTACAATTTTGTAAAAAAACTTACAACGATGTTAACTTAAACGGTGAATAATTTACACATTCAGTCTTTCATATGTGTTACAATGATTCAAAAAAAAAAACTAAGATTTATCTTAATCTTGGCAAACTTATTTAGGTTAGTACAAATATAGTGGTTTAATTACCATCATACACACACACACATATTGTATCATACGAAAAATCAATCTTAGAGAGAAAACCCTTACTCCCTATATGAGCCATTTATTTGAAATTTTGAAAATAAATATGTTATAGACATTAACAAAACTCGAACTTCGAGTCGTGAGCTTTTTTACGACCGAAATTCGAGTCGCGAGCTTTTTGAATAACCCTACCTGATACAAGAACATGAAACTAACAAAACTCGAACCAAGAACACAATTGAAACAAGAACCGGAAAACTTAAACACAAACAAAGAACAAAAACAACCAAAGTCGAATCAAATCTGAGACAATATTAGTCTCACATATACAACCATGAATCGATATAAAACCCTTTGTATGTGAGAGAGCGATTTCTATCAAATGAAAGTGGAGAAATAAAGAGATACTCTCAACTTCTCTCTGTTTATATATGTTCAGAATTCAGATAGTGAAACTTTCACTGTGAAAGTGTGAAACACAAAATATGTGTACCAAAGCCCAACATGTTTTTAAGCCCGTACAATAGTCCAAGCCTTCCAAGCCCACACCAAATACATTCTTGTTTTAGATCACATTTCACTTTCAACAACCATGAACAAACAAAACAAAATACAACTAACTAAAACCAACTTGGTCAATAACAAAACTTATCTAAACTTAGACAAGAAATTGAAATTAAAATTACATTTTTAACATCCTCTTTCGGTTTGACGTCCAAATTCATCATAAAGAGAAGACCAAGTTCGTCACACAACACATATGTTTTAATCAATAATCCTTTTGTGAATATCCACAACTTGTTCATCTGTTCTTACTGTCACAGGTCAGATAATTCTTGCAAAATCACTACTATAAAAATCACCATAATGCAACCTTTATATTTAAAAAAAGACTGCATTAGCTGAAGTTGCATTAGATCTAATGCAATTTTTTTGTTACATAATGTAACTTTCATTTTCCTAATGCACCTTTTTTAAATGCAACATTTTAAAAAAAAAGTTGTATTATGTAATAAAAAGCTAGGTTGCATTATATCTAATGCAACTTTAGCTAATGCAACTTTTTTGCAATATTTTGTGACAAAAAAAAGGTTGCATTAGGCTTATTTTGTAGTAGAGATTCTTTTCTCTTAAAAAAAAACAAATGTATTTCAAAGTGTTTATCCTTTCACGTAACACTGATTCCCATCACTAGAAACTTTGGAAGGTCTTTGGCATAGACTTTGGAGTGGAAGAAACCCATAAATCAGCTTACCTTATAACCTTTTACGTTTGGCAACTTTTGCCCTTAGAAAAATAGAAAACCTATAAAAGATATCATAACCTGGAAATAAGAAATAAACACAATACTAGAATATGTTAACCGATGAAGTAAGAAATAAACACAATAAAAGAGTATGTTAACCGACGAATTGAACAAGCTTTGTAGAGTTTTAGCACAAACAATATGAAGAGGCGTTTCGGTTGGATCTTTCATTGTCACTCTTTTGAAAGATTGATCAAGCCGTTGATCGAGATCTCGAAAAAAATACTGATGATCATGATTCTATAGCCCTAAAACTATTTACGAGGACATCAATGACGATATTGATGATGATGAGTATTAAACAAAGCATTAGCAACGCAAGTGTTTGTAATAACAACCAGGGGTATACAAAATCGATAACTTAAAGAACCCTGAAACAGAGTAGAAACCAAACCGAAAATACTCATAGCGATTGGTTACAATTAAGATAGGGTCAAAACCGAATCATTCAGTATGGCTTCGGTTTGCCCATCTTTTATAACCAAAACCAAACCGATACCTATATATACATGTATTTTTCATATATTTTCAGTAATGCTATGTATTTAAACTATATTTTGACGTGTTCATGTATTTGATGTAATTTTTGTGTATTTTATGCATTTTATGATTGAAAGATGTTTAAAACAACAAAAACGAGCTTCATAGCCAAAATAACTTCAACCGAACCACCATCAACCTTTGTAACCAAAACAACCGAAACCAATGTCTTCTTGGTTTCGGTGGAGCATAAAAACATGACTGAACTAATATTTTTGCACTTCTAATTACAAGAATCAAATTAAAGTCACAACGTAGAGCTACTTAATTAAATACTAATATTATATTAACATTGTTCTCTCAAGTCTGAAAGATCGAGGGGCAAGCAATGGCCAATGGATGATGTGACAGAAAAATTGATTTCGTTCACCCCCAAGAATGCATTTAATTTAGAGACAGTAAATGATTCAAATCAGCCTATCGAAGACCACATGAAGATCCTATACACTCGAGAGATGAACGCGCTAAGGCCCGACAACGAAAGCTTAATTAATGATTTCCTTTCCTTACTTGCATTCCTTGTCAGTGGTGGAGTTTGGGCAAAGCGAGAGGGGGACGGAAAATTTTGAAACTGCGAATACATGTTAATTTTTTGAAGTGAGGGAGGGCGAAACCACTACTTTTAACTAAAAATAACATTCCAGCCGGAAAATTAACACTACGGATGGAAAAAGAGGGGGCGGTCGCCCTCCCTTGCCCCTATTAAGCTTCGCCCTTGTTCCTTGTTGCCGCCCTCCACAAGACAATAAACCAAAGTTTTCTAGCCCAACGGTACTCCTTGACTTTTCTTATGAGAGGTCTTGGTTTGAGTATCTCTGGAAGCAATCTGCTCTTGGATGAGTAGGAGGTTTTTCATTTAGTTCCTCTCTACTTTTTTTTTAGATAAAGGGCAAAGCCCGGAAAAATAGTTCCTCTCTATTTTTGGGCCCTATATATTTTAAAACCACAATTAATTTTACACTAAGTATTTTTATAATTTTATGTTCCGAGGTTTATAATGTGTCCGTATATTAACGAATACTAGTATCATTTATGTTGCTGTGATCGCAGTTATTTGACGAACCTTTATATAAATTTGGGACATAAACGGTTACAGGAAGTTGACACGTTTATTAATAAACCTCCGGATGTTACATATGGGAATTGGCAGGAGGGCATATGCATAAAGTGACTTAGAAAAAATATATACTTCATATTTAATATATATTGGTTAATTTCTTAACAATTTTTGGTATCCAGTAGTATATATTGGTTAGCAAAGTACCTCTCTTTTCTGCATTCAGACTATACAACTTATTTTGGCATCCAATGTTAGTTTTAGTTGGTTTTATTCTACGAAATACTTCTGAAATTTAAATGAGTTTCTTATTATAGTAATTTCATTAGCACATATTAGAAAAACAACAAACATGTAATCATTAGACTTGACGATAATGACTTGACAAACATAGAATAGTCATCTTTATTTTGTTTGAAACCTAGATCACTAGAAGCATACTAAAATCTTTTTGATTTCATATTTATGGAGCTTCTTTTAAACCGTATAAAGATTTTTCAATTTACACACTTTAGTTTAAGTTTTTGGATAAAAATCTTCAGGTAAACGCATATACACATCTTCATTTAGCTCACTATATATATAAAAAAACATTATTAATGTCAAGTTAAAACATGAGCCAAATTTTTCTCACCATAACGGTAATAACACATTTATCAGTTATCATTTTTAAAACTAATGAAAAAGCCTCATTGAAAGCAATTCCTTTTCTAAAAATATAATTCATAAATATTCATATAAAAAGTAGCAAACAAGAAAACTGGTGTATTTTAAGAAATAAATATCATAAATAGAACAAGTATATCATATCAAATATGCTCAGATATAAAATTATATTCGTAAAGTTTAACCATAACCTAGCATATTAGGTAACATATAGAGTCACACAATTATATTATATGCAAATAATAAAACATATAGTGCATATAATAGAATGGATTCAAATTAACATAAGTGTGTGAGTATATTTCTTTCCCAATTCTGTGTAAGTTACTAGATTTCATTCCTCACCTACTCAATCTGTTCATGGAAGATAATTTGCAAAAAAAATTATATTTGTGTATCACTTGGTTTAATGCACAAATTCGAATTAGGATGAAGTTTGATTGGCTTGTTACATGATATACAATATATTGCGAACTGATCGATGATGCCTATTAGTCGGTTGTTTGAAGGTTGCAAGTATGCATAATCAAAACAAAATAGAGGGGTGTCTTGTGGGGCAAAAGCAAGTATGTTCTTCAAGTAAAGATCTCGGATCAATGATGATTAGCGGCTGAAACGAACGGATCTATAAACCATCTTGGTAGTGGCTCGAGTCATATTGGTACTTGGCTTGGAGCAGTTGTTTGTGTTTGAGATTATTGCCACACAAGAAGTAGAGAGATATGAGAAATGGGATGCAATTTGTAAAGTGGTGAATTATCCCTTGGTTTCAAATGTTACTAGTGGAAATTGACAGGAAACGCCTATCAGCATCCACTCTATCAACATTTAATTCCATAATCCCTTCATCATGTTTGCAAAGCAATGTTTTTAAACTTTTGTTTCTTAAAAGTTACCTTTTTTTAACTTTTTTCAAATATGTTATGAAAAACTGTCAATCTTTTTTGAAATATAAGCTAGCAACTTTGTATAACACGAGTTTAATTAAAAATAATAAGTATTTAGCAATAAGATTTAAGATTTTTAAAAAGATATTTTAAATTAAGATACGAACAAAAATAGCCTCAAGTAAATAATTTATCTAATATAAATATAATTTTTTTTTCATTTTTGTGTTTTAAAAAGTTCGTTTTTTAATTACACATACATTTAAAAGAAACCGTGCTTGAAAAATGTTATTTTTTACAATATCATGCTGGTTAAGTATTTTAATTATTGTTTTTATTTTCGGTAAAACTATGCTTGAAAAATGTTTTCTTGTTTTGATGCTAACCATCTTGGTAGTGGCTCGAGTCATATTGGTACTTGGCTTGGAGCAGTTGTTTGTGTTTGAGATTATTGCCACACAAGATGTAGAGAGATATGAGAAATGGGATGCAATTTGTAAAGTGGTGAATTATCCCTTGGTTTCAAATGTTACTAGTGGAAATTGACAGGAAACGCCTATCAGCATCCACTCTATCAACATTTAATTCCATAATCCCTTCATCATGTTAGCATAGCAATGTTTTTAAACTTTTGTTTCTTAAAAGTTACCTTTTTTTTAATTTTTTTCATATATGTTATGAAAAACTGTCAATCTTTTTTGAAATATAAGCTAGCAACTTTGTATAACACGAGTTTAATTAAAAATAATAAGTATTTAGCAATAAGATTTAAGATTTTTAAAAGGATATTTTAAATTAAGATACGAACAAAAATAGCCTCAAGTAAATAATATAACTAATATAAATATAATTTTTTTTTCATTTTTGTGTTTTAAAAAGTTCGTTTTTTAATTACACATACATTTAAAAGAAACTGTGCTTGAAAAATGTTATTTTTTAAAATATCATGCTGGTTAAGAACTTTAATTTTTGTTTTTATTTTTCGGTAAAACTATGCTTGAAAAATGTTTTCTTGTTTTGACGCTAACTTTTACAGCGAAGTTCTCTTTCTATTCTTTTATGACTGACTAGTGATAGTCACTTTTACGATATATTACAACTTGTACGAAAGCGTACGTCTTTGGGTTTTCCGACGGATTGACGTTCATTTGCGAAAAGGTACGATATGATTTTGTACTTATAACGGACTAACAACCAATGTGATGCGTTTTTTATTTGCATTTTAATATTTAGTCCGACGCCTCTTATGACATAGGTTTGAGGCTACACCCTTAATTTTTTTTCCAATTGTATTGGGTATTTTAATAGCATGGGCGTTTTTATGAACTGGATTTACAATCACGTTATTGATGTCTTGAGTATTACATCAAAATGACAACTATTGTGATTTGTTTTAGTTTATACGATTTTGTGGTGGCATTTGCGACCTCATACATGTGTAAAAAAAATCAAGTAAAAATTGATTTTGAGACATCCTCCCTTACACGAGCAAAAAATAAGTTTTCAAACCACCAAAAACCAAGTATCATTTTCTAAACTATATATACTCTAGAAGAAATCCATGAATTGAGCCGGTTGTGGTGTGAAATGGGTCCAATATTTAAGAAAATGGCAGGAGTGCCCCATCGGCACGAGTATGTTGAACTTTTGGAAAACATATTTATCAATTATTCAATTCTGGGAAGGGGTGGGTCCGTAGCAACGGGGTCGGGTATAGCAATGACGGGTAAAAATTACCAAACAAAGTGTGAGACCAAAGAAAAAAAGGTGAAAGAAGTTTATAATATTAGGGTTGTATTGTAAATGATTAGGAAATTTTGAATAGTTTAAAATAAAAATAGGATGACATATTGTGTTAAAGAAAATTTTGTAACGCAAGAAAGGCGCTAGTTCTTAGACCGTGCGCAGCGGTCCTCCCGCCCCCTCCCGCGGGGTTGCCCATTTCAGCGGCCAACGGCGGGAACACCGCCCCCCCTTCAGCGGCTCCCGCCCAAACCACTTCCACGGCCCCCACTCCCCCTAGCTTTCTCTCTTTCTCGCTTTCTGATTGGTCCAATGGAATAGTGGGGAAGGGTTTTCAGTGGCGTGACCGCTGTGGATAGCCTTACAACGCTATTCACGTGAGGATTCATACCGAGCACATGTTTGCTGAAACTCGACTTGTTTTCTAGCTAAGAAGTGCGGTCTGTTCGTATTTACAAAATCCTGAGAAATATTAATGCTAAAACTTGGTTCGGCTCGATTTCATATTAAAATTTAGAGTAAAATGTTATTTTAGTCCAATAGTTTAAAATTTGTTACTTTTGTCATTATGGTTTCCATTTTATTGTCATTTTCGTCCCTGTTATTTGGTAAATTTGTCATTTTAATCCAAAAGTTTAAAATTTAATTAGATTAAAATGTCAATAAAATGGAAACCATAATGAACAAAATGACAATAAATTGAAACCATAATAAACAAAACGACAATAAAATGAAACCATAATGACCAAAATGACAAAATTTAAATTATTGGACTAAAATGACAAAAGTTGTCAAATCACAAGGACCAAAATGTCATTTTACTCTAAAATTTAGTATGAAAATACAAATTGTCACCTATTATGAAAACCATGAAGAGATACATGTACTCAAAATGAATATCTTGAAGGTTTAATCAATATATAAGTTTAAATGTTTATATTATTATAATTTTTGTAAAGTATTATACAAAACTGAGTTTCGTGATGAATATTTATTGTTTAAAGGCTCAAGTATTTGTCATTTTATGTTAAATATCTTTAAAATAATTATGTTTAGATACACACACACATTGGCAAAGCTATGTGGAGACCGGAGGTGGCGACCGCCCCCTCTTTTTCGTCAGTAGTGTTAGTTTTCGAGCCGGAAGGTTATTTTTAGTTAAAAATACGGGTTTCGCCCCCTCATTTAAAATATTTAAAATGTATTCTGAGTCTCATAAATTTCCGCCTCCCTTTCTTAACTCTCAAGCTCCGCCACTGTATATGTATGTATATGGGAGGGTTATTTCGGAAAAAAAATAGAAAAAACTAACACCTTTAAATTTACTTTAGTATGGGCCCTAAAGTAATAAGATGTACTTATTCAGTCAACGCAATAAATATGGGTTAACATTTGATCCTACTAACTAATCAAATTTTTAATAAAAAAATTTATGATTTTTTATTATTAACTTAAAAATGCTATAAACAAAAAAAAAATTAATAAAAATATTTAGATGACGAAGTTACGTATATGTAACTTATAAAGTTGCATATATGTAGCTCATATATGTAGTTTACAAATTGCATATATGTAATAACATGAATTACATATATTTTTTTATTTTTTTTCTTGTGGTTAAACAAATATAACTTTATAATAAAACAAAATGTAAAACGAAAAACGAAATTGATTGATAACCATTGTGATTAGTTTTTTCCAAACTAGTGGTTTCTTAGGAACTCTTCCCTATATATATAAACGTTTAACTAAAACCAATATTAGTTGATTATCAAAGACCCATTTATTTCCAAATGATTTAAAAGAAATTAAAGTAAGTTAAACGCATCTATAATCACCCATTCTTTTTTTTTTAATTGATATAAAAGAAACTTTTTTTATATACCTTTTAAATTATATGATTTTAAATTTATCTTTTTTTTCTATTTTTTTATTCTTATTTAAATACACTTATTGAAAAATGCATTTCTTATATATACACAAAAAATAATATTTTTTAATCTTTTCTGTTTATGTTAAATTTTAAAGGGTATTCCATATTATTTTTTTTCTCTTTTATATGCCCTTTATCCTTAAAAATATGTATTTCTTTTTTATGCTTTATCGTTAAAAAATTTATACCATAAAATATGTAATTTTATAAAATTTAATTAAAGTATAGTATTTTATAGCCTTTATATTTTTTTATGTAATACATGATTAAGTATACATGTATAACTTATGATTTTTAAAATCTGGATTAAGTACAAATGTGTAAAATTATATATAATGTACATAAGTGTGAAATTATATGTTATTTGTTTAATTTTTTAGGGTTCAAGATCTGGTTTTAATTAAACATACATGTGTAAGATTATATTAATATATGTAAAATTATAAAAAATATGTGCACATGTAAACTATTTTTTCTTCTACTCATTTAATAAAAAATAAATTTAAGTAGATATTGTAGATTTAATTAATCTAGTTTTAATAAAAGAAATAAAAATGTTAAATATAACTCACCCATTTAATTAATTAATATAGACCACATATGTGTTATTTACTTATTTATTAATATAAATTAAAAAATCAAAAGTTAATCCAAACCATACATTTTTTAATTATTTTAATATTTGATACAAGTTGAACCTTATACTAGTGTGAAATCGGTTACACTTGTCAACCATTAATCTTAATTGTGATAACCCATCTTAATTAATATGATAACCCAACTAACAATGACAAGAACAACCTAAATTTTTAGTTTTTTCGTTACCTTTATTATACATATTGTAGACGACTATATACTTTTATGTGTATATACTTGCTAATTTACAAGCGTTTAGTATTTAAAACAGTTGTAATTTTGCGTTATACTGTAAATATTTATTTAATATATATGATAACAACTTACATTGATGTAAGATCTTAAACGAAAATAAAAAACACAAACATATAAAAAAAAAAGATAATTTTAATCACAATCTTATATATGTGTGTAAAATACATCAGATCATTTATAGAATAAATTTGTACAACTTATATATTAATTCTCATAGGTAACATCCACTTACATCAATCAAATGAATGATTGTCTTATTTTATCTTACACTGTTGAATATATATTTTGATGTAAAATAAAACAATTAAAGGTAAATATGACCATATCCAATTTCTTCCTTCTTGCCTAATAAATTAGTTCCATCAATCGAGATTCAATTAACTTTGCGTCGAACCCTAATCGAGCTTGAAAAGCCTACAAAAATTAAAATAAATAAATTGTCATTAGTTAAGCATTATTTTCTTCATTGGTAAGTATTTTGCTCTTCAGCAGCTAGTACTCTATGTCGAGTCCTTACGTACTATAATTAATATGATACCATGAGCGAATGGTTTTGTATTTGATATCATTTGATAGATGTTTGAAACATATCACAATAGCTGCTATTGTCTTAATTTTTTTTAAGAAATTATATAGAAAGAAAAGTTTAATGTTCATATTATAAAAATTATACAAAAAATATATTTATGTTTTTTTAAGATTTTTTTTTTTGTCAAGTAGAATTTAGCCGATGATCTATCAATACACGCGTGCGTGCATGCGCCGCACTTTATCATTGAGCCATTGAGGTGGGGTCGTTCAAATTTATAATATAATTAATAACTCTTGGTGTTAATTTAAAAAGTACCATTGGACGGTTGTATTTGTGGTAGTTGTGTTCGTGGTTGTTGTTCCACGAAACTTTAATTTTTCTAGAAATAACCGCCACTCATATTTTTTGGATGACGTGTTTGATTAAATGAAAAGTCAATTCCCAATTTGTCTATTTTGATCCAAAAAAGGAGCAAAATGTCCAAATGATTTTTATTGGCTTAAACCATGAGCGTCACGCCCGTAATCGGATCTAACTATCGGCGGCCCGCCCATAACCGCCCATGTTGAAATATATTATTACGGGCGGGACGCCATAGTTGGATCCGATTACGGGCGGAACGCCCATGGTTTAAGCCAATAGAAACCATTTGGACATTTTGATCCTTTTTGGGTCAAAATGGACAAATTGGGAATTTACTCTTAAATGAAAAGTTTTAGTTTTCGAAATCATGCATGCATGCATGCATAATGAAAATGATACACTTGTTCCTATGTTTCTATGGGTATTTCTGAAAGGGTACGTAGAAAGTGATATGTATAGTAAGAGATTATATGAACCTGAGCATGTATGATGAAGTGGATTTGGTGACCATTGGTAGAGAAGTTAGAGCTCATAACTTTAGCACCACCTTCCTCTACAACTCTCAACACTTCAAATGGCACCACTTTCTTGTTATTCACCATGAATATCAAGTTTATCTCTAATTTCATATCTATTGATTCCGTCACTTGAATTAACAACAACCTTGGGTTCATATTGCTTGACTGGTCACCAAATTGGTTAACTTCCCTTTCTAACTGTTCTTTCCTAGCCTTCAATCCTTCTACTCTTTCCTTCAAGTGCACCAGTGTCGTGGTCGCGAGTTCCACGAACTCGGGCAGTGACTTGCTCTCCTGCAATCATTAGAAACATTTATGTTTATGAAAGGTATATAGATTGCATATTGAACGTTAATTAATACCATAATAATCTATAGAAAGGCCTTCTTCCTCAAGTGACAAACAATAGGTGTACATGCATGCATCTAAAACTATCTTTAGGGGATGGGGTAGTTTTGTTAGTCAGCTGTTCTAAAAAACTATTTTAATCATAAAGTTATAATAATATTTTCAAGGAAAATGTCAAGTTATTTGGTTATAGATTTATACACCAAATCATATATATAAACGTAGAAAAAGGTAAGGTTGAAAAGCAAGTGCATGTGTGTACGTGCACTAGATATATAACACACATACATATATGTGTATATATGTATGTATGTGTGTGTGTGTGTGTGTATATATATATATATATATAGAGAGAGAGAGAGAATGATGTATACGTACATATGGTTCAAGATGAAGGAGAGTAGCTAAAGTGGAGAAAAGGTCCTTCATACGATCTCTGCGTTGCTTTTCTTTCACTGAGGGGAGGGTATGTGAAGATGAACTTCCGGGTCTCATATTGATTAATTTGTGTTATGGTGGATATGTAGCAACTGTGTAATGTTGGTCTCTTATATATAAACCGATATCTATTAGGGCCGGTCTTGGCACAAAAGTCTTGAGTCAACGTCATAACATCTTAATTTCGTTGAGTCTGACTTAAGCTAGAAGGGAAAATTGAATTGGTATCTTTTAATCAAGCAGCTTCTTGGAAGTTTCTATATATAATATATATTTTAAATTATATAAATAGCACCCAACTTGTGGTTTGGATAATATTCATTTTTATGTGTATTTTGAAATCCAAAAGTAGTAAAAGGTCCAGAGGATGTCATGTCACTAAAGACTTCACTCATTATATTATATATAGTCACACATATGTGTATGTATACGGGATCAATCAATCTATTGTTAACTCAGTATTAATTCATTACAATAAATAAGCATACACACACACGTGTGTGTGTATGTATAGGGAGCAATCTATTCAAAAGAAACACTAATATATATGTTACATTATAGTAAATATATAAAAAAATTTATATGAAACTTAGTATCACATTGATGTAAAATACAATTTACTTTATTATAAACTAAACAAAGTTACGTTGATGCAAATAAAAAAATACAGATGTTGTAAATGAAAAACAATTATATCGATCATCATGGTTCAAAAAAAAATTATATCAAACTTTACCTTATAGATTCAAGCATGTGTAACGCTTTCGTGTATAACTAGTAGTAGTTTAACAATGGTCCAACATTAATTACCTTTGTGAAGTCAGAACTTTGCTTCTCCTACATTGATGATGATCTATGTTGCAAACTCTAAAGCTTAAGAAGAAAAATCAAAACTTTCAACAGAGGATTTGAAATGTTATTACCACTTGTTCAACAATGGTAAACATCCGTCGTTGCCACTGGCACTGCCACCCATTTTGTCACAATTGGCAATTAATATCAACTTTAATAAAATAAAAAAAATTATGATAAAATTCTTATTTTATAAAAGAGTTTTATTATGAATATATATATATATATATATATATATATTGGTATGTAAAACATTTTAAGATATTATTAATAATGAAATAATAATAATAATAATAATAATATTTAAATAATTTTGATAAAACTAATAAAGCTTTTTTTCATAACACATGTGATAATAAGATAAAAAACGAAGAAAGGCCAATAGTGTAATAAACAAAAACTTATATTAGTTTATTAGATACTTAAAACAAAACAATTAAGACTAAGAAACTCAATAGTCTAGTTAGGTAAGTATTGCATTCATAACACATGTGATAATAAGATAAAAAACGAAGAAAGGCCAATAGTGTAATAAACAAAAACTTATATTAGTTTATTAGATACTTAAAACAAAACAATTAAGACTAAGAAACTCAATAGTCTAGTTAGGTAAGTATTGCATTCATTTTTCCTCCTCTCGCTAGTTCAAACCTTACTACTATCGATTTCATACCAAAACATATTAGAACGTGCATCTATTTTCAAAATTCAAACTCGTAGGCGCTCTACATTCAAAATCAAATCGATCTACTGTTTTAATCTCAAATATAACAAAATAATATCGTGGCAATCACAACTGTATAACAGCTTGACTAAATCAAACTCTAATTGACTAAAAGGCTGATCTTTAACCAAATTAAACGCTCTCGCATCTTGTGAGTCCCTTTTATATCTGCTCGAACCAAAAACCCTTCTAGCATTCTCTAAACCACAAGATTGATATCAAAGAGAATCATGGACCCTTCTGAACTGAACTACATCCAAACGATTCACTCCAGGTAATTATTTATTTTATCCTACTTGATTTAACCATAGGAACACATGCCCAAATCAATCAGAGGCTCACAAACATCATAATAATCAGATCTGATCAACCTTCAATTAGGCTTCAACCTTAAAGTGCATAAAGTTAAGAGGAACAAACACTCAGATTATCAGTAAGATGCTCAGTGCCTGGGTGGGGCGTAGGCTCAAAATCCACCGGAGGCCCACGATGTGACAATTGTAGTTGAGAAATCATGTCATTGATGATGTGAGCACATTTGATCGTTCTAGAAATCCACTTTAAATTGACAATTGAAATTACTACAAGTTGATAGTACACAAGAAATGATGAACGTGGGCGAAAACCGTGTACAAAACGAAGCTACGGATTGTCCGGAATCGAAAAACGAAGAAAAATTTATAAGTATTGAACAATTAGACTCGTCGCGGTACGCTAAGGCGGGGTTGAAGGTCCTCCACGGTACGCGATGCTTGAAAAATATCTGAGATTCCTCCGGATTTCTTCGTGGTACGCGAAGCCTTCTTTGGCTTCTCGTCGCGGTACCCATGATTATAATGGCTAGGATTGATTATAAACAAAGAACATGATGTTTTAACGGTTAAATCCTTGTTTTGATCCGTTGTAATGCCCGGTTTGCATGAAACCGTACCCATGATTATAATGGTTTAACCCATTTGATTATGACAATGTAGGTGATTAGTTGGATTAATCCTTGAAATGCAAGATTAAATCCAAGTGTTTCAAACTAATCACAATCATTAACATACTCATTAGAACGATTATCTGATGTTTATGATAACAGTCAGATTAGTATGTTAAACCTGGTTATTACACCTATTTGATTGCTACATTGTGATGTTTCATTATATTTGGGTAATCCATAACAAGGATTGATCATTCCGAAGCCATTAAATTATCTAGAAACTGTTATAGTATCATAATCAACAACATTAACTATTTGGTTAATCCGAGATTATTCTGATTAATCAAGAGTGTCATCAACCTTGTATTAGGAATCTAATGCAATGTAGGTTCCTACATTATCATACATTGTATGATATGATAACAAAATAACTAATTAAATACTTAATACCGGTTTGATGACTTTCAAAGCAATATCTTTGACATTGAACGTTCAAAAAGATCTAATCAGCAAGTTAAAACCTAAATAAATCATTAAACATAAATAAATGCAGAATCACCTCTCTATTACCAGTTTTGAGATATTCTGCTACCTCTATATTATCAGGTGAGTTTCTTGCAACCCCTTTTCATTTTTAATGTTTTACAAATATCGTGGAATTTCTGTAAATCAATTTTTGAACATATGATATGCATCATTATCTGTGTGATTTCATGTGACTTTTGTGTGATTTCATGGGATTTTGCCGTTAGTATCTCTATCAATGTATCAAAAGTCCTCATCTCGTGAACTGTATCTAGTGAACCCATGTGGGGCTGAACAGGAATCATTGATAGTACTATTGGCTGACAACCCATTCGCTGGGAGGGTTGCTCCTCCCCTTGTGTGAATGTTTGGTACCTGTTTCCGTAATATCTTCTTAATGATAGTGATAGACATTAAGATAATGAGGCATCAAGATACTTACCGACGGGTAGTGTCTTTATCAAAACACAGATTGTCCGAAAGGAACTAGATATAGGTCCCATGGTTATCTTGAACATAACATTTTGTGAACTTATATCACATATCATATTGTGGAACATGAACTGTATGAACTCACCAGCTTTGTGCTGATGTTTTCAAATCAAAACTTTTGCAGGTAGACAGTGACTCTCGAGGTGAGACAGCACGCTTAAACTCTTGCAATTAGATAACTTGGTGTATGTAATAAGTTGTTTATAAACTGAAAGTTTGGTTGTGATAACGGAAACCCTTGTAATATATTTCTTTTAAGTTAATCTGTGTTCTGTGATATCGGTTCAAGTAAGTCACCCCTCAGCTCTGAGACATCACCACTATGCTTCCGCGACCGTTTCAGTGACATCATCAACAGGTGACGAGAGGTGGGGGTGTGACAGGGTGGTATCAGAGCCACAGGTTATAGAGAATTAGGTTGATTTAGAGACCTAGACTATAACCATAGGCTCGTATAGTAACACAGAGAGCACCGAACATAACTAACCAACAAAACTTGGATTGAATTAAGCCAGAATAACCAGGTGGTACGAATTGCAGTTATGAGTGGCCAGCATAACTGAAATTTGCAACACGTGTGCATTCTAGTTTAATTTAATTCAAGCAGAACATTAATAACTATAAAGACGGATAGTTGATTGAGATAGGAAGAAGCATCATATCATGTTCATATTAAATATTGTTATTCAATATGTATTACATGATACTGATCAGAGATTTTTATACGTGATAATTGATGATACATCTAACTCTAGTTTGAGCTAGGATTCCGATTCATCGGAAGCATTGTCGGTTACTTCCCAGTCTGTACTACAAGTACCAGTTACGTTATTACCACATGCACTAAATGCTTTACCCAGACATTCTCAAACACAGGGTTAGAATGCTTCTGTAGGGAATTGGCAGAGTTCATAACCTTAGAGGATTCCGGTATGTGATGGACTTCGACATATGTGAGGTCAAACTCACAAGACTACGGGTCTTTCTCTCATGAAGAAAGCTGGCACTAAGGGACGTGCTTAACATTATTCATGAGTTGGGAGAATCCTCCCACCAGGCAGAGCTACAAGCACAGCTTTAGCATGCTAGTCAAGATCTACAGGGTACACGCTATGAGATACAGCAGTTCCGTACAACTCTAGAGAACATCCGTACTATCGTATTAGAGATGCGTATGTCTCACCTGACTCTTATGAAGCAGGTAAATGCTCTAGATATGGTATCATCTCTGAATACCTTATGTGAGAACTTATCTAATAACTATATGACAACGTAAAATACCTGGTGAGGTATTCTGTCATCGGAAAATACCTGGTGAGGTATTCTGTCATCGGAAAATACCTTGTGTGTTATTACATCTATGGTCTGTATGACACATTTCAAAGTCCTGTGTGGCAACATTTCAAAGTCCTGTGTGGCAACATTTCAAAGTCCTGTGTGGCAACATTTCAAAGTCCTGTGTGGCATCATATCAAAGTCCTGTGTGACAACATTTCAAAGTCCTGTGTGGCAACATTTCAAAGTCCTGTGTGGCAACATTTCAAAGTCCTGTGTGGCATCATATCAAAGTCCTGTGTGCCAACATTTCAAAGTCCTGTGTGGCAACATTTCAAAGTCCTGTGTGGCAACATTTCAAAGTCCTGTGTGACAACATTTCAAAGTCCTGTGTGGCATCATATCAAAGTCCTGTGTGGCAACATTTCAAAGTCCTGTGTGGCATCATATCAAAGTCCTGTGTGACAACATTTCAAAGTCCTGTGTGGCAACATTTCAAAGTCCTGTGTGGCAACATTTCAATTGTCTGTGTGACAATGTATCAAAGTCCTGTGTGGCAATATTTCAAAGTCCTGTGTGGCATCATTTCAAAATCCTGTATGATATTATTTCAAAGTCCTGTGTGGCATCATTTCAAAATCCTGTGTGATAATATTTCAAAGTCTTGTGTGGCAACATTTCAATTGTCTGTGTGACAATGTATCAAAGTCCTGTGTGGCAATATTTCAAAGTCCTGTGTGACATCATTTCAAAATCCTGTGTGTTATTATCTCAAAGTCCTGTGTGGCTATCATATATCAAAAACATGTAAATAATAACATGTCAGTATTAATCTGAGTGATATTATCACACATTTTGAGATAACAGGACTAAGTATGACTACAAATATCTATATAATGGTCTTATGTTGAGAGCATAGCTGAATTATATTAATGTAGTTATACCATTTTCTTAAGAATCACATATCAACCTGATTTTTTTTCAGTATACCTGAAAATAGTTGAATTTTGTGATTGAAAGGGGTTATATCTTTAATGTTCTTGAACTGACCTAAATTTATCTGTATGTGAGCAGAATTATGGCTCCTAAAAGAGGTCGACCAGCTAAGAAAGCTACCCAGAACATTACTAACCCTGAACAGAATCAAATCCCACCTGTGAATGTTGAATCAAATCCGGATTCACGTGTTAATCCGGAAGTGAACATGGTTTCACCTGGAAACTTGGAGACAAACACTGTTCCACCCGTAAATCCTGACGTGAACACTGTTCCACCTGCTGGTGCAAGTGGATCTGAATCAAATGAAGCAATGATAGCACGAATTGTGCGAGAACAGCTATCTGCTTGTGGTGTTCTAACACAACACCAACCACATATCACTGTGGGTTCTGGTGGGAACCATGATCATACTGAACATAACGCTACTGGTGGTCACGTAGAGACTCATAATACCACCGGTACAACTACAACTGCTCCGGATCCACCACGACAGGGATGTACTTATAAGTATTTTGCTTCCTGTAACCCTCCTACTTTTACTGGCAAAGAAGGAGCGGCCGGTCTTTTAAGGTGAATTGAGGAGATGGAAACCAAACTTAAAATCAGCCAGTATCTGGAGGAGCATAAGGTGTCCTATGCTGCCTGTTCTCTAAAAGAATCAGCTTTAACCTGGTGGAATACCCAGGTAAAAACCTTAGGCTCAGCTACAGTTGACTCGATGGGCTGGAACGATTTTAAAACTCTGATTATGTCATAGTACTGCCCAATCACTGAAATTCAAAAGCTCCAGGAGGAATTCTGGAATCATTCCATGATCGGTGCTGATTGTCTAGCTTATACCGATCGTTTTCATGAACTCACTTGTTTACTTTCCAATATGTTTCCAACGGAAGCAGCGTTGATTGAGAAGTATATCAAAGGATTGGTTCCCCAGATTCGGGGAATGGTAACTGCAGCTGAACCTACAACTCTGAAACATGCAATTCTTTTAACCACTAAGCTTACCAATGAGGCGGTAAGGAGTGGTACGTTGTTAACAAAAACTCATACGGCAGTGGGCCGTAGTGAGACTAGTACCTCTAGTGCTGTGAGAGGTACCTAACGAAAGTGGTTTGGCAAAACCAAGGCGAAAGCTCCGGCTGAGATTAGCCAGAACAAGCCAACTTTGAAAAACTATGGTGCAGCTATTCCTGAGAGGAAAGCTTGTACTGGGCAGGCACCCAAATGTAACAAGTGTTCATTTCATCATACTGGGTCGAGTCCCGTTTGTGCCAATTGTAATAGAGTTGGACACTACACCAGGTATTGTAATTTGCCTGCTCATCAACCAAATCAAGCACCACGACAAACCACTCAAACAAATCGGTCATGCTTCAAGTGTGGAAGTCCTGATCATCTTATGCAAAACTGTCCGAACAACAACACCAATCAAGGGAATGAAGCTAAGGGGAGAGCTTTTCAGATTGGTGAAACCGAGGCTAGGCATGATGCGAACATTGTCACTGGTACGTTTCTTCTCAATAATCTTTACGCATCAGTATTATTTGATAGGGGCAGATAAGAGTTTTATCTCTCCTGAATTTGCATCATTACTTTCATTGCCTACAGTAGATCTAGAAACTCCTTATGTCATTGAACTTGCTAATAGCAAGTTAATCAAAACTAACAGTATTATTCAAGGATGTTCCTTGAATTTGAATGATCATCTTTTCAATATCAATTTACTTCCTATTGAGCTTGGGAGCTTTGATGTCGTTGTTGGCATGGATTGGCTTTCTGATAACCAAGCGGAAGTTGTCTGTCAAAACAAGATGATCCGTATTCCATTACCTAATGATAATACACTGATAGTTCAAGGAGAACAAGCTGGTAGAAAACTTGGTATCATTTCTTGTATGCAAGCTCAGAAATTCTTAAGGAAAGGCTTTTATGCTTTTCTGGCACACGTGACTGAGCACAATTCTCCACCCAAACAAATCATAGACATTCCAGTAGTCAAAGATTTTCCTGAAGTTTTTTCTGAGGATATATCAGGATTACCCCCAATGAGGCAGGTTGAATTTCGTATTGACTTGATCCCAAGCGCTGCACTAGTTGCCAAAGCCCCGTATCGGCTTGCGCCATCAGAAATGCAATAACTTTCCGGTCAATTACAGGAACTTTTAGACAAAGGTTTTATTAGACCTAGTTTCTCACCCTGGGGAGCACCTATTCTTTTTGTGAAAAAGAAGGATGGTTCATTCAGGATGTGTATTGACTACAGAGAACTCAATAAACTAACAATCAAGAATCGTTATCCACTACCTCGTATCGATGATCTGTTTGATCAATTGTAAGGTGCTACATATTTTTCAAAAATCGATTTAAGATCTGGATATCATCAGTTGCGTATTCAAGACGATGACGTTCCTAAAACTGCTTTCAGAACTCGATACGGACATTACGAATTTTTAGTAATGTCGTTTGGATTAACAAATGCACCAGCATTTTTCATGGATCTGATGAATCGAGTATGTAGGTCTTATCTGGATAAGTTCGTGATTGTGTTTATTGATGATATTCTCATTTATTCTCGAAACCAACAGGAACATGCTCAGCACTTGAAATTAATCCTAAAACTTTTGGCACATGAGAAATTATATGCCAAATTATCCAAGTGTGAATTTTGGTTACGGGAAGTTCAATTTCTCGGGCATGTTGTAAACGAGAACGGTATTTAAGTGGATCCCAGTAAGATTCAAGCAGTAAAACAATGGGAGACACCACGAACCCCGACTGAAATACGTCAATTTTTGGGGTTGGCAGGTTATTATTGCCAATTTATCAACAATTTGTCAAAGATAGCCTTGCCATTAACCACATTAACACAGAAAAACCAACCGTTTATATGGGATTCCCAACAGGAGGAGGCGTTCCAACTGTTGAAACACAAACTTTGCAACGCACCTATCTTGGCATTTCCGGAAGGTACTGATAATTTCATAATGTACTGTGATGCTTCTCGTCAAGGCCTTGGGTGTGTTTTAATGCAGAATGAAAAGGTAATTGCTTATGCTTCTCGACAACTGAAAGTACACGAGAAGAATTATACCACTCATGATCTAGAACTCGGTGCAGTGGTGTTTGCACTCAAGATTTGGAGACACTATTTATATGGAACCAAGTGTATTATATACACTGATCATAAAAGTCTTCAACACATTCTAGATCAGAAAATGTTGAACATGCGACAGAGGCGGTGGGTAGAACTCTTAAATGACTGTGACTGTGAAATTCGTTATCATCCAGGTAAAGCGAATGTCGTAGCCGATGCCTTGAGTCGCAAAGAACGAGTCAAACCTTTACATGTGAAAGCGTTAGGGATGACTATTCAAACCAGTCTAATTCCTCATATTAAAGAGGCTCAGCAACAAGCTTTACAAGCAACGAACTATTCTGCTGAGGGACTGAGGGGATTAGATAAGAAACTCGATACCAAAGCTGATGGAGTGTTGTATTTCAAAAGCCGAATTTGGGTTCCTTTATTCGATAACTCTAGAACAATCATCTTGGATGAGGCGCACAAATCCAGGTATTCTATTCATCCAGGTGCTGATAAAATGTATAAAGATCTTAGAAACTTTTACCGGTGGCCTGGAATGAAGAAACACATAGCTGAATACGTGGATCGATGTTTAACATGTCTCAAAGTTAAGGCTGAACATCAACGACCTTCTGGGTTATTGCAACAACCTGAGATTCCCATGTGGAAATGGGATCAGATCTCTATGGATTTCATCACTAAATTACCCAGAACATCACGTAATCATGACTCTGTATGGGTTATCGTTGATCGCCTTACTAAATCTGCGCATTTCTTACCCATTCGAGAAGATTTTCCTATGGATCGACTCGCTAAACTCTATGTTAATGAGATTGTATCTCGACACGGATACCCATCTCTTCATTTCTGACAGAGATAGTCGATTTATGTCACGATTTTGGCAAAATCTTCAGAATGCTCTGGGCACACAAATCAATATGAGCACAGCTTATCATCCACAAACAGACGGGAAAACTGAACGAACAAACCAAACTCTTGAAGATATGCTCAGAAGCTGTGTGATTGATTTTGGAGGTAGCTGGGATATTCATCTTCCACTTGTTGAATTCTCATACAATAACAGCTAACATACCAGTATTCAATGCGCTCCATTTGAAGCACTCTATGGACGCAAGTGTAGATCACCTATCTGTTGGTCAGAGGTAGGTGAGAGTCAAATCATAGGCCCAGAATTCATTCAGGAAACAACTGATATGATCGCACTCATTCAAGAACGAATTAAAGCTGCTCGCGATTGTCAAAAGAGTTATGCTGATAATCGTCGTAGACCGTTAGAATTCCAAATAGGTGATCGAGTAATGTTGAAAGTTTCACCTTGGAAGGGCATTTTCAGATTCGGAAAAAGAGGTAAACTTTCACCAAGATTTGTAGGTCCATTCAAAATTCTTGAACGAATTGGATCAGTAGCCTACAGACTTGAGTTACCTCTTGAACTCAGTAATATTCATGATGTTTTTCATGTATCCAATCTGAAAAAGTGCCTAACTGATGAATCATTGATCGTACCTTTAGAAGAGATTCATATTGATGAAAAACTTCAGTTCAGTGAAGAACCAGTAGAGGTAATGGATCGAGAAATGAAAGTGCTGAAACGTAGTCGCATACCAATCGTTAAAGTGCGATGGAACTCGCAACATGGACATGAATATACTTGGGAACGTGAAGATCGAATGAAAACAAAATACCCACATCTATTCTCATAAATGATTGTCATTAAGTAAGTCTTCACTAAATTTCGGGACGAAATTTCTTTAACAAGAGGAGACTATGACAATTATAGTTGAGAATTACGTCATAGGTGACATGAGCACATTTGGTCGTTCTAAAAATCCACGTTGATTTAATGATTGTAATTATTACGGATCGATATTATGCGAGAAATGATGAACGTGGGCGAAAACCGTGTGCAAAAAGGAGTCCTAGATTGCCCGGAATCGAAAAACGAAGAAAAATTTCTAAGTATTGGATTTCTGGCCTCGTCGCGGTACGCGAAGGCTAGGTTGAGGATCCTCCGCGGTACGCAATGAATGAAAAATATCTTAGATTCCTCAGGATTTCTTCGCGGTACGCGAAGCCTTTTTGGCTCCTCGTTGCGGTACGCGACGGGTGAGGCGGTGAAATAATCTGATCTTCTTTATCAGATTGCATGCAGAAGTTATTTTTTGTTTTAAAACCTTTCGAACTCAGACGCTTAAACACTCACACCAGACGAATTTTTAGCATTCAAACAACCTGTTGAACCCATCAGAATTTACCAATCTCACCAGGGATCGTGTTTACATGTCCTGATCATCGTTGTGCAGCCAGATATCCGTCTGATTAGGTAAAGATTCGTTTTAACTTTCTAGTTTGATTTTGATTGATTAGATCTTGATTTTGAACGTAATGACATAGTTACGATTGTTGATTATTGCCTAGATGATGGCTAGGATTGATTATAAACAAAGAACATGATGTTTTAACGGTTAAATCCTTGTTTTGATCCGTTGTAATGCCCGGTTTGCATGAAACCGTACCCATGATTATAATGGTTTAACCCATTTGATTATGACAATGTAGGTGATTAGTTGGATTAATCCTTGAAATGCAAGATTAAATCCAAGTGTTTAAAACTAATCACAATCATTAACATACTCATTAGAACGATTATCTGATGTTTATGATAACAGTCAGATTAGTATGTTAAACCTGGTTATTACACCTATTTGATTGCTACATTGTGATGTTTCATTATATTTGGGTAATCCATAACAAGGATTGATCATTCCGAAGCCATTAAATTATCTAAAAACTGTTATAGTATCATAATCAACAACATTAACTATTTGGTTAATCCGAGATTATTCTGATTAATCAAGAGTGTCATCAACCTTGTATTAGGAATCTAATGCAATGTAGGTTCCTACATTATCATACATTGTATGATATGATAACAAAATAACTAATTAAATACTTAATACCGGTTTGATGACTTTCAAAGCAATATCTTTGACATTGAACGTTCAAAAAGATCTAATCAGTAAGTTAAAACCTAAATAACTCATTAAACATAAATAAATGCAGAATCACCTCTCTATTACCAGTTTTGAGATATTCTGCTACCTCTATATTATCAGGTGAGTTTCTTGCAACCCCTTTTCATTTTTAATGTTTTAAAAATATCAGGGAATTTTTGTAAATCAATTTTTGAACATATGATATGCATCACTGTTATCTGTGTGATTTAATGTGACTTTTGTGTGATTTCATGGGATTTTGCCGTTAGTATATCTATCAATGTATCAAAAGTCCTCATCTCGTGAACTGTATCTAGTGAACCCATGTGGGGCCGAACAGGAATCATTGATAGTACTATTGGCTGACAACCCATTCGCTGGGAGGGTTGCTCCTCCCCTTGTGTGAATGTTTGGTACCTGTTTCCGTAATATGTTCTTAATGTTAGTGATAGACATTAAGATAATGAGGCATCAAGATACTTACCGACGAGTAGTGTCTTTATCACATTTTGTGCTGACGTTTTCAAATCAAAACTTTTGCAGGTAGACAGTGACTCTCGAGGTGAGACAGCACGCTTAAACTCTTGCAATTAGATAACTTAGTGTATGTAATAAGTTGTTTATAAACTGAAAGTTTGGTTGTGATAACGGAAACCCTTGTAATATATTTCTTTTAAGTTAATCTCTGTGCTGTGATATCGGTTAAAGTAAGTCACCCCTTAGCTCTGAGACATCACCACTATGCTTCCGCGACCGTTTCAGTGACATCATTAATAGGTGATGAGAGGTTGGGGTGTGACATTTACAAGTCCTGATCGTTGTTGTGGAGTCATATATCCGTCAGATTAGGTAATGATTTGTTTTTAACCTTCTAGTTTGATTATGATTGATTAGATCTTGATTTTGAACGCAATGACATAGTTAGGATTGTTGATTATTGCCTAGATGATGGCTAGGATTGATTATAAACAAAGAACATGATGTTTTAACGGCTAAATCCTTGTTTTGATCCGTTGTAATGCCCGGTTTGCATGAAATCATACCCATAATTATAATGGTTTAAACCATTTGATTATGACAATGTAGGTGATTAGTTTGATTAATCTTTGGAAGGCAAAGTTAAATCCATGTGTTTTCAAACTAATCACAACCATTAACATACTCACTGGTGTGACAGTTGCGTATAAAAAATTCGGCATTAATGACGTGAGCACATTTGGTCGTGCTTGAAATCCACGAGGATTTAGAAACTTTTTTTATTGGAGATTGATAGTATGTGAAAAATGATGAACGTGGGCGAAAACCGTGCGTAAAACGGATTTCGTATGCTCCCGGAATCGCGAAAAGAAGTTTAAAATCAAAATGGTGACGCAGATGACGTGGGGCGGTACGCCCCAGCCCAGCCCTCCAGCTGGGGCGATGCGCCCGGCGGGTTATGTCGGTTAAAATGGGTTTAAACGATCAGAATTCGTCCAGAACGTATTTTCTTCTTCTGCTTCGACCACAAGCGACCTCCAAATGCAAATTCTTCCATCTAACACCTCTAATCTTCAAATCAAAGCCCCTTGAACATCCAGATCATCCCAGGGATCATATATAAAAGTCCTGATCGCTGTTTTAACCGCAGAAATTCGTCAGAACAGGTAACGGTTCGTTTTAACCTTCTAGTTTGATTTTGATTGATTAGATCTTGATTTTGAACGTAATGAGATAGTTAGGATTGTTGATTATTGCCTAGATGATGGCTAGGATTGATTATAAATGAAGAACACGAAGTTCTAACGGTTAAATCCTTGTTTTGATCCGTTGTAATGCCCAATTTGCATGAAATCATACCCATGATTATAATGGTTTAAACCATTTGATTATGAAAATGTAGGTGATTAGTTTGATTAATCTTTGAAATGCAAAGGTTAAATCTAAGTGATTTCAAACTAATCACAATCATTAACATACTCATTGGAATGATTATCTGATGTTTGTGATAACAGTCAGATTAGTATGTTAAATCTGGTTATTTCACCTATTCTGATGCTACATTGTGATATTTCATGATATTTGGGTAATCAATAATAAGGATTAATCATTTCTAAGCCATTAATCTATCTAGAAATTGTTATGGCATCATAATCAACAACATTAACTATTTGATTAATCTGAGATTATTCTGATTAATCCAAAGCGTCATCAACTTTGTGTTAGGAATCTAATGCAATGTAGGCTCCTACATTATCATACATTGTATGATATAACATCAAATTAATTATTTAAGCATTTAATATCGAGTTGATGATTTACTAAGCAATGTCTTTGACATTGAACGTTCAGGAAGATCTAATCAGTAAACTAGAACATGAATAATTCATTAAATATAACTAAATGCAGAATCATCTCTGTACTATCAGTTTGGTGATACTTTGCTACCTTTATATCATCAGGTGAGTTTCGTACAACCCCTTTTTCTTTTTAATGTTTTATAAACATCGGGGAACTCTGTAAATTGTTGTCTGAACATATGATATGCCTCAATGATATCTGTGTGATTTCATTTGACTTTTGTGGGATTTCATGGGATTTTGCCTGTAGACTGAACTCTATCATGGAACTGAAAGTCCTCATTGATAGTACTATTGGTTGACACCCCATTCGCTGGGAGGGTTGCATCTCCCCTTGTGTGAATGTTTGTTATCTGTTTCCTGAATTTCTTAATGGTATGATAGACATTAAGACAATGAGGCACTAAGATATGTACCGACGGGTAATATCTTGAGACAGACTAGACGTCCGAAAGGAACTAGATACGGGTCCCATGGTTATCCGGAACTGAACTTTTGAGAACGTACTTATCATATCATATTGTTTTAAATTGAACTGTCGATCTCACCAGCTTTGTTCTGACGTTTTCAAATTAAATCTTTTTGCAGGGAGACAGTGACCACCGGGTGAGGGTGTGAGAGGCCCCGTTCTCCGGAAGTCCCTCGGTTGGTTAAACATCAAAAGCATAGTTCTTAAACCGTACAATAGTCATATACTATAGCAGCGGAAATCTTTACATAACATTTAATCTTAACAGGAATGCCAGTTCTTGAATAGGTAGTCCTCATGTCTTGCCACGAGCCATCATATCCTTATCATAACCTGCTCAACCTGACATGCATGCTAAAACAAGTCAGCTTTCGCTGGTGAGTTCTAAGTTCATTTCTTAGAAAAAAAATCTTTATTCATTCATGTCATCGTATAACATAATCCAAATACATAACATACATGTTCTCATATCATAATTTCATCATATACATAGCATCATAACATAGTTACATAACATACATATCATCATAACATCATTCATACAGTGAAGGAACTTCACCGTCAACTGCTGACTCTAAAGTCAAACAGGCTTGTGCAGCACAAGGCTCTTAGACTATCAACCCGAAGTCGATAACTTACACATGCATAAGATTCCATCAACTGGCAACACACAGTCGGCATGCCTGTTTTTACGCAGGACTTCTTAATCATCATAAGCAAAAGCGGCTCCTTTCACCGCTGTGCTCAAGTTTTGCTCAACCGTAGTTGACAAAACCACAGTTCCTCCTCCATCCTCGGTCGAGTGTCTTATGTTCCTCCTCGACCTCAGTCGAGTGTCTTATGTTCCTCCTCGACCTCAGATGAGTGTTTCATGTTCCTCCTCCATCCTCGGTCGAGTGTCTTATGTTCCTCCTCGACCTCAGTCGAGTGTCTTATGTTCCTCCTCGACCTCAGATGAGTGTTTCATGTTCCTCCTCGACCTCAGTCGAGTGTTTCACATTTCATCCTCGACATCAGTCGAGTGTCTTACATTTCATCCTCGACATTAGTCGAGTGTCTTATACAAAAATAATCATTTCTTTCTCAACCGCAGTTGAGACTTTAAAAACATTCGTTATATCCCAGCTGAGACTCTTAAAATCATTCACTTCTCAACCATCGTTGAGACTTAACATATTCTTTACATCTCAGCTGAAATTCTTAAAATCATTTACTTCTCAACCGTAGTCGAGACTTAAAACATTATTTTATCTGAAAACATACTTTTCCTGAAAACATGCTTCACCTTACCATAATCAGGTTAAAATCATTTTCATACGATAACTTTAACACATTCTTTAATCTGACCGTAGTCAGGTAAATCAATCACTTTCATACAATAACCTTGTAACATACATATTCTTTTATCCGACCGTAGTCAGATAAAACAATCATTTCATAAATAACTTTATAACATGCATATCAGCTCAAATGGTAAAACATTTAAAACAAGGCTATAAAGAACTCACAATCATTTCAAAGATATTTATCATACATGCACATCAGCCCTAAAACATTAAAACAGTAAAAGAGGGCTCATAGAACTCACCTTAATCCAAAGCTTGGCTTACTATAAATTCCCAACTAGCCTCGGCTTTAGGAATTGCTAATAACCTGTATTTATGCATTGGTTACGTTTAATAGGTTATTTATGTTTTAATTTACTGATTAAATCTTTCTGAACGTCCAAATGTCAAAGACATTGTCTTGAAAGTCATCAAGCCAATATTAGGTTGATAACACACTTAATTAATCAGAATAATCTCGGATTAATCAAATAGTTAATGTTGTTGATTATAATGCTAAAACGGGTTCTTATACAGATCAATGGCTTAGAAATGATCAATCCTTGTTATTAATTACCCAGGTATCATAAACTATCACCATATTTAACATACTAATCTGCATGTTATCATGAACATCCAATACTCATTCCAGTGAGTATGTTATTGATTGTGATTAGTTTAAAACACTTGGATTTAACCTTGCATATCAAGGATTAACCAAACTAATCACCTATATTGTCATAATCAAATGGTTTAAATCATTATAACCATTGTTATGATTTCATACAAACCGGGCATTACAACGGATCAAAACAAGGATTTACCCATTAATAGTTCAAGTTCTTGTTTATAATCAATTCTAGCCATTATCTAGGCAATAATCAACAATCCTAACTATATTCTCATGTTCAGAAACAAGATTTAATCAATCATTATCAATCTAGACGGTTAAAACAAACCCTTACCTAATCTGACAGACTTCTGCGGGTAAAACAACGATCATTACTTGTAGATATGATCTCTGGTGCGATTCATGACTTCTGATGGCTTCAAATTGGTGATTGGATGGTAGAAGTGTGTGTGTTTTCGTCTGTAGGGCGTTTAAGTTCGAGAAGAAGAAGATAATAATCTTCTGTATGAAAATCTGATAAGGTAGTCAACTTTCTCCACCGCCTCACCCGTCGCGTACCGCGACGAGGAGCCTAAAAGGGCTTCGCGTACCGCGAAGAAATCCGGAGAATCTCAGATATTTTTGGTCCATCGCATACCGCTAAGGATCCTCAAACACTTCGTCGCGTACCGCGACGAGTCCAAAATTCCATACTTTGAAATTTTCCTTCGTTTCGCAATTCCGGACAATCCGTAACTCCGTTTCGCGCACGGTTTTCGCCCACGTTCACCATTTCTCACGTACTTTCATCCTGTAATAATTTCGCTTGTCAAATCAGTGTGGATTTCATGCGCGATCAAATGTGCTAAATTTTCGGCTGTTACAAATCTACCCTCCTTACAATAGGTTTCGTCCTCGAAACCTGTTACGTCTCAAACAATGTGGGTAGAGTCGTTCCGTCTCGTTTTCAATCTCCCATGAAGACCCCAAATTCCTTTCGGTGTTTTCATTAAACCGTAATTTGTCTAATCGTCTTGTTATGCAATTGTTTTCTTTTGTGTCGACAATTGCAACTGCTTCTTCTATGTAGTTTAGCTTTGCATTAACCTTAGTGTCCTTTATAGAAATATGTGCCTGCTCGTCTGCCAGACACTTACTACTCGTCATACATCATGCATCACTGTTGACCAAAGTCAACAGTCTCAATCATATCGAACATAAAACATCATTTCGTTCACATCATTCAACCCTGGTCACATAAATATCCTAATCATCATTATACAACCACTGCTACTGAACGTAACAATGGGCTTATGCTGGCACAAGATTCCATAACCGTTGATCTGACCCGCCAAAACACTTTGCAGATCCATACTTACCCAATAACAAGTACTGGAGCAATCATACTTACCCCATACGAATATGGGAGCAACGTCATACTTACCCCGTAACAAGTACGTGAGTAACCATACCCAATTATAGTTGTGGTTGACTTTGTGTTTATAGCCCGATCGGCTCCATATCCTGATATTATCAGGTCATCATTCATACTTACTCTATAACACTTATAAGGACATTCTTCATTTATCTTACATGATACACTAGCATCATATCACCATTCATCATAATCATCGTACATTCCATGCTAGCATCATAACGACATTCATTATAGTCACCATGACATCCTAAACCTGTCATGCTAGCACTATTTTATCATATTAATTTCCTAGTAACCTAGGAATCATTATACTCATAACATGCTTTGCTAGTTTCATATCATCATAACCTCCTAGCATCATATCATGCCATGCTAGCAACATATCATCATATCATTCATCATGGCATCGTGAACACGTTATGCTAGCATATAATCATCATAGAATTGTACCTTCATCCTAGCAACCTAGGATTTCATCATAACACCTAATTGTTATCATACCATGTTATTATACAATTCATCGTCATAACTTACTAACATGCATTCATCATGCTTAGCCGACTTTCATACATAAATCGTGCTAAAGCTAAACGTACATACATAATCATGGTATATCATCATTCATCATTCGTTCATCAGCATCATAAGCACAGAACAATGTAAACATAACAATAAGCATGCTTTAATCACACGTTGAAGATCACATGGTAACAAATCGTCTTCCCCTTTATGTCATACTTTAGCTGTGACAGGTAGCTTATTATGACCCTTAATCCTTACGTCCTTATATTTTCCTAACAGTATGCTACCACATGTCATATTTTTTTTTTTTAGCTACAGCATGCGTTATTCCTTACTTTGTTGACTGTGCTAACATTTTCACATTTAATTTCTACCAACACTTATCTCTCTTGGTATTAAACCATTTATAAAGCACTCGTTGGAAGTTGGTCATAAATAAACTTTCTTAACATAACTTACATACATATCTTAACACATAAGGTTGTCAATACATAAAGCCAATCAACTTTTTCATTGCATAAACAGACCAAAACCAAGTCTTGGTGTTGTTACAATATTTCATTAGTCGCCTTATAATGAGGATTTTTCTTATTTCCCTTCAATAAGAAGGCTTTATCATTTACCTCCTCATTTGCCTCATTAAGAGGACTTCATCATTTGATCCACTTTATGCATGACAATCTTATCA
The DNA here is from genome assembly GCA_009363875.1 of Mikania micrantha. Classification (NCBI taxonomy): domain Eukaryota; kingdom Viridiplantae; phylum Streptophyta; class Magnoliopsida; order Asterales; family Asteraceae; genus Mikania; species Mikania micrantha. The sequence continues at coordinate 59,132,322 of CM018680.1, read as the reverse complement.
TAAAACTTTCCTTTGATAACATACGTATGCACACTATCACATAACAATACCATGAATTTTCTTATACATGAGATAGTGGTAATCATCCTTTATCATTAAATTTGAACTAATACAAAGTTCCTTGAGTAGTTTATTGTAACAGATGCAAGACTCTCTTAAAACCTGTAACTGTATTAAATCCACATTTTACAATCCATCCTTTACGCTCCATACATATCCTATACATGTTCAACATCTATTATCTTGTGAGGACAAGATAGTTCATTAAATGATAATAATGTTGCAACACTTATGTATCCTTTTCTAGCATAAATAGCTTCCCGCTAGAGTTATTAAAATTATCTATAACATCTTTAGCATAACAATTCTAGGTCCGGTCAGTCTTCACATGAATTCTTGTCAAAAGCAAATCGTATCATTTCAACTTTTCATAACCTTCGGTTGAACATTTTCTTTTTCCTTTGCATTTGACATAAGACTGACTCTAGTCTTTGAGATTCACCTATACCTAAAGCCAGGCATATATTCATTTATCTTTGCTTATCAATTCCTAATGTCAACGTGTATTCCTCATTCTAGTGAGACCTTGTCAGGATTTTAAGATACTAACAAAGCATTATCACTCTTGACATAGAGAGTAATCTCATCAAATCTCTAGGTCAATTTGAACTTACATCACCTCAATCTGACGTACTTATCCTTACTTTATAATATTATTCATTCTCAGGAGATTAATAATTCATCCATAAATAAAGTTCCTTGATTCCTTTATAAGCCATTTCCTTCATTCATACGTTAGCTCTATCATTCGTAAACCAATTGGATCACCTACACATAAACTCAGTCAACCGTGCTGATTCTCTTCATCCGTGATTGATTTATTTCATCCACATTGGTATACATACATTCCTATCTTCATCATGTTACCGTTGCCCAAGTAATAACACCCTACACTGCATTCATCATTGTTGTCCTCATCACTTTCCATGTATGCTTTATTTCTTGGACCATCATCGTCTTCAAACTACATTTCTATCATTGATCGAACTTTGTTTCCATGTTCTAAGGGTTTACTTCATTATCGACTTTTTAGGACATGTCCTTCACCAATAGCTTCCCAATAGCCTCAACAATGAATTCACTGTGACCATAATGTAATTTAGGAAATAAAAGGTATTCGTATGATAGACAATAACACAAACTCAGTTGTATAGTAAATCATTAATAACAGTGTCCGGAATGTCATTAATCATTTACTTTTCCAACCTTGCTTCTATTATTCGCATTCATACTTTATACCCATTAATCCATGTATCTTTGTCAAACCAATAAAGTAAGACCTTAATCAGTATCCATCTAACCAAACAAGCATTCCCAATTGTTTATATAACTCTTTCAACCTTTCTAATCACCTTTTGTTCTTTACCTTTCTTGGCATCACATAGTTATAATTTATTCGGTCATTGAATCCTTCGTCTTGTGTCCAAGTCATATGACAGATGAAACCCGAGCATTAGTCATATAGATAAATCCGTAACCGTAGTGGCTAATTGCGGTCACTATTTATCTGTACTCGTGTGTCTAGGGTTTCTTCCACCACATGCTTAGTTCATTTCCTAATAAACATTATTATTACCCATAGTCTAAACAATCCAACATATTCATGCATCTTAACACATATAGGCACATAATCATACATCTTTACTTTAACTACATCATATTGACTCTAAGGTACATAAACCTTAAATCTATTTCAAATATATCATGACACATATTCCTTACTTTAGCAAGATGCTCGTGGCATTGAACTACCTTTAACTGGCTTCCTTAACCTTGATCCCATTCTCAGTTTAAGTTCAGGCATTAGGTTATGCCCGAATCTCTCAAACTATGGCTCTGATACCAACTTGAGAGGCCCCGTTCTCCGGAAGTCCCTCGGTTGGTTAAACATCAAAAGCATAGTTCTTAAACCGTACAATAGTCATATACTATAGCAGCGGAAATCTTTACATAACATTTAATCTTAACAGGAATGCCAGTTCTTGAATAGGTAGTCCTCATGTCTTGCCACGAGCCATCATATCCTTATCATAACCTGCTCAACCTGACATGCATGCTAAAACAAGTCAGCTTTCGCTGGTGAGTTCTAAGTTCATTTCTTAGAAAAAAAATCTTTATTCATTCATGTCATCGTATAACATAATCCAAATACATAACATACATGTTCTCATATCATAATTTCATCATATACATAGCATCATAACATAGTTACATAACATACATATCATCATAACATCATTCATACAGTGAAGGAACTTCACCGTCAACTGCTGACTCTAAAGTCAAACAGGCTTGTGCAGCACAAGGCTCTTAGACTATCAACCCGAAGTCGATAACTTACACATGCATAAGATTCCATCAACTGGCAACACACAGTCGGCATGCCTGTTTTTACGCAGGACTTCTTAATCATCATAAGCAAAAGCGGCTCCTTTCACCGCTGTGCTCAAGTTTTGCTCAACCGTAGTTGACAAAACCACAGTTCCTCCTCCATCCTCGGTCGAGTGTCTTATGTTCCTCCTCGACCTCAGTCGAGTGTCTTATGTTCCTCCTCGACCTCAGATGAGTGTTTCATGTTCCTCCTCCATCCTCGGTCGAGTGTCTTATGTTCCTCCTCGACCTCAGTCGAGTGTCTTATGTTCCTCCTCGACCTCAGATGAGTGTTTCATGTTCCTCCTCGACCTCAGTCGAGTGTTTCACATTTCATCCTCGACATCAGTCGAGTGTCTTACATTTCATCCTCGACATTAGTCGAGTGTCTTACATTTCATCCTCGACATTAGTCGAGTGTCTTATACAAAAATAATCATTTCTTTCTCAACCGCAGTTGAGACTTTAAAAACATTCGTTATATCCCAGCTGAGACTCTTAAAATCATTCACTTCTCAACCATCGTTGAGACTTAACATATTCTTTACATCTCAGCTGAAATTCTTAAAATCATTTACTTCTCAACCGTAGTCGAGACTTAAAACATTATTTTATCTGAAAACATACTTTTCCTGAAAACATGCTTCACCTGACCATAATCAGGTTAAAATCATTTTCATACGATAACTTTAACACATTCTTTAATCTGACCGTAGTCAGGTAAATCAATCACTTTCATACAATAACCTTGTAACATACATATTCTTTTATCCGACCGTAGTCAGATAAAACAATCATTTCATAAATAACTTTATAACATGCATATCAGCTCAAATGGTAAAACATTTAAAACAAGGCTATAAAGAACTCACAATCATTTCAAAGATATTTATCATACATGCACATCAGCCCTAAAACGTTAAAACAGTAAAAGAGGGCTCATAGAACTCACCTTAATCCAAAGCTTGGCTTACTATAAATTCCCAACTAGCCTCGGCTTTAGGAATTGCTAATAACCTGTATTTATGCATTGGTTACGTTTAATAGGTTATTTATGTTTTAATTTACTGATTAAATCTTTCTGAACGTCCAAATGTCAAAGACATTGTCTTGAAAGTCATCAAGCCAATATTAGGTTGATAATACACTTAATTAATCAGAATAATCTCGGATTAATCAAATAGTTAATGTTGTTGATTATAATGCTAAAACGGGTTCTTATACAGATCAATGGCTTAGAAATGATCAATCCTTGTTATTAATTACCCAGGTATCATAAACTATCACCATATTTAACATACTAATCTGCATGTTATCATGAACATCCAATACTCATTCCAGTGAGTATGTTATTGATTGTGATTAGTTTAAAACACTTGGATTTAACCTTGCATATCAAGGATTAACCAAACTAATCACCTATATTGTCATAATCAAATGGTTTAAATCATTATAACCATTGTTATGATTTCATACAAACCGGGCATTACAACGGATCAAAACAAGGATTTACCCATTAACAGTTCAAGTTCTTGTTTATAATCAATTCTAGCCATTATCTAGGCAATAATCAACAATCCTAACTATATTCTCATGTTCAGAAACAAGATTTAATCAATCATTATCAATCTAGACGGTTAAAACAAACCCTTACCTAATCTGACAGACTTCTGCGGGTAAAACAACGATCATTACTTGTAGATATGATCTCTGGTGCGATTCATGACTTCTGATGGCTTCAAATTGGTGATTGGATGGTAGAAGTGTGTGTGTTTTCGTCTGTAGGGCGTTTAAGTTCGAGAAGAAGAAGATAATAATCTTCTGTATGAAAATCTGATAAGGTAGTCAACTTTCTCCACCGCCTCACCCGTCGCGTACCGCGACGAGGAGCCTAAAAGGGCTTCGCGTACCGCGAAGAAATCCGGAGAATCTCAGATATTTTTGGTCCATCGCATACCGCTAAGGATCCTCAAACACTTCGTCGCGTACCGCGACGAGTCCAAAATTCCATACTTTGAAATTTTCCTTCGTTTCGCAATTCCGGACAATCCGTAACTCCGTTTCGCGCACGGTTTTCGCCCACGTTCACCATTTCTCACGTACTTTCATCCTGTAATAATTTCGCTTGTCAAATCAGCGTGGATTTCATGCGCGATCAAATGTGCTAAATTTTCGGCTGTTACAGGGTGCACTTCATACATTTGTAATTAAATAAGATAGTTGTGTAATAAATTTAGTTGTAAACTGTAATTCTGGTTGTGATGACGAAACCCTTGGTAATGTATTTACTTTAAGTTAATCTGTGTGCTGTGATATCGGTTCAAGTAAGTCACACCTCATCTCTGAGATATCACCACTATGTTTCCGCAACCTTCTCACGGTGACGTATGACATCATCTCAGGTGACGAGAGGTGGGGGTGTGACAACTGGAATGATTATCTGATGTTTATGATAACAGTCAGATTAGTATGTTAAACATGGTTATTACACCTATCCTAATGCTACATTGTAATATTTCATGATATTTAGGTAATCAATAACAAGGATTGATCATTTCTAAGCCATTAATCTGTCCAGAAACTGTTTTAGGGTGATAATCAACAACAATAACTATTTGGTTAATTCGAGATTATCCTGATTAATCAAGTGTGTCATCAACCTTGTATTAGTAACCTAATTCAGTGTAGGTTCCTACATTATCATACATTGTATGATATGACATCAAAATAAATAATTAATTACTTAACATCAGTTTGATGACTCTCAAAGCAATGTCTTTAACATTGAACGTTCAGGAAGATCTAATCAGTAAGTTAAAACCTAAATAACTCATTACACCTAAATAAATGCAGAATCACCCCTTTATTATCAGTTTGGGAGATATTCTGCTACCTCTATATTATCAGGTGAGTTTCGTACAACCCTTTTCTTTTTAATCTTTTATAAACATCGGGGAACACTGTTGAACTTTTATTGAACATATGATATGTATCACTGTTATCTGCGTGATTTCATGTGATTGATTGAGAACTTGTGGATTTCATGGGATTTTGCCTGTAGAACAGAACACTATCATAGAACTTATAAGTCCTTATTTCCGAACTGTATCTAGTGAACCCATGTGGGGCCGAACAGAAAACATTGATAGTACTATCGGCTGACAACCCATTTGCCGGGAGCTTGCAACTCCCCTTGGTGTAAATGTTTGTTATCTGTTTCCAGATCTTCTTAATGTAAATGATAGACATTAAGACAATGAGGCACTAAGATATGTACCGACGGGTAATATCTTTATAGAACAAGAACAGAACGTTCGAAAGGAACTAGATACGGGTCCCATGGTTATCTTGAACTGAACATTTTGAGAACTTGTATAACATATCATATTGTGGAACATGAACTGTATGAACTCACCAGCTTTGTGCTGACGTTTCAAACTTAAACCTTTTTGCAGGGAAACAATGATTGTTGGTGAGGACACTTTTGGAATACTTGTACTTGAATAATTTAGTTCTGTAATTAAATAAACTTAGTTGTAAATTGTAATGTGGATATTAATGACGAACCTTCTAATGTATTTACTTTAAGTTAATCTGTGTGTTGTGATACCGGATCAAGTAAGTCACACCTCATCTTAGAGACATCACCACTATGCTTCCGTGACCGTTTCAGTGACATCATCAACAGGTGACGAGAGGTGGGGCTGTGACACACGAACTAGGTTTTTGGCATTCTAGCTCCTTTTCAGCCATGTAACCATCATTTTTTTTAAATATTTTCTAAAAATCATAAAATTGATTTTAAATATTCCATGAAATTTTAATTAATTTCAGAAAATAGTTAAATCATTTTTTTAAATCAATAATACTAAACTATTTTAATTTTTATAAAATAAAATAAATTTTAATTTCTGAAATTAATATAACAAAGTTTTATCAATAATTTGAAAAATTTTAAATTCTAGAATATATTTATATTTCAATTGTATACCAAACAATACTATTTTTTAGAAATAATAGTACATAACAATAAAAATTTTAGAAATTCAGAAGGATTATTTTGGATATGTTTAATAATAAAAATATATTGCTTTTAAATAGAAATTCTTAATATTGTATTTAATACATAAACAACCTAAGTCTTTAAATAATAAGAGTATAGAATAATTATGACTAATTTTTTTAAATAATTATGTAATTATTCTAAAATATATTCTATAAATTCATAATGGATATTTTATTCAAACAAGATATTAATAACAAATATTATTTACACATAAACATTATTCCTAAGCTTTTAAAACAATGACAAAAATAATAAATAAATAAATAAATAGAATAATCAATATCCTACTTATTTCTTATACATAAATTATGAGAATATTTATTTAAAATTAAAAATAAATTTTCCCAAATTTTCCCTTGAACTTAAACAAAACACTATGGATTCTAGACATGTTAAGCTTAGGAAATCCATAGAAGTCACATAAATTTTTACTTTGACATGAACATTAAGATGATGTGTGCTAACGTCATTCCCTTAAACTTGAAGGCATACTTGGGCAAGACTAGGCATAAACAGTGAGTTATTTCACACTTACTCTTTTACTTTTTGTAAAATTTCAGAGATGTTACATACGTAATTACACAAAAACTTGTTTATTCATATAGTCAAAACATATACATGATGCAAACTTGTAGATATAATAGACTTGATTTAGATGTTATGTAATACTATTTGTTTATATGCTTTTAGGATTAAGATAGAAGTATTTTCATACATCAAACATATTAGTACGTACGTAAGTAGCCTATGAATGTTTGATACATTCTTTGCGATAACTTAGGTCTTTGTGTTAAAAAGTGAATTGTATACTATCGCAAACTAATTTTATGCAGACTTAATCAAAGACCTAGCTAATCTAGATAGAAGCTTTGTATGATTACTAATTTGGAGACTTGGATCATCCAATACATACTTATTTTTCTTCATTCTTTGTATTCAAGTGGGTACTCCTCTTCTTGTTGGTTTTCAAGAAACAGTTATCAAACGTCCGGGTGTTTGGCTATAAAACACGTAAACGATACATCATTACCATAATCATCATATTCCTTAGCATTAAGGAGATTTATAAACAACACAGAAACAACCGGTATTTTTACAGGGGTTTACGATACATCCACTAGAAGTGATTTTGAAAAAAAAAAATAGTGTATTTTTAGGTGAAATATTCTAAATTCTGAGGTGAGAAACAAATTTTAGATCCATGTATTTATAGGTTGAGTAGTAGAATTAGTTGTTATAAAACTGTTCAAGTAAAGAGTTTTAATAATATTTATATTTTAGTGTTGTTAGGGTATTAAGAAATATATATATTTAACTTTATATTTAAAATTCTTATCTTTGTTCATTTGACATAAAATAATTATTTTTATACTAAAAAATTATTTATAAACTATATTTATTCAATGAAAAATTAGATTGGGTAATTGAGCATGCTAGTGAAAAGTTGGGTTTAGTTAGATACTTAGATGGTATAAAAAATTAAGAGAGATAAATTAGTTTTTAATTTGAAAGTTGGCTTTGTTTAGCTGTTAATGGGATGATCTTATAATTTAAAAAGAGATTGAAGATTTAATCATTTGGATTATCAGGTTATCTTAAAATTAAAAGTCTGTCGTTGCATATGTGTGTATATAAATATTTTTTTAAATAATCACTCGTTACACGTGCGGCGCATCATAAACTCTAGAAATGGTCCACTTGAAAAGGCAATCTCATTCACTATATGGTATCAGCTTCATTTTATTTGTATTGTTACTTTTATTATTGATTAAAAGTTCAAAAGACAGAGAAATTAAAGACACACACCTTCGTTACTCAAATTAAAATAAAAAAATCTCATACATCTTAATAATATGTCTAGAACAAAAATATTGTTGTTGTTGTTATTAAAAATGTTAATAATAATTGATTTCGTATTATTATAATTATTATTACTGTTAGTATTATTGTTGATGTCGTATTCTTTTTAATCTTTATGTAATTGTAATAATTCTTTTTTTTGAACAGCTAACGTCAAGTACCACCGTTTAAATGAGTACATTGACACCACCTTCTAGGAGGAACCTACACTGGAAAAAACCCCTTAGCTCAATCTAGAGCATTTTTTTGCTTCAGCCGAGACTCGAATCCAAGACCTCTCATTCGGGAAGTCAAGAGGGTACCATTAGGCTATAAGCCCTTTGGTATTGTAATGATTCCTTAGTAACACTATATAACATCTTAAAATAAGCGTGCATTTTTTTAATAAACAAAATATTTTATTTCTTATAAAATTTATGAAAACATCAAATGGGTTATGTGCAATCTTTAAGGGGCTTATGAGTTAAAACCCATGGGCCACCTGCCGTATTAGACAGACTAGATATTCTAGTTTTCACACAAATTAAACTTGGAAAAGTCGTGGTCGGTTGGAAAGAATGTAAAGAAATTGCGTGTGGAGCCCTACTCTCTATCTTAACTAGTGCCGCAAATGAGCCAACGCTCGGCTCATACTCAAGCTTCAAAATTAACGACTCGCGGCTTGAGTTTTTTTATATCAAACCTAAAATTCAAGTTTGGGCTCAACTCGTAAAAAGTTTTAACCACAAGCTAGCTTAGTTTTTTTTTTTTTTTTTTTTTTCATTAATTCAAAAGAACACTTTTGATACATAAATAATATATAATTGATTTCTAAGCTAAATAAATTATAATTGGAATTTAATGTGTAACTCATTAGACCATGGGGTGTGCCGGCTGGATGGGGCGCGGGTGGGGCTAGGTTGGGCGTGGAACACCGCCCCCTAGGGGCGTGATCACCTTGGGCGTGGCCACAACCACGCTTCTCTCGCCGTTTGACCTTTTCAATTTTCGACAGTTGGAGAGCAATCGATACTTCTTCAACGGATACTTTGTCAACGGTTGTTAGAGCTACGACTTCTATTCACCAACATCGACCACTTAACCGGGATCGATCGTGAGATTGCCGAGCGGGAGAAGGAAAAAATTTGAAATAAATATAAAGATAATTAGCTATTTTATTTTATTAATTTGTAATGCTTATTTATAATTTTATGTAATTTTTTAATTTATGATTAATTATATCTAGTTATTCTAATTTAAAAAAAAATAAAATTAAACAATATGACATCATCACCAACCAATGGGCATTTCCACCACAAGTGGTGGAGTGGGTGGTTGTGGTGCATATCTACGTGGTGCCTAGGTGGAGTGGTTAAGGCCAAGGGGCATACCCATTGTCTTAGTAACAAAAACAAGTAATTACATTTAGTGTTAGACCTCCTCGATTAATTTATTTTACTTTTTTTATGTTTTGCCTTTTCATAATAAAATAATGATTCTTGTAAATCTTTTTTTATCAAAAAGAATAATATATATATATATATATATATAGGGGTTGAATCCAGTAAGAAGAGATTTTTGCCTAAGAAGAGTAAGAAGCGATAGAAATTTGACACGTGGCACAATCCAGTACAAAAAACATAATTCAGTACATAAAAAATAAGAATCTAGTACAAAAAATAAGAATCCAGTACAAAAAAATAAGAATGCAGTACAAAAAAATAAAAACGTATTACAAAAAACACAAAAATCTAGTATAAGTAGAATGAAGAACAAAAAAATAATAATATAGTATAAAAAATAAAAATCTAGTACAAAAAATATGAAGTTATAAGTAAATTATCATGTCAAATTTCAAATTATTATTAGTTCTTACTCTTCTTAAGCAAAAATCTCTTCTTAGGCAAAAATTTCTTCTTATTTGATCTATATATATATATATATATAGGGGAAAGATCAAATAAAAAGTCTTTTTTGCCTAAGAAGGCTAAAAAGGATTTTTAAAACCTTCAAAACCGACCCAAACGAACTCCGATTGAACTCATTTCGATGACATTGGAATCGTCTCATCGAACCCTACAATATTAGCTTTTAGGTTTTAGCTTTAACAATTAGTTTTAGAATTTAGATTTTAGGGCTTCATTTTTAGCTTTTATGTTTTATCTTTATGTTTAAGGTTTGTTTTTAAAGTTTTGATTTTAGTATTTGGGTTTATTGTTTATGATTTAAGGTTTGGGTTTTAGGGTTCGATAAAACGGTTCCAATGGCGCAAAAATGAATTCAATCGGAGTGTGTTTGGTTCGGTTTTCGAGTTTTTAAAAATCCTTCTTAGCCTTCTTAGGCAAAATAGACTTTTTAGGGGAACCTTCCCCTATATATATATATATATATATATATATATATATATATATATATATAAATAAAGATTGGTCGTATTTCAGCTGTGTCGGTACACTTCGGATTTGAGTATTGTTTTTATGTAAATTCCTCATTTTCAATCCTTTATAATCTGCAGTTGGTTTCTGAATTTGAGATGTACCCAATTGTCAAGTCCATTTGGTATTCAAAACAAAAACTTTGTTTCCACGTATCTTGATCATTGCACCTGTAATGTTCATTTCTCTTTCTCACACGTTCATTATTTCACTAAACGAATGTATTGTAAACATTGGTACATCTGGTATCCACACAAATTCTAAAACAAGTATTTTAACTATGCCTGGCAAAATGGGCCGTTGGGTCGGGTTGGGTAACGGGTCAGAACGAGTTCGGGTCAAGATGGATGGGGGTCAAAACGAGTTTTAAGCAAAATTAGTTCGGGTCTATAAGGATTGTTCTTAAAAAACATCAATTTAGTTTAACTTAAGATGTGTTATAAGTAAACAAATAGTTCATTTAGATATTTTTTAGTGATTTTCTTATCAAATATGTTATTAATCATTCTTAAATGTTTGAATCCATTGCATTTACATACTTTTTTGTTTACCCGTCTTTACGCGCATTATGTTTAAATGTTACTCATCTCAACCAATTCAATATTATGGTGTTACCCATTTTCAACCCATTATACTACCCAAACCAATCCATTTCCTTTGACATGGGTAAAAATTGTCACCTCTAATTTTAACGGTTAGCCAAAAAGAATTCAAGTTTTTCTTTTTTCCTATCTATACTATATGTTTGCTCATTCACATGACAATCAAGAAGAAGAAGGAATCATATTTATTTGATATTCATATTACATCGTGTACTATTATATACGGATGTCTGGGTCTTATAGATGATGTACAAACCACTCTCTAAGAGTGAAGACTTCATGTCTCTCTTTAAAATGCTTAAATCATCACAATTTTCTTTTTTACAAGATGAAAGAGATCATTCTTAGCTCTAAAACTATTGGAAAAATAATCATATTTTAATTACAAGTGTTAGTAAATGAATGTTCTAACTCATGCTTCTTTTGCTATGTCATTTTCATATCTTTTTATATTTCAATTTGCAATACAAATGATGACTCAAGAAGGTATTTTTCAGTTGAATATTTTTCAAACACAAGTGATTCAATGTGTTTGAATTAGGGTTGTGCACAAGCTCAACCGAAAATACCTTTGCTCATGCTTGGTTCATTTGCAAACCGAATTGAACCAAACTGAGCGCTTTTCAATCGAACTGAAATCAAACGAGCGTATTTCCAATCCGAACATTTTTCGGGTGAGCATCGAGGGAATTTCGAGTGTTGCAAAACAAAAGGGAAAGTGCTGATAGAAGTGTTAACTGTTTTTTAATTTTTTTTTGTTCAATAGCTAATAAATACAAACATTGTTTTTATCTTTTTTTATTTTTTACAAAATAACCTAGATGTTTGTATGGTTATATGACATAGCATCTTCTTCTCATCTATTTATATGTATGTTAATCACATAAATTCTTAAAAAACAGTTTCAAAATTCACTCGTAGAAATGAAATGATAAAATCCTAATATTTATTTTATTTTTTGTCTTACTCTAGTTTTTAATCACAATTTTTTTGGTATTTCATTGTACTATATTGGTGGAGGCAATATTAACATGAAGTGAACACCACCTAATATATTCAAAATTATATATAATTATATTTATGTGCATATATGTATATATAAAATATATTAAGAAATTAAATCGAGTTAACCAATCCGAGCGACGAGCGACCGTACCATTGCTCATACTTGGTTTGTTTACAAAGCAAATCGATCTGAACCAAGCGCTTTTCAACCTAGCATAAATCAAACAAGCATATTTCCGACAAGCGAGCGTCGAACGAGTTTCGAGTGTCGAGCAATTTAGACATCCCTAGTTTGAACGAATATATGTTTATTTTGAAGCAAGAGATTTGAAGATTTTGGTCTGGTTTGTAAAAGTTTTCTTTTATATTTACTAGTTTATATTCACGCGTTGGGTAGTTATTCCTCTGCAAAATGCATACGAAAACGATGATAAAAAGAATCACATCGCAATGACATTCAAATTTTAACAAAAATTACGTTGAAGCTTTGCAACGAGGGAAGGTTTTAATAAATTGGATTCATATTTGAAATAAGAGGATTTAGAGAGTAAAAAAGTGTTGTTTTTAAAGTGTGATTTTTTTATAGAACATGGAAGGATTTAGACAAGGGATAAAAATTATTATTATTATTATTTTTTATTTTTTGCATTTGACCGTTTTCAAACGGTCTAAAATCAAACCCACCAATCACGAAACAATAGGGGGAGCGGGGAGCGGGGGCCACTGGGTGCGAGGAAGTGAGGCCGCCAGGTAGGGGCTATGTGCCCGCTAAACCCCGCTGAAGGCTAGCCTTCCGCTGGGGCGCGGGGCATTCACTACTCCCTGTCTTATGCAAATTTAACATATGTGCCCGTGTTTAGAAAACGGCTTTGTTTTATTCTAGCCACCATTTAATTTGGTTGATATTAAAATTCGAAACTCTAGTCTCTAGCTTGATTTTCAAAAGGGATGTTAGAAGGACTTTCAAGCTAAACAGACAGACAAAATCATGCTTCTTTAAATTACCTAACTGAATATAAAACAAATCTATGTTTTGTAATTTACGTTGGTTCAGTGTGTTGTTATTCTACTTTTTATTGCAACTTGTAACATTGTCTTCTCTTATTACTAACGTTTTAATATATAATGGTCCTTTATGAGATTGTCATCTTTATAAAAAGGTATTGAAAATACAAAGATTTCATCGTTAACGTATACGAGCTGATATATTTAATAAGAAGAATTTTTGTCTTATGTGACATGCTAAAAAGAAGGAATGAATGCTAATTTATGTATATCTTTTTTTTTCACTAAATTCTTTTTATTATATACTAGCCAAGAAAACCCGTGTATTACACGGGTTAAATAATAAAAAATATAATTTATTAACATTAAATAAAAATAAATATTTAATAATTATAAAATTATATTTAAGATAAGATATAATCGAATTATTATTACTATTTATTAAATTTTAATAAATTAGTAAATTATTGGAATAAGAAAAATTATATTTTTAAATATTTATTATATAATATAATTACTAAAAATTAATAATATTTATTAGGAGAGAGAGGCGGGAAAAATATTTTTAGATTTAACCAAAACGCGCCACATGTCTCTTATAAATAATCCTTTATTAGAATAGATTTTTTGTATTGAATTTTTGGTATGTAATTTTTATTTTTTACTGAATTTATTTTTTTGTACTGAATTTACTTTTTTTTGTATGCTAATTTATGATTTTTTTACTAGATTTTGTTTTTTATGCTGTATTATTGTTTTTTATGTTAAATTTTTGTTTATATATATATATATATATATAGGATTAGGTTCAAGTAAAAAGGATGAGATTGGTGAGAAGGATGAGAAGGATTGTTGAGAAGGATTGTGAATTTGACAAGTGGAATTACTCTAATTTAATTAAAAGGGTATTTTGGTCATTGTGTTTAATGCTTCAAGTTATTGTGTTTAATGTTTCATATCCTTGTGTTTAAGATTTTTATTATTTTGTTTTATTTTTTATATCATATTGTTTTATTTTGTTATTGTTTTTTATGCATTAAATAAATTGTCTTATTTTTTTTATGTTTTATGTATTAAAAGTACATAATTGTGTTATTTTACCATTATGTTTATAAAATTTATAATTTTAAAAAACATAAATTATTTTTATTTTTTGAAAAATACATTTCCGTCATTGTATATATGTTTATGTCATTGTGTAATATATATTCGTCATTGTGTAATATATTTATCATTGTGTTTTATCGTCAGAACATTGTGTAATATAATCATCATTGTGTGTTATGTTCAGGTCATTGTGTAATATATTCATCAGTGTTTTTTATCTTCAGATGATTGTGTAATATAACATCATTGTGTCCTACGTTTAGGTCATTATGTAATAGTCATTATTTTGTTTTACGTTAAGGTCATTGTGTAATCTACGCGTCATTGTGTTTTACGTTCAGGTAATTGTGTAATATACACATTGTGTGTTATGTTCAGGTCATTGTGTAATATATTCACAATTGTTTTTTATCTTCAGATGATTATGTAATATAGCATCATTGTGTTATACGTTCAGGTCATTGTGTAATAGTCATTATTTTGTTTTTATGTTAAGGTCATTGTGTAATTTACACGTCATTGTGTTTTACGTGTTGTATTAAATGAATTTGTTTTGTTTTATCATTATGATATACATATAAAAAGTACATGATTTTGTTGTTTTATCAATATTATTTTTAAAGCTCATGAATTTATTAAAAAAAAAAGTTAGACACTACGACGACAAAAAGAAGCACTAACAAACAAAACGACACAATAATAGACAATTAAACACAATGACGCATTACAAATATAATAGGTAGAGGAAAACGTTTTTTTTTTAATTTTTTTATATAACAATACTATACTCGTTTTAAAGATAAAAAAATGCTCGTTTTTTTGGTGTAATTTTTTTAAAAAAATAATATTGTATATAAAAGTTATGACCGTTTAAAAAAATGGGGAGAGCATGATAAAAAGTCAACAAAAGTGTATGTGACTAAAATACCCTTCCACTAACTTTTTTAATACAACTTTGATCTCAACCATTAAATTATATAACTAATGGCCCACAATCCTTCTCACACTTCTCACCAATCTAAGCTTTTTTACTATAACCTCACCCTATATATATAGAGGAAGGTTTATGAGAAAACTCCTTATTTTGAAGAAAACCAAGAAAACTCATACTAACCAATAAATTTTTTAATAAAAAATTTCATAATTTTTTATTATAAGGATAGAAATGTTATAATACGCAAAAATTTTTTGAAAAAAATATGTAAATCATGAAATTACATATATGTAACTCAAAAAGTTTCGTGTGTCACTTATCAAGTTACATATATGTAATCAGTGTGTGTAACATAGTGATTACATATATGTAATAACCTAAAATATATATTTTTTTCTATTTTTTTTTCTTTTTTTACATTTCTTATCTTATAATAAAAAGGAAATAGAAAAGAAAAAATGAAAAAAAAAATAATTGATAATGATTGTGATTAGTTTTCTTAGTTTTCTCTAAAACGATGGTTTTCTTAGGAACCCTCCCCTATATATATATATATATATTTAACATACCAAATGTCAAATTTCTATTGGTTCCTATTCTTTTTAAACAAAAATTTCTTCCTACCCCTAAATATTACATAAGATTTTGATTCTCTATATACAAGTTTTTGTATAAAAATAAGTTTTTTTCTTCAAATTCCTTTGTTGTTTTTATTACTTTAATCTCAATACAAATAACTTGTTGTTTTTTCAGATCAAATGAGTTTACAACGGTGTAAGAATATAATCCATAGTTAACTAAAGTAAAGCTAATTACCAAGAGAACATTGGTTTAATAGTACTAATTTCGAGTGATAAAAGATTTCAAAATCTATAACGAGAAATCAGCTAAATTTTAAGTGGTGTAAAACTAGAGAATAAGACATCATTTAAAAAAAAACTAAAGTAGAGTAGTTAGATAATTAACAAATTAAAGCTTTTAAGTTTTCATGTATTATAAAAAAATATGCAACTTGCTCTAGTTAAAAAGACTTTAAGCTTTCATGTATTATAAAAAAATAGGCAACTTGATATAGTTAGTAGAACGGAAGATGATGACCACTTTTATTAGGGAACCCACACGTTACAAACGCAAATGATTGAATATTCTAACTTCAAATTCAATCGTTGAAACCGACATATATGTCGCTCTAATGAGCCCCTAATCATGTCGCTAAAGTCCACCAATCGGCTAAAAGTTATTCGTTATTGAATCATATCAAAGGGCATATTAGTCAAATGAACCTTAGGCGTATGCTGAAAAGGTTTGTTTATCAAATCATATATGAGGTTTCAAGATGAGATTTCAAGGCCAAAATGGTACATAGATTTCAAGATAATAACTTATCCTTCATTGTAATTGATAAAATAATTCTAAAAGTGATGATGTGAAGTAGCCCACATGATATTTGTTACTAACTAGAGTTACTCTGCGCGTTGCGGCGGTAACCTCATAACATTTTAAAAGTAATTGCATGCATCACATAATTTTATATATAAGTCTCTTTTATCCGTAATATTTTAAAGAAACGCGAACAATTAAAAAATAAGATTATATGATATTATTATAATAATTATTATTATACTAATATTATATTATTATAATAATAATATACTTTAATATTATTATATTATTAGTATTATATTATTATTATTAAAATATTATTACTGTTCCTTTAACATTTAAATGTATATATAGCAATTTAGTGAAATTGAATTCGCTCATTAATAAAAATTAAAAATAATTAAAAGAAAATTAAACAAGTAAAGAGATATGCAGCGTGTAATTGTCCAAGTTTGATATGATTGTAGGCATGGTTGTAGAAGCCGTTAGGCGCTAGTCAGACGACGAGGTACCGTCTACGGATTAATCGGGATTAATCGGCGCTAGGCGGATTGGAATTTTTATATGTAATTTTACAAACATATATTATATATACACATCAATATCAATAATTTAATATAATACTACAAATAATTTAAAAAATAATCTTAAACATATTAAGTCAAGTCTTTCAAAGTTGAAAGTTAAACACAAAGTTTAAAGTTTAGAGATGAATTTCGATGTTAAGTTGATTCAATGTTTCAGAGACTAGGCCGCCTAGTCACCGCATAGCACCTACGCACCGCCTAAGCCAAAATCGACACACTAGAGGGCCGCCTAGGCTGTCATCTAGGCCGATTTTTACAACAATGATTTCCCCTAAGCAATAAAGGTTCTAACAAGACAATGTCTCTTTGATGAGGGCAATAACGAAGCGTGACTTAATATATAGGGGAAGCCAGGAGGCCAGATTCAGGAATTAGGCATTCGCTATCCTCCCTCACTTGGTGAGGATGCAGTTTAGTGCCTTTGAAAACGGGGTCCAAGTGTGTAGCCTTTCAAAAGACTAATTTTTTAGTTTTATCTTGTTGAGATTTTTTTTTTGCTTAATTTAAAACTTAAGAAAGTTAACTAGTGTCATAGTAGTTTTAAGTAGTTTTTTCGGTCTATACCTAAAGTTTGATTACGACACTCTTTCTTTTGAATACGACCAAATTTATATGCAAATTCATACTTGTGCTTGAACAATTTTCTGAGTTTTATCCGGTTGCAAACATACAGATCCATTCAACACCACCCCCATTCAAATGAGTTTATATTATATACTAAAACAAAAAGTTCTAAAACATATGTGATATGGGTTTTCATTGGGTCACATAATATTTTTTTAGAATTGATTTATTTTGATAAAAAAAGTTTTAGGACCTATCCGAAATCGAATTTGATGTGCATAAGAAATATGTTCATCTGATCCGAATGTATCATAGCAAACCGAACAACCTAGATAGCACGAATAAACAAACTTTATTCGGTTTACTTAGGTTGAATTTAAATATGTGTTCCTAATAAGTAAAATTTATATATCCAATATTCGATATCTGATTCGATCCGGCTAAAAAGTGATTAAGGGTTATGTATTTAATTTCAAAATTACAAATGTATGACATAGATAAGGTTTAAGAAATTATTTCTTTAAGATTAAATTTTCACATAATACAATCCTTATTTTATATATATATATATATATATATATATATATATATATAGGGGACGGTTAACGTACATATTAGTTTTAACGTGCTCTACGTAGGAAGCCACAAGATCGCGCCATGTGTCATATGGGCAAAGGGCATTATCGTCCTTAGAAAATTATAGACTGTGATTTATAAAATTACAGACTGACATTTAACACCCATAATTACGGACCACCGGGATAATCACGGACCAATAATTACGTACCACGTTATATAACAATCACAGACCATTATTTAACATGCGTATAATCACAAACCAATAATCACGGACCACGTTATATGAAAATCACGGACCGTTATTTAACATGCGTCAGCAAAGGATCAACTGCATAATTACGTACCAATAATCACGTACCAAACATAAAAATCACGGACCACGTAAAAAAAAACTTAAAAAAACTATAACAATACTATACTCAAATTAAAGATAATAAAATTCTCAATTTTATGGTGTAATTTTTTTAAAAAAATAATAAAGCATGTAAAAGTTATTTAATTTTTAAAAAACGAGTGGAACTTGTTGTAAATAGAAAATGTGGTTGTTCCTCTTCTGCCCTTCCAGTTATATTTTACTTTTATTTTGTAGAGAAAGTTGTATAAAGTGAGGACCACTAGATCTTATCTATTAATTATTTGATCAAAGGGTCCATAATTCATCATACGTTTAGTACGTTAACATTAACATGTATTTGATCCGGCTCCTATATATATATATATATATATATATATATATATATATATATAGGGAGGGTTCCTAAGAAAACCTTCATTTTGGAAAAAACTAAGAAAATTAACCACAATCATTACCAATTAAACTTTTTTTTCATTTTTTTCTTTCTTATTTCATTTTATTATAAGATAAGAAATGTAAAAAAAGAAAAAAAGAAAAAAAATTAAAAAAATATGCATTTTAGGTTATTACATATATGTAACTTGTATGTTACACATACTGATTGCATATATGTAACTGTATAAGTTACATACGAAACTTTTTGAGTTACATATATGTAACTTCGTGATTTACATATTATTTTCAAAAATTTCTTTTTTATTATAACATTTTTAACCTTATAATAAAAAATTATGAAAATAAATTTTAAAAAATTTAGTGTTTAGTATGAGTTTTCTTATGAATTTCTCTCTCTCTCTCTCTCTATCTATATCTATATATATATATATATATATATATATATTTATTAATGTAAGTGGGACCTACATAATTAAGAAAAAAAACCTACACCTTTATATTTACTTTAGTGTGAGTTTCAAAGTAATAAGGCCACAAGGAGTAATCCCATCCTTCCCCATTTTTCCCCATTGTCACATCAGCGCCACATCAATTTTTCCCACTTTTCCCCATTTTGCAGGGTGTCGTCCCACTTTTCCCTATTTTCAAATCTTATTTTTAATTAATTATTTTAACAATAAATAATAATAATTAAATAGATTCATTAAAAATAAAATATAAAATTACATTAAAATTTAAAAAGATATTACATTAAATTAAAAAGATATTACATTAAATGAAAAAAAACCACAACGATTATAAAAAATAAGCAACAACGATTAAAGACATTTAAAATACTAGTTATTCGGGTTATTGGCGTGATATTGTTGCGATAAATGCTCCAAATGCTTGATAAGGTCGGCTCGAAGGTTTTCGTGCGTGGTTCTTGATCGTAGCTGATAAAGAATGTCTTCTTTAGGCTGTTCATTGCTAGGAGGGTCTTCTATGTGTTCTGGTGATATTGCTGACCCATTCCATTTTAAAATCATATTGTGTAGAATGATACAAGCATACATAATTTTTCGTAAACTTCGTGGATGCATTTGCTTTGCGGGACGATGCAATATATTCCACCTTCCCTTCAAAATACCAAAAGCTCTTTCAACATCCTTTCGTGCAACTTCTTGTGCTCTCTTGAATCGACAACGTTTTAAATCATTTTCGGGAGGATGCTGCAACGATTTCACTATAGTTGCCCAACTAGGATAAATCCCATCACCAAGATAATATCCAAGCTTGTATTCGACGCCGTTAACCATAAACGGGCACTTTGGGGCTGATCCATCAAGTATGTTGCTGAAAACATACGAACGATCAAGAACGTTGAGGTCATTGTTGGAGCCAGGAGGTCCAAAGAAAGCATGCCAAAACCAAGAGTCTTGTGATGCCACCGCTTCAAGCATCATCGTCGGAACCTTGTAATCACCCCGTGTGTATTGTCCGCGCCATTCAATCGGACAATTCTTCCAAACCCAATGCGTACAATCTATACTTCCTAACATCTCCGGGAATTTGTGTCTTTCAGAATGCGCTTGGTATAGCAACTGAACATCATTGTAAGTGGGTTTTCGAAGAAATTCTTTTGCATACAAACAAATAACACCGTCACAAAAATGGTCGATGCTTTCACGCGACGTTCTTTCAGACATTTGTAAATACTCATCAAGAGCATCTGGAGCGTCACCGTAAGCAAACTGTCGTATCGCAGACGTGCACTTTTGAAGTGCAGTAAAACTTTGATGACCTCTTGCATCAAACGATGTTTGAAAGTATTGGTAATTCATTTCAATATCATCTACGATACGCAAAAATAAATCTCTAGGCATACGAAATCTTCTTTCAAATAATTCGTTGGTGAATGTTGGGTTGGTTTCGGTGCTAAAATAATGATCAATAAGCCTCTTGTGTGATTCGGCACGATCGTCCCGACATATATACCTTTTAAAAATATTGTAACATATATATTGTAAAAAACATAATAAAAAAAATATAAAAAAACAAATATACTAAAAAAATTGTGTATACCTTCTCGAAGAGGATGCGGTGGATGCAGACTCGTTTAAACTCGTGGCCACGATGGTTGACAAAAACTGAAAGTTTCGTTGTCTGATATTGATCTCGTCTTCTTCAGAACTTGACGATTTACTTTCAAATGGAGGAAGCTTAAACGTAAACGGATCCATTGGTTTAAACTTTATAAAATTTGAGTGTAGAATGAAAGAAGAAAATGATAAAGAGTGTGAGTTGTGATGTAAAAAATGGTGAGATTTTATAGAGTTATAATTTTTTTTAAGCTCCAACGGTCCACATTCAACGGCTATTTTTCCCCCTCTTCGTTCGGCTTGATTCGGTGTGTCCTCCCCGATTTACCCCACCCCAAAACCGGGGGATGGTGTTCCCTATGCTTCCCGATCCGGCAAAAGCCTCCCCGCCTCCTTCCCGAAGCCCACTCCGTGTGGCCTAAGATGTATTTATTCGGTTAACGCAATAAACATGGGTTAACATTTGGTCTTCTCCCTATATATATAACAAGCTTGTAAAAATATCTTAGCAAGTGTTTTTACTTTATTAAGACTTGATTAATTTATTAATTCCTAGCAATAATTTAAATTGTAAATTATATGCATGTACATAATAAAATCAACCAAGAAATCCCATGTACTTTCTTCATTCAAATTTAAAACTATTACATGTTGAAATTATTAACGAAAAATCTTAAAGATTACAGTATTAGAATAACTACTTTATTAACTTATTTTCCTATAATTAAGCCCACTGCAGGTGGTGGATGACTTGTGAGCATTCAGTTCTAGAGAATCGGTCGAATTATTATCCTCCGAAAATATCGGAACCACTAATCTAGCCGTTATTTCATTTCCTTTGCATATAAATGGGCTCCGGTTGATCAATAGGGAGACATCATACTCACGGGGTCACGTATACACTTCGTCAGGGGTGGTCCTAAGAATTCAAATGCCCCGGACGTATTGAGAAAAAAATGTTCCTAGTAAATTAAAAACTTGTGTTTTTTCGGTTTTGTATTTAGAAATATAAGTAAATATATATAATTTAAAAACAATTTTTAAAATTTTTGAGCCTTTACGAGTTATGATAAATGGGCTCTGGACGGAGGTTGAGTTTGCCCCTCCCCTGAGCCTCCCACGCACTTCGTTGTTAACAATTCTAAGGTTATTTGTTTTTGTTTATTGTAGCACTTAGCAATTAACCTTAGCTCCATTCTTTGTATTTCTTTGTTTTTTGCAATATAATTAACTAAATAAAACATTACACGAATTAAGTGCAAAATATATAAACAGTCAGCAATGAAAATTTAAAAAATATAAAATATTTTTAATGCAAAATGTGATTGAAATTGTATGTAACCTAATAATTTCATTAATAAAATAATAATATTATGTTTATAATTTTTAGATTTTAGCATTTTATTTTCTAAAAATGACATTTAGTATAAAAACATATGCTAGTATTCATGTCTTAGACGAGTTGAATAAAAGATATATTAAATAATTAGTTATAAGATTATAAATTATAAAATAATAATTTGAGATTAAGCAGGACTAAAATCTTTCTACTATAATAAAGGAGTATTTTTAGGAGACACGTGTCACGTTCTGGTTAAATCTGAAAATGTTTTTTCATGCCTCTCTCTCCTAATAAATACTATTAATTTTTAATAATTAAATTATATAATTAAATATTAATAAATATCATTTTGTTCTTATTCCAATAATGTACTAATTTTTAAAATTTAATAAAAAAAAATAACAATTCAATTATATCTTATCTTAAATACAATTTTGTAATTATTAAATATTTATTATTTAAGATTAACAAATTAATTTTTTATTATACAACCCGTGTAATACACAGAATTCTAGACTAGTTATGTATAATTTAAGCAATAAAATATTAGTGTCATTTTTTCAAAACTTTCATTTTTCAAAAAAATTATTATACATTTTGTTAATAATTTGTTTTGAAAATGAAATCTTTCATAAAAATCTTGGTTAGTACCATATATATGTATAGAGTAAGGTTATTGTACAAATGGATACTTTTGTAAAAACAATGAGAAACGATCTGGACCATTAATGTGTTATCATCAATGGTTATAAAAGATTCAATGGCATGATAGTAATTAATATGCTGTTTAAAATGGAAATAAGGGTATAAAAGGAATTTCTTAATCTAATTTGCTGACATCACTCTCCATTTAAATAGGAGAGAATCAGTTACGAAAATGATGGCTGTTTATTTTGCTATGTGCCGATATGTGCTACTAGTACATTTTAGCATATATAAGCACATACACATAATCGTATACCTGTTAATAAACTTTTTTGTATGTTTTCATATGTGCTAATACGTGTTATTAGTATATGTTAGCATATATTAGCACATATACATAATTATATGCCTGAAACAATCTTTTTTGTTTGTTTTGCTATGTGTTAATATGTGTTATTAGCACATGATAGAATATCTTCAGTCGGTTCGTCCATTTGTACGTACTCATCCATCGAATTTTGCAAATGCAATTCAAAAACTCAATGCCTGCGATTTTAATTTGATTCGTATCTTAGATTACGAATTCGTTTTTTTTATGATAATATGTGATATAATGTTAATTTTTGGAATAGGTTGAATTATTAAACTGATTACCCACTTTCCTATTTTAATGCAAAATTTAAACATCAATTAAATACAAATTGCCTATATTACCGTTTTATATTAATTAATTATAATGTCACATGTCAACACTTTATTGGTTCCGACCATTTTTACAAAAAACTCTATTTGTATGTGAACCTACTCCTATATATATATATACTAGATTAGTTCCCGTATATTACACGGATTATATAAAAAAATATAACGAATAATTATTAATGAAAATTTAGAAAATATAAGAAGATTTTTAATATAAAACAGAATTACAATTTCGTATTATTTAATATTTTAAGTATTATAATAATATTATTACTTTTTTAAGCAACTTTTTTTATAATTTGTTTTTCCTTAACCATTGTGTTCAAATAATTGTTTTTATAAATTTTATAATTTATAATTTATAATAATTTTTTTTAAGAAAAAAGTGTGTTTTTAATATTAATATATTTTCATTCATTAAAAAATCTTTTTTATTTTAAAAATGCATAAAAAGTATATTTACTATTTAATATAATTATTTAATGTTAGATGTATTTAATAGGAGAGAGAAGCGGGAAATGAATTTTGAGATGCTCTAGAATCATGCCATGTGGCACTAAAAACCTTTATTTATTAGTATAGGTAGATATACACAATATGTGTTAAAAATTGTTTTTGCTTTTTTTAAATTGTTTTCCATAAAAATTTATTTTTAAGACCTGGTTTCAAAATTCGTATTTTTAGTAAATGTGTTCTTCTAATAAAATTTTCATGTAAAAATCTTATTTTATAATAATTTGGTTTTTAAAAATTTTGTTTTTCGATACTAAGATTTTTCTAATATCTTAAAAAATTTTAATTAATAAGGATATAAATAACATAATTAATATTTAATATTTTTATTATAATATAAAAGTTCCATTTAATATAAAAATTTTAAGAATGTTTTATAAAATGATATATATCCAACTTTATTTTTTAAATCACTATAAAAACGAAAATAAAGGTTGGTTAATTATTGTTTATTTTTCTAAACAGTCATTGGATACTAGCTGGTCATTTGCTGGAACGTTGAAATTACAATATAGGTATTGTTGAGAAGTACGTCTTCACTTAAGATAGGTACTAGTTATTCATACACACACATTTTTTAATGCAAACACTCTTAACGGATCTTATACACCTCGTATATGAGTCTAATTATTAGCACTGAAATCCAATGATTAGTCACGTGTAAAGTCGCGTATGGAACATATACAACGCCTATAAGTCTATACGTCTTTTATAGAAGTCCAATCATTAACACTGACAAATTCTGAAACTCAATAATTACCCTCTATACATCTCGTATAGACTTATATGTCTCGTAGACGCCTATACGAGACATATAGGTGGTGTGGATGGGTGAAATGGATGCGTGAATAATACAACCCATTAAGTTATGACATCGTCTTTGCCAACAAGGCATCAATTGGTCCGTGAAACACTTTTTTCGCATAAAATAATTTTTTTTGGGTTCTAGTGAGATATCTAATCTTTTGGAAATTTGATTAACATTTGCAATACTTGGTTTAGATTAACAACTAATTTAATTAAATAAATAATTAAAAAAAATTCTTTTTAATTACCGTAAATTACACCAAATATGGTTGTGGTAAATCGATCATGATTTAGAGTAAATTACTGATTATGTTTTTTAAAAATCTTGTGACTTACTACAAAATAGTAAAAGCCTGAATCTCACCTCTCACCCACATCCACAATCTTCTTCGAGGAACTGCAAATTAGGTGAATCGGTATATAAATTGCACTTGAAGATTTTAGAGTAGTGATGACGTTGAGGTCATCAATAGGTCAAAGCTTGTGTCGCCCATCTGCCTATATCAGTTTCAAATTTTATAATTAGACCATACCGAAGGAAGTCATAATTAATAACTATTTTGCATGCATGCATACGAGAGCGGTCCTGAGAATTCAGATGTCCCGAACTTACTGAGAAAAAAAGGCCTCTAACGAATTATAAATTTGTGTTTTTTCGGTTTTGTATTTGTAGATATAAGTAAATATATATAATTTAAAAACAATTTTAAATTTTTTTGTATCCTTGCAAAGAAATGGGCCCTGAACGGAGATCGGGTTCCCCTCCTCAGGGCCTCCCATGCATGCATATGAGTTAACTCGTAATTTAAGTTATCACTTATCATCCACCTCGAAACAAGCTTGTTCATCTATGACACGTACAATTAAGGGAATATATTAGTCACAAGGGATATAAATTAATTAGTTGACTCCTAATTTGGTTCTTTTTAACCCAATGTCTTGGACACTGAAAACTTATCTTAGTACAATTAGATGCATGAAATTTTTAGTCGAAGATATGATGGAACGTTTTCAAACGATGAAACATTGAAACGAGCATTTATAAGTTTTTTTTTTAATTTGCAAAGACTATTGTATAGATTTTATTTGACTCTGGATTTTTTTTGTCCGCTTCTATTTAATTAAAGTGTTCGAAAATAGTAAATACACTTGAAAAAACACTGAATAAATTTGCTCCAAAATCATATACATATTTTCCTCCCAATTGAAACAGATATGCCAAAAGCATGGAAGTTCCTAAAGACACACAGCTTTAGACATGTAATCAGTTTTGAGTTTCCTCTTACTTTATATCTTTTAGTCACTTGTGTTGGGTCTTTTAATTTTTTTATATCTCTTCAAAACTATTTCACCAAATCTTCACCTTGACTTGAACCCCTAAAAATAAAATTTAACATTTAACTAGATGATTTATGAAATGTTGATTAAGAATAATATGTGATATAGAAAATGCAGATATGGTAAATCGGAAGTTAAGAACTAAAATAATTATTTTTATCTAAAAGTTTGAAAGTCATAAAAGTAATTTTTCAGATTTGCAAGTAAAATTACTTTTATACCTCTTAAATCATGTGGCTATAAGTTATTGATTTTTTATTAGAATGAATCATGTGTTATGTATAAGGGGTGGGGGTTGATGCATCACATGGCCGTTATATTTGAGTGAGCCTTGATTTTCGTCGGGTATTAAGCGGATAAAACTTCTTGTGGTTGTTGTAAGGAATCTTGAAATATTATCATTGAATGTTGAAATTATTTCACTTGTGTATTTATTGGATTGTTGAAATTACATCCAATCGGTTCTCATAAGAAATCATGACTTAATTAACCTCCTTTGACCACTTCTTTGCCAACTACTGATCCATGAAAAACACTTTCTTCTCATTAACTTTTTTTTTTTTTTTTTTTTTTTTTTATCTATTTTGGGTTCTTGTGTGGATCCTAATATTTTGGATTTTTTACTTAACATTATATTTAAAACTAGATTATTACCCCGTGTATTACACGGTCGAAATATAAAATATTAAATAGTTAAAACTGATAATTTAGATATCATAAAAATAATATTTTGATATAAAATGATTATGTTACGTATTAATAAATACTTTAGGTAGTAAAAAAACAACTAAAAGGTTTAATGAAAATTTTATGAGAGTAAAACAAGTTTGTTTTTCTTTTATTATACAGTATAAATATTTCAAACCAGTAGTTTAATGAAAATTTATATGTTGGATATCATATCAACCGTTATTGAAATTATTATGATTTAAAAATTATAAATTTTATTTTAAAATAAGATATAATTGGAACTTAAGTATGATTATTAAGTTATATATAATAAATTAATAAAATAAAAAGATTTATATTTTTTACATTTCATTATATAATTTAATTATTTAAAATCATCAACATTAAATAGGAGATAGAGTTAATAAAATATAATTGAATGAGAGATAAATGTGAAAATGACAAGTGTCAAAAATTAATAACAAATGAATATGGGATGGACATGTGGCAAACTTGTTATTCTTTTATTATATAGTATAGATATAGATATGTGGTTTAAATTACCAACCGATTTGACTATATATAGAAATAATCTTAATGCAATATTTATGTTAAAAAAAGTGTTTTATGGTCAAATGCAACTCATGTTATAAGATTGCTGATAAAAAGTTAAATTAGGTTAATTTTGTAATTGTAGAATGATCACATATTGAAAGAGGTAAATTATTTTGAATTGGTTCAACACTAAAAATAAAATAAATGATAGAAAATAATTAAAAACAAAAACATGTTTACTTTTTCTATTAAGTAAAGGTGAAACGATAAAAAAAATACATTTATTTAAAAGAATGTTAAATTAGTTAAATATTGTAGAGTAATTAAAAAAAAAGTGATTTTTGTCGATGACGATGAGGGCAACATGGCTCATGCCGTCTCTATACATGGTAAGTGTTTGTAGGATCGGGTTGTTATCTCTAAACAACACTTCACAAGTATTTCTTACTTAATTCTAACAGATGCGGAATGTTCTGTTAGAATGATCTCACAATTTCACTCAAAGTGACACAATAATAATCTTTGAACAATATTAAGAACACAAGAATAATTCAAGCTCAAGGATATATTTCTCTCAATGTGGAAGTATACAAGCAAGCACACATCAAGCAACAATACATTGGGAGGTTATATAGCCGAGGCTACAACCGTATACACTTAGGAATACAAGTTGGGTATACTAGACAAGTACATAAAGTAAAGCTTATTCTAGTATGTTGAGTGTCTTAACAGGCTAAGACACTCAGTCATGATCATTACATTAATAGACATTGACTTTACAAAGGACTATTAAATACAAAAGACATTTAATGTTGTTGATCTTCAAGGCTTCAGATGATCTTTTGCATTTAATGCAGCATGGGAGAGGTAAGGCGCTTTATCTGACTCATTACATGTTGTCTTTGTCTTTACTCAGACCAGCATGTCTTGTGTCAGTACCTTTTGTACTTTGAGAGTAAGCTGCTACAGTCTTTGTCAGAGGATAAACCTCGGAAGTCTTTGTCTTCAATGCAAGAGAAGATTCCTCGGAAGTCTTTGTCTTCCGAGCATTAGAGGATTCCTCGGAAGCAGTTGTCTTGTACAACCTTCGGCAGGAATCAGTTATCCTTCGGAAGCAATGTTGCTTCCGAAGAATCACTTCTTCCTTCCGAAGGTGTTTATTCAAAGAGACTCCTATACTTAGACAAAACAAGAAGTTTGGTGAGCATCAGCCTTTATTAGTCTTTACAGTGTTCTTTACATGAGAGAGATAATATAAATTTTGGTCACCCTTACTAAGAGCATTGCATTTTCTAATTGTAGAAAAAAAATAAATAACAATAATAAAAAGTAAAAATAGAAAAGAATGATAGATATAAGAATTATAGATATAATATATATATATATATATATATATAAAAGTAAAATTTTTAGAGAATATTTTAATTTGTTTTAAAACAACAGTAAAAAAGTAAAATTAATACCTAAACACTATTATTTTTTACTTTAAATTTTAATTGTTTTAATAAATTGGAGGTGCTAATAATCATACAACGTTTTCATTATCTTCATGATAAACACTTACCAAATCAATCACATCTAACCGAATACATTTACTTATTTATTAATCTATTAAGAATAACTTTTATATAAAAATATAATGTTATTAGGTCATGTGTAGTGGTGTGTGAGTGATTCTCAGGGGCATGGGTCACGCCCTTATGGTGCCCTCTTTTCACTACATGGGGGCGTGAGGGTTTGAACGTGAGGTTGGTCATCATGTGTGAGGAGAAGAAAAGAAAAAAAAAGAGTGAGTGATGAGGGCTTAAAAGATTAATAGCTTTATCAGTTCACCAAAAAAAACGGGGATTGATGTTAGTTGAGTGAGCAAGAGATGTTAGTTGATTCAACTCTCCTTTCTCAAGCTATGTAAAGTAGGGGGTGGTGATCTTGACGTCTTGTCCCCTTGACGTTGAAATATAAGCTGACCAACATCGCAAACAACATTCTTGTAAATGTCAATCACTTTCAACATTAGCTGTTTACATTGATCATCCATATTAATTGAATATCAAACAATCATTCTTTATTATTACTGTGTTATTACGATGTTATGATGTCAAATGAAATGATTAAAAATTAAATAAAAGTAGTATCGTATTAAAAAGGGTTTGATTATTTACACTAACCACTTTTTATTTTAACACTTCACTTATGTTTATACGTTTCATATATCTATTTGAGACGTATAACTCTTCTAATAGTTACAGTATAGGCTTATACAAGACGCATAGAAGTTAAATAATTAATGCTAAAAAATTATAACAAACAATGATTGTCCCTCTATATTACTCGTATAAACCTATGCATCTCATACAAGACATATAAATAAGTAAATAAATAAATAAAAACTTGTCAGTCCTAAATTTTAGGGTTTTTTGGTTAATTAACAAAATGTCCATAAAACCATATTTTTTCCCCAATATGTCCATACCGTTTATGGGCGTCATCGTTCAGGGTTTTACGGGCACAACCCAAAAAAAGAACCAATAAAAAAAACCACATACCTTTTATGGGCATTGACTCTCAAGTAATAAATGTCCTGTCCATATATTTAGTTTATGGGTGTCCCGTCAGTTTATATTTAATTTTATGGTCGTCCTGCCCATATATTTATTTTATGGCCGTCCCACCCATTTATGTTTCAATATTATGGTGTCCCGCCCATTTATTTTCGTTACAAAAAAATGCAAATATACCGGCATCTTTTAGATTCTACCGGGCGCCAACAACTATAAAGGTATGTGGCTTCTTTCTAATGGTTCTTTTTGTGGGCGGCGCCGTTAAACCGTGGGCGGCGGCGCCCATAAACAACATGGATATTTTGTACTTTGTAGCATAGAAAAGTTAAATGGACATTTTGGGTTAAATGTATTTTACAATGAACATTTTAGGAATCCCCCTTAAGTCCAAAAGTAGTGGGCGGTGATCCCATGGCCCCAATGTCCCCATAATGATCCCGACTTCCGCTAAAGGCCAACACTTTTGGATTTCTGTGTGTTCAACGGATTTGGTTAGAGGTGTTTAAAATATCCGAAACTCGAAAAAAAATCGAAATTTGAATCGTATCCGAAACCCGAAAAAACCTCATCCGAAATCTATTTCGGGTTTTTCGGGTTGTTCGGGTCGGATAATATGTTTTTAGATTTGGGTTGGGTTGGGTTTCGGATATGCAGAAAAACTAGTTTTTTCGGGTTGGATATCCGAATAACCCGAATAAAACAGGTTTATTCGGGTTATTCGGATGTAAGAGTTCGGGTTTTTCGGGTCGGATAATATATTTTGAGATTTGGGTCGGGTTTCGGATAGGTCAGAAAATTTTCAAATCCGAAAAACCCGATTCGAAAAACCCGAATAACTTGTTATTCGATTTGATGAACACTCCTAGATTTGGTTTCGAAGGAGTGGATGGAATCAGTTTAACAATTTTAATAACCAAATTAAAGATATAAATTTATCTATTTTAAAGTGTTATTACCTCTGATAAATGATAAAGCATGATTAGTAAGACAATTTACATATGTGTTTTAAAATGTTCTGAACCGCCTTAATAGATAACATAGAACCGTTTTAAAAAAAATTGAATTAAAAATAAATAATGTATTTATAATTTAGCTTAACCACTCTAAAAGATTCATTAAACCAACTGTTGTAAAATAAAAGCATCAAATACAACGGTTCTCCATTTCCATGCAATTAATATGATTTTGAACCATGAATTAATAATAAAAAAAATACAATAAATAAACCAATTATATTAAACTAGCAGGTAGCAACACCCAAAAAATATTATATATATACATCAGAATCAACTATTTTAAATAAATAGTTTATACAAATAAAAGTACAAACGTCTCACTTATTTTTGCACACTTTATATCTATTTTTTTGCTAACCCAACTTCTCATAACTCAACATCTCTCGGGTACACTTTTGATAATTCTTCCGCTAATCTCATGCATTTGACTCAATCTGGCAACAAGTTTAACAAATGGACTTAAGTTGGCAGCAAGTTTAACACATGACAAGTTGATCCGCTGAGGTGTGAAGTACCTGTTGTGCAAATAAAAAACTAGAATGATAAGATATGCATTTTTCACTTACATGTAATGGCTTCTTTAATCAGTATACAAGAGGGATTTCCTTCCTTTTCCATTAACAAAATAATTTAATTTCTTCTTCCATGTAACTGGGCATCAAGGTCAAGAACAACCTACATGCATTAGATGTATGCATCGACAATAATTACTACTTGTGTAGCTGCACTAAAAAATTAAATAAAATAGTGTAAAGAAAAGAAACTATGCTAAATATTTTAACACGATTCTTACCAATTAAAATATGCAAATACAACAGTATAGTAGGTTCAATAGATGATGACCTTAAGGGGAAAAAAAAGGTTAAATGGACATACAACCATTATCTTAAAAAAAAATAAACATCAAGATCAATCAAGTGCTCCTAACATTATTCATAAGTATAATATATCAAGATCAACCATTTAGGGATGAAACCATAACAAAAATCAATGTATTTATAAGTATAATATATCCATCCATGTTGTAAATAACAAGTTCATACATGAGGATAACCTTAAAAAAAATATAAGATCATACCATGTTCATTCATTGTCCAAATAAGATCACAAAATTCAGCAATATATGTTTCCAAAAATTGGTCAATTTCACATTGATGAAGGAGCATATTGTACTGCATTACCTAAAATAGATAAATACATAAAAGTTAGAATACAATTTAATATACATAGACAGATATTTTGTTTAATGTGTAAAATACATAAGTAGTTAAAATACAGTTACACGATGTTTTTTGTAACTAATTATAAAATCATACATAACCTTCATTAAATAATATCCACATTCCCTCGATCCATATTTGTTGATACCACTAAGTACATAGAGTTAATAACTAATTAGATAAAATACTAAATTAGACAAGTACAACAAGAAAGAAAAAAAATACAAGAAAACTTATATTAAACATGTACCATAAAACTTACATTACTGCAACCATTGCAAACACTAAGTTCAATCATTCGAGGATAAAGATATTTTGTTTTCCTAAAGCCTTCAAGTCCTCAAAATGCATATAAATACCTAAAAAAGATAAGGTTAATAATAGTTAGTTATATTTATATGAAAATGTTACAATAAAGTATCTAGACAACATATAATACACATTAATTAACATCAAACAAACCAATTTAGGAAATATTTATATATAAACCATCAAGTTAATTTACATCAAAGTACCAAGCATAAGTGTGAGTAGTCCGCGAAGCAAAATGGATAGTACATATATACTTCCTAAATTGAAGTAATTTGAACCTGAAAAAAACACTAATGATAAATTAAATCACAACAAAATATGAAAGCTGACAAGTTTCATTCTAACCAATACATGTATGAAAAACAAAATTAAATATGTAAAATAACACCATAAACATCAATAAAGATTTGAAAGAACCTAAAATCAAAATATACTAACTTGCAAAGATCAAATAACAATATACATACCATCATTCATCTTCCATCTAATCTTCAACAAACGTTGATACAAACCCATTTAACGTACGTTCAAAAAAGCATCAATTTCCTTTTATGAAACATGGCTACAATCATCAATTAACTAAAAAAGAAAAATAGATGAAAGTTATAATTCATATTTAATACACAATCTAGTGATATAAGGACATAAAATACACTTACAAGATGTTCTCTACAATTAATCACAAAATCATACATAGACATCATCACATAATAACCACATTACCATCCGTTTGCTTGCTGACGGCACCAATTAATTAAAATGAAATAACAATTAAATAATTAAAATATCAGAATAAAAAAATGTCAAAAAGAAATATAAAACTTACATTAACCATGTTCCATGTTATCTTTTGATTGATAGCTTCATCAACTATGTCCATAAGCACGTAATATGAAGGATTCTTTCCCTTGCCAAGGGAATCAAATATATGACCCTTCCAACACTTATCTCTTGGATGACATTGAAGTAAAATTAATATCCAATGCCCCCTATTAAAAATTAAATTTTTAGCATATAAATAATATTCTGTTATTAAAATAGATAAAAACAAGTAAACTATCATAAGTAAGAAAAACAAATAAAATACCCGACTAAATGCGGTGCCAAAAACAATTGTTTGTTTTTTTCAAATGAGATGACGCTTTTAATGTGATTAATCACATTCTTCTTTTATGTTAACAACATTGCACCTTCAATAAAACGAGGATTGAAATAAGCTGTCTGATTTAGACGTTCACTTCTTCCAATAGTATATTAGCACCTAAAATTTAAAAGAAAATGATAAGGATAATAACACTTTGTTATGCTCCAAAAAATAATAACGTAAAATATTTTTAAAAAATGAATAGACTTACATTGTAAAATAATGCACAATATATCTGACCAACCGTTGATGCATAATTGTATCATCGCCTCTATTTCAACATGTTATGTATAAGGTTTTTGATACATGCTAGGCAATGAAGTAGCAGTTATGTTTGTAGTCTCATAAGACATAAACGCCAATTGTTGCGCTATTTTATATATTCCTGGAGGCCTTGATTTTTTCACTTCTATTAAAATTTTTGCTACCTTTTCATTTTTTATTTTAGGTGCAGAAGCAGGAGTGGCCTTGGAAGGCTGAGAAACATGACCAGACTTGGTAGGATTCGAATATAGAAGATTATCATTAAGCTACATTAACAAATAAAGTTATTAGTAGTAAATATATGTTCACTTACGCAAATATTTTCATTGATAAAGTGATTACCAAATCAACAAAGACACGATCATCATGTAATGCCATTGTGTATCGTTGAAGCTCATGTATCTCATCTTTTGATGGCATTGATAATGGCTGATAATTAAGACTTTCCTCAAGCTACACTTGCAAAAAAAAATTATTTTTTATATTACTAATCATAAAAATAATAATGTATAATAAAGCCTACCTCAGGCCTATAATGTGTACTCCTAGATTGTTGAACTTGGCGGACAAATTGAGGAGACATACAATCAGGTATCGAGACACTATGAAGTTGGGTAATCAATGATTGCTCATGAGAATTGGTGTTTAAAATCTTTAATAAAATGTTAGTATATCATATAGAAAGCTAATACACAATTATTGTTAAAAAAATGTACCTTTAATAATTTTCTAGGCCACGGAATAAAGCATCCTTCTGTATCTTCCATACATTCTACTTCGCCTTCAATACGTGTCTCAGGTAGTACAGGCACCATTTTGCAA
This sequence comes from Mikania micrantha, assembly GCA_009363875.1. Classification (NCBI taxonomy): domain Eukaryota; kingdom Viridiplantae; phylum Streptophyta; class Magnoliopsida; order Asterales; family Asteraceae; genus Mikania; species Mikania micrantha. Next base: position 59,097,044 of record CM018680.1, on the reverse strand, counting down.
CTTTCTTCAACTCTATCTACCTGAACTTTTACGAAATCTTCTTTCATTAGGAATTCATGAATACATCTCTCAGTAGTAGGATACACAAGACCTGTAGCTAAAACTTTATCATGATTTCCTTGGTCGTACGGCCATAGAAGTTCACATTTTATAACCACTACAAACACATGAAATTTTTTATTAAATGTAAACAAAACTAGCTAGTTAAAAACAAATTTATAATATATTACCTTGATTTCAGGTAGATTGTTGTAAAAACTACTGGACGCATGGCTTAAACCATGAGTAATCGGGCTTTCTTCAATAGTTGACTTTGCCATTACAACCTTCTTATTTGTTTTCAATCCCAAAAATAAGCTATCTGTAACACCAATAACACCCTTCTCAATTACCTCTATAACAACATCATTTCCAAGTTTATAATAAGAACCATCAGCCATCATCTCTTTTTACTTGGAGTACTATAAAAATATACATCAATTAAAAATGATATTAATGTAATAAAACAAACAAACGATATAAATATTTACCAACTCTTCAAGTTTTAATTGTAAATGTTTGCCAAGTTCTTATAATTTTGTAACAGGATTGAGACGTGCTCTACTGACAGCATACTTTCTGAAACGCTCATTTTGGATCTTAGCTAGTTGTGGGTAGGTTGAAAGAAGTTGGTTCTATCTACCTTTTTATATACTGGCTCTAAACCTGAAAACCCACCACGCCCTACGTGTGCGGGTTTAATGTTTTTTCTAGCATTTATGTAGCTTTTTGACCATTTTCCTTCAAAAAAAATATTATAGTAAGTGTTAACAGTAACTAAATTACATAATAATAATAATAATAATAATAATAATAATAATAATAATAATAATAATAAATAAATAGATAAATTCATAAATACCTTGAACTCTTTTGTTGAAACATTTGCAACAAAAGAATCCCAATGTTGCTTGTCTAGATAGTCATATATCTTAAAAAGAGTTATATTTTTTTAACATATTTTTAAACAAGCTCATGTCGAAAAATTCTCATATTAACTTTCCCTTTTTTCAAAGTAACCTCTTTTGCCTTGTCATCAGATATATTCCATGATTCCTAAATATTTATAACTAAAAGTTAAATATAAAAAACAACAAATATAATCGTTAGAACTAAAAAAGTAAATAACCCAAGAATAAAAGATATGATACCTTAGTGTACTCCCAAACATCATCATATAATTGCTTATATACATCTTTAGCGAGTTGATGATATGGAATTTTTTCCTACATTCTACACCAACCCAAGAATAAAAAGATCGCTCGATTTTTTCCAATTGCTAGACAGTATCATCAAACTCAATTTTAAATTGAGTGGGATCCAAAAACTTCTTACATTTAGAAGTTCCTCTCTTACCCTTGTTCAACATGTTAATAGAATATTGCTATCAAATAAAACACAACAAAATTAAAAGAAAAACTAAATTAAATGAAGAGATATAATAATTTGGTGCTATATTAACGAAGATTATCAAGGGAAACTTCAGATTAAATAACAAGATGCATACAACCCTAACCAAAGTGTGAATGTGGTGTTGATCAGTAAGGTTGCAGATTAAAAAAATGCATGCATTAATGTTATAAAGTAAAAGTTCAATAACAATGTACAAACCCTACCCGAAGTGTGATCGTCATCACGCTTCCAGAATACAAATATTCATTCTCTCAATATTTTAGAGTAAAACTACAAATTAACTAAACAACAAAACATAAAACCCAAACCTAATCATGAATTTGGTCCTGGTCTATAAAGTTCAAGAAAAAAAATTGCATGATTTCAAAATAATAAGGTGAAATTTAAGAACAAGTAACAAAAACAAATAAAACCCTTACCGGTGTTAAGATGTTGATAACCGAAGGTTAAACCTGTGATTGGGGATCAAGTCTGAACCAATGGAAAAGGTCTTGTAAGTGGTCATGTGAGTAAGAAGATAGAACGAGATGGAGTAGTTTGGAGATGGGTATCGTATGCGAGAAGGGAGCGGGAATTGATAAATTGGGGAATAAGTTTTCGTGGGAATTTTCTTTTGTTATGCTTTCTGATACCTATTACAAGGAATTAAAAAATGGATGAAATATCGATTTAAGGGTATAGCTTAACTTGTTGAGTTGGTAGGCAAACAAACTAGTGATCACGGGTTCAAATATGTATAAACCCATTTTTTATCCACCTTTTTTTTAAATAATAAATCCTCTCTAAAAAAACTTAGACATTAAGTTTATAAATGATCATAAAATGTTTTTTATATTATTGAGAGTATGGTTGTCGAAAATGCCCGAACCGACTAACTCAATCCGCATGCATACATACATTCATTCATATATATAGCAGTTTTCAAACTAAATAATAACCCATTGTTAAAGTGATAACCTATAATAACTTTCCAAAATTAATCCAATTTTTTTTGTTTTTTTAATATTATTGTTACACATGCATAACATTTATATATATATACTTTATGTAATTCTAATATTAATTCTAATTTTTCTATTTTTTCTATGTATGAATTTGTACTTATTACTTTCTTTTTTACAACTGTTTCAATATTATATTTATCTTTTATACATAAATAACATATTTCTTTGAAACATATATCACACTGTGATCTTTTTTCTATACTAAGATAATATCCACAATTATAACATTTTATGTAATTATTTCTTTTCCTATGTATCCAGTTATGACTACATTCCACAATATTCATATATGTGTATGTAACTTTTCCTATTGGTTCATCTTCTACACTATATATACTAATATAGATTCATTGTCTGTATTATCTGTTTCTAATGCTTCTACTTCATATTCTTTTAATTGTTCTACTAAGTTACTTCTCTCGGTGTTTTTATTTTTATTTGGGCATTTATTAGCTAAATGTTTTTCATCACCGCAAATAAAACATTTACATCTTCTTGTTTGTGGTTTTTTTACATATTTATTTTTATAATATGGTTTGTACTCTTTTTTATAAGTAGTACTTTTTCTAAGTTTTTTCTTTTTATCATAATATCCATAAGCTTAAGGTGTATAGATAGTTGTTTTACAAAATGCATAAGCATTTCGTTTTAATTGTTCTTGTAATGCTACTTCTTTGCATTTTTCTTCTAATATTCCGAATGTATATGTGATTCTTGGTCCTATTCCTAAACTATTTTGATTTCCATATTGTTGTTTCCAAGATTCATGTATTCCTTTTCCTAAGTCTCCTGGTAGTTTTATAAAATATTTATCGCATAAATTATCATCCATGGCTTGTCCTGTTTGTGCTAATAATCTAAAATCTAAAGTAAATTCATTTATATATCTCATATATGCTATACTTAATTGTTCTAAGGTTCTTATTGTTGTGTCTTGTATTAGACTATTGTTTTTTGTTGGGTCAACTCCTAAAATAAGAGTTCTTATTTGTGATGTAAAGTTATAAGGATTATGTCACACCCTTGTCGTTGCGGAAGCGTACCGTGTGACTTTCAAGGTTTCATAGTCATTGTTTACAACAAAACACACATATGTTTCTATATTACAGAGAAATGTTACAACTACATTAGCCCAAACCTAATGTAACAACAGTTATAACTGAGTTTCACATATATACTATACTATGATTCACACTGTTGAGTCTAATTCTCATAGACTCTGCTATATGTCTACAATGATTGAGCTTCCAGCTCCACCCCTGTATCATTATGTATATGAAAAAACATGATTTTAAACAATCAGCATATTGCTGGTGAGTTCACAAGTTTTAAATTGTCAAAAATGTATGTAATGTATCCCAAACGAATCAAGTGTTTGCATAAAAAGAGTTAAATAATATTTATTGTAACATCCGGCATAAATTAAGGTCTTTACTTGCCTAACTCATTCAAGTAAATTAAACTTAGCTTATGATTCTAGTAGAGGTTCTAGAATAAATAAACCGTGCCCGCTTAATAAAACAATTATCTAAAATTTTAAGTGAATAAAGATTATTATTTAACAGAACAACTATTTACAAAAAAAAGGGATGACAATGATTTAATGACATAATGACGTGATGAATTAAACTCAATAAACCTAATTTATGGACTATATATATATATATATGAATACAAACATTCACGCATAAACCCTCACCTGCACCCTCACTAATATATGAACACCAAATCGTGGATAATGAATACAACAAAAGCGATAAACGTTTATAAACACACTGTATAGGATTTTAAAATTTAAAACTTACTAGAAGGAACCGACCCAAGTCTTGGCTGATCATTATCACTAAACTAAAACAAAAGAAGTACCCTACTCCTTCCTTCTACCCTATTTTGACAGTAAAAAATAAAAAAGAAGTCATGGTATAACATGACATCTATCTACATAAGTATGGAGGCCAACATCAATCCATCTTCCTGCACAAAGCCTGCGACCATCCCTCTCCTAGCATCTACAAACCATCTTGTCAAGTATAACCAAGTCCTAAAGAGCCATCCCAAACCAACCCAATCGGTTTCCCCCTCATTGTCACCCACAAAATTTGAAAAACTCCCTATAAGACCGGTGGGTGTGCCCCTTGAGTGGGCGTGGGAGTGGGCGTGGTGGGCGTGGCACACCACCCCTTGTGGGCGTGAGTGGCCCTGATGGGGCTCTCGTGAGTGGGGCAACGGCGTGAAGGAGAGAAGAAGAGGGTTGTGGTGAGGGGAAAAGGAATTATGACGTGGAGTGAGTGGAAAAATGGGCATTTCCACCAAAATGGTGGAGTGAGTGGTTGTGGTGGGTGCCTACGTGGCCCCTACGTGGCGCATAGGTGGAGTGATTGAACCATGGGGCATACCCCATGGACTAAATACTTGATGTTGCAGCCTTAAAACCCACACCAAACTTACCATTCCTTACCTCATAACCTCCTTGTTTTCTCGATGCAACTTCCCTCGAACCCACCTGGATACTCGTAGCCAAGCAGTCTCCAACCAGCCACCCTCTCGTGTGGTAGCAGCAGCCACGGTGAACCAGCCTAGCAACCCTCAACCCTCAGTTGATCCTTGGATGGAACCCAGCAGTGCCATAGGCCGAGCAACTTTTCGAGCAAATCAACAACCTGCTCACCTAAGCAAGGAACTCCCAACCAGCTCTCTAACTTTCTGCAACAACCATAAACTGTCACTTTCTTTACCCATTTTGGATGCACCAGAGATCACCACCCCCTAGGCGCCGTTTGACTATCACCAGCAGCCCTTTATCCGAGCACCACCCAGCAGTGGAGCATCTGCTTAACAGCTTCCCATTGCAGCCAGTAGCTCTCCTGACACCATCTCGTGAAGAAACACATAGCAGAATACGTGGATCGATGTTTAACATGTCTCAAAGTTAAGGCTGAACATCAACGACCTTCTGGGTTATTGCAACAACCTGAGATTCCCATGTGGAAATGGGATCAGATCTCTATGGATTTCATCACTAAATTACCCAGAACATGTCGTAATCATGACTCTATATGGGTTATCGTTGATCGCCTTACTAAATCTGCGCATTTCTTACCCATCCGAGAAGATTACTCTATAGATCGACTCGCTAAACTCTATGTTAATGAGATTGTATCTCGACATGGAGTACCAATCTCTATCATTTCTGACAGAGATAGTCGATTTATGTCACGATTTTGGCAAACTCTTCAGAATGCTCTGGGCACACAACTCAATATGAGCACAGCTTATCACCCACAAACGAACGGACAGACTGAACGAACAAATCAAACTCTTGAAGATATGCTCAGAAGCCGTGTGATTGATTTTGGAGGTAGTTGGGATATTCATGTCCCACTAGTTGAATTCTCATACAATAACAGCTACCATACCAGTATTCAATGCGCTCCATTCGAAGCACTTTGTGGACGCAAGTGTAGATCACCGATCTGTTGGTTAGAAGTAGGTGAAAGTCAGATCATAGGCCCAGAATTCATTCAAGAAAAAACTGATAAGATCACACTTATTCAAGAACGAATTAAAGCTGCTCGCGATCGTCAAAAGAGTTATGCTGATAATCATCGTAGACCTTTAGAATTCCAAATAGGTGATCAAATAACGTTAAAAGTTTCACCTTGGAAGGGCATTTTCAGATTTGGGAAAAGAGGTAAGCTTTCACCAAGATTTGTAGGGCCATTCAAAATTCTTGAACGAATTGGATCAGTAGCGTACAGACTTAAGTTACCTCTTGAACTTAGTAATATTCATGATGTCTTTCATATATCAAATCTGAAAAAGTGCCTAGCTGACGAATCATTGATTGTACCTCTCGAAGAGATTCAAATTGATGAAAAACTTCAGTTCAGTGAAGAACGAGTAGAGGTAATGGATCGAGAAGTAAAGTATAAAAACGTAGTCGCATACCAATCGTTAAAGTTCGATGGAATTCACAATGTGGACCTGAGTACACGTGGGAACGAGAATATCAGATGAAAACATAATACCCACATCTATTCTCATAAACGATTGTCATCAAGTAAGTCTTCACTAAATTTCGGGACGAAATTTCTCTAATAGGAGGAGACTGTGACAATTGCAGTTGAGAATAACGTCATCAATGACATGAGCACATGTGGTCATTCTAGAAATCCACGTTGATTTGATGATTTTAATTATTACAAGTTGATAGTATGTGAAAAATGATGAATGTAGGCGCAAACCATGCGCGAAACGGAGTTACGGATTGTCCGGAATCGCGAAACGAAGAAAAATCCAAAGAATTTGAGAAAAACGAGACTAGGCGGTGCGCCTGGAGCAAGAGAAAAATATATGGGATTCCCTCCTCCGCGCGGTACGCCCCAGCTCGGTGTCTCACTTGGGGCGGTACGCCTAGGGCAGTTAAGTCGGCAAATTGAATAAAAAGATCAGATCGCATGGGGAAGGCCATATTTCTTCTTCTATCTCGACTTTTCTTGCTTCCAGGCGAAGAACCAGCCTCTGTAACCATAAAATCTCCATTTTGAAGCCTTTTAATCGCGTGGATCGCACCAGGGATCGTATCTACAAGCCCTGATCGTTGTTCTACACTCAGAACTTCGTCTGATTAGGTAACAGTTCGTTTTAACCTTCTAGCTTGATAATGATTGATTAGTCTTGATTTTGAACGTAATGATCTAGTTAGGGTTGTTGATTATTGCCTAGATGATGGCTAGGATTGATTATAAACGAAGAACATGATGTTTTAACGGGTAAATCCTTGTTTTGATCCGTTGTAATGCCCGGTTCGCATGAAATCATACCCATGATTATAATGGTTTCAACCATTTTATTGTGACAATGTAGGTGATTAGTTTGATTAATCTTTGAAATGCAAGGTTAGATCCAGGTGTTTCAAACTAATCACGATCATTAGCATACTTATTGGAACGATTATCTGATGTTTATGATAATAGTCAGATAAGTATGTTAAACATGGTTATTAAACCTATTCTAATGCTACATTGTGATATTTCATGATATTTGGGTAATCAATAACAATGATTGATCATTTCTAAGACACTAATTTGTTTAGAAATTGTTTTAGCATTATAATCAACAACATTAACTATTTGGTTAATCTGAGATTATTCTGATTAATCAAGTGTGTCATCAACCTTGTATTAGGAACCTAATTCAATGTAGGTTCCTACATTATCATACATTGTATGATATAACATTAAATTAACTAATTAAATACTTAATATCAGTTTGATGACCGTAAAGACAATGTCTTTTACATTGAACGTTCAGAAAGATCTAATCAGTAAATTAAAACCTAAATAACTAATTTAACATAAACAAATGCAGAAATTAGCTACCACTACTATTCTGCGTGTGATATTACCACTCTCTTGACTTCAGGTGAGTATCGTACAGCCCCTTTTCTTTTTAATCTTTTACAAACATCGGGGTAGCACTGTGGAACTTTTCTTGAACATATGATATGTATCACTGTTCTGCGTGATTTCATGTGATTGTTGAGAACTTGTGGATTTCATGGGATTTTGCCTATAGAACATAACTCTATCATAGAACTTGAAAGTCCTCATTCCTGAACTGTATCTAGTGAACCGATGTGGGGCCGAACAGAAAACAATGATAGTACTATCGGCTGACAACCCATTTGCCGGGAGCTTGCAACTCCCCTTGGTGTAAATGATTGTTATCTGTTTCTAGAACTTCTTAATGTAGTGATAGACATTAAGACAATGAGGCACCAAGATATTTACCGACGGGTAGTATCTTTATAGAACAGAACAGAACAGTCCAAAAGAACACGTTGTTTTAACGATTGTTGATTATTGCCTAGATGATGGCTAGGATTGATTATAAATGAAGAACACGATGTTTTAACGATTAAATCCTGTTTTTGATCCGTTGTAATTCCCGGTTTGCATGAAATCATATCCATGATTATAATGGTTTAATCCATTTGATTATAATAGGTGTAATAACCATGTTTGACATACTAATCTGACTGTTATCATAAACATCAGATAATCGTTCTAATGAGTATGTTAATGATTGTGATTAGTTTGAAACACTTGGATTTAACCTTGCATTTAAAAGATTAATCCAACTAATCGCCTACATTGTCATAATCAAATGGATTAAACCATTATAATCATGGATATGATTTCTTGCAAACCGGGCATTACAACGGATCAAAACCAGGATTTAATCGTTAAAGCATCGTGTTCTTCGTTTATAATCAATCCTAGCCATCATCTAGGCAATAACAACAATCCTAACTATACCATTACGTTCAAAATCAAGATCTAATCAATCAATAACAAACTAGAAAGTTTAAAATGAACCATTACCTAATCAGACGGAGTTCTGCGGTTAAAACAACGATTAGAGCTTGTAGAGATAATCCCGGGTGCGATCTATGGTTTCTGATGACTTTAGAATGGTGATTTGATGGTGGTTTGGTCGAGTTTTCGTCTGGTGGGTCGAGTTTGTGCGAGTCGATCCATAGAAAAATCTTCTCGGATGGGTAAGAAATGTGCAGATTTAGTAAGGCGATCAACAATAACCCATATAGAGTCATGATTACGTGATGTTCTGGGTAATTTAGTAATGAAATTCATAGAGATTTGATCCCATTTCCACATGGGAATCTCAGGTTGTTGTAATAACCCAGAAGGTCGTTGATGAAGCCTTAACTTTGAGACATGTTAAACATCGATCTACGTATTCGGCTATATGTTTCTTCATTCCAGGCCACCAGTAAAAGTCTTTAAGATCTTTATACATTTTATCAGCACCTGGATGAATAGAATACCTGGATTTATGCGCCTCATCCAAGATAATTGTTTGAGAGTTACTGAATAAAGGAATCCACATTCGGTTCTTGAAATACAATACTCCATCAGTTTTGGTATCCAGTTTCTTATCTAATCCCCTCAGTCCCTCAGCAGGATAGTTCGTTGCTTGTAACGCTTGTTGCTGAGCTTCTTTAATCTGAGAAATTAGACTGGTTTGAATAGTCATCCCTAACGCTTTCACACGTAAAGGTTTGACTCGTTCCTTGCGACTCAAGGCATCGGCTACGACATTCGCTTTACCTGGGTGATAACGAATTTCACAGTCATAGTCATTTAAAAGTTCAATCCACCGCCTCTGTCGCATGTTTAACATTTTCTGATCTAGAATGTGCTGGAGACTTTTGTGATCAGTGTATATAATACACTTGGTTCCGTACAAATAGTGTCTCCAAATCTTGAGTGCAAACACCACTGCACCAAGTTTTAGGTCATGAGTAGTATAGTTCTTCTCATGTACTTTCAGTTGTCGAGAAGCATAAGCAATTACCTTATCGTTCTGCATTAAAACACACCCAAGACCTTGACGAGAAGCATCACAGTACACTGTGAAATTATCAGTACCTTCTGGTAGTGCCAAGATAGGTGCATTGCAGAGTTTGTGTTTCAACAGTTGGAATGCCTCCTCCTGTTGAGAACCCCATATAAACGATTGATTTTTCTGTGTCAATGTGGTCAATGGCAAGGCTATTTTTGAAAAGTTCTTGATGAATCGACGATAATAACCTGCCAGCCCCAAGAATTGACGTATTTCAGTTGGGGTTCGTGGTGTTTCCCATTGTTTTACCGCTTGAATCTTACTGGGATCCACTTGAATACCGTTCTCATTTACAACATGCCCAAGAAATTGAACTTCCCGTAACCAAAACTCACACTTGGAGAATTTGGCATATAATTTCTCATGTGCCAAAAGTTCTAAGATTAGTTTCAAGTGTTGAGCATGTTCTTGTTGATTGCGAGAATAAATAAGAATATCATCAATAAACACAATCACAAATTTATCCAGATAAGGTCTACATACTCGATTCATCAGATCCATGAAAACTGCAGGTGCATTGGTTAAACTAAACGGCATTACTAAAAATTCGTAATGTCCGTATCAAGTTCTAAAAGCAGTTTTAGGAACATCATCATCATGAATTCGTAACTGATGATATCCAGATCTTAAATCGATTTTTGAAAAATAAGTAGCACCTTGTAATTGATCAAAAAGATCATCGATTCGTGGTAAAGGATAACGGTTCTTGATTGTTAGTTTATTGAGTTCTCTGTAGTCAATGCACATCCTGAATGAACCATCCTTCTTTTTCACAAAAAGAATAGGTGCTCCCCAAGGTGAGAAACTAGGTCTAATAAAACCTTTGTCTAGAAGTTCCTGTAATTGACTTGAAAGTTCTTGCATTTCTGATGGCGCAAGCCGATACGGGGCTTTAGCAACAGGTGCTGCGCCTGAGATCAAGTCAATACGAAATTCAACCTGTCTCATTGGGGGTAATCCTGATATGTCCTTAGGAAAAACTTCAGGAAAATCCTTGACTACTGGGATGTCTGTGATTTGTTTGGGTGAAGAATTGTGCTCAGTCACGTGTGCCAGGAAAGCATAACAGCCTTTCCTTAAGAATTTCTAAGCTCGCACACAAGATATAATACCAAGTTTTCTACCAGCTTGTTCTCCTTGAACTACCAGTGTATTATCGTTAGGTAATGGAATACTGATCACCTTGTTTTGACAGACAACTTCCGCTTGGTTATCAGAAAGCCAATCCATGCCAACAACGACATCAAAGCTCCCAAGCTCAATAGGAAGTAAATTGATATTAAAAAGATGATCATTCAAATTCAAGGAACATCCTTGAATAACACTGTTAGTTTTGATTAACTTGCCGTTAGCAAGTTCAATAACATAAGGAGTTTCTAGGTCTACCGTAGGCAGTGAAAGTAAAGATGCAAATTCAGGAGAGATAAAACTCTTATCTGCTCCTGTATCAAAGAGAACAGATGCGTAAAGATTATTAAGAGGAAACGTACCAGTGACAATATTTGCATCATGTCTCGCCTCGGTCGCACCAATCTGAAAAGCTCTCCCTCTAGCTTCACTTCCCGGATTGGTGTTATTGTTTGGACAGTTTCGCATGAGATGGTCAGGACTTCCACATTTGAAGCATGACCGGTTGGTTTGAGTGGTTTGTCATGGTGCTTGATTTGGTAGTTGAGCAGGAAAGTTGCAATATTTGGTGTAATGTCCAACTCGATTACAGTTGCCACAAACAGGACACGGTCCTGTGTGATGAAATGGACATTTATTGCATTTGGGCGCCTGCCCGGTATAAGTTTTCCTCTCAGGAATAGTAGCACCATAATTTTTCACAGTTGGCTTGCTCTGGCTAGTCTCAGCTGGAGCTTTCGCCTTGGTTTTGCCAAACCACTTTCGTTTAGTACCTTTTGAAACGTTCGAGGTACCGATATCACTACGGCTCACCGCCGTCTGAGTTTTCAAAGACAGAGTACCACTCCTTACCGCCTTATTGGTAAGCTTAGTGGTCAAAAGAATTGTATGTTTCAGAGTTGTAGGTTCAGCTACAGTCACCATTCCCCGAATCTGGGGAATCAAACCCTTAATGTATTTCTCGATTAAAGCTGCTTCCGTAGGAAACATATCGGGAAGTAAACAAGTAAGTTCATGAAATCGATCGGTGTAAGGTAAGCAATCAGCACTGATCATTGAGTGATTCCAGAATTCCTCCTGGATTTTTTGAATTTCAGTAATTGGGCAGTACTCTGATCTAATCAGAGTTTTGAAATCGTTCCAGCCCATCGAGTCAACTGTAGCTGAACCCAAAGTCTTGGCCTGGGTATTCCACCAGGTCAAAGCTGAGTCTTTCAGAGAACAGGCAGCATAAGACACCTTATGCTCCTCCAAACACTGGCTGATTTTGAGTTTGGTTTCCATCTCCTCAATCCACCGTAAAAGACCAGCCGCTCCTTCCTTGCCTGTAAAAGTAGGAGGGTTGCAGGAAGCAAAATACTTATAAGTACATCCCTGTCGGGGTGGATCAGGAGCAGTTGTAGTTGTACCGGTGGTATGATGAGTTTCTACTCGTCCACCAGTAACATTTTGTTCCACATGGTTCCCACCAGAACCCGAAGCATTGTGTTGCTGGTGTGGTATTACGATACCAGCAGCAGATAGCTATTATTTCACTATTCGTGCTATCATAGCTTCATTCGATTCGGTTCCACTTGGACCAGCAGGTGGAACAGTGTTTGTTTCCAGATTTCCGGGTGGAACCATGTTCACTTCCGGATCAACACGTGGTTCCGGATTCGATTCTACGTTCAGAGGCGGAACTTGTTCCGGTTCAGGGTTAACATTACTCTTGCCAGCTTTCTTGGCTGGTCGACCTCGTTTTGGAGCCATCGTTCTGCTCACATGCAGACAAACTCAGGTCAGTTCAAGAATAATACTAAAAATAATATAACCCTTGTTCAATCACAATAATTCAATCATGCTCAGTTACACTGAAATTTTGTGTTGAATTGTGATTTTTTTAAGAAAACGGTATAACTACATTGATATATTTCAGATATGTTCTCAATACACACAGATCACACACGTGTTTGTAGTTATACACAGTCCTATTAATTCAAAAACATGTCAAAATATTTCACAGCTCACAGTACTGTGATATAAATATGTTATTACCCATGTTTTTGATATGTAATCACTTAGGACTTTGAAACGTTGCCACACAAGACTTTGAAATGTTGCCACACAGGACTTTGAAATGTTGTCACACAGACAATTGAAATGTTGCCACACAGGACTTTGAAATGTTGCCACACAGGACTTTGAAATGTTGTCACACAGACAATTGAAATGTTGCCACAAATGACTTTGAAATGTTGTCACACAGACAATTGAAATGTTGCCACACAGGACTTTGAAATGTTGTCACACAGACAATTGAAATGTTGCCACATAGGAATTTGAAATGTTGCCACACAGGACTTTGAAATGTTGTCACACAGACAATTGAAATGTTGCCACACAGGACTTTGAAATGTTGCCACACAGACAATTGAAATGTTCTCACACAGAATTGTTCTCACAATGATATGATACATTGCCACACTGGCAATAGATATGTTCTCACATTGATATGTTCTCACAGTGATATGATGCATTGCCACACTGGCAATAGATATGTTCTCACATTGATATGTTCTCACAGTGATATGATACATTGCCACACTGGCAATAGATATGTTCTCACATTGATATGTTCTTACATGGAATTGTTTTTAGTCTCTAGTTGTTGATCATATGAATTTGATGTTAACACACCAGTCACACACGACATACATAACCCATTACACAATTAAATACACAAAACAACCGTTTATTAGCACTATCATAAAGTTTTGATACAAATGAGTGTTACTACAACATCCATACAGATAACAACATATCCATCTACGGTATGTACAATGACAAGTCCCAAAAATGGATGATGCTCGATCACACTTACCGTAAGAAATACGGTAAGCAGGCTAGTATAATAGCTATAGTAGCCAATACTATAGCTAAACATAGGAGTCTAGCCTCGGTGCTCAGTGTACCAAGCATCCAAATCCAGCCTTGCTGTCTCTCCCTCCAGACTGCAACTTGCTGCCAAAATGCAGCAACCAGTGCCTGTATCCAAGTCCTACTCAGACGCTCCTCTATGATCGTCCTCCAAGCCTGGGCGTCAATACCCATAAGATTCACCTGCTCCATCAAAGTCAGGTGTGAAGTGAGGATCTCCAGTACTGTGGTGCGAGTATCCTCCAAGGTAGTCTGGTGCTGGTGAAGGTCCTGTCTCAGGGCCTGCAGGTCTGGGGAGACCTGCTGCATCTGGGCCCGCAGCTCGGCTTGGTGGGAGGATTCTCCCACCTCATGGACAGTCTGTGGCTCATCCCGTGGAGCCATCTGGTGTCTAGGGGTAGCCCCGTGGTCTTGCAGGCTTGTCCCCGCATCCGTCGTAACCCGTCCCAGACGGGGACTCTCTGTGGAGAGGAGCTCTGTCTCCTCTCAGCAGAAGTTTGAACCAGGGGTGAGTGGGGAGGACTGGGTACAATGGGGGATGCTGGTGGTGGTACTGGTGGTGGTGGTGGTGGTGGAGTAACAGGTCTGGGGGATGATGGTGTATGCGGTCCGGCAGGGGTCGCCTGAGAGGCTGCAGATGAAGCCTCACTAGGATCCGAGTCTGCTCCTGCACTGGAACTCGGGGTGTCGTCCAACACAACATAGGGGAATCTCTGGTAAATATATCTTTCACCATGGTCGGCCATCGCTGTATAATCAAAATCTCTAATCAGTATCATGAAGTAAATATTAAATAACGATATTTAACATAAACATGGACATGATATGATGTTCTTTCCTATCTCCAAACAACTATTCGTCTTTATAGTTATTAATGTTCCGCTTGAATTAAATTAAACTAGAACGCACACGTGTTGCAAATTTCAGTTATGCTGGCCACTCATAATTGGAATTCGTACCACCTGATTATCCTGGCTTAGTTCAAAACAAGTTTTGTTCAGTTGTTATGTTCGGTGCTCTCTGTCTTACTATTCGAGCCTATGGTTATAGTCTAGGTCTCTAAGTCAACCTAATTCTATATAACCTGTGGCTCTGATACCACCCTGTCACACCCCCACCTCTCGTCACCTGATGATGATGTCACTGACACGGTTGCGGAAGCATAGTGGTGATGTCTCTGAGGTGAGGTGTGACTTACTTGATCCGATATCTCAAGCACACAGATTAACTTAGAAAAATTGCATTACATGGTTCGTTATTACAATTCACAGCTAAGTTTGTTGAATTACAAAACTAAACTATTCAAGTGCAAGTACTCCAAAAGTGTGTCCTCACCGGCGATTACTGTTTACCTGCAAAAAGGTTTAAGTTTGAAACGTCAGCACAAAGCTGGTGAGTTCATACAGTTCATGTTCCACAATATGATATGTGATATAAGCTCACAAAATGTTATGTTCAAGATAACCATGGGACCCGTATCTAGTTCCTTTCGGACTGTTATGTTCTTGTTCTGTGAAGATACTACCCGTCGGTAAATATCTTGGTGCCTCATTGTCTTAATGTTTATCACTACATTAAGAAGTTTTGGAAATAGATAACAAACATTTGCACCAAGGGGAGTTGCAAGCTCCCGGCAAATGGGTTGTCAGCCAATAGTACTATCAATGTTTTCTATTCGGCCCCACACGGGTTCACTAGATACAGTTCAGAAATGAGGTCTTTTGATACTGTGATAAAGTTCTGTTCTACAGGCAAAATCCCATGAAATCCACAAGTTCTCAACAATCACATGAAATCACGCAGATAACAGTGATACATATCATATGTTCAATAAAAGTTCAGCAGTGTTCCCCGATGTTTATAAAAGATTAAAAATAAAAGGGGTTGTACGAAACTCACCTGATGATATAGATGTAGCAGAATATCTCAACACTGATAATAGAGAGGTGATTCTGCATTTATTTACATTCAATGAGTTATTTAGGTGTTAATTTACTGATTAGATCTTTCTGAACGTTCAATGTCAAAGACATTGCTTTGGAAGTCATCAAACCGATATTAAATGTTTACTTAATTATTTTGATTTCATATCATACAATGTATGATAATGTGGGAACCTACATTGAATTAGATTCCTAATACCAGGTTGATGACACTCTTGATTAATCAGAATAATCCAGGATTAACCAAATAGTTAATGTTGTTGATTATCATGCTAAAACAGTTTCTAGATGGTTTAATGGCTTAGGAATGATCAATCCTTGTTATTGATTACCCAAATATCATGAAATATCACAATGTAGCATCAAAATAGGTGTAATAACCATGTTTAACATACTAATCTGACTGTTATCATAAACATCAGATAATCGTTCTAATGAATATGTTAATGATTGTGATTAGTTTGAAACACTTGGATTTAACCTTGCATTTCAAAGATTAATCCAACTAATCGCCTACATTGTCATAATCAAATGGATTAAACCATTATAATCATGGATATGATTTCATGCAAACCGGGCATTACAACGGATCAAAACCAGGATTTAATCGTTAAAACATCGTGTTCTTCGTTTATAATCAATCCTAGCCATCATCTAGGCAATAATCAACAATCCTAACTATACCATTACGTTCAAAATCAAGATCTAATCAATCAATAACAAACTAGAAAGTTTAAAATGAACCATTACCTAATCAGACGGAGTTCTGCGGTTAAAACAACGATTAGAGCTTGTAGAGATAATCCCGGGTGCGATCTATGGTTTCGGATGACTTTAGAATGGTGATTTGATGGAGGTTTGGTCGAGTTTTCGTCTGGTGGGTCGAGTTTGTGCGAGATATGTAAAAATTTTTATGATCTGCATGAAATCTGATAAAAAGATCAGATTATTCCACCGCCTTACCCGTCGCGTACCGCGGCGGGAAGGCAATAGGGGCTTCGCGTACCGCGAAGATTTCCGGAGGAATCTAAGATATTTTCAAGCATCGCGTACCGCGGAGGACTCTCAAGCCCACCTCCGCGTACCGCGACGAGTCCAGTTGTTCAACACTTAGAAAATTTTCTTCGTTTTTCGATTCCGGACAATCCAGGACTCTGTTTTGCGCACGGTTTTCGCCCACGTTCATCATTTCTCGCATTCTATCATCCTGTAATAATTTCGATTGCCAAATCAACGTGGATTTCTAGAACAACCAAATGTGCTCACATCATCAATGACGTGGTTTCTTAACCGCAATTGTCACAGATACAGGTCCCATGGTTATCTTGAACTGAACATTGTGAGAGCTTGTATTGCATATCATATTGTTGAACATGAACTTTACAAACTCACCAGCTTTATGCTGACGTTTTAAATCTAAACATTTTTGCAGGAAGACAGTGACCACCGGGTGAGGATGCACTTCATACGTTTGTAATTAAATAAATCAGATAATGTAATAAACTTAGTTTATATAGTGTAATGTTGGTTGTGATTACGACATCCTTGTAATATATTTACTTTAAAGTTAATCTGTGTGCAATGATATCGGATCAAGTAAGTCACACATCATCTCTGAGATATTACCACCATGTTACCGCAATCTTCTCAGTGACATCATCAAGAGGTGACGAGAGGTGAGGGTGTGACACAATGATTTAAAGAAGTGATCAGGAACTGTGAATATATGAGATATGCTCAAGAGTAAATCGTAAAAATTAACCATAAAAAGGAGTGACCGGCCACATGCATCTCCATTCAAGGTGGTAATCCATTTCGGTCATTACGTGCAAGCTAATGATCGCGTAGGAATGAGGAAAGTATAACCCATGAAGGTTTATATATATATATATATATATATATATATATATATATAATAAAACAAGATAATAATAAAAAACATAAAATGTTGTATTTAAAGGATGAACTCAAACCTGTGTGAATATATCTTGCACACATAAGGACTATGGTTTAAACAAGGAAATATAATTTAACAAAAGAGGCATAAGGTGGAATTCTGTTTAAACCTTGACATAAAGACCAAAACTAGGCCAAAGTATGTTTTAAACATCCTTAGATTAATACACGAGCATTTGGTAAATTAAGCTTAGGGGGTCGTCTTATGACACAAAGAGTATTGACAAAATAATAATGACAATAAAAAATATAATAATAATAATAATAATAATAATAAATAAATAAATAAATAAATAAACAAATGAATGAATGAATAAGTAAAATGAAATAAAGGTTTCTTATTATAATTTTGGGCAATATCGTAAGTCCCCTATTTAAATTTGGGCAAATAAGCAAGACCCCCTCAATTTAACTATAAATAAAACGAACATTTAAAATCAACGAACACTAAGACAAAAATGTATTTCAATATGACAAGGGTTATTCCACGAATCTCATAAAGCGCCATACATTTTGTAGGGCCTGAGAAGGACACCGAACCATAAACTCAGAGTTACTTGGAACCTCCTCATCACTACTCAAAGTGAGTTTTGTAGCCCCTTTTTTATTTAAATATTTATACTCTTCGGGGTGAAATACTTGCTGTCTTACTTATCCATACGTGTTTATTAAAATGATACTTGTGTTGAATGTTTATTGCATGAGTACTTATTTCAAAGTCCCCATCGATATATATTTGTATGAATGTATGTATTATATCGGTAATTCCACAACTATTTAGCTCAATTGACGAGCCATGTATGGATAGTGCTATCGGGTTGAAGACCCATTCATTTTGAGATTTTGGTCGCACCAAATCGTTCCCAAGTGCCTAGGCTTAAATGAATGTATATTTCCATTTACTATATATTTGATTTTTTGTTGGCATTATGGGGCGAAAAGTCATAGGTTTGGTTGTGGGCTCATGGTTAAGTAATCATTCACTTGTGCTAATTTTAATTTAAACATTACATGGATAATTTTTATAAATACTTTCCTTCAACATTTTATCGAGTTGTAAACCTACGGACTCACCAACTATTTTAGTTGAACCTTTTTATGCATGTATTTCAGGAAATAATTAAGCTTGGATTATGCATGCTCTTTTGTGATACAACCGAAGATTTGGAAAATATTGTTTGATAGTTAGGCAATATGAAGAATCTTTATATGTTGTATTTATTTTGGAATATTGTAACTCAAATTATGTACTTTTATGGACCATGAATGCATGCTAGGAGTTTCTTTAAAAACAATGCGTTCAAAATCCGATTTTGTGACACCCTCGTGATTCCGCTTTAGCGGGGGTGTGACATTTATGTCCCAAACTGGGTGTAAAACATTGGTACCCAGTGCGAACATTGTTCTTCCAACAATGTCGTGTATTAGTTCCTGACCAACTGTCCAATTATAACTCCTGGGCACCGTAACCGAGCTGACGAGTTCAGTGTTTGCCCCTTCCCAATGTCCTTGTCGTAAGACGTTGTGTGTTTTAGCCTTATTGAGCGCCTGCTCGACATCTGGTCGTGGTTTTAGCTACGAACGACGGGCGAGGATTGTCAATCACATAAATAATCTATTCTCAATAATCACACCCCAACGGTCAACGGTTACAGAATAAGGGACTTAGCGACAAATGTGTAACCCGTGAAATAATGACAAGTTCGGTCATATGTTTCTCTCCACTGTCACCTGTTTCAACCAAATGTTTAACAACGCTTTCGTTTTTATGTTTCACAGAGTGTTTCAAAAGTGTTTCAGCGTTTCACATAATAAATATCAGGTTTCATGTTTCACAAAATGTATCGAAAGCGTTTCAGAGTTCCACCAGATCCAATCAGGTTTCATGTTTCACAAATGTAACAAAAGCGTTTCAAGGTTTCACCTGATCCAATCAGGTTTCATGGTTCTCAAAACATATTAAAGGCATATAGAGTTTCACAAAAATCAGAATGTTTCAAACAAGTATTTATGTTTTCTCATTCCCCGAGTTTCAAAAACCAAAATACAGAAAAGGGGTCGTGAACTCACCTGAGTTGATTCAAATCAATAACAATGCACAACGTTCGTATCACTAGTTCTTGAACTCTAAACCTATATGCCATTAGAGTTCTATTAGTTAATTAAGCTTAATATGACTCTCAAAACTTTCCTTGATGTTCAATGTCAAGGACATTACAACTCAAGTCATCAATCTTATCTCAAATGTTTAATCAGTTTCCTTAGTTTAACATCTCACAACGTGTGATAACTGAGAACTTATAATGATTTAGGTTCTTATTAAGAAACTTATGACTTGTTGGTTTAATCAGGACATTCCCAGATTAACCAAATTAGTATTGTTGTTGATTATATCACCAAAACAGTTTCTCGATGAATTCCAGGTTTAGAAATATTTAATCCTTGTCATTGATCATTCCAAAGAATGATCAGGACAATCACAACCATTGTTATAATGAAATGGTTAAAACCATTATGATCTATGATATGGTTCCATGATAATCGGACATTAAAACAGCTTATGAAACTGAGGTTTCGTATACTTGTTTTGGACAGAGTCCCTGTTTATTAAAGTGAGGTTTTCATGTTTTAAATCGGGCAAAACCTCGACTTATATTTCGTAAGTTTCCTGAAAACAATTGGGCAGAATCTCTGCTTATAATTGTTTGTTTCCTAAAAGTTAGTCGGGCAGAACCTTGACATGTTTTTGATTTAAACTAAACAATTAAATGTAATCCTATTATATAATAATAATAATAATAAGATCTAAAACAAGCATCATAACAAATCGAGATTTTTACCTTACAGAATTTAGGTAGCATCTCGCGTTGAACACTAGATGATTAGAGGGGCTAAATGTGGGTATTTAGAGGTGTAGAGTTCGGATTTGAGAGCTGGAACGTAAAAATTCGCGACCGAATTCGAAATCTGGTGATCTGCCTTTAAAGGTGGAATCTACGTCTGGGGCGCATCGCCTAGCCCCAGAGTTTGGTTCAGGACGGTACGCCCATACGTAGTGGCTTGCATGCCTGCCACGTGTTGACACGTGGTGCCACATGCCATGCAATCGGACTGGTTTCTTGTTTTCGGGATAACTTGAGCATACGAACTCTGTTTTACGCGTCGTTTTCGCCCACGTTCATGATTTTTCGAGCTCTTTCGAACTATTATAATTTCAATACCAGAATAGTACAAAATATCTGATCTCTTATTTAACGCTATAGTCGACTAAGTGTATCTTGAAATCGGAGCCTCATTTCGTGATTTCGCTTACACTCGTTCTCTTTATTTCCGAGTTATGATTCTAAACTGGAATTTGTGAATTGTCACAGATTATCTCCTAATGCTTTTAACCTATTAATTTTATTTGGATCTTGATTCTTTTTGCTTTGCCATATACCAAGTGTTATAGGCCCTAATGTAGTTTCTAGATATGCAAACATATCCATACTTTCTTTTTTATTTGTTTCCCACATTCTTAGTATTGTTTGTTCCCATGTTAGAATTTCATCTATCCAAAGTTGTGGTTTTTTTTTGTTCTAATAATAACATATTATTACTGTATATTTGTCCTATTGGTAATCTTCCTCCTTTCCCAATAACATTTACTTCTTGTTGATAATTAATCGATGGCTTTTTTCCATGGTTCTCTTCCTATTGTTTCTTCTGATGTATCACCTACTGTGTTTCATTCTGGTTTTGGTCTTTTATTTGGTATATACTGATCCCCTATATATATATTGGTCCATGGTCTTTTATTCGAACCATCCCCTATATATATATATATATGTGTGTGTGAATTCAATTTTGTTTAGAAGTCAACATCAGTGTAACTGTTTAGATTTACTTAAGTTTAAGTGTTTAGAAAAAAAAGTCACATTATTGTTAACTCTAAACGAACGTGAATTTAAACATGAACATAAAACAAGCATTGTGTATATGTAACAATGAATCATGATCCTCTCTCTATGTATGTATGTATATTTGTATATGTGTGTGTGAATTCAATTTTGTTTAGAAGTCAACATCAGTGTAACTATTTACATTTACATCAGTTTAAGTGTTTAGAAAAAAGAAGTCGCATAATTGTTAACGCTAAACGAACGTGAATTTAAACATGAACATAAAACAAGAATTGTGTATATGTAACAATCATGATCCTCTCTCTCTATGTATGTATGGAAGTGTTCAAATAATAACCCACTCTTAAAGCATTAACCCGAAATAATCCGTCAAGATAAAGCCAAATTTTGGATTTATTTTTTTGAACATCATTGTAAGACATGTACAACACTTTTTCTTTTATGAGTTTGCGAAAATTAATCACCGTTTGAGACATAACATCGTTGTAAGTTTTTCACTTACAACACTGTAAATGTTTTAGGCCTAAAACTTACAACTGTGTTACGTCTCAAACGGTGATGAATTTTTGCAAACTCATAAAAGAATTAAGTGTTGTACTTGTCATACAATGATGTTTAAAAAAAAAAACTTTAAGATTTGTCTTCATCTTGACGGGTTATTCAGGTTAATGCTTTAAGAGTGGGTTATTATTTGTTCACAATCCTATATATATATATATAAATATGATCAAATAAAAAATATTTTTGGTGTAAGAGGGCTAAAAAGTATTTTTAAAACTTCCAAAACCAGCCAAAACGAACTCCGATTTAACTTAATTCGGCGACATTGAAACCATCTAATCAAACCCTTCAATTTTATTTTAGGGTTTATCTTTAGGGTTTAAGGTTTATTTTTACAATTTCGATTTTAGTATTAGGGTTTATTGTTTGTGGTTTAATGTTTGTGGTGTGGGTTTGACAAGCTGGTTTGAATAATGCAAATATATATATATATATATATTACTAGGTTAAATCACGTGTGTTACACGAGTTTTATATACAAAATGTTATATACTTTTTAATAAAAAAGTTATGTTTGTAAAAAATAACAATTACACTTGGATTTTTTTATAGTTATACATATTGTATTTTAACATTCAAATCATCTTATCAAGCTAAATATTTTAAAATAATTCATGGAAAATAATTACTATTATTACTATTATTGAATATTTTAATGAACATAATTTGAAATTAATGATACTAAGAAACCTAAATAGAAATTTAACTAAAAACTTTATAACTAATTATAGATTAACTTCATTTGCTTATTAAATGTTAATTATTTTTCATATCTATAATTCCCAATGCATGATTAAATAACGAATATCAATAATTAAATAATATATACACATTGAAAAACAAAAACCAAATGACTACAATGATAATAAATGTTACCAATTATTTATATTTTTTAAATTAAGAGTTATAAACAAATAATAACAATTTAAAATAAGATGTAAAAAAAAGAAATAGAATATATGAATATTAAAGTTAATTTTCATATTTTATTATATAATTAGCTGAATAAGTAAAATATTTATAAACTAACGTTTAATAATATTACTATACATAAAAAGAATTAACTTTTATGAATTATAATTATACCATAATTTGTAAAATACATAAATAAGTCCTTAGTTTTTGTAACTTACCTGAAAAATGAAAAGATATAAAAGTTTTATATTCTTTAATGAAAATAGTAAGTTAAAATATAAAAATATATGAATATACATGAAATAATTTAGGTTTTTAATATTTTTATTATTAATAAAATCATTATTTGTATAGTTTACGATTTGTTTTGTAATATATCTATTTTATTTTATTTTATTATGTTATAAAAATATATGAATATACATGAAATAATTCGGGTTTTTAATATTCTCATTTTTAATAAAATCATTATTTGTATAGTTTACAATTTGTTTTATAATGTATCTATTTTATTTTATTTTGTTTAGTTATTTGCTTTTTTCAATATACTCTAAACATATTATTAAATTTATACATTGAAAGTGTAAGATATTCATTGCTTAATTATTTATTTGCATACATAATTTATTAATTTGTCAAATTTATTAATTATCACTATTAATAAAAAAGTGTTGATAAATGATTTAATGCTCAAAGTTTTTGGAGTGAAACAAAAATGAAACATGCTTCATCGCATGACATGTGACAAACAAAAACATTTATTTATTATATAAGATAGAATAGATTGTTATTTAAATATTATTATTTTTTAATTATCATTACTTTTCATTTATATTGAGTAATTTGTTTGCCGTTAAAAAATCATATTTCTTTTATAATTTATTCTTAGGTAATTAAGGAGTTGATGAATTCGGCTATGTGGTCGGAAAAAAATATATTATATGTATTTATTTGTTATAAAGAAATATTATTATTAATAGTATTATTATCACATAAAATTACTAGGATTAGCAGCAAGTCAGCAGCATAAACGTACCCCAGTTGCATAATTTTTCAGGAAGCTAAAATTGCAGAATATCATTATTATCTACTCCAATTCATTTCGTTTTGCCATATGTTTGATTACTAATAATATTCTTTGTGCATGGGACCTTTTGCTTGAATAACTTGTTATTCCTTAGGTGCCAAACACTCCATAATATTGTTAGAAAAATTGACCGAAGAAATTGAAAACAAGAACAAATCTTATTTGATTACAGTTGGATGGATGTATCTATATATCTACTTTTTTATTTGTCATCTTTTACTAAATATATGTTTAATTAAAGAAAAAATATTTTCATAATTTCCTTAATTTTCTCTTGTTTAATTTATTATCTTTTTCAAACGATTTCTTGATTTTGGTAGATATTTGCTTTCACTTCAAAAAATTAAAATTTTGTTTTTTAAAATTCTCTCAAAGATCATTAATCTGAAAACAAAATTAATTTTTTATTATTAAATATTAACATTATGTTTAACAAACACAAATATTCATAATTTTAATATGTATTAGAATCACTTGCTTCAATATCAATAAAACGTATTTTGTTTACACAAATTTAATATGATAAATCAAATATTTACGTACTCTTATAAAAAAGTGTCTTTTCATTTCATATATTATACGAGTTTATAGGCTAGTGTCTAATATGTAGAAATATTAAAGGACACATGTCAGTTTTTAATGTTATTTTAAGTTGGTTTTTTTGCATGTTTCTCCTGTTAAATATTAGATGTCACAACCGCAGTTGTGGTGTTATAGGTTTGGAGGGTTTGAAGAAGAAAGATGAAGATGAAAAAAACAAGGGTATTTTAGGTATTTTAAAATTTAATTTAACAGTCATCCGTCTCAAGGATCATGGTGTTAAATTTATGCAAACAATTTGGACCAGAAGTTAATTTTTTTAAGCTACGCATCGTCAGTGTAAAAGCGACATCTCACATAAACGTTTATGTAATTAACATTATTTTTATTATTATAAATAGCATAATTAATTATATAATTTGATATTTCCTCCTTTTTATATATTTTTACAAAAAATACAAATTGTTAAAATGTTTTGCAGGGGTGTATATGTATTAGTTTATGTTGTGTTACCCGTCACATAACATAGGCAACTTTCTAGTTGCTAATGGCTAGAGTAATTATGTTTAAATAATAACCAACCCGTGAATTTTAATGCATGGTTACATTTCAAAAGTTATCAAAAAAATAAAATAAACTTAGCAAATAGAATTAAAGGGGTTGCAAAAATATGTGGTGGATGACGTATAATTGGCTTCCGTAATAAGAAGACAATTTTTAGATGTGCCCTTCGTACCAAAATAAATTATTTTGTTGGCAAAAGAATACAAAAAAGAAACGACGATTTTCAAAGTAGATAACTAGAAAGTGATGATACTTTGAATTGGTCAACAGTAATACAATTTTGGATCATACGGACTTCCTTTAATATGGAGAAAAATGGTCATGGGTTTTAGAATAAATATTTATTTGAAAGGTAAAGAATATTTAGATGTTTTTGCTTTTTCTTTTTTTTCATTTTTGTTGTTTTAGCTAATTTGCTAGGACCCGTCGTTTTATCATTAAAAAAAAAAAAAAACTCTATCGTTTGATAACTATATAACTTAAGTGTCACCTAAAATATGTTGTTTCAAATTAAAGAATCGCTCATTACTTGTACGTTAGTCATAGGGTAACCGTCCTAATTGCATCATTTTCTTTCATACGCATTGAATGCCCAGAATATAGTCGCGAAAAGGGCATGATTACAAGTTTTTTTTTTTTTTTTCACCGGCACATGATTACTAGTTATGTATGTCCTTTTCGTGGGAGACTCTGACAAGGCTACGTACCGGAAAATATTTTGTTTCTTTCAGATTGACTAAAAGACCCTATCTTATTTGCCAGCAAGTCTCTCTTAAAACTCAGAATTATATTCGAAGCCACTAATTATACATATACATATACATATACATATACATATATATGGGAAGATTATTTTGAAAACTCACTTAAGTTGAAAAAACTTTGAAAACAATGAAAAAAACCATCCAATATTTTTTTTTTCATTTTTTTTACAGTTAGGTTACATCATTAGGGTCATTTTTATAAAAAAATATATAAAAAGTACCGACTAGTTTTTTTTTAAAAATTTTTAAAAAACCGATATAACACATACGTAATATCGCTGTACAATACTGAAAGAAGAGGTTACGTCAGCGTTACATTTTCGTTTTATTAATTTTTTAAAAAAATTGTGTCGGCGCTTTTTTTATATTTTTTTGATAAAAATAACCCTAATAATGTTACAAAACTATAAAAAAAATTTCAAAAAAAAAACTTTTCTTACATAGGGTTTTTGAGGTTTTCTCAACTCAAGTGAGTTTTCAATTTATACATGTCTTATATATATATATATATATATATATATATATATATATATATATATATATATATATATATGATTAGAATCATATAATAACTCATGGATTAAGCAATAACCTAATAACTCTCATCTAATAGCTAATCAAAAAGTAAAATGCATCAGATCGTGACACGTGTCATGATTCCTTTTTTTAATAATGAAGGACATTTAAGACATTTTTATCATTTGAATTTGCTAAATTTAATTTGGTGGTGACATGTGTCATCACGTATTATATTTTAATCAAATTAATTTTTTATTCAAAGTTTACACTCTCTTTTTTTAAACATTCATAACTTTTTAAACTATATTATTCTTTTTATAAAAATTACTCCATTAAACTCGTTTCATTTTTCTCTTAATTCGGTTATAGTCTCGAATAAGTATTTTTTTTTTAATTTTTTTTGGATCTTCGTATTTACATCAATGTAGCAAGCATCAGCATACAAGATTTTTTAACTTTTTTTGGACAATAGTAAATTACATCACTATAATTAAATAAATGATATAAGGTCATTTTAACACATTTGTTATATCATTGTAACAAAATAAAAGTTACAACGTAACCAAGATTTTACTTTACAACAACGTAAAGCAAAATGCATTACAACTTGTTACAAATTTAAGACAAAATTTTTTTTAGTTAACTTTGAACTCAAAATACATCACTGTAATAAAATAAATGATACAACCTAAGCAAGATTTTACTTTAAATCAACGTAATCAAAAATGTGTTACAACTCGTTACAAATTGAAGACATAATAGTTTTTAGTTGATTTTTTAACTCAAATTTATTAGAAGTTATTACATTAATGTAAATAGTCTTTTATATAATGTAAATGAAATGTTTTTAAGTCATGTTACATTGATGTAAATATAGGAATCCGAAAAAAATTATAAAAAACCAGTCGAGACTATAACCGAATTAAAGAGAAAAATAAGACGAGTTTAATAGTTCAATTTTTATAAAAAAATAAAATAATATATAAAAGTTATGAATGTTTAGAAAAAGAGGGAAAAACTTTGAATAAAAAATTAATTTGATTAAAATATAATACTTTGTGACACATGTGAGCACCATATAAAAAATCATATTTATATTATATTGTAAATATTATTATATTGTTATATATTGTAACACATGTGAGCACCATATTAAAAATCATATTTATATTATATTATAATACTATTGATTATATATGTTCAAAATCATATTTATATTATATTATAAATATTATTATATTGTTATATATTGTATTATTTAGATTTATGACCATGCAATGATGTTTTGAAAATTTAGACTTGAAACATCAGAAGTTTTTAATTTTAAAAAGTAGTAAACAGAGATAAGGGTATTAAATTGGATAGATTTACTTAAAAATCTGGGTCTTTATATTATATTATAATATTTAGGTGTTTTATACATGTAGTAATGTTTTGAAAATTTGGACTTGGACCATTCGAAGTTTTAACTTTGAAAAGTAGTAAACGGATATAAGGGTATTAAATTGGAGATATTTGCTTAAATATTTGTGTTCTATAAAATTTGAGAAATTTTTTTAAAGATTTGAGTTTTTCTTTTAATTTAAACGATTGGTGAGACAAATTTTGAGAGTCATTTTCCTATTATTTTTATTACATATTTGTGAGGATTTTAGATGATTTTATGTTGTTATGAGAAATTTGTATAGAGCTCATGATGAGAGATTTGATTTTACTATGCAACTTATGCTTCTGCAAATGGTGTATAATACCCGTTCACGGGAGTGTACTGTGATAACCAGCCGCAACATGCGAGGTGAATAAACCTAGTATATAATAATATGCATAGTAAAATAGTGATAGTAGGCCCCAAGATCATAAGCACACACATACGGTTTGTATCCTGTGAAACCTAATTTTAGAGAGAAAACCCTTAAACCCTATCTGGTGTCACACCCCGACTGACGGTGGAATATGTCGAGGCGCGATTGTGAATGCTCAAAAGCTTATTGTGCTATGTTAAAGTTTTAATATTTAAAACATCCATATTAATTTATTGAAACAAAACATTCATTAACATACAATAGTTCAAAACACTTTACAAATGAAATATTAAACAATGTTTTATTTAACTAGTCCTCTAAACCTAATCTATGTCTTCATCATATGTCTTCATCTTAACCTGTTACATATATAAAATAAAAGGGTCAACTATTTGCATAGTTGGTAAGCAATTCAAAACAATTTACTATAATATGTATAAAAAGATACAAAACTATTAAACTAAATAGAACATGATCTAAAGCGTATGTAAGTTTCAAGTAGCACAAAGCAAGAATCCAAACAAGTGATATTACAAAGATTAAATCAAGACTAGCTAGGTCTTTGACTTAAACAATGTAAATAATAATGTTTATGTTTGTGTACATTTCACCTTTTTGACACAAGACATAAGTCATTGTGAAGAATGTAAAAACATTCTTAGGCTACTACGTACTAGTATATGTTTGATGTATGAAACGTCTTCTAACCTAATTCCCACATAGCATTTAGCACATAAATTCACATAGCATCTAAATCATGTCTACTAAGCTTAAGAGTTTGCATCATGTATATGTTTTTGACTATATGAATATGTTTTTATATAAGACATATGTAACATCCCAAATAGTTTACAAATTGTAAAAAGGGAGTAAGAATTAACTCACTTTAATGGTGCTTGAGAAAACTAGTATAATGAAGAAAAATCAAAATCAACAGTTTGTATCAAACTGGATGCCCTGAGGTTTGAACGTGTGTGGCCAGACAACATCTCAAAGGAACAAATATACGATCCGAATGCAAATGTGGTTTAACCTAGTCAACCCACTCAAACGAATGCAACGAGGATGGGTAAAAATTATGCTAGACATATCTAAATGAATGGACATTATAGGCCGGACTCGTTGGCCTAACGAGCCTCTATAATGTTACATCAACTCTAAAGGCAGCCTAAACAAGGCTACCTTAACTAAGAACCTAAGCTCAACTACTTAGACTAGGAAAACAATGAATAAACGAATAATGAAGGGAAGAAAAAGAAAGAAATTACCTCAAAGAAGCTTTACAGACGAGGCGATCTCGAAGGGAAGCACCTCCTCGTCGAGAGCATAAAAAAACTATTAAGTTCAACATCCCAAAGGGTGTTGCACTTGTAGAACCACCAAAATTTGGTTATTCCCCTTGTTTGTAGATGCACTATATGTCCCTAGTTCAATTTTGTACTATTCATCTTGTAAAGTTCAAATTATATTAATGGAAGTTGTCTTTATATATTGTTCTTAATGTTTAATATTGATTATATGGTTGTTTGATTTGATTTATTAATATTTGAGTATGAGTGTTACACATTCGGGCGAATGACTCTAACGAATGAAGTCATTTGCCGAATGAAAGAAATAGAGGATGACTGGCAAGAGAATGAGTCATTCGCCGAATGACTCATTCTATCGGAAATCCATTCGATGTGGTCATTCGCCGAATGAGCTGTTTTGGCCACTCATTCGGGCGAATGACCACAGCCTATAAATACTACTGCAAATCATTTCAAAACTAACTTCTAAGAGCCCCCTTCTTCCTAGAGCACCTAGTGTCAAACCCTAGAAGATCTGAGCGGCCATTGTTTGTCCAAGTTCGATTATCAACCCGTGGTGTTCGATTCTTACTCACACGTCCTTCCTACGCATTCGTATCACCACGGTTTCTGTTGGTTTCGATTGGAAAACCCTAGAATAGGATTCCGCACTATTCTAGAGGCTGTCGAGTATATATCCGTTGGAATCGGATTGTTTTCGAGCTCCAAATATGTAACATCAGTGACGGAACCGTCACCGGAACAGTGATCGTAAACAGTATGTGAACAGTAATCACGTACGAATTCTACGTAATTCAGTGTATTTCATATTCATTGCCAAACATTGTTATCATTTCATGTTATCATAACGCAAATTCACAGTCATTTCAGAGAAATCAATTCAGAACAATGGTTCTTGAGTCAGATAATTATCTGGCAACACAGAATCATCATGTGATTTATTTGTTAGGATCTTATTATGTATAAACGTATGTGAGGCCTTACTGGACAAAACAACACGAATATCGTTAAGTGAATGCTAAACCGACAGATTATTCGTATAGGTGACGATCTGTACGAATAAATCTAAAAGTTTAACGTTCTGAATGATATTCGATAATTAGAAAACAATATTGAAAAGTGTAGTTATCGTCGTATTTGATTCGAACAAATACGCGCGATGACCGCGCGATTCGATTTAAACGCTAATTAAATATTTTGAAAATTTTAATAATTAAAAGATATTTAGTTAATTTATTAGGAATCACAACCTAAAATAATTTTATGACTTCTATTTTAAAACCGAGTCGTTTCGTTACGAAAATGACGCGAAAACTACGTTTCCACGCGAAACCACGCGAAACCGAACAAACCCGAACGAAACCCGGTATTTCCCCCTCATTTAATGAGGCATTAATGGTGATACCAACCACCACAAACCAGCCAACTTCCCCTCTCTCTCACTAAATTTTCGGAACTTTCTCTCTCTAGCATATCATCACCTTCTCTCTAAGATTTCTCTCTAGATTCTTCACGAAATCTTGCTATCTTGGTGTCTAAACGATCCTCTCAACTTGTAGATCACGAAAGTACAAAGGATCTGAACATCTATCCAGCCAAATCGAGGTAAAAATCGATTTTATGATCGGTTTTGGGTTTTGAAAACCCTAATCTTGAACCCTTCATTTAAACCGGTTTTAAACCAATTTCTACCATAGGATCTTCACAAAAACACCTTAGAATGATGGGGGGGTAGGTTCTACTTCGCCATTTCGTCCGAAAAATCGAAAAACCATGGCTGCCCTCACTCGAACCCTTCTTGGCCGAATGACAACCCATCAGCTCGTCGAATGAGGGGCTTGAACACCATTCGGCGAATGAAACCACACCCAAGCAGTCCCATTTGCCCACTGCCATTCGACCCAAGTAGTCACTCGCCAACTTTTCATTCGGTCGGCCTTGGTAGTGGCGTATGACTCATTCGACCATAACCTATTCGCCAATAGCCCATTCGAGTGAACCAAGACCTATTCGACAATAACCATGCGCCACCCTCATTCGGACATGGATTCATTCGAGGACCAACCACAATCGGCCAACTTCATTCGGCCATCTTGGTTCGGTCACCACCCCATTCGACTTTAAGGCTCATTCGACAAACACCTATTCGACCGAGCATCATTCGGGCTAACTGTTATTCGGTGAAACCGGGTGGTTCGGCCGGGAACTTTTAGGGTTGGCTAAGATTTGGTAAACATGAGTTCATGCATGGGAGGAAATCAAATGGATGTGGGTGTGCATGGTGGTAACCTTAGGTTTCCATGCAAATAACTTTGAGTTAAACGTGGAGGTTATCTATTAAATGTCATTAGTGTTAACAAAGAAACTAGTGGGGATTTTCAATAACGAGAGTTCTTGAACATCATCATTATGTGAACAAGGAGTCCACTTGGAAATCAAGTCTAATAATGGGCCCAAGATTGGCCCAATGGGCTAACTTAAGCCCATCACACGTTAACTTTCTTTAAATTAGTTATGTTTAATAGAAATAAATGATTTGTAAACTTTATTAAATCATATTAAATAAAGTTTTCTAATTAATTAATTTAGAATGAAATAAATTAAACGTGTTTTAACTAAGGACTTGTGATAATAAATTGTGGGATAAGGGATATAATGGGTAATGAATTAGACTAACTTAGATGAAATCATAGAAACATACTCGTAATCTAGGACACATAGTTGCACACCGAGACCAAACCATAGTTAGGACGTTTATTATAAATACTTATCGTCTGCGAATTCTTTTAAAACAAATTCAGGAACCGAAGATACTTAGACTACAACAACGAGCGCGCATTTTGTGGTAATTCTATACAAAGCAACACAAGTGAGTTCATTGCCCCTTTTCTAACATTTTTGTTTTAAAACGCGGGGCTGAGAAGCATGCGTAAACTGTTTTATTAAACTGTTTATTTAAATGCTTTTATTTATTATATGTTTTACATATATATGTTTGTTGATACCCTAGACTCTTGTCTAGGAAATTATAAAACAGATCAAACTATCAAATAAATTTAAGTACTCTTATGAGTAATACCTTAAATTTAAACTCTAAATCAATCCCTAGTCCATCAAGCTCAAATTCAAGAATCTAAATTCAAAGTGAAATCATATGAACAAAACCAAAAGATCACATTCAAAGGAATCATAGCTCAGTGTGAGATCTGAGATCAAAGAATCATAATCAAATCAATTATCATTGTGAATCATGGGAAGTCAAAAGATCAATATCAAGAGACTCAGAAATCAAATATCATAAATGTGTGTGAATCATGGAAGTAATGAAATCATTATGATCTATTGAACTCATTAATACTCAAGTCAAGGTGGATGTCAGTTGTATATGGAATCAAGACCACGTGTAACACACATATAAAGTCCCACTCAGATGCAGAAGACCTTCTGGTCAGGCTGTAACGGGCAATAACATGAACGATCAAAGGAAATCATTATCAAAGTCAAAATCATGAGAATCAAGAGATCAAGAATCACAGGATATCCTTAAAGTCCCACTCAGATGCAGAAGACCATTGGGTCAGGCTGTAACGGGCAAAACATTAAAATCCCGCTCAGTTCAGGTGTACTCCTTGGGAGTTATGCCTGACATGGGTCACGTGTGAGAGGTTACAACTTGGACAACCACCAACAACTAAGTCTAACTGATTGAGTAAAATCATACCCAATCATCATGTCTTAGTTGTATTTAAATGTTTTATTTAATTAATAAATTAAATATTTGACATTTACTATTATCACTGTCTTCTTGGGAAATCATATATCTATGAGGAACCCAATAAATCAAAGGCATAGCAGATTTCAATATCATGATCTAAATCAGAGGTGTTGGGTAAAAATGCTTAATTATCATTAACAACAGTGTCATATACATATTAGTATGTGGTGGGATAGCGTCTGGGCTTGACCCTTTCGTGATTCCCTATATATAAGCATACCGATGTGGATATTACATGTGGAGTTAATGAGGTTAGGGTCTTTACCGAAAGAGGTTTTCAAATCATTTTCAAATCATAAAACTATATGAACTCACCAACCATGTGTTGACTTGATTTTGCATGACTTCTCAGGTGACGAACAGGTCAACTAAGGAGTTATACCTTTTGGACTAGGACTTCCGATAGAAGGCTTAGCATTTTGGACCTGCATTATTTTGAAGACATCATTATGCAAATTATTTTGTATATCTTGTGTAAATACAAGATAGAAATACATGATGTTAATGGTAGATTTACATTGTTAAATTATAAACAATACTGATGTAATTTAACTTTGTAATTCTATTATGTTTAGCATTTCTCATTTGTATCATGTGCAATGTAAACAATCTGATCATCACGATTATCACTCACGATATCGCGCCCCGGGAACCTTCCGCCCGACGGGACAACCGATCCTATCCCGCCGGCTCGGGGTGTGACAAAATAGGTCCTACAAAGTGGTATCAGAGCCTTGGCTCTTGATTCTACTCGATTTCCATTCAAAATCATAAGATCTCAGATTGTTTGTTCGAAACTTGCAAAACCCAGATTTCCTTGGTCACAAAGTTACTGTTTCATTCAAAATCCGTGGATTTTTGTGGTGTTTTTGTCAAAACTTTTATCCCAATTGGTTCATAATCATATCATGGTATTCTGTACCAAATTTGACACTTAGATCTGGTCTAAATCGAAAGTTATTGCGATTTTCATTGCTGAAAAACCCCAGATCGCCGAATGAACATGGCCGCCGAATAGGTTTGGCCGAATCAGCCTTCATTCGCCGAATAGGTTCATTCAACAAGTCACTCAGCGAATAGCCCTCATTCGACCGATTCATTCGTCGAATAGCTTTTCTAGGTCTCTCATTCGCCGAATAAGTCATTCTTAGCTTCATTCGCCAGAATCAGTTCATTCGGTGCCTGACATTCGCCCCAAGCTTCTTCATTCGGCCATCAGTCTGAAAAATTTTCTAAGTGTTGAATCTTGTTGTTCTTGTTTAAATGGAGGATTTAGCATTGATGGCTAATCAGAATCATCGCATTCAGACTTTACTGTTGACTGAGACTGAGACAGGGAACTCCAACAAAGCTCCCAAGTTGCTATCCTTAGATGATTATCCACACTGGAAGTACAGATTTGAGATTCACATCAATGGGGTGGATACTAACTTATGGATGATGATTGAGGGAGGTTATCTGAGACCTCTAAATGAAGATGGAACTCCTATGCTAGTCACACGGATGACTGAGCCACAGAGGAAACTATATGATTATGAGAAGAAAGCTTATGCTATTCTATCTCAATCCATTGCTATTGATATTTTCCATCAGTTCAGGCAGTTTACATCTTCTAAGTATTTATGGGATGCTTTGCAGCAACGGTATGAGGGCAATGATGCTTTGAAGAACATCAAGTCAAAGGCTTTGAGGAAGGAGTTCAACAGTTTTATGTATGTTGGAAATGAATCTTTGGATGATTTGATTGCTAGATTCTATCATCTATTGAGTGAACTATTCAATCATGAAGTCAAGACTACTACTCAGGAAAAGATTCAGTGTTTGGCAGAAGCTCTACCTCCAAAGTGGGAGTCATTTTTGATGGTACTTAAGCAGAATGAGATGATGGCACATATGGACATAAATGATTTTATTCAGAAGCTGAAAGAACAAGAAATAGAGAACAAGTGGAAGGCAAAGAGAGTAGCTCAAGTCCAGGACCCCTCACTATATTATTCTACTCCAACTGTTGAGAAATCATCTTCTCATACTCCTTTAAAAACAACCTTTGTTTCTCAGACGACTGAAGCTCCATCTTCTAATCAGATTCATTTTAGTCAGTCATCATCATCATCCAGCTCTCAAAAGGAACATCATCAACCTGTCATAAGTCTGAAGACAAAGAATTTTGACAAAGTTACTGTTGAAATTGCTAAAGAGCATATGGGTCTTTTGTCCACTTTGGTTAGTTCTTATGATGGACCGGTAGCGGGACAGATTGGAAATCCTTATCTGACAAATGATGACTACTCTCAGATAGATCCAGATGACATGGAAAGGATTGACATCATGTGGGCGTTGGCAAGTGCTGTAAGAAGAGCTAAGGAGTTTGTGAAAAGGACTGGTAAAGACATTAACTTGAACAAGGAATCTAAGTTTGGATTTGACATGGCTTCTGTCACTTGTTACAACTGTGGAGAGAAGGGTCATTTTGCCAGACAATGCAAGCACCCAAGGAAAGCTGGAAACAAGAATCCTTTTCAGCATCAGAAATCTTCTACCGCTAATCCAGAAAGAAGACTTGTCCCTATTGATTCTCCTGCTCAAACTAGTTCTTCAAATGCGGGCAAAGCTTTAATGGTGCAACAAGATGAAGGTGAAAATGGAGATTTCAGATTCAATTCTGAAAAAGGGGGACAAGATAAAGCATGTGTTGCTGAGATTCAAAAGATTGATAATTCCAATGATAATGGCAGTTCTGAAAAAGTACAGATCAAGATAGAAGAAACATCTGGTTTAGAGTCCGAAAGCTTGTCTGATTCTGATACTCAATCTGATTCTGATGCTGATATTGAAGAATCTCCTACTCAGTTTGCTTTGATGGTAAACTCATCTGCTATTCCTGCTGCAACTTCACAATCTGATCAGGTATCTGATGAATGTTCATCTTCTTGTTCTAGTTGTTTTAATTGTGTTGACCTTAAAAGCAAGGTCCTTTCTTATCAAAATCACAATGCTGCTTTGATCAGCGATCTCAACCAGTGTATTGAAGCAAACAAAGTTTTAAAATCTAATGAAAAAGATTTTCAAGCTAAAGTTGAACTTTTAAACAGAAAATTTCATGAGGCTGAGATTCCTGTTCTTAACAAGCAAGATGCTATAACTTCTTATCTCAATACCATCAATGAGATAAAGAAGAAGTTAGCCATAGTTGAGTGTAATTATGAGACCCTAGGACAAAAGCTAAAGATCTATGAGAGCGCATCTTATATCGTTGAGCACATGATCAGCAAAGGTGCTGATCATAAGGATAAAGGAACAGTGAGTTATCAAAGATGTCCTCCACCAATTTTAAACAGTTTTGTCAATTCGCCAAATGACAAAGATGTTAAAGATTTTCAAGTTATAACTCCATTAGTAATTGATCCAATTGGGATGATTACTGATGAAGATTCCTTCTTGTCAGAGGAATCTTTGGTGGATGGACTTGTAGAAGATTGGGTCTCAGATTCTGAGGATGAATCTGATAATTCATCAGATTGTCCCGCTGTTCAGAATCAGTCATCAGTTGTCATGAAAGGTGACCCAATCTCTTCTTCAAAAATTTATCAAGCTTTAAGCTTTGTGAAAGCTTCGAAAGAAAATGCAGCTTGTGTGTCTAACAAGATTGACAATCTTGTTCCTAATGGGAGAAAGGGTTTGGGTTTTAATCAAAACAAGCCTACAACAAATGTTTTCAAACCAAAAAGGCAGTCTTTTTCTGAATTAAGACATTTTCATAACAGGAGAGACAAAGTTTGCTTTGAGTGTGGTGCACCTGGGCACATTGTTAGATCTTGCCCACAGTTGCTTAGACCGAAGGTTGCACCACCCAGAAAACCAAATCAAATCTTTGTCAAAGCTGTCAAATCTGAATCCAAGTCAATTCTGACAAAACCCAAACCACCAACCCAGGTTAAATCGTTGGACAAGGGTAAAGGAAAACTGGTGGATTTGGATGTTTCACAAGTGATTAATGTTAATCAAACAAAGCCATCATCCATTTACCTGAAAAATTCTTTCAGTAAAAATGCGGTCTGGAAAGTCAAGTCATCTGAGACTTCAGTTCCATCTATTTCAGACAAAGCTGTCCCTGATGGTAAATAGATCGATGTCTGGATCAGAGACTCTTTGGGTCAACCCAAGACTGTAAAGGCTTGGGTTCCCAAAATGAACTAATTGTTTCTATTTTGTGTAGGTAGCCCCAACAGTTGCTCTTAACAGCTCTTGGATTGTCGATAGTGGGGCTTCAAGGCATATGACTGGAAATATTTCTCTGCTCTCAAATGTTCATTCTAATCATGGTGGTTATGTAGCATTTGCCGGTGACAAAGGTGGTTTCATCACTGGAGAGGGTATTCTTTCAAATGGGCAAGTTTCATTTGACAAAGTCAGATATGTCAAGCAGTTGGAGAATAATCTTCTATCAGTATCACAGATTTGTGATAAACAATAAAAAGTCCTCTTTGATGACTCCAACGGTTACATTTTAAAGCAAGGTGTTACCATCCCTGAAGATTGGATCTTGATGTCAGCCCCCAGGAAGCAAGACTTGTACGTACTTAACATGGCCACAGCTTCAACTACATCCTCTACAGCTTCATGTTTTATGTCCAAGGCAACTAAGAAAGATTCAATTCTTTGGCATAAGAGGATGGGTCATTTGAGTCTGCGCAAGATGAATCACCTGGTACACAACAATTTGGTTGAAGGGGTTAGTCTGAAAAATTTCAAGCTGTCTGATGTCTGTGTATCCTGCAAGAAGGGAAAGCAAGTCAAGTAGTCTCACAAACCAAAGAAGTATCACTCAATCACTATTCCACTTGAGCTTCTCCATATGGATTTATTTGGTCCTGTTAACCGCAAGAGTATAGTTGGGGATCAATACTGTCTTGTCATCACTGATGAATATTCCAGATACTCTTGGGTTTTCTTTCTAAATCTGAAACGTTTGAATGCATTCAAGTGTTGGTTACCAAACTTGAATCTCTTTATAAGCTCAAGATTCGCATACTCAGAACCGACAATGGGACAGAGTTCAAAAACCACAACATGGAGAATTTTTGTAATGAACGGGGTATTGTTCAACAATTTAGTGCTCCATATGTCCCTCAAATGAACGGTGTTGCTAAGCGAAAGAACAGGACTCTGATTGCGGCTGCTAGGACTATGCTTGCTGATTCATCTCTTCCAGTTCAATTCTGGAATGAAGCTGTAGCAAATGCCTGTTACACTCTGAATCGGGTGTTGATAGTGAAGAGACATGGGAAGACTTGCTTCGAATTGCTCCATAACAGAAAGCCAAATCTTAAGTATCTTGAGCCATTTGGTGCACCATGCACTATGCTTAAGAAACAGGAGCAAGGCAAGTTCAATGAGAAGGTGGAAGAAGGGTATTTTCTTGGGTACAACACTCCAAATAAAAGGGTCTATAACAGATCAACTCAGAATGTAGAGGAGTGGTACCATGTTGATGTTCAGAGATATTCTATGCCCCTACCTGGAAAAGGCCCAGATTGGATGTTTGATTATTCGGGTCTCTTTGATTCTTTCAACATGCCTCCCATGTACACAGATGAAGATGTTGCGGTTCAAATGTTATATGATGCACAAAATGCACCTGATGAACCAGTGCAACCTTCACCCACTCAAATTCCTACAGTACAGACAAATGATGACAGTTCAGACACAGATGACAATCCTATTCAGCCGGCTGCTCCCGAACCAGATGTTGATGATCTTGTACCTGATCTTGAGGATTTGAATCTGAACAATCTAGATCCACAGGTTGAAGTTCCTCCTCATCCGGTTGGAAGAATTAATCGTATTCATCCTCAAGAGAACATTATTGGTAGTCCATTAGATGGGGTTAAGACCAGAAATCAGCTTTCTTCAGGGGGACTTGCCGACATTCTTGATTTTGCAGATGTAAGCTTTTGTGCCCATTCATGTTTCATTTCCCAAGTTGAACCACGTACTGTCACCGAAGCCTTAAAGGAAGAATCATGGGTTGAAGCCATGCAAGAAGAATACCTGCAATTCAAGAAATTAGGTGTCTGGCAGCTTGTTGACAGACCAAAAGGTGCAAAAGTCATAGGCACAAGATGTGTTCTTCGTTGTAAGAAAGATGATCATGGCATCATCGTTCGAAACAGGGCACGTCTGGTTGTTCAAGGATTCAGACAGATCGAAGGTTTGGACTATAATGAAGTATTTGCACCGGTTGCTCGACTTGAAGCAATTCGTATTTTCTTGGCTTATGCATCCTTCAAGAAGTTTAAAGTTTATCAAATGCATGTCAAGAGTGCATTTCTTCATGGTGTGATAAGTGAAACAGTGTATGTCTGTCAACCTCTTGGGTTTAAGGATCCATTGCATCGAGACCAAGTCTACAAGCTAGACAAGGCCTTATATGGATTGCATCAAGCACCGAGAGCATGGTATGAGACATTATCTACTCACTTTCTGAGCAACGGGTTCACAAGAGGTGTCATTGACTGTACACTGTTTATTCGAGAAAAAGATGGTGATCTACTCTTGGTACAA
Source organism: Mikania micrantha (assembly GCA_009363875.1). Taxonomy (NCBI): domain Eukaryota; kingdom Viridiplantae; phylum Streptophyta; class Magnoliopsida; order Asterales; family Asteraceae; genus Mikania; species Mikania micrantha. The sequence continues at coordinate 59,056,911 of CM018680.1, read as the reverse complement.
GTTTATGTGGACGACATCATCTTCGGTTCAACAAATGATGATCTGTGCAAGGATTTTGAGAAGGTTATGAAAGAGAAGTTTGAGATGAGCTCCATGGGAGAGATGAAATTTTTTCTGGGATTACAGGTGGATCAGTCTGAGGCAGGCATCTTCATTCATCAGACCAAATATGTTGGTGATATACTGAGCCGGTTCAGTATGTTAGATGCTAAACCTGCTGGTACCCCGCTGGCTGTTAATCACGGGATTACACCAGATGAAAAGGGGGAGTTAATCGATGCCACTCTGTACCGAGGAATGATTGGATCTCTGATGTATCTCACTGCTTCTCGTCCATACATCATGTTCGCCACATGCTTGTGTGCACGTTATCAATCAAAACCAAGAGTGTCACATCTGATTGCTGTGAAACGGATTATGCGTTATCTGAAGGGTACACCGGATCTTGGCTTATGGTACCCTAATGACAATAATTTTGATCTTACTGCATACAGTGATTCAGATTATGATGGATGCAAGGCAGATTACAAGTCAACATCTGCGGGATGTCAGTTCTTTGGAACTCGCTTAGTTACCTGGCAGTGCAAGAAACTGACGTCGGTGTCTACTTCAACCTATGAAGCTGAATATATTACTGCTGCTTGTTTCTGTTCTCAGATCATCTGGATCCAACAGCAACTCAGGGACTATGGGTTACATTTTTCTAACACTCCTATATATGTTGATAATAGTGCTGCCATAGCTGTCACTAAGAATCCGGTCCAGCAGTCAAAAACTAAACACATCGACATTAAATATCACTTCATACGTGATTGTTTTGAAAAGAAACTAATCGATGTTGTCAAAATTCACACCGATCACCAGAAAGCCGATCTTTTCACAAAAGCTTTTGATAAATCCATATTCTTATATCTGTTATCGGCTAATGGTGTTTTCCAAAAGGATGAAGTCCTACCTTCATCTGAATCTAACAAATGATCATCGACCTTTTAAATAGTTTTGTTTTGATTTACTTCTTTATTTCATTTACTTCTCTTGTTTATTTTCTTATCTTAATAAAAAACTCAAAAAGATTTTCTGTTTTAGGTTTTTAGGGGGAGAAAGTATGTTAATTTGAAAAACCAAAAACATCTAAAAATTTGAAAAATACAAAAACAATTGAAAATTTAGTAAAAATGAGAAAGTCTTCTTTGAGAAAGTAATACATTAATCTATCATGTCCTAAAAGTGTTAATGAATGGATAAATGGAAGACATATGAGAAGTGTGAGTTGATGTACTGATAGGCTGACTTTACAAAATGAATAAACAAATTTGTGAATACTTACAAAATCTGATTTGTGGGATCTGTTTTAGAAAAACAGTAAAGTGAGAAACTGTTTTTGACTCAAATCAAACATACACCTGTTATCATGAGATCCAATAAGGTTTCTAATATGATTCATAAATTCAAGTCTGTACACGTGCCATATTGCTGGGACGAACCTACCTGAAGCCGTCCATTCAGATGAGATTGATTGAATCAAAACAAAAGAAAATTAAGCTGGTATTAAGCTTGTGAAAAATACAAAAATAAAATAAGTTCGATTCCATACACGTGCCATATTACTAGGACGAACCTAGTTGAAGCCGTCCATTTGGATAGAACAAGTCAAGCATGTCAACATAGGTCTGTATACGTGCCATATTACTGGGACGAACCTAGTTGAAGCCATCCATGATAATGTGTTGGTCATGTGAGACAAATCAAAAAGAAAAATACAAAAAGAAAATAAATTGGAGCCTTATAGAATTTATGATGCTGGGTATTAAGATGTGCGGAGATGAGTTACAAACTGAGTTCAAATCTTTGCTGAATAGATAAAAAGGGTAACTTGGTCAGAAAACATAAGTGATCATCAAATGAGTTTGATAATTTTGTATTGTAAAGCTTAAAGTGGACAGATATATCAGTAATCAGATCACAAGTCAAAAGTGTCTGAAATGAATCATTCAGTGATGCTGATATGATGTGATTAGGTGTATGTGTAAATTTCTAAATAGACTTCTCACAAAAACATGTGTCTCTTTGTTTTTAGTTGATAGTTGTACAGTCGTATTTTGTTTCAGAAAATTACAAAAAGATTTTATGTTTTCAACTTCAGTTTAGATGATCATTTGTAAGTTCAGATGTCTGTCTTATCTGAATCCTGAACCAAACAGACTTATCTTCATAAATGGCATAAGTTTTGATAATCATAATGTAAAATTTTTTAAAGTGTCTTGTGTTTTGGGGTGAAAATCTCTTTTCACTCGAATGAGAGTGAGAATCACTCATTCGACCGAATGACTTCATTCGGCGAATGAGTCTTTCGGTCGAATCACTCATCACAAAATGACCCACATTCGGCGAATGACTCAATGTCGAATGACTCATTCGTTGGTGTCATTCGGTGAATGATCTAATGACGAATGACTCATTCGTCATTTTCATTCGGCGAATGGCTCACCCTATATAAACATTCAATCGGATGAACCACCTCATTCGCCCAAACTCTCTTTCGCCCGATACTGTGTGAACCCCATTCGCCCGAATATCTTCTCTCTTCAGTTTTTCATTTTCACTTGATTGTTATTGATCCAGCTTCTGATAATCTCGTTTCTTATCATCTCAGGTACATTGGGATCAAATGTCGTCAAATTTTGACCATGAAATCATCAAAAACTGGACTGATTCCAGAATTTTTAGGGTTTTAGAATCGCCTCTCTAATAGATCATCAATTTGAACTTGAAATGACTTGAACTCTGTTTTAAAACTCTTAGTCGGTCATTTCTGAGTTTGAATATGTGATTTTTGCTAGCTGATTTCAAGATTTTGAAAAGAGGGGTTTGAACTTGAACAGACAGCCGAATGTCGTCATTCGGCGAATGACTCATTCGGCGAATGAAGGTCATTCGACGAATGGCTCATTCGACGAATGGCTAATTCAGCATATAGCTCATTCGGCGGATGATGTTTATTTGGCGAATGAAGCTCATTCGGTGAATGAATCATTCGACCACAGAGTTCATTCATCCAAATTAACCTCATTCGGCTAATAAGTTTAAACTGATTCTTTGTTCTAACTTCTGATCTGTTTTCTGTATTTTATGCAATTGAACTGTTCTAACAAGTCTTTATTTGATTTTCAGAATGGCTGGATATAAATCAGTGATGAAGAATAATATTTGTGCTCATTTGGATCTAACCACACCGAACGCCAGACATTACACTGAGATTATCACATTTCTCAGGCGTTCGAGGATCTTTACTGCCATATCTACTGTGCATGTGCCTTACCACTCACATCAGCAAGATTTCTAGGCGTCTGCTGATATAGACTGTGAAGCTAAACCTACTGTGATCAGAGGAAAGGTTCTTGGGCATGATGTAGTTATTTCTGCTGAACACATCAGGAGAGTATGTGGATTCCAGGACACACCTGATCAGCCTTATCTACTTGATCGATATTTGGTTCATGCGTGTTTTATGAGGTGCAAATATGAGGGCGATCTGGGAGCAGGAATTCTTAACAAAGCCTACATGTCTCCACAGTTCAAATACCTTGCTCATGTATCGATTCACTGTCTCGGATCAAGGAGAGGTGGATTTGATGACATGAGAGACACAATTCAGAGTGCCTTTGTAGCTTTGGTGTTGAACCGGCCATTCAACTTCTCTGAGATGATTTTCACTCATATGAAGGAGAATGTTACTCAGAAGGGAGACAAGAAGTTTCTGATGTATCCCAGATTTCTGCAACAGTTGATTGATGCACAACTGCCTGATCTGCCCAAGATTAATGCTGATATCATTCGATTGGAACATATGAATGACACTACTCTAAACAGAGTTTTGTCATACAGAGGCAAGGACAGGAAACCTGCTTTACAATCATTGTTCGGACATTTATCTAGGCCTGATTATATTTCTCCACATGGGAGGAGATAGAGACATGACGACTCTGATTCAGAGGTAGAGGACATAGTGGTGCCTGATGATGGAGGTGATGATGATGGTGCAGGTTGTAGTGGTATTAGTGCTGGTATGGTTGTGAGCACAGTGGCTGTGAGCACTGTTGCTGAAGTTAGCTCTACTGATGCTGGTGTTGTGAGTGTAGGTGTGGAGAGTGCAGGTGTTGTGAGTACAGGTGATGTGGTTGTTGGTGGTGGAGCTGGTGTATCTGTTACAGAAGAAGAGGATGTTGATATTGATTCTCTACTAGAGTTAGATTTCATGGCTATTTCTACAGTCACTACCTCTGCTCCAGTTGAGGTGACAGGCACCACATCTGCTGCTGATGGGAAAGAGTCAGATGACTCAAGTGATGATGGTGGTGAAGCTGGTGCTGATGAAGCTGAGAGTTTTGATTCAGAAGATACACCAGATGATGAGTTTGAAAGTGTCTGGATAGGTGGGAGATTGATGAAGAGGAAGAGGAAGAGAAGTGAAGCTGAGATGGAGGAGATTACTGATCCATTATTCATTCCTGAGTTTGATGTTTCACCTCCTCCTCGTTCCTCTATTCCAGCTACTGCATCGGTTTCTGTTGCTGCAGTTCAGTCTTCTTCATCTCCATCTGGCAGGAGAAAGAGATCGAGGTTTCTCTTTCAGAGAAGGTCAGAACTGGTGATAGCTGCTACAACTACTGTTACATCAGTAGCAACTGTCTCAGTTTCTTCACTGACCAGGTCAAGGGCTATTCCGATTCGTGCTACTACGGCCCCTCTGACCACCTCTATTGCTCAGATTCCCATCTTCACTTATGCTTCTGCTAGTCCCTCCATTTCACGAGCTGACACGTTCGTGCCTACTGTTTCAGTTGTGGATCAGCTTAACACTATGAACAGTATGGTACTTAGATTGATGGAGAGAAGCATGGAACAAGAAAAGAAGAATAAGGAGTAGGAACTGATTATTGCCCAGCTCACTCAGCGGGTAGAGGAGCAGGATACCTTGCTTCTTCAGGCTGCTGATCTGAGAGCTTGTTCTGCTCAACAAGAGGAGCAGTTGCTGAAGTATATTGATGAACATAATCAGTTGGCCCTGACTGCCACTGGTTTCAATGAAAGAATACTGCTCCTAGAAGCTGAGAACGCCAGACTTGTTGAACTAGTTGAAAGTTCCAAGGAAGGCACTCCGAGAATTGAGGACTCTACAGCCAAATCCGATGATTTAGATTCAGACAAGGAAGACGAAGAAGAGGAAGAGGAATCTGATGAAGAGAAAGTGGATTATGAAGACACTGATAAAGATGATGACTCAGATCAGGACGGGTCAGGAAGCGGGTCTTCTGATTCATCAAGTTCAGATGATGATGATGATGATGATGATGATCAAGCCCCTTCTACTTCTGAGATCAGGTCCAAGTCTATGCAAGATAAGAAGAAACAGGCTCCTCCTCCACCTCCTCCGACACAGACTGAAGAACCAGCAGCTACTGAGGAAGTCGAAGCTGTGCCTGTGAGACATCAACTGGATGAGACACTTACTATGATTCTTGACGCTCAAGGCATCATACAGCACTCAGTTAGCTATGACAAAGAGGAGGGAGAGATTATTCATTGTCTATCAAAGGAGCAGATAGCCGAACTATTCAGGCTAAATCCAGATGAGGTTATCACTGATGATACCTCTGTTCCAGTGTTTGATGAGCCCACTCCAGAGACATTTGATGATGTAGATGAGGTTATTCTTGAAGACATCACTGATGAAGAATACCCAAAGTATACATCAGTTGAGGACGAGCTGCCAACATTCACTGATCAGTTTGATCAAGCCACTGAAGATCTACTGATCCGATATTTAGAAGAACATGTTGAGGTTAGCAAAGCCGAAGCTGATGATCAAAAGAGAAAAAAGAGGAATGGAAGGCCTACTGGGAGGTCTTGAAGAAGGAAAGCACAGTAAAGATGCCAGCTACACACAAGAAAGTCTACAGAACCAAAGGCTACAAGGCTGGAGGTCAAATCTTAAGCTGGGCATACTTTCATGATCTCGGGTGCTATGCTGTGAAGAGGGAATGAGGCATTGACTACTTCAAGCATCCTCATGATTTTAAGACGTTGCCTGGTTTCGAAGTCAATCAATTAGCACGTTTGAGGATGCTTTATAGTGAAGATTCTGGAATGTCAGCCTGGTTTTCTCGTCAAATTCAGTACGAGTACAGAAAGAGATGGATGAACTTCCAGCCCCAACAGCCTGAACGTTATTATTTACCTGAGATTGATGGAGACACCCGAAAGCATAAAGTCATCCTGAAGTGGCTTCCTCCTAAAGTTTTGAAGAAGATTCCGTTAAGGAAGATGCGACAAGACTTTATAGAGGGCTTCCGATGGTGGTACTACGACGGGCGAAGTGGAGAAGCTGTGATAGTTATGTGCAAAGAGAAGAAATGGGAAACGGAACGTATATTTGACCCGATGTGGTTGACTAACTTGTCACACAACGACGTCAAAGCTCTCTTTCGACACCAGATATTTTTTGATGTACAAGACATGGTACAGGCACTACAATTCATGAGGGTGATCCGTCTCTGCAGTATTTTCAAGATTCATGCTGGAGCAGACTGGAAAGCCATTTCAGAAAAGTATTTCAGGAAAGACACTTCCAAAGACTGAACTAGGTCCAAGGGGGAGTTTGTAGATGCACTATATGTCCCTAGTTCAATTTTGTACTATTCATCTTGTAAAGTTCAAATTATATTAATGGAAGTTGTCTTTATATATTGTTCTTAATGTTTAATATTGATTATATGGTTGTTTGATTTGATTTATTAATATTTGAGTATGAGTGTTACACATTCTGGCGAATGACTCTAACGAATGAAGTCATTCGCCGAATGAAAGAAATAGAGAATAACAGGCGAGAGAATGAGTCATTCGTCGAATGACTCATTCTATCGGTAATACATTCGATGTGGTCATTCGCCGAATGAGCTGTTTCGGCCACTCATTCGGGCGAATGACCACAGCCTATAAATACTACTGCAAATCATTTCAAAACTAACTTCTAAGAGCCCTCCTTCTTCCCAGAGCACCTAGTGTCAAACCCTAGAAGATCTGAGCGGCCATTGTTCGTCCAAGTTCGATTATCAACCCGTGGTGTTCGATTCTTACTCACACGTCCTTCCTACGCATTCGTATCACCACGGTTTCTGTTGGTTTCGATTGGAAAACCCTAGAATAGGATTCCGCACTATTCTAGAGGCTGTCGAGTAGATATCCGTTGGAATCAGATTGTTTCCGAGCTCCAAATAGGTCCTACATTGTTTATACTCAACTAGGAGTTGAAAGCTATAAGGGACCAAACAATGATATTTATAGGGGCAAAATATTTGTTTTTGAGCAATATGGGACGGGTTTTAAAAGTGTTGTCACGACTTTCAAATCAACAACAAACATCAAATTTGTTTTCGCGATTCCTGCTTTGTTATAACTCCGTTTCGCACATGGTTTTCACCTACTTTCAGCGATTTCAGATTACTATCATATGGAAGAGAGTAATCCAACATTCAAGGTGTTGAGAATTAGGTTTAAACTTTGGATATTGGTGTGAGTCAAGGGTCACGTTCTCAAACTTTTGTTTCTGATTCTTGCTTCGTTTGAGCTCGGTTTTACGCACCGTTTGAACCTAATTGCTCCTTAGTATACTATTATATCTAGAATATTTGGATGGTCCAAAATGTTATTTTGAGGATGGGGAAATGTTGGCTAAATAGTCGCCCGAAAGTTATCTTATGTGAAAATTAAGAATCCAACATGTAGAGCTTCTTATTTGCTATCCTTTACATCTAAGCCTTACAAAACACAATGTCGTATTTTAGGATATGTATATAATGTAAGTTGTATGATAAGATATCCATGATATGAGTTTTAGCTGTGTTCATGAAGTCCCCAACATTTTTTATCAACCTAAGTCTTCGTTCTTGAGAAATGGATTGTTGGTTCAAAATATATGGATAGTTGTAGTTTAACTTTTTAACTTAAAACTATTTATAAAAACTTATACAATTTGTTTTTAACATTTATAACCTTACATTTTATAAAACTTAATTAATTTCAATTAATTAAATCTTCTATTCTTTTTTTGTTAATAAAACGTACGTATAAATATATTTATGGGTTGTAGCATAGCTGGATTAAAAAAATTTTCACGTAATTATTCTGATTTTGAGATATGTCAAAATTGCGTGTCAAAATCCGTTATCGAAATTTCTCGTATGTTACATCTGGCCGCCCATTTGAAATCTTGAAAATAAACATACTGTCCATATTAACCCACGTTAAAATTGATTTATTTATTCAAAACCTAACTTTTTTTATTCAAGTTTAATGTAGGTATATGTTCTATATAGTGACGTTTTGATAATTTAGATGTCATACCCCCATCTCTCACTTTACCTGATATAGTCACTGAATGGCGCATGAAGTCAGTAACTGTTGTAATGTTTCGCACATGTCTTGTGATCGTGCATCCTCATTTTCGCACATGTTACCTTCCTCCCGAAAAAGGTTTTGTAATATAAAAGATCAGCAAGAATGCTGGTGAATTCATAGATATGATAACGTGATATGATATGCTATGACATGTTGAATATGCAGGCATACACAAATTTATAAATATGATTCACTATGAAAACACATAACCAGAGCCTATATGACTGTATTGTAATTAGCGGATATACCTGAAGTTAATACCTTAGCCTCATCTTAATACCTATCGTTGCATTAAGCTGTTATCTTATAATGTGATAAATAGTAACAGGCATTCACATCAGGGTAAACTCTATTTTCCCGTGAATAGGGTTGTCAGCCCGATAGTACTATCATTGTTATCATTCGGCTCATCCATGAGTTTATTGATTACAGTTGTTATGTGAGGACTTTTACGATAGCATGGAAAAATTTTCATGTAATCATCAAACAAGAGTTGAAATGCACAAACCACATATAAGCATGTCATTGTAATTGAATCTGGTAATCATAACGTAATTGTAATGCAAACCCTGGATTTTAGAAATCCGAAGATTTGAACAGGGGTAATGATATCATATAACTATATAAGTATGCCATTATAAATGAAATACGTAATATATTGATTTTATAATAAAATCCTCGAGTTTTAGAAAACAAAACATTAAAAGGGGAACTATGAAACTCACCGGTGTTGTTGCAATGTTACACAAAGCCTCAAGTGAATTATGCATATCATTAATGTTCTATAAGTTCTTTGTATCCAATTTGGATTACTAGAACATTCCTTAATATTAAATATCAAGGATAATGTAAACCGATTCATCAAATTGGTTCTGAATCAGATATTTATTTAGAATCAATGTAATACGATTATCAGTTAATTTGTAATGTTAAAATCATGGTTGTAAAAATCCTTGACTAGGCCGATTAATAGTTAGTCCCCTAAGGCCGACTAGGCCCGACTATCCGATTTGGCCAATTAGTTGGCCGATTAACCCCACCCCACTGACCGATTAGCGACTAGCGATTTTTACAACATTGGTTAAAATCACTGATTTTGATTAGTAATTGAGTTCTTATACTCATTTCGTTGTAAATTGATGACAATTGCATCCCGTTGTTAAAACCAGAATCTTAATCGACATTCAGATCAAAAATCGGGTTTCCAGATTACGAAATTGATTGCAAAATCGGGTCCTGAACTCGAAATCGATTAAGAATATGTTTTTGTAATGGAAAACAATGCGTAAATAAACCCTGTAATGAAACCGGAGTTTTAATTAGAAATCAAATAAAAATCGGGTCACCGGGATTGCAAAATGGTTCGCGAAATCGAGTCCGAAACTCGAAATCAATTAAAAATATGTCATTTTTATCGAAAACGGATCGTTGGATTGCGAACCGGAGCGCAAAACGAAGTTCAGAATGCAAAACGAACAAAATTAGGGTTTTTTCCTTAATATTCCCTGGAATATTTCTTTTGGCCGGAATATTTGCCGGAATATTCCATCGGCGGTGACCCATCGTCGGAGTTTGGCAAGGAATTTGGCCGGAGTCCAGCCGGTGGTCGTCGGCGGCCCTGCGGTGGTGGCTCAGTGGCCTGGGCCATGGCAAGGCGTCCGGGACGATGGTGGGGTGGGCTAGGCGATGGCTCGTGTTTCTCGGCAACGACCTGGCCATGGTCGCAGTTTTCCGGAAATGGACGAGGATTGCCGACCCCTTCGTGGTCGCGACTTGCATTTGTTCGGCAACAGCCGAGGATGGCAAGGTTTCTTGGCAACCCCCTTGGTCGCGATCTGTTTTGCCTGGGAATGGGGCCGCGCCTGTGCCTCGCTAGGGCCACGCCCTGGCCGCTGCGCCCCTCAGCGTGCCATCACAACTTTTTTTGTGCCAAATCCAAATTTTTTGTACTTTTGCCGTGCCAAAATCTCCAAATCCAAGTTTTTCTCATATATCTAGTGTTTGGTGAAGAAAAATTTCAATTTGAACAACTTTGAAAAATCCGGTTTTTGGACAAACTTACCCTATTAATGGGTTTTTAAATTCTGATGATTTTCAAACTTCACCAATCATTCCAACATGTTTGTTTAACTCATATGAAGCTATTAGAATCAAGAATTGAGTTTGAAATTTACTTGGTGAAGGATTTGCTTGAAAAATCACCTGAAACCCAACTTTTGAACCTTGATTCTTTGTTTCACTTGATTTTGGGCTTGCTTACTACTTGGAACTGATTAGAATTGATGTTTGAAGTGTGTTTAAAGTTCCAGAAGTGATGAGAAAAGGTTTGGTCAAGTTCGAGAGCTTGGGGAAGGAGAAAATGGTGTAGAAAAATTGACCAAAGTCAAATTTTTTGGATTTATATGAGCTCAACTTGTTTTCCAAGTTTGGAAACTTTATTTTATTCATATAAATCTGATATTTATCAGATTTAATTGAATAGACATTGAGCAACTCAAAGATTTAATTGTTGCCATTTTCGCAATCGTTTGTTCGGCTTTTCGCGTATAATTTCAAGAATTGTTAATAATGATAAACTATTATTATCATGCTTCTAATTACATCCCATTATGATTATAATGTGATTAGGAAGTTCGGGTTGTCATGAATTTGTCAATTACGCATGCCGAATTACTTTTCGCAGATTTTCGCAATTTGACTTATTGAACTTATGGATTCTTTGGTTAAGTTATGTTATCACTTATTTTACTTCAAACTATCATATAATTGATATTAATTTAGTTTTGGACCATTGAATTTGGTTTTTGGTCATTATTATAGAAATTTCGCGTAATTCGGCAATTATTCGTAATATCGTTTATGATTTATTTCATCTTGTAATTTCGATATATACACAGATTCACATGTATATACATATTCAATCATGATTTAATTAATTAAAATGTTAATTCATGAATTTAGGAAATTACCTCGCAGCAAAGAACGAAATGTCTCCTCTCGTTAGAGAAATTTCGTCCCGAAATTTTAGCAGAACTCATTTGGAATCAGTTTTGTGTGAAAAGAGACGGGGATACTTTTCCATCATGCGATCTTCACGTTCCCAAGTAAACTCAGATCCACGCTTAGAGTTCCACCTGACTTTAACAATCGGTATTCGACTTCGTTTGAGTTTCTTAACAGTGCGATCCATAACTTCCACTGGTTCCTCTGTAAATTGAAACTTTTCATCAATTTGTACTTCCTCAAGAGGTATGGCTAATGATTTCTCGAGTAAACATTTCTTAAGACTCGAGACGTGAAATACATCATGAATATTGTTAAGCTCGGGAGTAACTCGAGTCTATATGCTACCGATCCTATCCTTTCAAGGATTTTAAATGGTCCCAAATATCATGGTGCAAGATTTCCTCGTTTACCGAATCGAACAATACACTTCCAAGGAGAGACTTTCAACATGAATCGGTCACCCCCTTGGAATTCCAGAAGTTTTCTTCTATTGTCGGCATAATTCTTTTACCGATCTTGAGTAGTCTTTATTCGTTTGCGAATAAGCATAACTTTGTCTGTGAGTTCTTGAATATATTTGGGGCCTATTATTTGACTTTATCCGATCTCTTTAAGATCAGGTTTTCATAGGATTCAATATATATATATATATATATATATATATATATATATATATATATGTAGGGGATGGTTCGAATGTTAACCCTTCTTTATTGCGATAACCGAATAACTACATCTAATTACTTTGAGGCCCACATTAAAGTAAATCTAAAGGTGTATGTTTTTTCTTCATTTTTTATTAATGTAAGTGGGCCCTACATTAATTAAAAAATGTATGTTTAAGAGTTGTGGCTTCAGCTGCCGTCACCATTCCTCGAATCTGGGGAACCAGACGTTTAATGTACTTCTCAATCAAAGTTGCTTCCGTAGGAAACATATTGGGAAGTAAGCAAGTAAGTTCGTGAAACCGATCGGTATAAGCTAAACAATCAGCACCGACCATCGAATGATTCCAGAATTCCTCCTGGAGCTTTTGAATCTCAGTGATTGGGCAGTACTCTAACATAATCAGAGTTTTGAAATCATTCCAGCCCATTGAGTCAACTGTAGCTGAGCCCAAAGTTTTAGCCTGGGTATTCCACCAGGTTAAAGCTGATTCTTTCAATGAACAGGCATCATAAGACACCTTATGCTCCGCCAAACATTGGCTGATCTTTAGTTTTGTTTCCATCTCCTCAATCCACCTTAAGACTCCAGCCGCTCCTTCTTTACCCATGAAAGTAGGAGGGTTGCAAGAAGCAAAGTACTTGTAAGTACATCCTTGCTGTTGTGGATCAGGAACAATAGTTTTTGTGGTTGTTGCCCAGGTGGTATTAAGAGTTTCTACGTGGCCACCAGTAGCGTTATGTTCAGTGTGATCATGGTCCCCACCAGAACCCACAGTGATATGAGGTTGGTGATGTTGTGTCAAAACACCACAAGCAGATATCTGTTCTCTCACAATTCGTGCTATCATTGCTTCATTTAGTTCAGATCCACTTGCTCCTGCAGGTGGAACAGTGTTCACTTCAGGGTTCACTAGTGGAACAATATTTGTCTCCAGATTTTCAGGTGGAACCATGTTCGCTCCCGGATTGACACGTAGATCTGGATTTGATTCTATGTTCACAGGTGGGACTTGATTCAGTTCGGGGTTAGCATTATTCCTGCCAGCTTTCTTGGCTGGTCGACCTCGTTTTGGAGCCATCGTTCTGCTCATATGCAGACAAACTCAGGTCAGTTCAAGAATAATAAAAAAAATATAACCCTTGTTCAATCACATTATTTCAACCATATTCAATCATACTGAAAATTTATGTCGAAATGTGATTATAATAAATATAGTATAACTACATTGATATAGTTCAGACATGTTCTCAGTGCCCAGAAATCACACAAATGTTCGTAGTTATACTCAGTCCTGTTAATTCAATAACATGTCAAAATATTACACAGCTCACAACATTGTAATATAGATATGTTATTATACATATTTTTGATATATTAACATACAGGACACTGATAAGTTCTCACACAAAAATGTTCACATACAGTTCTTTGATACATTGCCACACCCGCAATAGATATGTTCTCGGTCAAAAATGTTCTCATAGTTCTGTGATACATTGCCATATAGGCAATAGATATGTTCTCATACAAAATGTTCTCATAGTTCTGTGTCACATTGCCATACATGCAATAGATATGTTCTCACACAAAAATGTTCTCATAGTTCTGTGTCACATTGCCGTACAGGCAATAGATATGTTATCACACAAAAATATTCTCATAGTTCTGTGATACATTGCCATACAGGCAATAGATATGTTCTCACACAAAAATGTTTTCATAGTTCTGTGACACATTGCCATACAGGAAATAGATATGTTCTCACACAAAAATGTTCTCATAGTTCTGTGATACATTTCCATACTAGCAATAGATATGTTCTCACACAAAAATGTTCTTATAGTTCTGGTTATAGTTCATACAAGTTTGACATTGTTACTTAGTTCATACATCACATACATAACACATTACACAGATAGATATACAAAAACAACCATTTTATTATCACTACCATAGTTTTGTACATCGAGAAGTTTTGACACAACAAAAGTCGAAATACATCCACACTAACAACACCTTACCCTACATTTCACAACTCGAGATCTGTATACATCAAAACATCCCACACTCACACCCAACTGATCTACCTATGTCACAAGATACGTACAATGAGATCCTAACCGATCAATCCCTCAATCACCCTTACCGCATGAAGTACGGTATGCAAGCCATCACGATAGCTATAGTGACTAACACTATAGCCAAGCACAGTAGTCTAGCCTCTAGACTCATCCCCTCAACTATCCCCATCACTACCTCTCTCATCCACACCAATCTCTCCCTCATCACTGCCACTTGCTGCCAGAATGCAGCAATCATAATCTGCCCCCAAGTCCTCCTCTATCTGTCCTCAACTGTGACTCTCCATGCTCTAGTGTCAGTATATAGAGCCTTCACCTGATCCATAAGGGTCAAGTGAGAAGTAAGGATCTCTAGTACAATCATGTGGGTATCCTCTACTGTATCTTGACACTGCTGCAGGTTCTGACGTGTCCCCTGCAAATCTTGGGTGACCTGCTGCAACTGCGCCCTTAGCTCAGCTTGATGGAAGGATTCTCCCACCTCATGGATAGTGGTAGGCACATCTCTTGGTGCCATCTGACGTCGTGGAGGTAACCCTGTAGTCTTGCGCGCTTGACCCCGCATATGTCTCAATCCATCCCAAGTCGGCACCCTCTGAGGTGAGGGGCTCTGTCTCCTCTGTGTTGATGCATCCTCAATCGGAGCCTGAGAATGTATGGGTGAAGCAGATGGGACTGGTGGTGGTGGTGGCGTAGCTGATACGTGAGGTACAGCCTGTGAAGCAGCTGTCGACGCCTCCAATGGATCAGAATCTGAGCTCGAACTAGAGCTGGGCGTATCATCAAGAATCACGTAGGGAAATCACTGATAAATGTAGCGCTCAGTTGGGTTTGCCATCGCTGTACAAACAAAAAATTAAAATCAGTACCATGAGATAAATATTGAATAATAATATTCAATATAAACATGATATGATATGTCTTCCTTTCTTAAAGCAGCTAATCGTCCTTATAGTTATTATTGTTCTGCTTGCATTAAAGTTCACTAGAATGCACACGTGTTGCGAATTTCAGTTATGCTGGCCACTTATAACGGGAATTCGTACCACCTGATTATCCTGGCCTAATTCAAAACAAGTTTTGTTTATTAGTTATGTTCGGTGCTGTCTGTGTCACTATACGAGCCTATGGTTATAGTCTAGGTATCTAAGTCCACCTCAATTCTATAACATGTGGCTCTGATACCACCCTGTCACACCCCCACCTCTCGTCACCTGAGATGATGTCATTCTGAGAAGGTTGCGGAAACATAGTGGTGATATCTCAAAGATCATGTGTGACTTACTTGATCCGATATCATAGCACACATATTAACTTAAAGTAGATATATTACAAGGATGTCGTAATCACAACCAACATTACATTATATAAACTAAGTTTATTACATTATCTGATTTATTTAATTACAGGGCTAGGCGGTACGCCTAGCGTGAGAGCTTCACTCTAGGCGGTACGCCTGGAGTCACGAAAAAAATCTGGGATTTGTTAGGCTCGCGCGGTACGCCCCGGGCCAAACGGCCACGCGGGGCGGGGCGGGGCGGTGCGCCTGGGGTCTGTTATGTCGGCAGATTTGTTTGAAAGATCAGATTGCAGGGGAACACTCAAAGTTTCTCTTCTACTCGCTTCTGCTCGATTTCCAACCGCAAAAATTCAGATTTGCAGCTCTCAAACTCTATTTTGAAGGTGACTAAACATCCGGATCGCACCAAGGAACGTTTCTGCAAGCCCTGATCGTTGTTCTACTCGCAGAAATCCGTCAGATTAAGTAACGGTTCGTTTTAACCTTCTAGCTTGATACTGGTTGATTAGATCTTGATTTTGAACGTAATGATATAGTTAGAGTTGTTGATTATTGCCTAGATGATGGCTAGGATTGATTATAAACGAATAACACGATGTTTTAACGGGTAAATCCTTGTTTTGATCCGTTGTAATGCCCGGTTTGCATGAAATCATAACTATGATTATAATGGTTTAAACCATTTGATTGTGACAATGTAGGTGATTAGTTTGATTAATCTTTGAAATGCAAGGTTAAATCCAAGTGTTTCAAACTAATCACCATTGTTGCAAAAGTCGGCCTCCAAGGCCGAGTACTCGCTCCAAGGAGTTGTTTCGAGTCCGATTACTTCATGAGTATTACCCGAGTACTCCCGCCTAGGGTCGAGTACTCCTCGATTACTCGCTACAAGGAGCTATTCCGACCTAAGAACGCCAAGCGACTTTTGCAACCTTGCTATTCACAATCATTAACATACTCACTGGAACGATTATATGATGTTTATGATAATAGTCAGATTAGTATGTTAAACTTGGTTATTAAACCTATTCTAATGCTACTGTCACACCCCGGGCCGGCGGGGTTGGATCGGAGTCCCCGCCGGGCGGAAGATTCCCGGGGTGCGATATCGAGTGTGATAATCGTGATGATCAGATTGTTTACATAGCATCGACATTGAGAATAACTAAAGCATAATGTAGCATAAATCTAAAGTTTACAAAGTTAAGATACAAATGTCATAAAATATGTGTTCCTCAAAATACTAGGTCTTCTATCTGGCATCCTAGTATGAAATCCTGAACTTTGGCTTAATCCTGTGCATCACCTGAGATAGCATGTAAGAAAACAAAGTCAACACAACGGTTGGTGAGTTCATGTAGTTTTAGTATGTGAAAATAGCTTTTGTTTATTGATTCAAAGTTTCCAAGTCTATATTGTTTGTATGCATTAGCTTCAATATGAGTTTAACAAGCCTCGTGTTTAGAAGTTTATGATAATCCCCCAAAAGCATCCTTGTATCCCCTAGGTAACAACTCTAATCTCATTAACACCACCTGTATCATCCAACTCGGTATGCTTATATATAGGGCATACCCCTGGGTCAAGCCTACGACCCGCCCAGACGACGTCCCACCACATACTAAGTCGCATAGGACATTGCTGTTAATGATAATTAAACGTCTTACCTACCCTCTCTTTCGTTTCCCGAGTATAGTTTAAGCATTTTGTTTGTAAGTTTACCCATAGCATCCGTGAGTTTATTTGAATGTTACCGGAATAGACAACTGAATGCTCGCAAGAATTCAGTAACAATCCATACCGGCCCCAGGATTTATTTGCAACTTAGGGGGAGATAAGGGATCCCCAGGATGACACAAAGTCAACGAAGGTTCACCAAAATCGTCCTAGTCACTGATCACCTGAGTAAATAGTTTGTGGGAAACACTGCATGGCAAGCACTGAGAGGCCATCAGTCCATTTCCTCGATTGAGACCATGAAGGACACCCTATGGCAAGCACTGAGAGGCCATAGTCAATGCCTTCTAGTCCCGACTGTGAAGAACACATGAAGGCAAGCACTGAGAGACCAACTATTGTTCTTACAGTCCCGACTAGGAAGAACACCTGAAGGCAAGCACTGAGAGACCAACTATTGTTCTTCCATAGCCAATAGTTTTAGCATACAAAGAGTCCAGCATTTACGTAACTTGTGCACAAGAACTAGCTTTACAACCGGTAAGGCAAGCACTGAGAGGCCAAACCGTTGTTTGAGCATGGCAATCACACAGCATTCAAGAGTTTATAGTATCCATAGATTTAAGTATTCAAAGTATATGTATGTATGTATGCATTTAGTATCCCCATAGCCTTATAGTATCCTTAGCATTTAGAGTTTACATTAGTCTTTAGCATTAAACCCATAGCATTAACAAGTAGTATAATCTCATAGCATTAGTATTAAGCATAACCAGTAGTGTTAGTTCATAGCATAAACCCGTAGTATTAGCATTTAGTTTAACCCGTAGCCTTAGTATTTAGCTTAACTCGTAGTATTAACTTGTAACATGACCTCATAGCATTAGCATCCACAATAGTATCATCAAATAGTAAATACCTTTAGCACTTAGTATTAACACATAGCTTTAGTATCCGCATGTAGTTTATGCCTTTAGCACTTGGCATAATCAGATAGCATTTAGGTTGAATAGTGTATTATGCCTTTAGCACTTGGCATAATCAAATAGCTTTGAGTTTGAATAGTGTATTATGCCTTTAGCACTTGGCATAATCAAATAGTATTTAGTTTAAATAGTGTATTATGCCTTTAGCACTTGGCATAATCAAATAGTATAAAAGCATTTTATTAAATTTAAAACACTTGTTTTAAAATGTATAACATGCTTCTCAGTCCCGAGTTAAAACCAAAATAGTTTGAAAAGGGACAATGAACTCACCTTGTAGTTGTGGTAGTTGACTTAGTCTCAAACAAGAATGCACGCGCTCTTTGTTGTAGTTGATATTGTTTTCACAATCCTGTATTGATTTCACGTTGTTTAAATTTGCAAGTATAAGTTCGTAAAGTTTTGCATGTTTATGTGTAGGTGTTAGCCCTAAAGTTGGCTAACACACGTAAGACATGGTCATGGTTCCCGTTCGGTCCCGCGTATTTGTTTTAAGCAAATGTCATTTTGAGTTGTTATCTTATAGCTTTGAACATTATTCATATGGTAATGAATTAGTTTAACAACAATCTCTTGACACATAATGTTTTGAGCTTATGCAATATGTTAAACTCATGTGGCCTAAAATGGGCGTGGACCGAACCATGTGACCAAATCATGTATTGGGCCTCCGTGTAACAAGTTGGGCCTAGGGCCGAAACCCATGGGCCTTGAGCTATTCTTGATTGATTACGAGTTGTTAGGCCCATTTGGACTGTGTGGGCCAATGAAATAGGCTATGGAAAGACAAGGACCCGGCCAAGTGTTACAAGGCCTAAGTTAACCAATGGCCTTGTGGGCCTCCCTTGGGCCGCGAAGGAATTGTTTGGGCTAGATGTAGGCCCCGGCAAGAATTGATGGGCCTGAAGTTTAAATGGCTATAGGAATCCTAATTGGGCCAGAAATAAGTTATTGGCCAAGTCTTTTGTACCTTGGCCCCAAAAGTTAGGAATTGTGCCTTAAAAGTAAGCCTTGGATTATGTTTTGTGGGCCTCGGGCTGCATCTGCTGGGCCCCTTGGATTTCATCAAGGCCCAAAGTGAAATAGGTTGTGGGCCAACATGGGCCTGATTTATTTGGGCCGGAATTAATCGTGGCCCAAAGTCAAGAAAATATGGGCCACTTAAGTGTGTGTGAGCTAAGTCTAAGGCCAATTTAGTCCAATTAGGCTAAATGATCAAAGGAACTCAAGTTGGGCCATGTTGGATCGAATTATAGATTGGGCCTGTAATGGCCCAAGGCAGTAGGGTGTTGGGCCCGCTTTGATATGACTTGGGCCGTAGGGTGCTATTGGGCCTAAATAACAAGCTGTTGGGCCAGGTGAGTCTACTGGGCCAAGAAGCTAGGCTGTTGGGCCGCAAGAATCTGTTGGGCCGAACTGTTGGGCTTTGATAATGGGCCCTAATCAAATCAGAAAGCTTTATGGACAATCAGTGAGTTTGAGGTTAATGTTGTGCCTAACTAGCTTCATGGCTTAGGGTTCTTGGCCGCATGGTACTTCTAGGGTAGCAACAAAGAGATGAACCTGATGAACTACACTTGGTTTGCTAGCATGGTCGAATAAGGTGAAGCTCACGAATGGGTGTGTCATTCGGCAGAGATAGTGGTGAATAGAAGTTGTTGGCCGAATGTGGAGATTCGAATGAAACCCTGGTCGAATGAGGTCACCACCCCCGAATGAGGGTGATGGCAACTGAAGGCTGGCGAAGGAGGCTTGGACCACGAATAGAGCAGGTCGGATGAGGGTTTTCCGAATGAGGGCATGCCGAAAGAAGATGGTCATTCGACCATCTGTACGTGCCATTCGGCCATTCGGGCTTGGCATGGTGTTCTCCTCATTTCAGGTTCCTAGTGTGTGGGTGAAGTTGAGACAGGCTAGAGGGAGTTTTCATGGTCGTTGGGTTCAAGTATGGAAGGTGGTTACCCGGTTGAGGGTCAAGGTTAACCAAAAGAACAAAAACCCTAATATTCGAAGTTTTCACAGCTCAATACCTCGATTTACAGTGGGTTTCTTTCTAGATCCGCTGTACTTTCACGTAGAGGATGATGAGAGCTTCGTGTGGGTTCAAGAATGGCTCGATTTCGTGGAGTATTGCTCAAGATATGAAGCTTTTAAGCTTCAAAAATGGTGATGGAGGCTTAGATCCGGAAATAGGGTTTCAAGAGAGAGAAGGAGAAGAAAAATGAGAGAAATACCCTCATTTAGGGTATTTATACCCCGTGTGGGTTCGGGTTCGTTTTCGTTGCTCGGTTCGCGTATTCGTTACATTTCCGGAACGTAACGCGCGTTTTTCGTAATCAAAATAAAAGAATTATTTTAGGATGATAAAATTTATAAATATTATTAGAAATTATATTAAATATCGTTGTGTACCATTTAAAAATATCGAATTATAATATTTTTACGCGTCTCGCGTATTTGCTCGCGATTTCTTAAAACAGTTTGATTTAATTTATTAAATGATGAGTTTCAAAATTGTAAAATAAGAATTATCTTATTTCTTTGAATTTATGATCGTTCGTATCTTTTATCGATTTCGTTATCGTTTCGTCAGAACGCGTCACCATCGCGCGTATTCGTTCGAATCGTCATTCGAACGAACACGACGATGGTTTTGCTTTCTGATGCTTGTTTTCTATTGTTAAGTTATTATTTCAGAACGTTAAACTATCAGAATCATTCGTACAGATCGTCACCTATACGAATAACTCATCGGTTTAGCATTCCGTAACAACAACCGTTATCGTTTCGTTTTGTTTAACCTCGCATACGTTTACACATAATAGCACATCAATAATTATCAGTTTCACTGTTCACTGTTGTCTGATGTGTTTCTGACTGTTAAACTGTAAAGTTTAATCAGATTTCAGAAACAATAGCATAATAGTTTACTGTTTAACATTACGTAGTTGACAGTACATCAATAGTTTGCTTAGTTTGTACCTGAGTTACTGTGCCGTTACTGTTCCGTTCATCGTTCCGGCGACGTTTCCGGCACAGTTGTTACAGCTACATTGTGAGATTTCATGATATTTGGGTAATCAATAACAAGGATTGATCATTTCTAAGCCATTAATCTGTCTAGAAACTGTTTTGGCATTATAATCAACAAAATTAACTATTTGGTTAATCCGAGATTATTCTGATTAATCAAGTGTGTCATCAACATTGTGTTAGGAACCTAATTCAGTGTAGGTTCCTACATTATCATACATTATATGATATAACATTAAATTAACTAATTAAATACTTAACATCAGTTTGATGACTGTTAAGACAATGTCTTTGACATTGGACGTTCAGAAAGATCTAATCAGTAAGTTAAAACATAAATAACTAATTAAACATAAACTAATGCAGACTTACACTATTATCACCAGTCTGCGAGTGATCTTGCTATATTGAGACTTCAGGTGAGTTTCGTACAACCCCTTTTCTTTTTAATCTTTTACAAACATCGGGGTAGCACTGTGAAACTTTTCAGAACTATATGATATGTGTCACTGTTATTTACGTGATTTCATTTGATTTGTTGAGAACTTGTAGATTTCATGGGATTTTGCCTGTAGAACAGAACCTTATCACAGAACTTAAAAGTCCTCATTTCTTGAACTGTATCTAGTGAACCCATGTGAGGCTGAACAGAAAACAATGATAGTACTATCGGCTGACAACCCATTTAACGGGAGCTTGCAACTCCCCTTGGTGTAAATGTTTGTTATCTGTATCCAGAACTTCTTAATGTAGTGATAGACATTAAGACAATGAGGCACCAAGATATTTACCGACGGGTAGTATCTTTGAAGAACAGTACAAAACAGTCCAAAAGGAACTAAATACGGGTCACATGGTTATCTTGAACTGAACATTGTGAGAACTTGTATTGCATATCATATTGTTGAACATGAACTTTACGAACTCACCAGCTTTGTGCTGACGTTTTAAACTTAAAACTTTTGCAGGAAAACAGTAACCATAAGGTGAGGATGCACTTTATATGGTTGTAATTAAATAAATCAGATAATGTAATAAACTTAGTTTATATAATGTAATGTTGGTTGTGATTACGACATCCTTGTAATATATTTACTTTAAGTTAATCTGTGTGCTATGATATCGGATCAAGTAAGTCACACTTGATCGCTGAGATATCACCACTATGCTTCCGACTTTTTCAGAATAACATCATCTCAGGTGACGAGAGGTGAGGGTGTGACATTAGCTCATTGATGTTGTGCAAGTTAGTAGAACAATGTTGTGTTCGCAAAACATACATAAAAAAAATCATTTTAGGGGTTTTATTAACAAATTCACTTGAACAGAATATCTGAATTTTTTTATAGTAATTAAATTATGTCGATTTCAAGGGACAGAGATTTCAAGTACAAATGATTTGCTAACTTGTGAGGATTGAATCATCCTCAAATGAAACTCATATATTATTATTAGGGCTTGATTATTTATACACCCAAAATTTTTATTTTAACACCTCACCAACATTATACACCATGTATTATAGCCCTTTATGACACCCACTAATTCAACAATGATTGATCTCGTATGCAAACTATATGAGACGTATAAGAGTACAATAATTAACACTAAGAAATCTGAAAAATAATTGTTGTCCTCTTATATGTCTCGTTTAAACCTATACAAGACGTATAAATGGTGTAAATGGCGTTAGATGGGTGTAATATGATGCTATTATTTTTGTTTTTGTTAACAAACGTTGTTGGTGATTAAAAAATATTATATGTTTCAAGTACAAGATTGGCTAACTGAAAAGAGATGCCCTGATTAATCAAATGAAAATTATATTAGATTTTGGAGACATAAGATTTAATCATGAAGAACCAAAATTATGCAAGTGGAGTAACTGGTATTCTACTTGGGCTTTCTAACATAAAAAGGCTGTTATTTGGGCTTGGACAAATGCCATCGCAAATAAAAGAAAAAAGAGTAGTTCACGGGCCTCATGCCCTCAGCCCTCATGGGGGCGGGCAGAGATGGGTAAACCGGTTTTTTTTAAACAGATTCCGGTTCTAGAACCAGTTCCTGTCAACAAAGTCAACAACCGGTTTCGGTTTTTTGCCGGTTCCGGTTCCGATTTCTCTGAGAACCCGGAACTGCCCGTACCCACCGGGTCGGGTACAAACCGGTTCCTGTTCCGAAACCGTTTTTTTGCCCACCTCTAGGGGCGGGGGGCTATTTTTTCTTAATTCTTTATTTTATTTTATTGGTTCAAACAAGAATTATATTATATATACTTTATCTGGAAGTGTCGATGCTTTTCAACGAGAGTTCCTTTCTTTACAAGTTCAGTAGATATAACTTCCAGTGAGAAATGTTAGTTATAAGTATTATTTAATTATCTTTATTTAAACAAATATTACTATTAAATCTAAATAGTTTGTTAACTAATTACAATCAAAATGATAAATACGGTACAAATATTAGATAATGTACGGACATGTTATATGTTTGCGAATAACACGCAAAATTTTTGTGATTGTTTGAGTTCAAAATTATATAAATGTTCGTCAGAAAATTGCGATCAAATTAATATAAGTATGATTGTTATCTGATAATATAAGAAAATGTTACAATTATATGAATATTAAAAATATTTGAATAAAATAACATGGATATAAAATTAAGAGTTCAAACTTCATGGTTAAAAATAAAACATTTGAAAAGTAATTGAAAATTGTTTTATCTGCTTCTTGGCTTTATTCTTTTGAAGCAGTTTCCTTTTTTTTTTCCTCAAACCGCCTCTATAAATCATTGCACAAACGCCCCTAAAAATCATTAAAAACCACGGCTAAAAATCCATACACTCAACCTCGTTAAAAAACTATAAACCGTGTCTAATAATCAAAAATCATCTCAACCGTGGCAAAAAAAATCCCTCAAACCGCGTCTAAAAATCACTCTCAAACCACCTCAAAAAAGTTACAAACCGCATCTAATAATCCAAAATCATCTCAATGTTTAATTTTACTGCTCACTCGTAATGATTTATTTATAGTAACTAGGGGTTTACCCGTGAGTTGCGGCGGGATTTCCTACACTATTTCGAATATCATAACATAGACAAAATCCCATATATCAAAGTGTAGATATATCACAGTTGTCGCTCTGATCTAAAACCATAAAGTGTAGTCGTTATAAACATGTCTTTTATATCATAAAAAAATGTTGTGCTTCCTATATGACAACCGTTGTGATATGTTTTTATATATGTATTTTGAAAAACAAAATTGTAAGCCATATCACTCTGCCATACGGATATTTGATCACAATAGCAGTGATAACATTGCAAACATCAAAACACATATAAAAACCAGCCGTAACGACTGTCAATTTGTTTGACATATGTATTATCTGATGTACATTCTGACCAAAAATTTAAAGATGAACCATACCATCTTGCTGTACAACATCACATATATCAAAATGCAGATAAAAATCGATCGCAAAACAAGAAATAAAACATTATTTAATTACTAATATTATCAAAGTACTGTTATTATTAAATTAAAATACGAAATTACTTTTGAAATGGTAAAAATAAGGAAATCATGATCCAAATTTCTTTTGCAGCGATTCGAAAAAGAAAATTTTCAATTTTCCAAACGGTAGTAAAGAAAAAGAAAATAAAATAATTGCCTTTGCCAAGATTTACGGAAAAAAAAACTAATAATAACAATAAACATGCCAACCTATTATACTAACATTAATTATTTTCTTTACCTGTATCTTTTGCAGTTGTAGAGAAGAAAAATAAAAAGTTTTTAACAGCGGTTGAAGCGGTCAAGGCGTCAACCTGTATTTTTCAGAGCGGTTCATAAAAATTGTTTTGAAACAATATCTTCTCATATGTATTGAAGCGGTTAGAATTATTTAATTAATATCACTGTCCGCAATCATTACCTTCCCTAATTGTATATTTTCAGAGCGGTTCATAAAAATTGTTTTGAAACAATATCTTCTCATATGTATTGAAGCGGTTAGAATTATTTAATTAATATCACTGTCCGCAATCATTACCTTCCCTAATTGTATATATAGTAATGTATGGTTAGGATTTTTTTAATTAGTATCACTATTCACTCGCAATCATTATCTTTCCTAATTGTATATATAGTAATTGTAGATAGAATCATAGAAGTGCACAAATTAATTAACTAGTCAAAATTCGGTTTCAGATTAACCGAACGGGTAACCGGTGAAAACAGTTTGATCAAAGCTGGTTCAGATAATTACTAGTTTTTCTAACTCTATAACCCAAATCGATCTAGTAACCGAACCGGTTAACCTCCAGTTAACTTTTTTTTTTCTTCAACCGAACTAGTTGACATGCTTGTTCATTTGGAACCTTAAAGAGGGTCAAACTGCAAGTTTTGACCAATTCATTAACCGAAATACAAAAACGGGTTTCTAAATGGTTTAAAATGCGCAGATGAGATGGCGTAGGTTTTTACTTTTAAGGGCCATATTATGAGTTCAAAACCCATTCACTACTTAGTTATTTTTGTTTTCCATTTAGATATCCATTACATATATTTTTTATACCTAAAAAAGTTTTACACATACGCAATCATAATAGGAAAATAAACTAATTTTTGGATTGATTTTAACGGGTTATCAATGGTTATCGTTGAAAATAAGTGTTGATATTTCAACACCCAGTATATGTGTGTGTATGTTTGATGATTTTTTTATACATGTACAAGCTGTCTTTGTTTTTGTGTTTGTGCAAATTTATTTTCATTTAAGATCTTACAACAGTATAATTTGTTATCACATTAAATAAATATTTAAAGTGTAAAGCAAAATTACACTTGTTTTAAATGGCAGGATCCGTTGTTAACGCATCTTATGGAAAACCAATTAACTCCGATAAGACCAGACCAAATCAAAACTCATGTAATATATGTGTTTCTAATGTTAGTGTGTGTGTATGGAATTAATAAAATGAAAACCCATTTTAGTGTGAAAACTAGACAAAATCATGTAAAAAAACGTACTTTTTTTTGAATTTTTTTTACATGTTTGTAACATTATTGGCACATTTTTATAAAAATCAACAAAACGCCGACCAAATATTTAAAAAAAATATTTTTTCTAAACCCATGTAAAACATACGTAATCCTGCGTCAGATCTGACGAATTTTTTTACGTTTTGTTACGTATGTTTTACATGGTTTTATAAAATATTTTTTCAAAAATATCTGGTCGGCGATTTTTTTTATTTTTTTATAAAAATGTATTCAATAGTGTTACAAACCTGTAAAAACAATTTCATTAAAAAAAACGTTTTTTACATGATTTTTACATGTTTTTCATAGTTTTCACACTAAAGAGGGGGTTTCAAATTATGTATTCCTTATATATATATACTAGCATAGAAACCCGTGTATTATACGGGTTGAATAGTTAAACATTAAACTCTTAAATTTATACACAATTTTTATTATTTAAATAAACTAACTGCTAAATAAATAGAACTAAAATTGAATCTTATATAACAAATCTAGGAAAATTTCTTTGTATGCAACTTTGAATGTAGCATTTGTAGGTTTATTCTCCTTATCTAGAACTAAAAACTGCAAACCATCTCTACTCTTGACTCCAGATAATTCGACTTGAAGCTGGCCATGTGTAAAAACTGGTTGTTTCAAGTATAGCCCAACCCTGGACAGGGATTGTCCCCAACTCTTGTTAATCATCGTTGCAAAACATATGGCAAGTGGAAACTGTCTTAGTTGAAACTTTAAGAGAACTGTTGCATCTAAAGGTGTAAGGTTTATTCTTAGAAAAAAATGTTCGATAACAAATATTATAGGAACTATTGTATCTGATAATGATGGAAACTCCTTCGGTCGCGAGCTGTCCTCTCATCCCCACTTGTTCTCTGACTCCGATCGAGATGATAGCAATTGGAGCAGTGGTTGATCTCCGTCACAGTCCCAGCCGCCTCCACCACCCGCCATCTGTGACAATCTGACTTTTCGGATTAACCTTGTTAACTGAAAATGGTTAGATCATAGGCCCATTAAGGGTAAGGAAGGCCCATTAAGGTTATGGAAAGCCCATTAAGGTTAAGGAAGGCCCATTAAGGTTAAGGAAGGCCCATTAAGGTTAAGGAAGGCCCAATAAGACCAAGGTAGGCCCAATAGAGCCAAAGAAGGCCCAGTAAGACCAAAGTAGGCCCAAATGGTATTTAAGAAGCCCAATTGGGTTAATTTAGCCAAAAATGTTCTAATTGGTTTAATTAGTATAAATCCGGCAATTCGCGGTTAACTTAGTTAATCAGAAATTAACCGAAATGGGGGGAATCATTTAACATCAAATTAGAAGGATGGAAATTGATCAGAAACAGTCTTAGAATGTTAAAACTTCAAGGATCAGGATTTCAATTCGATAAAAGACTCAATTTTGACTTTGAGAGTCAAAATTAGGTTGAATAAGTGGGTAAAATCGAAATTGATCAAATTCGAGATTGTAACTGCAAAATTATCATTCATAATCATTGTAATAATGATTATAAACCGTTTGTATACGTTTTAATCCATTAAGACATCGATTTAATCATGAAACGATTCAAGGATGTCGAAACCGTTACTATTAGTAGCCAAACTCCTATAAATTGGTTAAAATTAGCACAATTGAAGCTTTGGAAACTTCAATCGGTACCCTTAGAAGCTGTGGAAAACAATAATTGATTTCCAGAAGGTATAGATAGAAGAATTCAATCGGAGAGGGCCGACACTTAAGCCATAAGTCGATCTATATCAATTCGAAGCTAAACCAGGTAATAATCTACTTCTACACGATCTAAAACAACCGACTAGTTATATCCCCAAGTTAATTTCAGGTTTTAACAACGGATTAATAACCTTCGATTTCTAGGGTTCTTAATATAGTCCGATTTGGGGATTCCGATCGGGATGGGTATAAAAATGAAATTCAATAATACCATCAGTTTCAGAAACCTTCGAATAAACTAATCTATGTTTCAATTTCATAAAACCTTAACGAATTGATGGAGTTCGATTCTAGGGTTCATGTTGCCAAGAGATTTTGGGGGTTTTGGTTCAAATAAGGTTGTTAGTTAAATTACTTTACATGGTCAGTTTCAGAAGACTCCGATTATGCTAGTTGTCATGCTAATTTCATTATAGAATAGCGAATTGATCGAATTCGATATTAGGGTTCATGTTGGGAAACTGATTTGGGGATTTAGTAGCAAATGAGTTGAATAATCAAATTAAATGTTGTGGTTAGTTTCAGAGAGTTCCGATGAAACTAAGATATGAATCAATTTCATTTCAATATAATGAATTGATTAAGAACACGATCTAGGGTTCTTATGTTAGACGATGTTGGGGGATTCGGCTGTGGGGAGTTTAAAAATTAAATCAAATGGTGTTAGCAGGTTCAGAAATCACCGATTATCAATAACCATATATCAATTTCATAATATTATTACAAATCGTTAGGTTTTGAATGGGGGATTTAAGAACTTGAGTTCGAATAGGTTAATGCTCGATTTATCGGGATATAATGATGTATAGTTTGAATTAAGACCATCTATAAGTTCGGTTGAAACTCAGAAACATAAACCCTATGGTTTTAGATTTGATCGGGATCGAATTCGTGGTCAAATTGGGTGTGCATGCTTCGGCTATAGAATATCAAAGGGAAACCGACCCATGTAAGCTTAAAACAATTAATTTATGAAGTCTGTTGCGATACCCTAGCGGGCTGAGTTGGTAGAGTGTGTGTGTTGCGATCAGGAGGTCGCGGGTTCGAGCCATGGGGTGGCCGGGTTTTTGAAAAAAATACCATTTTAGGTATTTTTGTAATATATTTCGCATACGAACTCCGTTTCGATCCATTCAAGTTGCGTTGGAACCGTAACGGGAATACGAACGTATTAGAATAATAAAATTCATATTTTAATCCGAAAACGAAATCGCGTATAATTACGTTTAATTAAATAAAATCGTATAGGATTTTATTTAAACGATTTCAAAAGCATGCGTACTTTCGTATGCACATTCTTAACACTCTAGCATACGTGTGTTGACGCGTATGTGATTTCAAGCACAAAACGATTATCCGAATGACTTTAAGTTATTATTAAACCACAGATTCTTCGTAGAGGATTTCTACGCGAGTGCACAAGTGTTTGATCATTCTGCAATACTCAAAGGTGCGTACACGGCCCTTTCTTATTTTAAACTGTTTTGGGGGAGAAAACATGTGCAACAAACTATTTTTAGATACATATCACTTGCATGAGTTAGCTGTTTACATTATGTGACAACATAGCAATTGAAAGTCCTTACACACCTCGAACCGTTTAGTTTGCCGTAGCGCAAAGCGTGGTAGTTGGAAATAGATCTATTAGGTTTGACAAACCTCACCTGGTAGATGGGATCTACGCAGGTGTTTGACTGACCAAACAAAATTTTACTATTGTTGTGCTAGACAATAGTGGCAAGGCAAAAACATGCTATAGCATGGCAATTCGTCAGCTTCGGTGTCGAACACTTATGTAAATAGTTTATATGACTAGCTATCATGACTGTGCATGTGTGATTATGTTATCTACAAACTTGATATTCAAACTGTTGTTTTGAACATTGTGAATGATTAAAACCTGTGTTATGCACCAACCTTTGTGTTGACTTGATTTACATGTTTTCTCAGGACGCTAAGGCGCGCATTAAAGCCGGCATGGACTAGGAGATAGAGTCGCATGCATTTTAAACATTTTGGATATTTGAATTTGAACATTTGGAACTTTGTATTGTATTTTACATTTTTCAACTGTTACTGGTTTTATAACGCTTCCGCAACTTTTTGAAAACTCTGATATTATGTTTTTAAGACTAAAGTATGATTTGAAATTCATATAGAGGTCTTCGCTATGTCTAATGATCTGAGATCCTGGTTTGTCACGTTCCCAAACGGTATGGTTCCGTTAGTTAGAAATTGGGGGTGTGACAGATTGGTATCAGAGCCATTGGTTATAGCGAACTAGGTTTGCATTTGTAGGCTTAGACTATGACTGTTAGACATTAGACACATATGTTTACACACATTGCTTAGAAATTACATATGACATTATGTAATTGACTTGTTTACACATTCCATGGCACTGCACTTACATATGGTATTATGTAACAGGCATGGCATCATCATCAGTACCGTACATTTATATTGATGACTCTGAGGACGAGGAACCGATAGTTCCAGCACCACCGTCATCACCACCACCACCTATTCCATCTCCTCCACCATATGAGATGGATGACTCAGATCCGGAGGAGGATCCGGAGGAGGACCCAGACGAGGATCCCGAGGAGGATCCAGATGAGGACCCGGATGAGGATCCGGAGGAGGAGCCAGTGGAGGGCACTCAGCAGATCCCTGCTGAGGGACCTTCTACACATCCACCACCAGTACTAGATGCTCCTGAGCCTAAGAGGCAAAGGACGGACGCTGAGGAGATAGCCAAACTGCGCGAGGATTTGTACGAGGCAGAAGATAGGATCGCACAACACTCTCAGGAACAATGGGATGCTAATGAGAGGCAAGAGGAACTTGCCCATCTGGTTCATGATATGCGGAATGGGATGATTAATTTGATTGATCGTCTCGAAGCTTCAGAGAACCGAGCTGAGTTCTTGGAGGACAGGATAGAAGCCTTAGAGGATTTAGTGGCCTCTGAGAATGAGGAAGAGGATGAAGAGGAAGAAGGGGAGGAACCAGCACCAGTTGTTGATTCCGATCCTGAATCCACAGTTGAGGACGATTGATTTTTCTTTTCTTGTTTGTTTAAACTTATTAGGAACGGGTTGTGTTCCTACATTAGTAGTTTGAAAACTTATGTTTTATTTCAAAAGTATTGTACTCAAATCAAAGTTTCTATCTATTGAAGAATTATTATCTATTCCCAACAGTTGTGTTGATTTATATTATCTGTTGTGTTTGTTATTTTACTTACACATGTTACATTAGACTTTGCAAGCATGCTAACACTTCTTGTAAATAGGAAACTAATGGCTGAGGGAAACGTTCACATGACAGTCGCTGAGCTCAACGAGCTAATTAACAACAGAGTCGCTGAGGCAATCGCACAGTATGCTCAGACACACAACACAGGACCACAGGGTCCAGCTGGGGGATTGGTTAACCCACAAGTTTGCACGTTCAAGATGTTCTTGGACTGTAAACCACACAATTTCAAAGGGTCGGAGGGGGCCATAGGACTCCTTCGGTGGATTGAAAAGGCGGAGTCTATGTTTGAAATGTGCAACTGCCCTGACGAAAGCAAGGTGAAGTTTGCTACGGGAACATTGGAGGGTCCAGCATTAACTTGGTGGAACTCAAATGTTCAGACTCTGGGATTGGAAGAGGCTAATGCCTTGACATGGAACAACTTCAAAACTTTACTGCAAGAGGAGTACTGTCCTCGCAGTGAAATGCAGAAGTTAGAGGAGGAATATTGGCACCTCAAGATGGAGGGGTCAAATATTGAAGAGTACACGACCAGGTCACATGAGTTGGCCAGACTGCTACCACACATGGCTACTCCAGCCAGCAAGTGGATTGAAAGATACATTGGAGGACTAGTGCCTCAGATCCAGGGGTTGGTTACTTCAGCAAATCCCACCACCATTCAACAAGCTGTTCGTTTAGCGCATCAGCTTACTGATCAGGCAGTGTTACAAGGGACTCTGCCTAAACGAACATCTGCCACCAAGGTGGGAGACCATAAAAGAAAGTGGGAAGGTAACAATTCCAAGGGTCACAACCAACAATCATATCAGCAAAACCGGAAGCAAGACTCAAACAAGTCTTATCATAATTCAAGCAGTGGTCAGCAATCGTCATCATCGGGGGGTTATATTGGCAAACACCCCAAGTGCAACAGGTGTGGGTATCATCATGCAGGTAATCAGTGTGATAGAGCTAAGTGCCAGAGGTGTGGCAAGATTGGACATGCGGCTAAGGATTGTCGCGGGGAGCTACAGAACAACCACAACAACCAGAATAATAACCAGAACAACGCACAGAAGGGTTGTTATGAGTGTGGCAAGATGGGACACTTCAAGAAGGATTGCCCACAACTCAAGAAAAGTGGGGAGAATAATAATGCAACAGGCAACGGCAACGGCAATGGTAATGGTAATGGCACCAACAACAACAATAATAACAACAACAATGGTGCTAGAGGCAGGGCGTTTGTGATTGGAGGACGTCAGGCACGGGAGGATCCCAACATCGTTACGGGTACGTTCCTCTTAAATAATCACTATGCCTCTATGTTATTTGACACTGGTGCCGACCGGAGTTTTGTATCTAGTTCACTTGCTAAGTTGCTAAATGTTAGTCCCACTGCCTTAGATAGTCCATACACTGTGGAATTAGCTGATGGTAAGTTGATTGTAGTGGAACATATTCTTAAGGGATGTATCCTTGATTTGATGGGTCAAACATTAGAGATTGATCTTATGCCTATTGCCTTAGGCAGTTTTGATGTAGTTATTGGCATGGACTGGTTGTCCAAAAACCAGGCTGAAATCGTATGCCATGAAAAGATTGTTCGCATACCTCTTCCGCAGGGAGAGACATTATATGTACAAGGCGAGAAGAGCAGTACGCCACTGCGTCTCATATCTTGTATGAAAGCACACAAATGTCTGCGGAAAGGTCATACGGCAGTTATAGCACTTATTACTGAAAAGCCAGTAGCTGAGAAGAAGATTGAAGATATACCTGTAGTTTGTGAATTTCCGGAGTATTTCCAGAAGACTTGCCGGGATTACCGCCTATCAGACAGGTGGAATTCCGAATCGATCTTACACCAGATGCAGCACCGATAGCTAGGGCGCCTTATCGACTTGCACCGTCAGAGATGCAAGAGTTATCTACACAATTGCAAGAGTTGTTGGATAAGGGTTTCATACGACCTAGTTTTTCACCGTGGGGAGCTCCAGTTTTATTTGTCAAGAAAAAGGACGGGACTTTCCGTATGTGTATCGATTACCGGGAATTGAACAAGGTTACTATCAAAAACCGGTATCCGTTACCCAGAATTGACGATCTGTTCGATCAGTTGCAAGGTTTGAGTTACTACTCGAAGATTGATCTCAGGTCTGGTTATCATCAACTAAGAGTCCAGGAGGAGGATATTCCAAAGACAGCATTCAGAACGCGCTATGGCCATTATGAGTTCTTGGTCATGCCATTTGGGTTGACAAACGCTCCAGCTGTATTCATGGATCTCATGAATCGTGTTTGTAAACCTTATCTTGATAAGTTTGTCATTGTTTTCATTGATGACATTCTCATCTATTCACAATCTGAGGAGGAACACGCTGAACATCTTCGATTACTGCTAGAGCTATTGAAACAAGAACAATTGTACGCTAAGTTCTCGAAATGTGATTTCTGGATGCGTGAAGTACAATTTCTGGGTCATATAGTTAATGAAAAGGGTATACATGTTGATCCAGCGAAGATTGAAGCGATTAAGAATTGGGAAGCACCAAAGACCCCTACCGAGGTACGACAATTCCTTGGTTTGGCGGGTTACTACCGACGATTCATTGAGGGATTCTCAAAGATCGCTCAACCACTTACAGCTCTTACGCACAAGGGAACGAAGTATAACTGGACGGATAAACAGGAAGCTGCATTCCAGTTATTGAAACAGAAACTCTGTAGTGCACCGATTCTGTCCTTACCGGAAGGGACGGAAGACTTTGTGGTGTATTGTGATGCATCTGCACAAGGTTTGGGATGTGTGTTGATGCAACGTGATAAAGTGATTGCTTATGCTTCCAGACAACTAAGAACGCACGAAAAGAATTACACTACTCATGACTTGGAGTTAGGGCAGTGGTTTTTGCTTTGAAGATTTGGAGGCATTACTTGTATGGAACTAAGTGTACTATTTACACTGATCATAAGAGTTTGCAACATATCTTTGATCAGAAGGAACTTAATATGAGGCAACGACGATGGGTTGAGTTGTTGAACGACTACGAATGCGCGATTAAGTATCACCCGGGAAAAGCTAATGTAGTAGCTGACGCTCTGAGCAGAAAAGACACAACAGGAACAAGACGAGTTCGTGCACTTATGATGACAATACATACTGACTTACCTGACAAGGTGCACAGTGCTCAGATTGAGGCCTTGAAAAAGGAAAACTTAGTACCGGAATCCTTACGAGGAATGGAAGAACAATTGGATGTTAAACCTGATGGAATTCGTTATTTCATTAATCGAATGTGGATACCTTTGTATGGAGGTTTAAGGGAACTCGTGATGGATGAAGCACACAAGTCCAGATATTCAGTCCATCCGGGATCAGACAAGATGTATCATGATTTGAAGGCACTGTATTGGTGGCCTCACATGAAAGCTGATATTGCTAAGTACGTTAGCAAATGTTTGACTTGTTCGAAAGTCAAAGTTGAATACCAGAAGCCATCTGGTTTACTGCAACAACCAGAGATACCGATGTGGAAATGGGAACAGATTTCGATGGACTTCATTACTAAGTTACCCCGTACACCGAGTGGTTGTGATACGATATGGGTAATTGTCGATCGATTAACGAAATCTGCACACTTCTTAGCAATCAAGGAAACTGATAAGATGGAGAAACTGACTCGCATTTACATCAAGGAAGTGGTAGCACGGCATGGCGTGCCAATCTCTATCATATCAGATCGGGATGCCCGATTTACTTCCAACTTTTGGAAATCTCTTCATAAGTCATTGGGGACTCGCTTGGATATGAGTACCGCCTATCATCCACAGACCGACGGTCAAAGTGAACGAACGATTCAAACGCTCGAGGATATGTTACGAGCTTGTGTAATTGACTTTGGTGATAGCTGGGAGAATCATTTACCGTTAGTGGAATTCTCTTACAACAATAGTTATCATACAAGTATTCAAGCAGCACCGTTTGAAGCTTTGTATGGTCGCAAATGTCGTTCACCAGTTTGTTGGGCTGAAATTGGTGACAGTCAGATAACAGGTCCTGAACTGGTGCACGAGACGACAGAGAAGATAGTTCAAATCCGGAACCGTATGGCAGCGGCCCGGGATCGACAGAAGAGTTATGCTGACAAACGTCGCAAGCCGTTGGAATTTCAAGTAGGAGATCGAGTTCTTCTAAAGGTATCACCTTGGAAAGGTGTGATACGATTCGGCAAGCGCGGGAAGCTTAGTCCACGTTACGTAGGACCTTTTGAGATTCTGAAAAGGATTGGTCCGGTTGCGTATCAACTCAAACTATCGGATGAACTCAGTGGAGTTCATGATGTATTTCATGTGTCGAACTTAAAGAAATGTCTTTCTGATGAGACATTGATTGTACCGTTGGAAGAAATACAAGTAGATGAACAGTTACGATTCATTGAAGAACCGGCAGAAATCATGGACCGGAGGTCAAACAACTGAAGCAAAGCAAGATTCCGATAGTCAAAGTTCGATGGAATTCAAGACGTGGTCCTGAATTCACATGGGAACGGAAAGATCAAATGATGAAGAAATATCCTCATCTATTCAAAACAGCTACTGCTAACACTGAGAGCGCACGTTAAATTTCGGGACGAAATTTCCTTCAACAAGGGGATGACGTGATGCTTCACACATCAACACTGCAAATTTCAAACTGTAAGCACAAACATTTTATTTATTCAATTGATTTTGTTACAAACATTTGTGCTACATATTTTATGTGCTACATTTCATATGTTACATGTTATGGTAGTACATACATGATTGGTTACACACATTTTGCTATGTGCGGGGTTGCATAGTACAAACGGTTATAGACACTCACTATGTGTGAGGTTACACAACACAGTACGATCAAACACAAACAGTCACGGTTAGGTGAACTAACTAGTGTACACGCAAACAGTCACATTGAACGATCACATTTAGTTGTGATGTTGAAAGCAATTAGACTTTGTGTGTGAGTACACACAAGCACACAGAATGATCAAATCACACTAACACGCACAATCTGAACTCGTAAGTAGTTTCCTAACTACTCTTAACACTTACAAATTTTCGGGACGAAAATTCCTTCAACAAGGGGATGATGTGACAATCTGACTTTTCGGATTAACCTTGTTAACTGAAAATGGTTAGATCATAGGCCCATTAAGGTTAAGGAAGGCCCATTAAGGTTAAGGAAAGCCCATTAAGGTTAAGGAAGGCCCATTAAGGTTAAAGAAGGCCCATTAAGGTTAAGGAAGGCCCAATAAGACCAAGGTAGGCCCAATAGAGCCAAAGAAGGCCCAGTAAGACCAAAGTAGGCCCAAATGGTATTTAAGAAGCCCAATTGGGTTAATTTAGCCAAAAATGTTTTAATTGGTTTAATTAGTATAAATCCGGCAATTCGCGGTTAACTTAGTTAATCAGAAATTAACCGAAATGGGGGAATCATTTAACATCAAATTAGAAGGATGGAAATTGATCAGAAACAGTCTTAGAATGTTAAAACTTCAAGGATCAGGATTTCAATTCGATAAAAGACTCAATTTTGACTTTGAGAGTCAAAATTAGGTTGAATAAGTGGGTAAAATCGAAATTGATCAAATTCGAGATTGTAACTGCAAAATTATCATTCATAATCATTGTAATAATGATTATAAACCGTTTGTATACGTTTTAATCCATTAAGACATCGATTTAATCATGAAACGATTCAAGGATGTCGAAACCGTTACTATTAGTAGCCAAACTCCTATAAATTGGTTAAAATTAGCACAATTGAAGCTTTGGAAACTTCAATCGGTACCCTTAGAAGCTGTGGAAAACAATAATTGATTTCCAGAAGGTGTAGATAGAAGAATTCAATCGGAGAGGGCCGACACTTAAGCCATAAGTCGATCTATATCAATTCGAAGCTAAACCAGGTAATAATCTACTTCTACACGATCTAAAACAACCGACTAGTTATATCCCCAAGTTAATTTCAGGTTTTAACAACGGATTAATAACCTTCGATTTCTAGGGTTCTTAATATAGTCCGATTTGGGGATTCCGATCGGGATGGGTATAAAAATGAAATTCAATAATACCATCAGTTTCAGAAACCTTCGAATAAACTAATCTATGTTTCAATTTCATAAAACCTTAACGAATTGATGGAGTTCGATTCTAGGGTTCATGTTGCCAAGAGATTTTGGGGGTTTTGGTTCAAATAAGGTTGTTAGTTAAATTACTTTACATGGTCAGTTTCAGAAGACTCCGATTATGCTAGTTGTCATGCTAATTTCATTATAGAATAGCGAATTGATCGAATTTGATATTAGGGTTCATGTTGGGAAACTGATTTGGGGATTTAGTAGCAAATGAGTTGAATAATCAAATTAAATGTTGTGGTTAGTTTCAGAGAGTTCCGATGAAACTAAGATATGAATCAATTTCATTTCAATATAATGAATTGATTAAGAACACGATCTAGGGTTCTTATGTTAGACGATGTTGGGGGATTCGGCTGTGGGGAGTTTAAAAATTAAATCAAATGGTGTTAGAAGGTTCAGAAATCACCGATTATCAATAACCATATATCAAATTCATAATATTATTACAAATCGTTAGGTTTTGAATGGGGGATTTAAGAACTTGAGTTCGAATAGGTTAATGCTCGATTTATCGGGATATAATGATGTATAGTTTGAATTAAGACCATCTATAAGTTCGGTTGAAACTCAGAAACATAAACCCTATGGTTTTAGATTTGATCGGGATCGAATTCGTGGTCAAATTGGGTGTGCATGCTTCGGCTATAGAATATCAAAGGGAAACCGACCCATGTAAGCTTAAAACAATTAATTTATGAAGTCTGTTGCGATACCCTAGCGGGCTGAGTTGGTAGAGTGTGTGTGTTGCGATCAGGAGGTCGCGGGTTCGAGCCATGGGGTGGCCGGGTTTTTGAAAAAAATACCATTTTAGGTATTTTTGTAATATATTTCGCATACGAACTCCGTTTCGATCCATTCAAGTTGCGTTGGAACCGTAACGGGAATACGAACGTATTAGAATAATAAAATTCATATTTTAATCCGAAAACGAAATCGCGTATAATTACGTTTAATTAAATAAAATCGTATAGGATTTTATTTAAACGATTTCAAAAGCATGCGTACTTTCGTATGCACATTCTTAACACTCTAGCATACGTGTGTTGACGCGTATGTGATTTCAAGCACAAAACGATTATCCGAATAACTTTAAGTTATTATTAAACCACAGATTCTTCGTAGAGGATTTCTACGCGAGTGCACAAGTGTTTGATCATTCTGCAATACTCAAAGGTGCGTACACGGCCCTTTCTTATTTTAAACTGTTTTGGGGGAGAAAACATGTGCAACAAACTATTTTTAGATACATATCACTTGCATGAGTTAGCTGTTTACATTATGTGACAACATAGCAATTGAAAGTCCTTACACACCTCGAACCGTTTAGTTTGCCGTAGCGCAAAGCGTGGTAGTTGGAAATAGATCTATTAGGTTTGACAAACCTCACCTGGTAGATGGGATCTACGCAGGTGTTTGACTGACCAAACACAATTTTACTATTGTTGTGCTAGACAATAGTGGCAAGGCAAAAAACATGCTATAGCATGGCAATTCGTCAGCTTCGGTGTCGAACACTTATGTAAATAGTTTATATGACTAGCTATCATGACTGTGCATGTGTGATTATGTTATCTACAAACTTGATATTCAAACTGTTGTTTTGAACATTGTGAATGATTAAAACCTGTGTTATGCACCAACCTTTGTGTTGACTTGATTTACATGTTTTCTCAGGACGCTAAGGCGCGCATTAAAGCCGGCATGGACTAGGAGATAGAGTCGCATGCATTTTAAACATTTTGGATATTTGAATTTGAACATTTGGAACTTTGTATTGTATTTTACATTTTTCAACTGTTACTGGTTTTATAACGCTTCCGCAACTTTTTGAAAACTCTGATGTTATGTTTTTAAGACTAAAGTATGATTTGAAATTCATATAGAGGTCTTCGCTATGTCTAATGATCTGAGATCCTGGTTTGTCACGTTCCCAAACGGTATGATTCCGTTAGTTGAAATTGGGGGTGTGACAGATTGGTATCAGAGCCATTGGTTATAGCGAACTAGGTTTGCATTTGTAGGCTTAGACTATGACTGTTAGACATTAGACACATATGTTTACACACATTGCTTAGAAATTACATATGACATTATGTAATTGACTTGTTTACACATTCCATGGCACTGCACTTACATATGGTATTATGTAACAGGCATGGCATCATCATCAGTACCGTACATTTATATTGATGACTCTGAGGACGAGGAACCGATAGTTCCAGCACCACCGTCATCACCACCACCACCTATTCCATCTCCTCCACCATATGAGATGGATGACTCAGATCCGGAGGAGGATCCGGAGGAGGACCCAGACGAGGATCCCGAGGAGGATCCAGATGAGGACCCGGATGAGGATCCGGAGGAGGAGCCAGTGGAGGGCACTCAGCAGATCCCTGCTGAGGGACCTTCTACACATCCACCACCAGTACTAGATGCTCCTGAGCCTAAGAGGCAAAGGACGGACGCTGAGGAGATCGCCAAACTGCGCGAGGATTTGTACGAGGCAGAAGATAGGATCGCACAACACTCTCAGGAACAATGGGATGCTAATGAGAGGCAAGAGGAACTTGCCCATCTGGTTCATGATATGCGGAATGGGATGATTAATTTGATTGATCGTCTCGAAGCTTCAGAGAACCGAGCTGAGTTCTTGGAGGGCAGGATAGAAGCCTTAGAGGATTTAGTGGCCTCTGAGAATGAGGAAGAGGATGAAGAGGAAGAAGGGGAGGAACCAGCACCAGTTGTTGATTCCGATCCTGAATCCACAGTTGAGGACGATTGATTTTTCTTTTCTTGTTTGTTTAAACTTATTAGGAACGGGTTGTGTTCCTACATTAGTAGTTTGAAAACTTATGTTTTATTTCAAAAGTATTGTACTCAAATCAAAGTTTCTATCTATTGAAGAATTATTATCTATTCCCAACAGTTGTGTTGATTTATATTATCTGTTGTGTTTGTTATTTTACTTACACATGTTACATTAGACTTTGCAAGCATGCTAACACTTCTTGTAAATAGGAAACTAATGGCTGAGGGAAACGTTCACATGACAGTCGCTGAGCTCAACGAGCTAATTAACAACAGAGTCGCTGAGGCAATCGCACAGTATGCTCAGACACACAACACAGGACCACAGGGTCCAGCTGGGGGATTGGTTAACCCACAAGTTTGCACGTTCAAGATGTTCTTGGACTGTAAACCACACAATTTCAAAGGGTCGGAGGGGGCCATAGGACTCCTTCGGTGGATTGAAAAGGCGGAGTCTATGTTTGAAATGTGCAACTGCCCTGACGAAAGCAAGGTGAAATTTGCTACGGGAACATTGGAGGGTCCAGCATTAACTTGGTGGAACTCAAATGTTCAGACTCTGGGATTGGAAGAGGCTAATGCCTTGACATGGAACAACTTCAAAACTTTACTGCAAGAGGAGTACTGTCCTCGCAGTGAAATGCAGAAGTTAGAGGAGGAATATTGGCACCTCAAGATGGAGGGGTCAAATATTGAAGAGTACACGACCAGGTCACATGAGTTGGCCAGACTGCTACCACACATGGCTACTCCAGCCAGCAAGTGGATTGAAAGATACATTGGAGGACTAGTGCCTCAGATCCAGGGGTTGGTTACTTCAGCAAATCCCACCACCATTCAACAAGCTGTTCGTTTAGCGCATCAGCTTACTGACCAGGCAGTGTTACAAGGGACCCTACCTAAACGAACATCTGCCACCAAGGTGGGAGACCATAAAAGAAAGTGGGAAGGTAACAATTCCAAGGGTCACAACCAACAATCATATCAGCAAAACCGGAAGCAAGACTCAAACAAGTCTTATCATAATTCAAGCAGTGGTCAGCAATCGTCATCATCGGGGGGTTATATTGGCAAACACCCCAAATGCAACAGGTGTGGGTATCATCATGCAGGTAATCAGTGTGATAGAGCTAAGTGCCAGAGGTGTGGCAAGATTGGACATGCGGCTAAGGATTGTCGCGGGGAGCTACAGAACAACCACAACAACCAGAATAATAACCAGAACAACGCACAGAAGGGTTGTTATGAGTGTGGCAAGATGGGACACTTCAAGAAGGATTGCCCACAACTCAAGAAAAGTGGGGAGAATAATAATGCAACAGGCAACGGCAACGGCAATGGTAATGGTAATGGCACCAACAACAACAATAATAACAACAACAATGGTGCTAGAGGCAGGGCGTTTGTGATTGGAGGACGTCAGGCACGGGAGGATCCCAACATCGTTACGGGTACGTTCCTCTTAAATAATCACTATGCCTCTATGTTATTTGACACTGGTGCCGACCGGAGTTTTGTATCTAGTTCACTTGCTAAGTTGCTAAATGTTAGTCCCACTGCCTTAGATAGTCCATACACTGTGGAATTAGCTGATGGTAAGTTGATTGTAGTGGAACATATTCTTAAGGGATGTATCCTTGATTTGATGGGTCAAACATTAGAGATTGATCTTATGCCTATTGCCTTAGGCAGTTTTGATGTAGTTATTGGCATGGACTGGTTGTCCAAAAACCAGACTGAAATCGTATGCCATGAAAAGATTGTTCGCATACCTCTTCCGCAGGGAGAGACATTATATGTACAAGGCGAGAAGAGCAGTACGCCACTGCGTCTCATATCTTGTATGAAGGCACACAAATGTCTGCGGAAAGGTCATACGGCAGTTATAGCACTTATTACTGAAAAGCCAGTAGCTGAGAAGAAGATTGAAAATATACCTGTAGTTTGTGAATTTTCGGAAGTATTTCCAGAAGACTTGCCGGGATTAACGCCTATCAGACAGGTGGAATTCCGAATCGATCTTACACCAGATGCATCACCGATAGCTAGGGCGCCTTATCGACTTGCACCGTCAGAGACGCAAGAGTTATCTACACAATTGCAAGAGTTGTTGGATAAGGGTTTCATACGACCTAGTTTTTCACCGTGGGGAGCTCCAGTTTTATTTGTCAAGAAAAAGGACGGGACTTTCCGTATGTGTATCGATTACCGAGAGTTGAACAAGGTTACTATCAAAAACCGGTATCCGTTACCCAGAATTGACGATCTGTTCGATCAGTTGCAAGGTTTGAGTTACTACTCGAAGATTGATCTCAGGTCTGGTTATCATCAACTAAGAGTCCAAGAGGAGGATATTCCAAAGACAGCATTCAGAACGCGCTATGGCCATTATGAGTTCTTGGTCATGCCATTTGGGTTGACAAACGCTCCAGCTGTATTCATGGATCTCATGAATCGTGTTTGCAAACCTTATCTTGATAAGTTTGTCATTGTTTTCATTGATGACATTCTCATCTATTCACAATCTGAGGAGGAACACGCTGAACATCTTCGATTACTGCTAGAGCTATTGAAACAAGAACAATTGTACGCTAAGTTCTCGAAATGTGATTTCTGGATGCGTGAAGTACAATTTCTGGGTCATATAGTTAATGAAAAGGGTATACATGTTGATCCAGCGAAGATTGAAGCGATTAAGAATTGGGAAGCACCAAAGACCCCTACCGAGGTACGACAATTCCTTGGTTTGGCGGGTTACTACCGACGATTCATTGAGGGATTCTCGAAGATCGGTCAACCACTTACAGCTCTTACGCACAAGGGAATGAAGTATAACTGGACGGATAAACAGGAAGCTGCATTCCAGTTATTGAAACAGAAACTCTGTAGTGCACCGATTCTGTCCTTACCGGAAGGGACGGAAGACTTTGTGGTGTATTGTGATGCATCTGCACAAGGTTTGGGATGTGTATTGATGCAACGTGATAAAGTGATTGCTTATGCTTCCAGACAACTAAGAACGCACGAAAAGAATTACACTACCCATGACTTGGAGTTAGGGGCAGTGGTTTTTGCTTTGAAGATTTGGAGGCATTACTTGTATGGAACTAAGTGTACTATTTACACTGATCATAAGAGTTTACAACATATCTTTGATCAGAAGGAACTTAATATGAGGCAACGACGATGGGTTGAGTTGTTGAACGACTACGAATGCGCGATTAAGTATCACCCGGGAAAAGCTAATGTAGTAGCTGACGCTCTGAGCAGAAAAGACACAACAGGAACAAGGCGAGTTCGTGCACTTATGATGACAATACATACTGACTTACCTGACAAGGTGCACAGTGCTCAGATTGAGGCCTTGAAAAAGGAAAACTTAGTACCGGAATCCTTACGAGGAATGGAAGAACAATTGGATGTTAAACCTGATGGAATTCGTTATTTCATTAATCGAATGTGGATACCTTTGTATGGAGGTTTAAGGGAACTCGTGATGGATGAAGCACACAAGTCCAGATATTCAGTCCATCCGGGATCAGACAAGATGTATCATGATTTGAAGGCACTGTATTGGTGGCCTCACATGAAAGCTGATATTGCTAAGTACGTTAGCAAATGTTTGACTTGTTCGAAAGTCAAAGTTGAATACCAGAAGCCATCTGGTTTACTGCAACAACCAGAGATACCGATGTGGAAATGGGAACAGATTTCGATGGACTTCATTACTAAGTTACCCCGTACACCGAGTGGTTGTGATACGATATGGGTAATTGTCGATCGATTAACGAAATCTGCACACTTCTTAGCAATCAAGGAAACTGATAAGATGGAGAAACTGACTCGCATTTACATTAAGGAAGTGGTAGCACGGCATGGCGTGCCAATCTCTATCATATCAGATCGGGATGCCCGATTTACTTCCAACTTTTGGAAATCTCTTCATAAGTCATTGGGGACTCGCTTGGATATGAGTACCGCCTATCATCCGCGGACCGACGGTCAAAGTGAACGAACAATTCAAACGCTCGAGGATATGTTACGAGCTTGTGTAATTGACTTTGGTGATAGCTGGGAGAATCATTTACCGTTAGTGGAATTCTCTTACAACAATAGTTATCATACAAGCATTCAAGCAGCACCGTTTGAAGCTTTGTATGGTCGCAAATGTCGTTCACCAGTTTGTTGGGCTGAAATTGGTGACAGTCAGATAACAGGTCCTGAACTAGTGCACGAGACGACAGAGAAGATAGTTCAAATCCGGAACCGTATGGCAGCTGCCCGGGATCGACAGAAGAGTTATGCTGACAAACGTCGCAAGCCGTTGGAATTTCAAGTAGGAGATCGAGTTCTTCTAAAGGTATCACCTTGGAAAGGTGTGATACGATTCGGCAAGCGCGGGAAGCTTAGTCCACGTTACGTAGGACCTTTTGAGATTCTGAAAAGGATTGGTCCGGTTGCGTATCAACTCAAACTACCGGATGAACTCAGTCGAGTTCATGATGTATTTCATGTGTCGAACTTAAAGAAATGTCTTTCTGATGAGACATTG
Source organism: Mikania micrantha (assembly GCA_009363875.1). Classification (NCBI taxonomy): domain Eukaryota; kingdom Viridiplantae; phylum Streptophyta; class Magnoliopsida; order Asterales; family Asteraceae; genus Mikania; species Mikania micrantha. Next base: position 59,012,131 of record CM018680.1, on the reverse strand, counting down.
ATTGTACCGTTGGAAGAAATACAAGTAGATGAACAGTTACGATTCATTGAAGAACCGGCAGAAATCATGGACCGGGAGGTCAAACAACTGAAGCAAAGCAAGATTCCGATAGTCAAAGTTCGATGGAATTCAAGACGTGGTCCTGAATTCACATGGGAACGAGAAGATCAAATGATGAAGAAATATCCTCATCTATTCAAAACAGCTACTGCTAACACTGAGAGCGCGCGTTAAATTTCGGGACGAAATTTCCTTCAACAAGGGGATGACGTGATGCTTCACACATCAACACTGCAAATTTCCAACTGTAAGCACAAACATTTTATTTATTCAATTGATTTTGTTACAAACATTTGTGCTACATATTTTATGTGCTACATTTCATATGTTACATGTTATGGTAGTAAATACATGATTGGTTACACACATTTTGCTATGTGCGGGGTTGCATAGTACAAACGGTTATAGACACTCACTATGTGTGAGGTTACACAACACAGTACGATCAAACACAAACAGTCACGGTTAGGTGAACTAACTAGTGTACACGCAAACAGTCACATTGAACGATCACATTTAGTTGTGATGTTGAAAGCAATTAGACTTTGTGTGTGAGTACACACAAGCACACAGAATGATCAAATCACACTAACACGCACAATCTGAACTCGTAAGTAGTTTCCTAACTACTCTTAACACTTACAAATTTTCGGGACGAAAATTCCTTCAACAAGGGGATGATGTGACAATCTGACTTTTCGGATTAACCTTGTTAACTGAAAATGGTTAGATCATAGGCCCATTAAGGTTAAGGAAGGCCCATTAAGGTTAAGGAAAGCCCATTAAGGTTAAGGAAGGCCCATTAAGGTTAAGGAAGGCCCATTAAGGTTAAGGAAGGCCCAATAAGACCAAGGTAGGCCCAATAGAGCCAAAGAAGGCCCAGTAAGACCAAAGTAGGCCCAAATGGTATTTAAGAAGCCCAATTGGGTTAATTTAGCCAAAAATGTTTTAATTGGTTTAATTAGTATAAATCCGGCAATTCGCGGTTAACTTAGTTAATCAGAAATTAACCGAAATGGGGGGAATCATTTAACATCAAATTAGAAGGATGGAAATTGATCAGAAACAGTCTTAGAATGTTAAAACTTCAAGGATCAGGATTTCAATTCGATAAAAGACTCAATTTTGACTTTGAGAGTCAAAATTAGGTTGAATAAGTGGGTAAAATCGAAATTGATCAAATTCGAGATTGTAACTGCAAAATTATCATTCATAATCATTGTAATAATGATTATAAACCGTTTGTATACGTTTTAATCCATTAAGACATCGATTTAATCATGAAACGATTCAAGGACGTCGAAACCGTTACTATTAGTAGCCAAACTCCTATAAATTGGTTAAAATTAGCACAATTGAAGCTTTGGAAACTTCAATCGGTACCCTTAGAAGCTGTGGAAAACAATAATTGATTTCCAGAAGGTGTAGATAGAAGAATTCAATCGGAGAGGGCCGACACTTAAGCCATAAGTCGATCTATATCAATTCGAAGCTAAACCAGGTAATAATCTACTTCTACACGATCTAAAACAACCGACTAGTTATATCCCCAAGTTAATTTCAGGTTTTAACAACGGATTAATAACCTTCGATTTCTAGGGTTCTTAATATAGTCCGATTTGGGGATTCCGATCGGGATGGGTATAAAAATGAAATTCAATAATACCATCAGTTTCAGAAACCTTCGAATAAACTAATCTATGTTTCAATTTCATAAAACCTTAACGAATTGATGGAGTTCGATTCTAGGGTTCATGTTGCCAAGAGATTTTGGGGGTTTTGGTTCAAATAAGGTTGTTAGTTAAATTACTTTACATGGTCAGTTTCAGAAGACTCCGATTATGCTAGTTGTCATGCTAATTTCATTATAGAATAGCGAATTGATCGAATTTGATATTAGGGTTCATGTTGGGAAACTGATTTGGGGATTTAGTAGCAAATGAGTTGAATAATCAAATTAAATGTTGTGGTTAGTTTCAGAGAGTTCCGATGAAACTAAGATATGAATCAATTTCATTTCAATATAATGAATTGATTAAGAACACGATCTAGGGTTCTTATGTTAGACGATGTTGGGGGATTCGACTGTGGGGAGTTTAAAAATTAAATCAAATGGTGTTAGAAGGTTCAGAAATCACCGATTATCAATAACCATATATCAATTTCATAATATTATTACAAATCGTTAGGTTTTGAATGGGGGATTTAAGAACTTGAGTTCGAATAGGTTAATGCTCGATTTATCGGGATATAATGATGTATAGTTTGAATTAAGACCATCTATAAGTTCGGTTGAAACTCAGAAACATAAACCCTATGGTTTTAGATTTGATCGGGATCGAATTCGTGGTCAAATTGGGTGTGCATGCTTCGGCTATAGAATATCAAAGGGAAACCGACCCATGTAAGCTTAAAACAATTAATTTATGAAGTCTGTTGCGATACCCTAGCGGGCTGAGTTGGTAGAGTGTGTGTGTTGCGATCAGGAGGTCGCGGGTTCGAGCCATGGGGTGGCCGGGTTTTTGAAAAAAATACCATTTTAGGTATTTTTGTAATATATTTCGCATACGAACTCCGTTTCGATCCATTCAAGTTGCGTTGGAACCGTAACGGGAATACGAACGTATTAGAATAATAAAATTCATATTTTAATCCGAAAACGAAATCGCGTATAATTACGTTTAATTAAATAAAATCGTATAGGATTTTATTTAAACGATTTCAAAAGCATGCGTACTTTCGTATGCACATTCTTAACACTCTAGCATACGTGTGTTGACGCGTATGTGATTTCAAGCACAAAACGATTATCCGAATAACTTTAAGTTATTATTAAACCACAGATTCTTCGTAGAGGATTTCTACGCGAGTGCACAAGTGTTCGATCATTCTGCAATACTCAAAGGTGCGTACACGGCCCTTTCTTATTTTAAACTGTTTTGGGGGAGAAAACATGTGCAACAAACTATTTTTAGATACATATCACTTGCATGAGTTAGCTGTTTACATTATGTGACAACATAGCAATTGAAAGTCCTTACACACCTCGAACCGTTTAGTTCGCCGTAGCGCAAAGCGTGGTAGTTGGAAATAGATCTATTAGGTTTGACAAACCTCACCTGGTAGATGGGATCTACGTAGGTGTTTGACTGACCAAACACAATTTTACTATTGTTGTGCTAGACAATAGTGGCAAGGCAAAAACATGCTATAGCATGGCAATTCGTCAGCTTCGGTGTCGAACACTTATGTAAATAGTTTATATGACTAGCTATCATGACTGTGCATGTGTGATTATGTTATCTACAAACTTGATATTCAAACTGTTGTTTTGAACATTGTGAATGATTAAAACCTGTGTTATGCACCAACCTTTGTGTTGACTTGATTTACATGTTTTCTCAGGACGCTAAGGCGCGCATTAAAGCCGGCATGGACTAGGAGATAGAGTCGCATGCATTTTAAACATTTTGGATATTTGAATTTGAACATTTGGAACTTTGTATTGTATTTTACATTTTTCAACTGTTACTGGTTTTATAACGCTTCCGCAACTTTTTGAAAACTCTGATATTATGTTTTTAAGACTAAAGTATGATTTGAAATTCATATAGAGGTCTTCGCTATGTCTAATGATCTGAGATCCTGGTTTGTCACGTTCCCAAACGGTATGGTTCCGTTAGTTAGAAATTGGGGGTGTGACACCATCGCCACTCGGTCGACTCCCCCCCCCCCCAATTCAAATGTGTAAATCTCCCCCTTCACCCCCAATCAGGCCTTCTATCCCATTCAGACATGTTTTTTTGCAAGAAACAAACGGTCTGAATCTGAACCATTCAGATTCAGACACATTCAAACCTAAATAAACAACTCCTAACATGGTTTAGTTTTCTTTATGTTCATGTTATTCCATGTTTGTAATCATATGAGTGTAGTAGTTATTACCTATTTGGTTTGTTTAATCAACTTAATTTCGTAATGAAAAAATGCTTAGAAAATTTCACCGTAACTTCAAATTAGAAGCAACAGCTTCTTTCATACTACATTAATTACTTAAATAATACAATAAAAAATGAACTTATACATTTCCTTCTGATTGTTAATTTTTGTTTCTTTTGTTTCTTTTGGAGTCTCTCTAATACAAACACAAAGAAATCTTTTTTTTTTTTTGTAAGTAGAAGTTTTTTTTAAATTTAGAATTGCTAAATGGATAGTTACAATGAAAATGTGATTGCATGCTAATTTGTATCTCCAATTAAATGTGCATGTAGTACTTAAAAGGCTTCATAAGATGTGTAATTGAGAAATATTTTCATGAAAAATAGTGAGGGAGAAGACAATTCGATTTATTACCAGTGAAGTTGTTATAGAAATAAGGATTTCAAAATGAAAGTAGATTTTAAAACTCAAATAAAGGTCTAAAAAAGTAATTAAATGATTTTTAAAATTTTTTGGGGGAAAATCATAAAAATTGAACCTTAATTATATATTTAATTGACCGTATTTAAAGATCCATATAACAAAATAGATTGTGTCAAGTTTTAGGCGGGAAATAAAATATTTTTGTGGTCTAAAAAATTGCCAAGTGTCTCCTATTTATACTCCTTTGTTAGTTTAGGAAGATATGGGATTAAATCATATGAAAACTCAATCTTAAAGAGAAAACCCTTAAACCCTATGTGAGTCATTGATTTGGAATCTTGAAAATAAATATGTGGTCCACATTAACTCACATTAAAAATGATTTGTTTATTCAAACCCAATTTTTTATTCAGGTTTAATTTGAACCACATATTTAATTTTAAGATTCCAAATCAATAGCTCAAATAGGGTTTAAGAATTTTCTCTCTAAGATCGGGTTTTTATATGATTCAATCCCATAGATATGTATGTATGTATGTATGTATGTATGTATGTATGTATGTATGTATATTATATTACACGTTATGACCTTTCCATGATAAAGTAGTTCATGCTTAGTTATTTTGAATATATCAACCAAGGGACGGCAAAATTTTCATTTCCAAACATCTATATGCACAAGGAGATTCATCACTTGTTTGTATGATGGACAACACATAAAACATAAAGTTCTATAAAAATTGAAGGCAGATTATAGCAAACACTAATCTCGATTCGTATGAATCCACACGTGAGAAGAATTAATTACCTGTTCATTACCTTTTAACAATGGCTCTTGGAGCTTCTTCTTTGTTTTTGTAAGACCTTTCAAACTAATTGATATATATTTTTTTAAGTAACCGGCTGATCATATCCGTCCTACTCCTTAAAAAACTCATTATAAAACGCACACACACAAACACACATATACATACATATGTGTGTGTAGTTGTACTCATATCACACATTCACACGTACATATGGTATGGAGGGTCCTAAGAGACTAGAAGAAGGTTTGGGTCATACTCCAATTGTGGCTAGAAATGAACCCGAAGCTATAATGGTGAAGCTAAAAGAAGATCAGAGCCAAATGACAACGAAGGAACATGATGTTCACGAACCGAACGGTGGTGAGAAGCCAGTGTTGAAGCAAAAGAGTAAGAGGGTTGCTACATTGGATGCCTTTAGAGGTCTAACCATTGTAGTAAGGACTTGAACCTGTTATACATATATTGGAATTATATTATGGAATTTGGTTTTTGTATTATTCAGGAATTAATTAGAAATAATAATTGTTAAAAACATACATAATTTAACGATAGGAACAATGTATATTAGATTTTATTCAAATAAATTTGGAAATAATGACAAGTGATTAAGAAAACATTTTTTAACTTACTTATTTATTTATTTATTTATTATTATTTTTTTTTTTTGAGTTTAGCTCATGATATTGGTGGATGACGCTGGAGGAGTATATGAGCGAATAGATCATTCACCATGGAATGGATGCACCTTGGCTGATTTTGTGTTGCCATTCTTCCTCTTCATTGTTGGCGTCGCAATTGCTCTTGCCCTCAAGGTACATCTATATGTTTATGTTTATTTAGTTAAAGACGAAAAACCGATTGGTCCATTCTCCCTACTCGATCTCATGACCTTCTTAATAAAGGTTATAACACTTGTGTCTCGACTGGAGTAAGATTTGTTGAAAGTTAAGCTAAGAGTTTTTTCTAGTTGTACGTATGTTTCTTTTTGAGCGGGGTATGTCATGCCATCATGTTGCTCTTACTGGCCCCGAAATTGGTTGCCTTTTTGGTTAACAAATTGTCTCCTTTGCAGAGGGTACCAAATACGAAGTATGCTGTGAGAAGGATTATCATAAGAACATTGAAGATGTTATTTTGGGGAATTATTTTGCAAGGCAAGTTATGTAATGATCATATTATTTGAAAAGTGCGATCGAGTGTTTTAATAATTTTACAATAAAAATATTATTTTGAGGATGCAATAATTCTTTGTGTAGGAGGGTACTCTCATGCACCATATGATTTAGACTATGGGGTAGACATGAAGAAAATTAGATGGTGTGGGATTCTTCAGGTATTCTTAGTATCTTTTATCAAAACCTACGTGTGACTAGTAAAATTGAGAGCTTCTAAAACATAACTTACGTTTCAAGATAATTGTTGCAACAATAAACAAAACATAATTATTGTGAATCTTTCACTTATTTTACATAAATAATGAGTTCTTTGTATAATATCTAATTATTTTTATATTAATAAATGAAAATAATACATAACAAGTGTTATTATTTTGTGACTTTTCAATTAATTTTATTTTTCGACATCTCTTTCTTATTAAATAATTCATCTCATATAATACATTAGTTTATAAACTAGTAAAGTAACAAATCTGTAGCACTTTTATACATGTCAACCGATCCACGAAACATAAACAACAAAGAAGATTTTGGATTCGGTTTAAAACATGAGCCTTGTATATGCAATTGTGTATCTTGTGTACCCTTAAAAACATACAAAATAAATGATGGATAATATGATATGTTTGTCAGAGAATAGCATTGGTGTACATGGTTGTGGCTCTAATAGAAACTCTCACCACAAAACTCAGACCAACGGTGATAGACCCCGGTTATTTCTCCATATTCTCAGCTTATAGATGGCAATGGTAAATCTTAACTTATCTAACAAATTAAAATGCACTTTTTATTATTAAATATTAGAAATAAATAATAGCCTTGCATATTTTTATTAAAATACTACTTTAACCTATTTTTGTATATTAAAGTTTGTTGACTTGCAAGAAATACATGAACAAGTCACTAGATTAATTTAAACATGTTTAAAATGCATGTATTTATGATTTTTTTCCCTAATATTCGATTTGATAGTTCTTACATCATACACGTTTAGACGTTTAGATAATAGTTTTGTCGATTGGTTGTATTTCGATTAGGTTTGGAGGGTTCATTGTGTTTCTTATATACATGATCACAACCTTCGCTCTATACGTTCCGAATTGGAGTTATACGATACACGATGACGATACATCGGATACTTTCACAGTAAGATTGACTCCACGGACACATACGTACATATATAAATAAGCTCATGAAGAAAAAAACTTAGCATTTAGATTTTGTTTTTTGTGTTTTGTTTTAGGTTGAGTGTGGAATGAGAGGGCATCTTGGTCCTGCTTGTAACGCGGTTGGTTATGTTGACAGACAAGTTTGGGGTATCAATCATCTTTACACACAACCAGTATGGATTCGATTAAAGGTTTGTTCTTCATATACTGATTGAAACAAACACTTAGGTGATATTTGTTTTTCTTAAAAACGTATGTACAACCTCTTTTTTCAACGCCGCGCAGACTACGCGCAGATATTGGCATCTGCAAGCTGTTTGTTTTTCAAAAATGTTTTATTAAAAAAAGTCTGTGCGTGCTCTTATTGGTGCAGATGTGACCCACTCACTTTTAGAATCTTCTAAGATATGCGGAGACCATCCACCACCAACGGCGGCCACCGTCCGCCACCTTCTGCCCCCACCACAGCCAGCGGCCACCCCCACCACCACTGCCACTGTCGGCCTCCATCACCACCACCGTCTGTACATCAATACACCAATTTATTTTAACATTCAACAGGCGTTAAAAAACAAACACTCTTCTTTTTGCAGACTACAGGCATTTGGTTCATCTCTTCTTCTACGGATGTTTGCAGACGTGGTCCGCGGATGCAGACATTTATCTCTTAAAAAACAAAACACCTTAAACTCCTTTCCTATAGGAAAAATAACCACTTATGTTAAATTTTATATGTGACAAATTAGATTTTAGTCATCCAAACTACGGATCGATAACAATCCATACCAACCATTTGACAAATGAAATCTCTAACTTTTATTTTTGGGAAAATTGCCAAAATAATCATTGTTGACCACATGTTTACCAAAATAATCACACAGATTCCGGCGTCTAAGACGCCCATTTAGACGTCCCTTTAGACGCCCATTTTGTGTACTTTTTTACAACATACGGGCCCACATGTCGGCGGCTTTGTCGGGGTGTCTAAGACTCCTTTTCTACCAGCATCTTAGACGCCGACTTAGACGCCCTTTTTCTGTTTAAGACTTATTTTCTACCGGCGTCTAAAGGAGTCTAAAGGCGTCTAAGTCGGCGTCTAAGACGCCGGTTGAAAAGGAGTCTTAGACACCCCTACAAAACCGCCGACATGTGGGCCCGTATGTTCAAAAAAGTACACAAAATAGGCGTCTAAATGGGCGTCTTAGACGCCCGTAGAAAAGTAGTCTTAGACATCCCGACAAAGCCGCCGACATGTGGGCCCTATGTTGTAAAAAAGTACACAAAATGGGTGTCTAAAGGGGCATCTAAATGGGAGTCTTAGACACCGGAATCTGTGTGATCATTTTGGTAATTTTTTGGTCAACATTGATCAAATTGGTAATTTTCCCTTTATTTTTGTTGTCAAAGGGCATAAATCTCCTTAGCATGTTCATCAAAGACTTATACCTGGTTTCTATTCTGTTCAAAGTGATAATTACATAATAAAATGTGAAACCCGCTTCGTACTTTCCGTGGGGCCTCTTGATATATATTCTCTTCGTTTTTCATGGAATTCCCCCAGGATCTTCGAAGTATCCTTCTTTCCTTGGTGTTTTCCTCCGGTCTTTATTTATTCAGATGGCGGTCTGATGTCCGGGTTTACTATGGTTATCATTTCCTGTGGTTATTCTTTTTCTTTCTATTTATCATAGAGGGGGGACTTTTTCCATCCTGTGATCGCCTGGTGTGACGCGGAGAATGCCTCCCCCCCGCTTAGTCCACCGGGGGGCCCTCCTCCTCAGCCCGATACGCTGCCGATACCGGACCCTGTCCCCGTTGTGATCCCTCAATTGGCGCAACCTCTACTCTCTGATGAAGATAGACGTAACGTCCTTTATCACAGGTACTTGTTGTTCAATTTGGGGGGGAGCGACGACCTTCGACGTATGGTCTCCACTATCCACGCTCAATTGATAGTGGAACGATATGTTGAAGCTGCCTTGGTGGATGATGGGTTTCATCCCCCGGAGATTGTGTCCCAATACCGGGACATCCGGGGCTCCCTCCATAGCCCGCAAGGGCGGCTTTTGGGTGTACATACCTATGAGTTGTACGTCACTCAAATTAGAGGGCATGGAACCCGCGAAAGCATTCCGAAGTGAAATCGACAGGAAATCAAGTGTAAATTTTGTATGATTATATTACTTGAATACTGGGATCGAAGTTGACAATGAAAGTAAAAGTTAGGAGTGTTATTAATTAAATTACCAATAGTGATTTTTATCGATTATCATATTATAGATTAAATTATTAAAATCTAATTTGTCATAATGTATACTCATGAAGTTTACATGGTTTTGAAATCAAAGGCTTGCACTCTTGATTCTCCTGAATCTGGTCCTCTCCGTCCAGATGCCCCTACATGGTGTCGTGCACCCTTCGAGCCTGAAGGCTTATTAAGGTACGCATATAATTAAGAAACAAATTCTTTAAGTATAATTAAATAATTACAAAAATATTATAAAAAACCTACAATATAAAAAAAAAATGTTTTACAGTTCAATATCAGCAATTGTATCTGGTGTCATTGGCATTCACTATGGGCATGTCTTAATCCACTTCAAGGGGCATGCAGAGAGGCTAAAGCAATGGGTCTCAATGGGGGTTGGCTTGTTGATCATAGCAGTTCTTCTTCATTTTACTGATGGTATATATATTTTGTATTTTAAAAATATTAATCAAATATATGTTTAATATATTTTCTTAATTATTTTTATAATCATCTTTGTTTTATGTAGCGATTCCTATAAACAAGCAACTTTATAGTGTGAGCTACGTTTGTTTCACTGCGGGAGCTGCCGGAATAGTATTTTCAGCCTTTTACATTTTGGTAATCAATGAAACATCTGATTGTTAGATGAAACCAATATGCTAGTATGTTATGATCGAAAAACAAGCATGATTTTGTTTATTTATTTAAAAATATAACATACAAAGGAAAAAGTACTTGAAGGATAATGCATATATAAATTATATTGTAATTTTAAATGCTCATATATATAAATTATATTGTAATTTGTGAAAAAAAAAGAGAGATTTTAATTTAGAAGTATTTAATATTAAAATGTAATAAATTTGTCGTTAAAAAATTCATCAAAGTTGATTAGGCTTTTTTTTTATTTTCTTTATTCAATTCTTTTATTATTAGTTTGTTACAACAAAATGAGAATGATTCAATTTTTTATTTAAAAAGAGGTTACATTAACTCAAATTGCATTAGATCTAATGCAATTTTTTTGTTATATATTGCAACTTTTTTTAAATGTATATATTTTGTAATAATTAAATTTGTTGTTAAAAAATTAATCAATGTTGATTAGGCTTTTTTTTTTCGTTTTTTTATTCTTTTCTTATTAGTTTGTTATAATAAAATGAGTTTAATACAATTTTTTTTATATAAATAAAAGTTACACTATCTTAAGTTGCATTAGACATTTAGACCTATTGCAATTTTTTTGTTATATAAGGTAACTTTTTTTTTTCAAATATAACATTTTTAACGCAACTATTTAAAAAAAAGATGCATTATACGAAAAAAGGATTGTAGTAGGATAATGCAATTAAAATTATTCAAAAGGTCAGCATTAGACTTTTGTTTAACATTTAATGATAAAAAAATGTTGCAGAAAAAAGGGTTGTAGTAGGATAATGCAATTAAAATTATTCAAAAGGTTGCATTAGACTTTTGTTTAACATTTAATGATAAAAAAAAAATGTTGTATTAGACTTTTGTTTTAGTAGTATGATAAATATATACATTTATCTATTCAATTATAATTATTCAAAAGGCTGTATACATTCAAAATAAACATTGTTGATCCTTTTATCCCGACCAATTTCACACATTAGTTTTTTTATAGCTAAAGTATTTTTTTATATACTTGTATGCTTTTTAACAATAACTAGTATTTTGACCCGCCGCATGTTGTGGCGGCGTCATAACGGTTAGTAATTAAATTTATACTATCGACTAAAAACATATATAGGGATAGACTTTTAAGTGACGTGTTACAAAATTTATGAATGGAACGTAAAATTATAAGAGTTAATCATAAAAGTTTTAATATTAAGTGTATAAATAAACTTTTAACTCTACAAACTTAAGGAGGGTCAAATCGACGCTCTACGAAGTCTAGGGATAGAGCATAAAAGTTTAGAAGTTAAACATAAAAGTTTTGATATTGAGTGCAAAGGTAAACTTTAAATTCTAAAAGGTAGTTGTTATAAATGTGTTCGATTGGACGAATGAGTATTCGATTTTGATAGTATACTCCTAAGGAATATGAACTCAAAACACAAATTGTTAATTTATAAAACTAAACCATAAAAAAGTTACGTTTCTCAATTACTATTATCATTCTCTGTTTAGAAATATTTAATTATTATTATTATTATTATTTAATTATTAGTATTATTTAAATATTTTTATTAGGTAAATAGTTTGTGAATTAATTACAAATAAAATATGTGAATATTAAAAATATGTGAGTAAAATATGAGGGAACTTTAAAAATAAGAGTTCAAAGTTCAGGGTCAAAAGTGTAACTTTTGATTTAATTCAAGTTTAAGACCCCCTTTGTTGCGGCCTGCGGTCGTAATATCGTTGCAACCTTTTGAAGCGCTTTGATCAACAGTCGTATTTTGAAGCGGTTCATTTAGAAAGGAAAGCACTCTAGAAGTAGACACGGATGTAAGAAAATTTTATTTTTAGTTAAGTAACAAAAGAGGTAAATAAGAAATTTGAGGAAGTTAAAGTAATATTGACAAAGTTTTTTTGAAATTTAAGGAGGTGAAAATGATAACTCTGAAATCATATGATGAAGATTTAAAGTCTAAAGATTAGTTGCAACAGGAAAAAAAAATGAAAAAAAGAGAGATTATTAAAAATAGTTGGGAAAAAGATGGGAGAATATGAAAAAAAAAGGTCTTGAGAAGGATTCGAACCTTCGCACAAAGCTTCCAAGTAAAACCCCCTTACCATCTCATCCAAAGCTACAATTGTTTGTTGTATTCGAAATTTGTTTATTTAACCAAGTAATAAATGCTAAGAAAGAAAAGGATGAAAGCCACCGACGTTAGTTTTTATATATATAGGTAATGTTAGAAAAATAAAGATAAAAAGATTAGGTTAAAAAATGATGAATTAATTAAAAAGAAAATGCAATTAAAATATTTAATATAAAAATATAAAGAAGAAAAAGGAAGAAAAAAAAGGGCACGTCGGCTGGCCACCGACGTTGCTTTTTATATATATAGGTAATACGATTTTTTCTAGATTAAATTCTAGTTGTGCAAGGTTTTACCTTGCCACGATCTTTTGGTTACGAGACACATATATACCATTTGCTTCTATGACCCAAATCAATCTTTTTATTTCTTTTAATTTCATAATATTTAATATAGATTCTTCGTTGTTTTCAAAATTTTAAAACAACCTTAAATCAGAGTTTTGTTTGGTTAGATTGTGATTGTGTGTGAAAAATTAAATTAGATTGACTTTGTATATCTGAAAAAGAGATAAATTTTTTTATCTTTTAAGGAAAAGGTCAGGTTGGGTTGAGTTAGATCACCGATATAGGTAATCTTTATCAAGTATGCTAGTCTCACATAGACACAACACATATCATTAGTATTCTTAGCAAAATGTAGCATGTCATGAGGGGTAAAGTTGTGTTCTTTCATACCGACTAGGATCTACACATCTAAAACTTTTAACTCCTTCAAATTTTCAATCAATTGATATTACTAAATCTTGAATTTGATTTTACAGATTGATGTTTGGGGAAAACGTACTCCATTTTTGCTATTTGAATGGATTGGAATGAACGCGATGTTGGTTTTTGTACTTGGAGCACAAGGCATTTTAGCAGGGTTCGTAAATGGATGGTACTACAAGAGTGCTGATAACAATCTGGTAACATTAGCATCCAACATTGAAGTTTAAGTTATAAGCCATCGAAAGTTTAAAATACAAAGTTGTTTGTGTCTACTAACTACTTGTATTTTAATTTCACACACAAATAGATTACGCGTGATGATTTCACGCATACTTCGTACATTTGGCACACAATAATTCATTATTATATAATAACATTTTATATATTATATAACTAGCCTATTAAACCCGTGTATTACATGGGTTGAATATTAAAAAAAATATAATTTATTAACACTAAATACTAATAAATATTTAATAATTATAAAATTATATTTAGGATAGATATAATTGATTTATTCTTTATTAACTTTTAATAAATTAGTTAATTAATGTAATAAGAAAAAATATATTTTTTATATTTAATTATATAATCTAATTACTTAAAGGTAATAGTATTTGTTAGGAGAGAGAAGAGGAAAAAACATTTTTAGATTTAATTAGAATGCGACACGTGTCTCCTAAAAATATTCCTTTATTAGAAGAGAAAGATATATTTTATGGCCCTGAGGAGCGTGCATGTAATTTGTATACTTGTTAGCCGTTAGGCTGTTAGCCCTTGATGCCCAAACGGTGATGGAGCTTGAAAGCTTTCAAAGGGGGGGCAAAAAATTACGGCAGCCAGTATACATGTTAATTTTTTGAAGCAAGGGGGTGAAACCAGTATTTTAATTAAAAATAACCTTTTTAGCCAAAAAAATTAACACTACGGGCGCAAAAAGAGGGGGGCGGTCCCAGCCCTAAAGAAACTCCGTCCCTGTGGCCAAAAGCAAGATTACACTAAATTTAAAATTATTTTACTTACTTTTTTTTTGTGAAAATAACGTTAAAAGCATTGGGTAGGTCGGTTAATCAGGCACCATGAGCATTGGGTCTCATTCGAAACAACCTTTCTATTCCTATGGGGTAGAGACAAGGTTATCTACATCTTACCCTCCTCAAACCCCATACGCTAGCTTTACTAAGTAGGGATATACCGGGTACGATGATGATGATGATATTTTTACGTTTCAGGTAAATTGGATACTGAATCATCTTTTCATCAACATGTGGAACTCGAGAAGATCTGGGACACTTTTATACGTGATATTTGTTGAGATTATCTTCTGGGGATTGGTTTCAGGGATTTTACACAAACTTGGAATATATTGGAAGCTTTAACAACCAAGATATACACCATGTTGTACTTTAAAAAGTTTGGTGTGCTTCCATTTAAGAATTTATAAATCATGTCCTTTATTATATGATTATCTTAGATTATTTATCTAAAATTAATCAAAATTCTCTTATAAATTACATTCATTGTAGAAGTAGAAGAGATGTTGATCAATGTATGATTGTAGTTGTTTTAATTTTCAGTTTGAATTCTTTATGTAATCATGCGAGTTTACGGTCAAAAACTAGGATCGAGCAAATGGCTAAAACCCAAAGACCAACGACAGGCATAATTCAAGCCGAAAGACCGGATCATATGAAAAAAACCGGGTTCTATGCGGGTCAGGTTTTCGGTCTTTTTCCAAAGCCCGAGACCGGCTCGGCAACTCTAAAGTAGATATAACTCCGGCAATAACGCAAACCCAAGAACAAAACGTTATAATACTCATGATTGTTTGGAATATGGTCAGTAGTCATTGTTTAATTGAAATCTTCTTCATAATAAATTGTTTTAAACAATAGGTTTTTGGAATATTACTTGAACTTCTAATGGACCATTAGATCTAACTAGCATCCGCCCAAGGCTAAGAGGCTTTTTTAAATTTTGAGCATCACACATTCTTTCAGTTGTGGGTTTTTAACTCCAGGTTTAGTCGGGTAAGGACTAGAACCGGCCTGGAGCCCGAAATATTTAAAAACAACAGACTGAAACTTGTTTGAAACGAGGCCGAATTTCGAGTTTTTTCGGTCTAGGTTTCGAGTTTGGGTCATGATGTCCGAAAGATGCTCATATCTAGTCTAGCCAGAGCAAGAGTTTGTTAATAAGTTGTCAACCTTTTATTTCATACAGATATGTATTCTCTTTTTTTTCGAACAAACCGTTGACAAACGGTCAAATTTAAAAAAAAAACCTTATTTTTATCCCCTATATAAACCCTTTCATATTTTATAAAAAATCACACTTTAAAAATAACAATTCTTAATCTCTAAAATCCTCTTAGACCCTCTTATTAAAAGATGAACCCAAATTCAAACGACTCGGATTTCAACTTGTTGAATGACCTGGAAACCATCCGAAGGTGTTTGTTTCAAATGCAACAAAACTCGAACCCTCAATTGCAACAACCGAGTCCTTAAACCGGGTTTTCATCCTTCACACAACCGGGTTTTCAACCCGGTTTTTCAACTTTCACGCTACCGGGTTTTCAACAAATCGCGCCTCAATCCCTACATGAACCAGATTTCATTTCTACCAGGTTAGCAATGTAACGTTTTTATTTTTATTTTTACGTGACTCATTTAATTTAATGTTAACGTTTTTATTTTTTTATTTATTTTACTTATTAATTTATAACTTAAAAAAATAATAATAAATAAAATTATATAGTGGTGATGATGTGGCTCAGTGGAGAAGGTTTTTCAGTGGAGTGACTACTAAAGGGTCCTAAATTTTATAGTAAGGTGAGATTTCAGTTGGGTGAATATTAAGGATGGTCTTATGTTTGCAACTCGTAGCTATGTGTTATATGTTGTGATGGTGACCAAAAAGTGATGTCATGTAAGCTATCATGTAGGAGTTTTGAGATGGATGATCTTTATTCTTAAAGCAATTTTGGCACCTAACCGTGAATAGTTGCGAGCAATGTGAACCGGAATTTTGTATTCAACCAAACCAAATCAAACCAGACCAACACAAACCGATTGTGTGTTTTTATATCATTTAATCTAGTTTCACACATCAATCAACATTATATATTTTACGCACAAGGATCTCACCGATTTTTGCAACCCACAAAACTCTTGGGGCAGGCTTGAATGAATACTATTTATATACAACTCATGAACCATTTGGTACAAGCAGGAATTGTATGCCTAAGACCCTAGGTTTTTTTTTATGATTATTCTTTTCCTTTTTCTTTAGGTTTTAAGCATTTGGTATAGTTACATGTTACACACGCATTATTTTTTAATACAACACTATGATATATTTTTTATCTTTACATTTTTATTTTTCAAAACGACCCTTAAGCTATTCTAGTTGTCACTATAATGTCATAAAATAATAAGATTAATACGAATCTAACGTATTCCTCAATTTTGTGTGTTCATGTTCTAACTTTAGAATCAAGATCTCTTAACACTCACAATTTGTCAACAAAATGCATTAATCACTCGGTCTTTAATGCATTTTGAAAACAAATCTCTATCGTCTTTCAAACAAAAAAATCAAAATTTTTTATATAATTTGTACACCGTCGATCCTACAAGCAAACCACTATAACTTCATGAAATCACGAATAATGATTCACTTATTAAAACCATCATCGCAACGCTAACTCTAGCGTTGGAGGGTTATCCACACAAAACAGAACGCCATTTTCATCATATCCCGAGGAACGATGGTGATCTAGTTGCATTTTTAACGAGAGCTGCTGCTTGTGCTTGGATGCTAGTACATTGTGCAATGAAGCTTGTTCATAAGAACCCGACTGGGCCTCCGGGTTGTACATTAGCGGGTTCATCCGGATTTGTTGCTTAGGAAACAAGGGTCTAGACCACTGTGAAGGGTCACAGAATGGGTTACCAAAATAGGGCTGGACCCTACAGCCACTTGGCTGTTCTTGAAATATGGCTTTGCCAACCGTGATTGGTTCATTCAAGTTTATACTCCGATTGAAGGTGGTAGCATTTTCTGGGGTTGTTTTGGTTTGGGATTCTTTGTGTGAATTTACTGTTTTACCCTTGGTAGTTTGCAGATTCTTGATGATTCGGCATATGTAAACATGTGAAGAGCATCTCTTTCGCGTGTTGTTGTTTCCATCAGTGACATCTTTAGAATCCTGCAAAAAGCACTAGTAAATACACAAGAATTGCACTTAATTAACATAAGAACATGAAAAAGATTCGACCTTTTTTACATCTACAATGTTTCTTGAATCATTCAGATCATCAATCTGCACACATTTTTTAGCCGAATCTTCGGGTTTTGAAGCTGTTGCTTCTGGAATTTTGTAGTTTAAGTTAATTTCATGGGTGTTGTCAATTCCAGACAATGCAAGCAAACCAGCAATAGCTTCTTCTTCAACTTTGGTTATCAAGTGGTGGTGTTCATCCTGCGATGTGTATGAACCGACTGATGAAATTACATTTTTAGCATCCTAATGAATTGACGAGCTTCTAATTACTAACCGGATCAAGTTTGAGCTTATTGTTGTCATCAGTAGATGAGATTTCACATCTCGAAATCACGTTTGTTGAGTATCGCTTCTTCATTACTGCAGATGGAACTAACAACACTCTTGTTTCAGTTCAAAACCTCAATTTGCAAACATGAATCTTGATTTACTCTAAAAAGAAATGCTAACATAAAAAACCAGTTAAAAATCTGTTCTTTTTGTTAAGAATTAACCAAATATGTTTGACCAAAAAGGCTTATAACATCATTTGACAAAGTACCATGTTGAATTAAACATACCTGACCGCAATTTTCTTGGAACAGTTTCAAGATTAACCGCATGATCGTCTTTCAAAAGCTGCAAATTTCATAAGGATAAACAATAAAACTCATGATTAATGAATAAACCCAAATCTAATTCTGAAAAATTAGGACCAAATAAGACCACCCAATTTGAGGGTTTGTTCATCACTGAATTAGCAACTTGTGCAGGCTCTAAGGGGGTGTTTGAACAAGCGTTTGATTTAAAGTTGCAAGAATCAGTTTTTAGTGATTGAATAATCCAATAAGCAATTGAGCAATTCTATGTTTTTTAAGGTTATTGTCAAAAGATCAGAATTTAGACAAGAAACCAAAGGTTTGCCATAAACTCATCCTCAATCACACTTGCAAGATTACCATACTACCCTTCTTTAATAATGACAACAAAATTGCACATTTGATTTAAAATTGCAAGAATCAGTTTTAGAGTTTGGATAACCCAATAAACAATTTTAAGTTTTTTAATGTTATTGTCAAAAAATCAGAACTTAGACAAGAAGTCTAAGGTTTTGTAAATTCAAACCGAACCGAGCGCCTGGGCTTAAACACGAACCGAGTTTGGGCGAACCTGCACTCGATTTAGTTTTAACAGCCCTACTTAGACATCAGGCATGTAAAATTACCATACTACCCTTCTTTAATATTCACAATGAAATTCAACATCCAAACAGCCCACAAGTAGTATATGAATATGATAATGAATTACCTTTTTGGGAAGCTTGACTCTTTTGCTACATGTGGATTTATCCATTCCATCCACAGAACTCAATGTTTTCAGCTTCTTTGAGGGTTTATGCGAATTTACAATACTACCCCCATCTTCAATCACAAACAAAATCAAGATATGCGGCAAGAAACAGAGGAATTCAAGATAAAGAACGAATTTTCTGGGATTATTTGTTCGTTTCAATCACAATTTTGGATGGGTTTTATGTGAATTAGGTCAAGAACCAAGGGCATTAAGGTAAATTAAGTTCAAAGGTCTGAATTTTACCTGATTGTCGCGTCGCATCCAGGAATCGATTGGATCCTTTCTTCATTTCTGCAAAAATAGATAATAATTCATGGGTAATCAACTCCAAATTTCAGATTATGAAACTAAAATCTCGAATCAAATTGGTAATAGTTCATCGATAGTCAAATTAACACACTAAACACACAGTGAAGAATTTGGTAAAGAAGAAAGAAAAGGGGAACTAATTGTTCTTTATGTGCTCAGAGAATTGGGTTCTTCGCAATATCTCTCTCTCTCACACACACACACACAAAAACACACAATAAACATACACTTACGCTACAAATTCGAGAGAAAAATGAGGGATTACGCTACAAATTCGAGAGAAAAATGAGGGACAACAACAGATATCCAGGTATTGTTAGAAAATTTTGCTGAAAGAATCCATCGGAACCTACCCACAATATCGCATCCAATACAGGAAGATATTGAAGAATTCAAGGAATACGCAAGCGGGAAATCAGCAAATACACCCAATTGATGATTCTAACAAGAGATTGAAAGGGCAAAATCTAACAATCGATTGGTGGGGATGAAGATTTGAAGAGAAATTGAGGAAATTATGAAGAACTTACTGGGATTTGGGAGATTTGTGGTGGTGGGATGAATGGAGAGCATTAATGGGGGATTGATTTCTCACACGCGAAAACGCACCGTTAGAGAATCTTGCTATTGTTCAGAATCGTAACCGACGAGGAATAAAATAAGAAAAAGAAAGAGAAGCTGCAAAAAGATATACAACAGACTCACACACACACACTGTTGTTCTCTCAGGGTAGTGATTAGTGAAGTACAATACAAGCCTATCAGGGATTCTCATGAAAAAAATTAAAATAATGAATAGGGAACAACATAAATAGTTCAAAAGATATTAATTATTGTGTTAACTATCAATGTTACAAAAAAAAAAAAAAAAAAAAAAAAAAAAAAAAAAAAAACTTAAAATAATACGAATTTATATAATTAAATAAAAATGTCTTATATTAAAATGACTTGAATCCCAACAAAATTTATGTCGAAACGTAGATTAAGTAGATTAAATAAATATATATAGAAAATAAGCATGAAAAATTATTATATTTCACTACACTTGAATCTAAAAAAGTTGACATTGCTGTATTAACCAACTGAAATCTATACCAATGTTTTCAGAACTGTACCGGACGTCGAACCGATCTCCTTACTGGTCAGAGGTCCGACCGGTCGGACGCTCGAACCGGATTTGAGAACCGGATGATTTTATAAACATTTTATAAATATATAGATATATAAAAAATCAAAAAAAAATTTAAAATAAATAAAAAATTTTAAAAAACCGGTTCAACCACCGGTTCGACCGGCCGGTTCACCCAAAACCCCTAACCGGACCGGTTCACCCACCGGTTTCCGGTTCGATCGGTCCGACCGGCCGGTCCGATCCGGTTCGGTTTTTTAAACATTGATCTATACTGACAAGTAGATATAATAAGCATGTAATAAATTAGTTTTAGTTTTTTTAAGGCATATAATAAATTGGTTTTTTTGTTAAGTCGAGCATTAGCATGTTGCATGTGAGAAGCTTCACCAACAATGCAATGTAAGAGTAAGTATAATATACTTTTTTATTTGTTTCTAAGATTTTTTTTTTAAATAATAAATAACTATCTTTATACTAAATTTGTAATTTTTTATAATGTATTTAAAAATAAAATACTATATAAAAATTACACTGCATCATAAAAATATAAAATTCAGTAAAAAGGATTAATTAAGTACAAAATATATTTATTTTTATATTTTTAAGCAATAAAGGCCCTAATCTAATACTATTATAGTTCATCTTAAATCTAATCTACGTTTTTGGGTTAGTGGTACATGCCTTTAACATTATGTTAAGCATGTGATTGTATAAATATAATCAATCTATGTTTAAAATAAAATATATATTATCTAACTTTTAGTTGGTTATTGTCAGAGGAAGTTTGAGAAACACAAACCAACTTTAATACATTAAAAACATGTTAAAGAGGATAAACACTCATTTATAAGAGCATATACATGGTCGATTCAAGCTTTCTGATACCCAAATAAACCAATTAACCAAATTTAGCTAAGAACTAGGAAGCACATAACTACCAATTAACTAAATATACCAATTAACCAAAACAAAATTAACAAATGTAAGTGTAAGTAAACTTAGTGATCAAATTAAACCAATTAGGCAATCAACAAATGTAACTAAACTAACTGATAAGATTAAAGATGTAGGCATATAGTAACAAATGTAATAGAACCACCTTAGCAGTGAACAGTAATGGACATCGTATGAGGGTCAGTCCAACAATGCATATAATAAATTAGTTTTAGATTTTTTATGCATATAATAAATTAGTTTTTTTTTTTTTTAAGTCAAGAGCATTAGCATGTGAGAAGCTTCACCAACAATGCAATGTAAGAGCAAGTATATTATACTTTTTTTATTTGTTTCAAAGATTTTTTTAAATAATAAATAACTATCTTTTGTATTAAATTTGTATTTTTTTTGTTGAAACTATGTTTTTTGTACTGTGTTTTTTTGTAATTTATTTAAAAATACAATACAATATAAAAAAATTACAACATCATAATTATATAAAATGCAGTAAAAAAGGATAAATTATGTACAAAATATATTTATTTTTATATTTTTTAAGTAATAAATTAAAGCCTTGATGTGATAGTTTAACACATCCGTTTTTGTACATAATTGAGTCAATTTTCGTAATTATAGTTTATATTTTGAGTCGATTTTCGATCCTTTTTACGTTTTCTTATATGTAGGATTATGTCCCGGGGGAGCGGAAATGAAGACAAACGGGTATCGAGATCGAGTGCGATTGATCGAGCGAAGAAATTGAAAAAATTAACCCTAGGGTGTATGTCACAGGCCAAGCATTGATCCCAGGCGATGCGCCTATCAGATTGCACGGCCGTAGGCGATGCGCCTGTCAGCCTCAGTCGCCCTACTAACTTGTCCCGCACGCATCGCCTAGCTTCATGCACCCTCGTTAGGCGATGCGCCCCACACCTATTTCAGCTCCAAAACCCTAATTTCTTAATCTCTACAAATGGGACGCGGCAGGAACGATTTTGAGACTCTTCTTGCACCTGGAAACTCTAATCTCGCCCCTGTAGCTGCCGGAGCTTAACCATGGATGTTTGGGCTTGATTAGGGTGATTGAAGTGAAGATTTCAAGGAAGAGCTTGAGTAAACTGCCTTCTTTTCTTATTTAGTTAGTGCAATCAATAGTTTAATATAATTTAAAACTTTGTTCAAATCTATTTTGCTACTGTTATTATGGTTGTTGGCTAGATCTTGGATATACCTAGGTTTGGGATGATAAAGTTGTGAACTTTGTGATGTTTGGACTTGATTTATGATTATGGATGAAATATGCTTTGTAATCAGTAGTAAAGATTGAATCTTTGATGATATTTGCATATTTTGAATGATGATATTTGATGATTGATAGATCCATGTGTATCTAGGAATGTCTTTCCATCATTAGATGCATATTAGTCCTACTACTTGGTGTTTTAGGTTAGTTTGTGGAGTGGTGATCACATTCCATAGGATTTGATTTCGTTAAGTGTTGTAATTCTCATATGTGACCTAACCTAGAAATCCGGGAGGTGATAGGTTAGATGGTTGGTCTATTTCACTTGGGTTACTTGAGTTAAACGACCCGGGAGGGTGTTGTCTTAGATTTCCTTAGTGTTTGTGTCAATCCATGTCAAAGTGGTCAACTTTACAACTCTCTAGTGTCTTAGGACACATGCGGGTGGAGAAATCCAGGAGGTCATTCACCCGTTGGAGGTAGACTAGTGCATACATAACATTCTTAGGATTTCCGTTGGTGTTACCTGGTATCTGATCTGGGTCCCATTAGGTCATTCTAAGTTTGTTTCTTAAGATCCTAGTCTTCATCCCTCACAAATCAGTCCAAGTCATCACTTGTCACACTTTTGATTCTCAGCCTACGTATACCAGTTTTCCTCATTGGAGTTAGATTCCATTTTATAGTCTCGGTGTTAGTTGCAGTTTTAGTTAGCCTTCTTAGTGTCAGTCTCTAGTTTAGTCAATTATTAGTTACAGTCTCAATTAGGTTTTCAGAAGTTGCACCAAACCCCCCCCCCTCTTTATTTTATTTGTTCACAGTCTAGGTTAGTTTTGTTAAACTAGTGTCCTTAGAGTTCGATATCCGGTCTTCCACAAGCTATACTGTCACTGATAGGTACACTTGCCTATGTAGCGGTTTAGTTTAGGATTTCCGATTTTAACTAGGTGTTTAGGTTAAGTCTAGGTCTAGGATTAGTTATAGTGTCTTTAGCTTAGGTTAGATAGTTTTAATTATCTTATTTTTAGGTACGGTTCGTTGCACATCAAGGCTCTAATATGGTATTATTATAGTTCATCTTAAATCTAATCTACGTTTATGAGTATGTCGGTGTGACGATTTAGCGAGAGAATCTGGGATGACGAAATGTCATAGAAATTCATTTACAAAACATACATATGAATAAAATACATCATTTATCATACATCCAAATGTCTATCAATGAATAAACTTGATGCAATAGCTGGGCCAGATCCAGCCTCTTAGAGCCTAGCCTCTCGAAATTCAGGTTCTTGGAGCCCAGCCTCTCTAAGCCTATGTTCTTGGAACCCAGCCTCTCAGGGTTGTGCTAACTATCTCAAGTCGGGGTTCTGTTACGGAAGAATCGGGATAAAAACAAGGAATGGATAAACTGGAAAGGAAGGTAAATGGCATGGAATGGGATAATGGGCGCAAGTAATGGGTCAAAGGCAGTATCTTGGGTTGGAGCAGTCGAGTTAGAGCTGGGATTTGGATAAAATGGAATAGTTATCTTAATTTTAGTTCATTTCAATTTTAATTTCCTAAGTTTTAGCGTTTCTTTGTGGTTTACGATTAGTATTTATATGCAGTTTATTTTTATGTAAATGGAGATTATTATTGAGTTTTGATTAATACAGTAGCAATCTGATTCCAATTTTTTGTGGTTGTCTTGATTTGGCCAATTATTTCAAGAAATAATTGGTATCAGAGCCCAGGTGACATTGTAGATGGATCACCCTGGAGATCATTTCCGGATACATCCCCGTCGAACCACCGATCAAGGAAACGAAGACCAAGGACGAGACCCACGAGACATTGAGGAGATCGCTTGGCTGCAACAGCGAATCAGGGATCTCTTGAGTTGCAGCAGGAGGATCGTGAAGAGGAGGAAACATAGATAGACTCTTTCATCCAGGATGGAGGAGTGGGACAAGGGAATTTCATTGATCACGAAGAGCGTGATGGAGATCAATCTTCAACTTACATAATCGCCGATAGTGTCAGTGGTGAATTTGGTCTCGACCCACATAATCTTAAGATCAAGCGAATACATCAACGAATCCGAGACATCGAGTTACAACAAGAGATCTGGAGACTCAAGCAAGGGAACCAAGATCTTGAGGCCTTTCCGACATGGAAAGAAACAAACCGGAAGAACATGTCTGGGATGAGTCAACCAGGGATGAGGAGCATCCTATCTTGGAAGGATTCAACTACCCTTTACCTTCCTGTTTTGAAATTTACCAGGAGGAGGTATCGAATAAAGAATAGTATTTGATAGTCACGAAGGCCTTGAACGGGGCTGCCTTGAAAAGGGTTAACTATTTTGGAGTTCTTGGTCCATGACACCACCATTAAAGGAGGTTTTAAGTGCAACGGTCAGGTTTCAATCAATCAAACAAAAGGTTGATTCTTTCGGTGAAACCTCGGGACGAAACAGGAAATCTGTGTTCAAAGAATTATGAGATTTTGTTCTGGATTCAACTGGAATCCTCAATAATTTCTTCAAGCCTAAAGTGGCGAAGGAGGAACTTTCAAATGAGGTTCAGCCACTTTTGTAATCTCAATCACAAGTCCCGCATGTTTTGAAAGCTATGAATGTGGAAAACTGGGATTTCAAAATTGGAGTGCTACAAAAATCAACTTTGAAAGATGGCGATATGCAAGGGATGGAGACACAAGTACGTGTTCAAGTTCTTACCGGTGGAAGTGAGGATCAGATTCCCTCCAAGCGTTTTGATGTCTTTAGGGTGCCTGGTAACCCAATAGCCTTGGGACCAAACGACCATGATCCTATCTACCTATGTGATAGGAGTCAAGATCCAAGCAAGACGATAACAAATGAAATTAAATTGTTCAGGTGCTTCTAGGTAATCGTAAATAAGAATAGTGTAGATGTTCCTTTTGACTCGGGGTGGCTTTTGTTAGAATGCAAAACTCGAGGACGAGTTTTTTTCGAAGATGGGGAGAATGATGCAATAGCTGGTCCAGATCCAGCCTCTTGGAGACTAGCCTCTCAGAGTCCAGGTTCTTGGATCCCAACCTCTCAGGGTTATGCTAACTATTCCAAGTCGGGGTTGTGTTACGGAAGAACCGGGATACAAACAAAGAATGGATAAAAGGGAAAGGAATGGATAAAAGGCAATGAATAGGAAAATGGGCGCAAGTAATGGATAAAAAGTAGCATCTTGGGTTGGAGCAGCCGAGTTAGAGCTGAGATTTGGATAAGCTGGAATAGTTATCTTAATTTTAGTTCATTTGAATTTGAATTTCCTAAGTTTTAGCCTTTCTTTGTGGTTTGCGATTAGTATTTATTTGGAGTTTATTTTTATGTAAATGGTGATTATTATTAAGTTTTCATTAATAAAATAGCATTCCCATTTTAATTCGTTGTATTGTTTTGATTTGGCCAATTGTTGCAAGAAATATTGCATCAAAACTCGTACAAGGTTATTTAATTTTTAAGGTTATGACTAAACTCTAGCAATGACACGATCGTGGTGTATCAAAAGTAGTGGTAGGTTGGTGGCTGGACTCGATCCTACGCATGCCCTATACATAAGCTCCCTTCGATGCATAGAGAAAGTGTTGGTGAGATCCTTTGACGCGTACACGAACACGGGTGAAAGCACCCAACTACATAACCCAAACCCCCTCCCCCTTTCTCCCATTTTTACAACACGCACACTTCCTCTCTCTCTATCTCTCTCTATAAAACATACACTTCTCTCGTCTCTCTATCTAGAAAACCCTCTTTTTATCCATTTATGAAATGCTCAAGTCGAAGGATTCATCAACAACAAAGCAGATCAAGATCTACATCATCCTTTTTGAGCTTAGATGATGAGATACAAGTTCGGTTTTGTTCTGGGCCGATCCACGTGTTTTAACACAAAAAACACTTTCAAAACATGTTAAAACATCAAAACTCATCATAACCACCAAAGATCACATGTTTAGGGGGTGACATCAATTAGATAGGGATTGCTAGTTAGACACTTTTGGACATACTTTGGATCATATGGACCTAGTAAACTTAACTAAATCATATGAGTGCATGGGATATAGTCAGTTTAACTTAGAACTTGTGTATAGACATCACCCTATTTTGATGTAATTAAAAGTTGATGATCACTTCTTTTGCATGTAAAAGATTTGATGATTTGAAATGAATGTTGATTTACATGTCGTATCCATGAGCTATTGGACAATCTGCACTACATGGCATCCCGATGATTCCGCCATCGACCGGGGTGTTACACACTAATTAAGCGTCGCCTCATCTTCATAGTCGCACACAAGTGACATCGTTGTCCCTTTGGTTAACGATTTGAATGGCGATTGAACCGGCGATTGATGATTGGAAGTTGGAACAGTGAAAACCTAGCGTCGATCGAACTCCACAAGCTTTTACTCACGTGTTTGCCTTTCTTTTAAACTACATATATGGACACATGTCATTTGGGCTGGATTGGAGGATTGTAACTTTGCAAGCTAACTACTAAAGATATACAAAATTTGAGGCTCTGGTTAAGAGGGGTCCAAAGATAGGTCTTTTTTTTATATTGGGTCGGTCCTTATCATATATGAACTTAACAATAAGATCTATATATTATTCGTAACAAAAATAATTATATAACATTACGAAAAATAAATTGCTATTCCATTATTTGATATGATAACCAAATTTTAAGGCAAGATTAAAATTAGGTTTTAGCTAAATGAGAATCTAGAGCGATGATTTCTAACCGTAACTGATATAGTAAGGAGCCTGAGAACTAGATAGGTAATAAGTAAACAATACTCAAACAACTATGAGACTAGATATAAGATACAAATAAAAAGAGGAAAAAAACACACAGTTACAGACGAACAACACAAAAATGGGTAAGTCTAAGCCTTGTAGCAAGAAGAAAAGATGATCAAGCATACATTGAACTCTTCCTCTAAGTAAAATGTGGTGCCTAAATATGAGTTGGTGTGATCAGGGCAAGACATCTTCACGGATGGCCGAATCTTCAAGGGATGGTCATGCAAAAAATATTGTTGGCAATGAGAGTTGAAGGGGTCCAGGTTGATTGTACTCAAAAACTTTAAAGTAAGCGATCTTAGATAAGTTGAAGAAATGGAAAGAAAAATCACTACTACAAAAATTACTCTAATACAACCTTTATATTCAAAAAAAGGCTGCATTAGGTCAAGTTGCATTAGATTTAATGCAACTTTTTTGTTACACAATGCAGCTTTCTTTTTTCCTAATGCAACTTTTTTAAATGCAAAATTTTAAAAAAAGTTGCATTATGTAATAAGAAGGTTGCATTAAGCTAATGTAACTTCAGCTGATGCAATCTATTTGCAACATTTTGTGACAAAAAAAGGTTGCATTAGTCTTATTTTGTAGTGGTGAATATAAAACAATGGCGGTGGATAAGAAAAATTTAAAAACACAAAAGCATAAATGGATGAAAATCTATATAATTAATATAAGTAATTATCTAACGTCTGTATGTGGTCCTCATATATACATCACATGCATGTGTGTATGATAAATACTAGGTTAGATCACGTGTGTTACACGGACTTAATAAACAAAATGATATATAATTTACAATAAAACAATTATGTCTTTAAAAAACATATGCATCACAATAGTTAAATAACATGTATATTGCATAAGTTGAATAAAAATACAATTTAAATTGTTAATACTTTGAGTCATTAAAATAAATCATTAAAGAAATAAACTTTAAAGTGATGATAATAAATTTTGTTAAGTTAACTCATAAATATATTGTATTTAACTATGTATTAACGTTTTTATATAATTGATAAATATTAACTTTGTTAAAATATAAATTATCATATAAATTATTTTGTTATCGTAGCTAAAAGAACTTGAATTACAATTAAAGTTAATACATATAAAAAACTAAGAATGAATACTTGGATTTTTTTTATTTTAAGAAAACAAATGATTGTAATAAATGTTCAAATTTGTTAATTATTATTATTAATAAAGGAATGTTAACAAATGATTAATGCTATAAATTTAAGGCGAGAAAATGAATCATAACATGCCTCATTGAATGACATGTGGCAAAAAAAACATTCATCTATCTATACTAATAAATCAAAAAAAAATGTGCCACATGTCACTTTTCTACACCATCCTTATAAAAATTTTCCCGCCTCTCTCTCCTATTAAATGCACCAATATTCAATAATAATAATATTAAATATTAAATATATATTATACATTTTTAAATTAAAAAAAGGTTTTTAAAGTATTAAAAAATATATTAATTTTAAAAGATTACATTTTTTTAGAATCCAAATTATTATAAAATATAAAATATTCAATAATTGTTTTTCAAAACGAAATATCTAAAAACAAACTTTAATAAACTTAGTGTTTAAATAAATAATATTATTATTTTATTGCTTATGTATTAAACTATAAAACTATTAATCATATTATTATTGACTATTTATTATTTTTTTATTTAACCCGTGTAATACACGGGGTATTGACCTAGTTTATTATATAAGAAAATAGATATGCATACACACATATAATCACATCAACTAATTTCAATGCACACAAAATCCCTACATAAAAATATATTCGTATTTGTATTTGTATGATGAGTTATGCTAATTGCACCCACATTTGCACCTTTACTGACATTAATTGACACATGTCATTAATGATTACCAATTATTAAAACTAAGATACTCATTTATTATATATTAAATATCCAGCTTATTAATTAATCAGTATTTAATACATTATTAGACATAAATAAATAAATAAAAACTATTGATGTCGTGCGGTAGCTTAATTAAAAATAAGCAAAATCAAAACTATCCTAGACACTAAGTAATACTCTAGACTCTCTAAAATACTAAACTACCGACATGCAAGTGAACCTATCGAAAGTATTAAAGCTAAAGCAAGTCCGGATATCGAATCCACGGACCTCTACAGATTACGCTAACTAGACTCAGAAAACTTATTTTATACAAAAGTGCTGAATTAAATTAATAATAAGGATGGGGGTTTTACTAACAACTAAAAATGAATTAAATGGAAGATAAACTAAAACGAGAACAGACGTCGGACAAAGAAGAGAATCGGATGGAGAAAACACTACCTAGGCTCGAATCCTATACATGCTTGACAAGTTTCTATCGGTAATGGAACTGATATGCTACCGGAATCTTAAAATACTAAACTCAAAGGAAAATTAGAACAACCTCGACCCCTCTCAAGGATAGTCAACTAAAATCCCTAAAAGTTGTTAAACCACCGATTAAATGGATTTCCCTCACAGGTCATCCAACTGCTTATGAAATATCCGCTAGATTATCTACCTCACAGTGCGATAATCTCATAACACTTAAGAAGTAACTGTTTAACAATCTACCTCACAGCGCGAAAGTCACAGTTCACTTAAATGCTAGGGATGACTTGGGTTTTCCTATTGGATTCAATAAACAAGAATTGACAGACACACTAGGGCGATCTCCTCACGAAGTCTCTAGCCTAGGAATCTAACAATCAAGACTTATTGATAACTTCTCACCTTACAGCTATTGAAGTTAGTTGCACACCTAATCCACCCATTAATCAAAGACACACAGTAATTGATCTAGCATGCACCTATTAAATGACAGACAATCACCAAGACACATGAGGAGTGTAGCATCATTCAATAAACAGTAAAAAGCACACGATTACATCCAATATTCAAAACCAAGTCTTCAAATCACAAGTTTCAACACATCATTTTGTTCCAAAACCAAAACAAACCACAATCAAACACATATAACCATCTAACCTAGGTAGCTTTTTGTGTTTAGCCACTAAACATAGTCATAAACATAATCATAACATATGCAAAGTCTGAAATACACATAGGAATCAACAAAGTAACGAGAAACGATAAACCGAATGTTTGGATAACTCCAACAATGATCCAAAACTCTCGAATCTTCAATCCGATGCCTCCCAGACCTTGAAATAGCCTCTAATCGCCTCCAGCCGTCGTCTCTGATCGTGTCTCACCCTAATTGTCCAGCCCCCAGCCGTTTTTATCAAAAGAAATCGATTTTCTGAAATTTTGAACCCGTCGCGTATCGCGACGGCCACAGCCATCTCCTTTGCGTAACGCGAAGGGTTTCGGAAACCGACAAAGTAGTCGGGTCAACCCAACGATTAAATGAGGGTTATTATGGTAATTTCCACCTGTCGCGCTATGCGACAGGGTTTCAGTACGATCCTTGCGATACGTGACACTGCCATATTCCAGCTTTTGAACTCCTTTGCTTTCGTGTGTGTTCTCGTCCACCCGGGAGCTCGTTTTCTTGATCTTTTGTGCCAAAATGATATGTTTATTACCTGCAAGCATTTATTTATGAAAATGTGAAAAACAAGCCTAAATCGACTCCAAAATTGAATAAAACTATACAGAAACTCAACAGAAACAAAAGGAAAAATAGATGTGTTTCGCAATACATCAACTATTTATTTAAATTAAATAAATAATAACAATTTTATATTTAAAACTATTACTAGTTTGGCATATTTGTAATAATTTAATTTAATAATTAATAAAACATTTAATTTATAACTTTATATTCAACAAGTTTTGTTATTTAATCTTTGTAAAACTTGACGTGATTTATATAGGTTATCCGCTCAATTATTTTTTTTATTAATTATTAAATTTCTGGAAATTTTAAATTATTTTTTCATTAATTATTAAATTTTAATTATTACAAAACTTGCTAAATTAGTAATTTTCTAAATATATCAATGTTTGTTTGTTTAATTTAAATAAATGGTTATCATTTATTTATTTATATCTAATATTAATATACAAATTAATTATTAAGTAATAAATTATATATGTAACAAATAATAAATGATTAAGTTGGTTTTAATGATAAGTAATAATAAATTATATGCAACAATTAATGAACAAATGTTATTTGATGATTAAGTCAAAATAATTAATGCACTAAGTAGGTTGATGCATTTAGTTAGTAGAGTTGGTGTAATTAGATTTACCCTTGTATGATATATATGCATAAGTGGGACCCTTGTCCACATCATCCATAATCAACCAGTTGAACAATAATCAATAATCATCATTGAAAATAATGAAAACTAGTACCCTCCCCTTGTGTTGTAACGGGTTTTCGCTATGATTGTAAATAGCAGAGAACAGACATGATCTCGTATATGAAAATGCTCATATAAAAAACACGATACAACAATTGTCACTGTGACATAATATCCTAAAGTGTATTCATTCGTCACACAAAAAGGAAAAAAAGTGTCGCACTTAATTGTAAAATCTGCTATCAAGAAAAGTTAGAAAACACATACTTATAATACAAAAAATAAGTTGAAAACAATAATTATTATTTATTTAATTAATATTATAGTTCATTTGTTGTTAATTTTTGAAACTTGTTATTCTCGCATTCATCTCTCATTTAATTATATTTTATTAACTATCTCTCCTATTTCATGTAAAACCATTTTAATATATTTGTTAGTCGTTGAAAAAAATTAATAGTTACAAAAATAGTATCTTACCTTCTTATAATATAAAAGAAGGTCGAATACAAATTATGTAGTTATTAAAATTTTTAATTGTTGTTTTACTACATAAAATATTTATTAATACGTAGCATAATCATTTTATATCAAAATATTATTTTATAATCTCTAAATTATCAATTTTAAATATCGAATATTTTATATTTATTCTGTGTAATACACGGGGTAATAACCTAGTATTACACATAAAAAAGGTTAAAGGTCACACATATGTGCCTTTAACAGATGTTCCTTAATCAATCGTTTTATATTACGTTTACGCGTTTATTCTATTTTAGCTGGACTATTCGTAAAAATAAAAGACCAACCATTTCTAACTTATTTTTATACTAAAAAATGTTTATAAGTAAACCTTGAAAGTTTACTTAGTCGGAACTCGGAACTCAGAAAATTATATTTTACTAAGTACTGTTTAATAACATATTAATGATTATGTTAAAAGGCTACGTCGGTTTCAGTCAGAGTCTGGAAATGTTTGTTTCACTAAAAACACCTTTGAATCATTCAGGCAATTTCTTAACCATTAAGCTTTAAACAAAATTTAAATGATTTAAATTTCTTACTAATTCAGCATTTATTAAATCTTATCAACCTCTAGGTGTTTTAACAAACTATACACCTATTGTGGCCTGATTAAGCCCAATAAGACCTCAGGCTTGAGTAGAGGTGGGCAAAAAACCGTAACCAGAACCGAGAAGTCGAACAGGAAGCGATCATATCTGAACCGGTGGGTACAAACGGTTTTGGGTTCTCAGAGGAATTGTAATAATCCTAAGACAAAGGGTCGAGGAACTCAACAACACACCACGATTTTGAATCAGAAGAGAGATTCAAGAAATGACAGGTTTATTCACTCTATCAACCGGAACCGGAAAAACCGGAAACAATGCTACCTTTATCTGGCCAAAACCAGAACCGGCACCTGCCAAAACTGGAACCAGAATCGGTCGAAACTGGTTAACAACCGGAATCGGTTCTTGACTTTGTTTATTGAAACTTGAGTGCTGGACTTTTAGCAAAAAAAAATGAGTCAAATAACTTTCTAAAAAAATTTTAAGACAGTTTGCAACGGATTTCAAATTATGTGCACATGTAATTTTGTGAAAGTTTAATGGCACGAAATGGTCATAAGTAGCCCAACAGCCGATTTTCAAGTATTCTGGGCCAAAAGCTCAATCACTTAAATTGACATGTTTAGTATGCCCAATAGCCAACAGCCGATTGACATGTGAGTGTTACTACTTGAATCGGGATGCATTCCCAAATTTGCCACTATTAACGGGATAACCATAACTCGTTATATAATTAAGACCAATATAGCATAGCATCATGTACGTACGTGTAAATTTGTTTTCTTAACTTGTATAAGATGTATATACTTGACTGTTTCTCATCGATTCCCATACACATGGTCATTGATCCTGGTTAGGGTTTTCACGAGCCGAACGAACCGAGCCAAGGGTCAGCTCGGATTCAAACCGAGTCTGGCTCGGACTAGGCTCGTTTTTAACCGAGCCGGCTCGACTAGGTTCGTTTTTTGCTCGGATTTTTCATAAAAAAATTTAATATTTGAGTTGCATTCATTTTTAAAGTAACCACTATCATTTTGTATGTAATTTAAAAAAGTTCTCAAGATTAAATAACACAGTTCTCAAAGTCAAATACGAAAGCACAAAACATCCCATTGAACCCCAACTTATTTAGGAAATAGGGTTTGAGACTTTGAGTAAAGACGTGAATCTGTGAATTGTGATTTTGGAATAGGATTTAGGAATGAGGGAGACGCGTGAGATCTATTATGTCTTCTTTTCTTTTATTTATTTTTTTCTTGTTTCTTTTTTAAAATAATTACAAATTTACACAAAAGTATATTTATTATCAAAAGTAATCCTATAGTTTTATATTTTGATATAACATGTTGTACAAGCGAGCCGACCATACGAGACGAGCAACGGGCGAGCTACGAGACGAGCTAGCCTTGGCTTGGACTCAGATTGGTTACAAAATGAGGTGGCTTGGTTCAACTCGGTTACAAACGAGCTTTATTCAAACCGAGCTTTAATAGAGCTTTTTCTGAACAAGCTATGAGCTGAATTCGAACTTTAAGTTTTTTGGAAAGCCCTAATCGTGGTGGAAATCCTCTATCAGGGCTTGATTGTATGGAATATTATAGCAATGATTATGCACACTATTTTTTTAACCGTTGAATACATTTCACATAGTGTTAGTGACGATGGTTATGTTGGTGGTGACGGTTCTTGGAGGAGGTGTGACCCTTACGCTCAGTTCCCGAGTTTATTAAAAGAAGGAAAAGAAATGAAAAAAAAAAAGAAAAGAAAAGAATGGAGATCTTTCCTTCCATTTCCTTTCAAATCCGAAGGAAAGAAACACTAAATAATTTTGCCTAGTTTTCCTTCCACTTTCCTTCCTTTCTCTTATTAAATGAAACTCGGGAATACGACATGTTTTATTTTCCGTTCTTTTCCTTCGTTAAATGAAACTCAGGAACACAAAATGTTTCTTTTTTCCTTCTATTTCTTGTTTTTATCTCCTTAAATGAACTCAGGAACAGAGAATTAGTGATGGCTAGGGAATTGTCAGGCAAAATTAGAAATAAACTGGGGGATTTTGTTTAAGCTTATGTTATCTTTTTTATATTTTTTAGTATTTTGAGTTAATTACACAAACAACCCTTTGATTGTTAAAATAATCTTATATTAACTATGTATGTAATGTAGCACTTAATATAAATAATATATCCGAAAAAAAAAATAACAAAGTTGGTGTCAAGGGAGAATATAGTTGACAAAACAAACCTCAAGACATGATTAAAAGGATTAACTTTTGATTGAAATGGTTAAAACGACCAAAATACAAGAACCAAAAAAAGTAATTTAATCTATAATCCATTTGTCTTTGTTCGTCTGAATTAAAACGGAATGTTACTTGTATCAATTTGCAAAACAAATAAACAAATTTACCCACACGTATACATTACATGCGTGCATCGATAATGGGGCAATATTTGTATCAACTGCATTTAATAGGAAACATATGTAAACGTGTCTATATGTAATAATGTTAAATAAATAAAGCAGCATGTTTATTTTAAAAAGTATGATTATTGTAAAACCCCAAAAAAAATGATTTATAAGCATTGGATGTATAATTAATTGACTTAAATCAAAATATAGATAAAAAAATTGATAAAAAGGTAGTTTAGTTATAGGCTCTCCTTTTGTTGATTTTTATAAATTTATCTAATATATACAGAAAATGACAAAATAAGTCGAAATGATTTAAAATGTAAGTTACAATGATAAATACATATAGTAATATGAACTGTAATATTTAATTTTTAAACTGGTAAATTTTGATAAATGCAGTAGTTAAATAACATATTTTCTACTTTTAATATGTAAAATACAATGATAAAATAAAAACATATTTATGTAATAAAAAATAACAAAATAACATAAAATGAGTTAAAGCATAAAAACAATGATATATACGTGTATATATATATATAGGCAAAGATTCAAATAAGAAGGGTTTTTTGGATGAGAATGTGAGAACCAATCAGAATCAAACATGTGGCAATTTAAATGAAATAGAAGGAGGGGTAATATGGTAACTTCACAATTATAATAGAAACGTATGTGCAGTACTGTAGAACTGCACAAGGTTTTTGTTCTTGCGTGTTCTTCGATCCATCATGATCGACCATGAAATTGTTCACGCACGATTGATTTAGTAGATCGTATTCCATGTTTCGAAGCTTCTGATCGATTGAGAGAATTCTACATTCTTCTAATTCATCAATTTTTTTGTTTTTGTAATCGTTATTTACGTCAGACATTTGCAATTGTATTCCATGATTCGAAGCTTCTGATCGATTGGCTGTATTCAGACACTTGGCAATCGTCTTTAGGTTTTCAACAATCATTTGGATACGCATTTGGGTGATATGTTTTGTAGTTTATGATTTTCGGTATTGTAATGAAAAAGTATTTTGTTTGTTCAAAAGAGGGTAAGAAATCTAGTCAAAACATTTACACTATTAATGATGGTGATGGTGCTGCAAAGAAGTGTCATGATAGAAGGAATAGAGCCTCCAAACGTATTGGATGTAAGGCTTTAATCAAGTTAATGTTAACTGATGCAAAGCAATATCGAATTTATGCATTTGAAGAGAGACACAATCATGATTTTGTTGATAAGGAGGATTACCATCTTCTTCATACATCTAGAAAGTTGTCTGTTGTTCAAGAACAATTGATATCTGATTTGTCTATGATGAATATTGGTCCAGTAAAAGCTTTTAACATTATGAGGGTTAGGTATGGTGGTTTTGAGGATGTTGGTGTTACGGCTGTGGATTGTAAGAACTTTAGAAGGGATTTGAACACATTCATTGGAGAATATGATTGTGACATGGCTGTCAAGCATTTATTGAGTAAAAAAGAGTTTTCACCGGATTTTTATTGTGATTATTTCACCGGAGAAAATGAAACTCTTGCTGGTTTATTTTGGGCTGATGAATATATGAAGTTAAATTATCATACATTTGGTGATGTTATGTCCTTTGTTGCTACATATCGCACTAATAGGTATTATACATTTCATTTCATGTGATGCATTTGATTAATGTACTACATTTCTGTAATGTAATGCATTTGTTTAATGTACTGCATTTGTTTTAACGTTTTAGGTATGAAATGGTTTTTGTGCCCTTTACTGGGATTGATAATCATCACCGAAATGTCACATTTGCTGCAGCATTGTTAGCTTCTGAGACTGCAGATTCATATTGGTGGTTACTTAAATCATTTATGAAATGTTTTGGTACTGAACCTAAAGTTGTTGTTACTGATCAAGACAATGCCATGAGAGTTGCAATTAAGGATGTTTTTCCAAATAGTAGGCACCGATTATGTATGTGGCATATCATGAAGAAAATTGCTGATAAGGTTGTTATATAATCATCTAATTTTGTTTTATATATTTTAAATTTACTAGTTTAATTGGTGTATTAAACTTTTTTTTTTATTTTAATAGGTTGGTATTAAATTATCACACGATCCTGATTTCAAGAAAAAGTTATGTGAGATTGTATGGACAGATGCGATTGAACCCGATGTTTTTGAGAGAAATTGGAGTGAAATAATGACAGAATACAACTTGAATCATAACAATTGAATTTCTGACATGTTTGAATTAAGGTTTAATTGGATACCAGCATATTATCGTCATGAGCATATGTCTGGACTTATGCGTACAACATCTAGGTCAGAGAGTGAGAATCATTTTTTTGGACAATTAACCAACACAAAGTTGACTTTGGTTGAGTTTCTTACTCATTTTGAAACTGCAATGGAATCTCAAAGATTTACACATAGAAAAAATGACCATGACACTAGGTACACCACACCGGAAATGTGTACTAATTATGAGTTGGAACAACAAGCAGTAAAGATTTATAAAAGATCTATTTTTAAGGATGTTCAAACTGAAATTCATGCCGCTGTTAACGAATGTGTGTGCATGTCTTATTGTGCTGTTGATTATTTTACCAAGTATTTCATCATGGAGACAGGTCCTATTTTTAGTGATCCATTTGAGGTATATTGTATTACTTTTTAATGTATTTAAAATATTTGTGCTGCTTTTATACATATCTTTGTACTGTTTTTTTTATATTTTGTGTAATTATGCATAAAAATGTAGCATATTTTTTATTATATGTACTATATTTATTTGTACTATATCTATGTATAACCTTAGTGGATTTATATGTACTGCATTTTATGTACTGTATACTGTATTATCTGTAATGGATTTTATGTATAGGATATATGTGTACTGGATAATATGATCTGTATTATATGTACAGGATTAAATATGTACTGCTGTAATAATACAATACATGTATTGTTTGTTTTAAATAATATTTGTACTATTTTTATTTATGTGTTGTACTAATTACATCTTAATGTTCTGTTATTTTAGGTTTTTTTTAGAAAAACAGATATGGAAATCAAATGTAGTTGCAAAAGGTATGAGCAGTACGGCTTGTTGTGCAGGCATATCTTTTACGTTTTACGTATGTGTGGGATAAAAGAATTTCCTGACAAATATGTTTTGAAAAGATGGACAAAAGATGTTGTTATAAACAAGTCTACCCGTTCTATGTTGGTCGCAAT
Organism: Mikania micrantha; assembly: GCA_009363875.1. NCBI lineage: Eukaryota > Viridiplantae > Streptophyta > Magnoliopsida > Asterales > Asteraceae > Mikania > Mikania micrantha. Next base: position 58,973,705 of record CM018680.1, on the reverse strand, counting down.
GTTGGTTGTAAAAATGTTGAGGATGTAGATACTATTGTTCGTGACATCCTTTTTTCAAATGAGTATATTGTCAATCGACTCGTTACTGACATTGATGAATTATCACGGTATAGGTATGCATTGAATTAAAAACATATATTATTTATACATTCTATTTTACACATATTTTTTCTTGACATTTTGTTACTTATAAATAGGGATCAATTAAAAGATATGATTTCAAAGGTGGATTCTTCTTTTGTTGATAAGAAAGCGTTGAGTAAAAATGATAGATTTTCAAATATTGTTCATGGAGATCCACCTTCTTTTGCTACTATTAAAAGGCCCATTGGGATAAGAACTAAAGGTAGCGGTTCTCAAAAACGTCTTAAATCTTATTGTGAGTTAGCAACCGTTCAAAAAGAGAAAAAAGGACGTGCATGCATTATTTGTAAAAGGAGGGGCCACAACAAACGTAGTTGTCCAACAACAAGAGATATTGGTGATGGTTCTTTAAATGTCAACCAAAATACTACAAAAGTTCAATTAGAGACTTCTCAAGTTTTATGATTATATCTTTTAGTTTGTTTTCCTTATTTTTAGAATATGGTTGTATTAAGAATTTTTGATCTATTTTGAAATGACGATTTTGTCAATCACTTATATCTCATTGATTCAAATATGTATTGGATTATCTTATGCATATAATAAGATTAAATCATATATTGGATTATATGTACTGGATTATATGTACTGGATTATATGTATAACCTTATTGGATTTATATGTACTGGATATATGTGTACTGGATTATATGTATAACCTTAGTGGATTTATATGTACTGGATTATACCAGAATACATAATATGTACATGACTAAATAAAACAAACAAAAAGTGTACTGGATTTTATGTACTGGATTGTATAATACTAATTATAATAGGATTCAATCATGTAATATACTAGATATATGCGTACTGGATTCTATGTATAACATTAGTGGATTTATATGTAATATATTATATGTACTGGATTATATGTATACCCTTATTGGATTTATATGTACTGGATTATACCAAAATACCCCAAATATGTACATGATTAAATAAAACAAACAAAAAGTGTACTGGATTTTATGTATAACATATATGTTATACAGTACATGAAATATTCTTGATTTGTGTACTATATTCAGAAATATATGTTCTGCATTTTATAAACAAAACTATTATATTCACCAATTTGAATCAAAATATTTGAAATGATCATTTGGACAAAATCCACAAAACTACAATATCCAATGTTTAGACAAGTACACATTAATAAAACTACTATTGTTTTACAAGTACACAGTAATAAAACTACTATTGTTTTATAGCAACACTACTAGTGGTGGATGTTCAGCAATAATTCTTTTTTCTTTGATTGATTCTTTTTTCAGCACCTTTCTTCAACTTTTCCCTTTCAGATATGTCAATCTTTTCAAAGTCTTCTAGTTGTGACATCACTTTATCACGCAGCCTATTTACATCTGATAATAGCAACTTTGAAAGATATTTTATCCTCAGATCATTTAATTGGCCTATTACAGATTGCTCAGCCTCTTCTTTTAAGCCACAATCATTTGCCCATTCATTTATAGGTTGTCCTTTATATGTCTCCATGTGTCTCATTGCAAAGACACCACAATCAACAAAATTCTTATATGTTTGCCACGGCAAGTCTACCTTTGTTGGAACAACTCCTTCAAGTTTGTTATATAAACTTGGAAAATGGTTTTCCAAGTAGTTTAACATAACTTGTGTCTGCAATAAAAAAGAAATTCAATATCAATTTGTCACTTTGCTAACTATAACAATATTTTGCATTTAATATAATATAATAATTTTAAAAGAATATTACCATTCTTGTGACACGATATTTTTGTTTCGCTTTCATTTTCCCTTTCATATTGTCTATGACATCAATTTTTTCGTTTTTGAAATTGAAACAAACAAGATAATAATGTGAATCTTGCAAAATTGGCACAACCAATATGTCTACATCTTCAACACTTTTGTAAATAGAAGATAGTAGAGTTGACTCAATATTAGTTTCCAAATTTATCAACAATTCATCAAGTCTCATTCTAGCCTTGAAATTGTTTTCTCCCTGCACAAAAAGGAAGATTTTGATTAATTGGTACCGAATTACATTTTGTGTATTATATCATCAAATACATAACATATATTCTTATAAAAAAATTGTACTGTATTGATATTAATAACTATCATGTTTCTAAATGAATTAATAAATTAACTAAACTGGTTTTGTTCTTGTTTCAATTTATGTACATGTACTGGATTTTGTATAACCTTGAATTGTATGTGCTGGATTTTTATTACATATAATCAAATACAGAACATCTATTTTTATATAAAATTGTACTGTATTTTGGATTACATACATAATAATGCAATAAATATGAATATATAGTATTTGAACTTACCAGCATGTTGCAAGTGCAAAACAACCTTGAAGTTGAATCTTTGCTTTTGAATTGTTCTTCATGGTTTAATACATTTGACCAACAACTCATCACATCAATATGAATATACTGTTTTGGATAAAATGATTCAAAAGATATCTTTGCAAACTTGTTATTGATTGAAGTATCAAAGAGTATTTCCCTGCAATTATGATAAACTCATTAGTTTTCATATTTTTATTTTTTTAGATATAGAAATTTATATGCATTACCAAACTTCTCCAGTAGCAGAAAAAATCCATTCAGAAATTCTTTCTTCAATTTTAACCCTTTCAGCATTCAGTTGTACAATCCGTTGTCTGTATGGTGATCTTAGAGCGTCTGACACCTTTATTATACGCTTTTGTCGATCAACCGGATTCTTTGGTTTTTCTGCTTTTATGAAAACTAGTTCATCATCTGTTCCCTTTTTCTCATCTGTTTCCTTTTCCTCATTGCTCTTCTTATTTGTTTGTTGACAATCAACTTCAAGATCAGCTAAAAAAATGCATTTAAAAGTTTATGAAAGTATATAAGCTTAAGATATATACTTTAAAATACATAAATTATATAAAATCACAACTAAAATTACCTTCCACTTTATCTACTGCTTCAATCATATCATCAACCAAACTTAAACTCAATTCATTCAATTTTGTATTTCAAAAAACAAATGAAATGTAATTTGTAAATGATTTAAACTTTAGTTAGTGGATTATAAAAATTAATCACACATCATTTTAAAATGTATTTTTATGAAACATTGTACTGGATTGAATGTTAAAGTATACATCAAGATTATATAAATTTTACTAATTTTGTTATACAGTACAACATTTTAAAGATACATCAAATTTATTTAATAGAAATACCTTTCACATCTTTATTGTGTTCTGATTCAACCTTTTCTACTGCTTGTATAAGTTCTCCAACAAAAGTTGGACTAATTTCAGTCATTTTTGTATTATAAAATAAAAATAAAAATGTACTACATTGAATAAAATGAATTATGTAATTATGTACTGGATTTTATGTTACATTTGTACAGTATTACCTTGAACCTGAACAGTATCTTCTTTTGTATCTTCTTTTTTATCTTTTTCATTTTTGTCTTTATGTCCTGCATCAATATATTATTACTTAAAGTTTAAGTTTTTAACAAATCAAATTTAATATTTACTGTATTTTAGGTTAAGAGTTTTTAAGAAAAAAATGCAATATGTTCTGTATTTAGGTTATACTTGTACTGTATGTACCTTGGACCTCAAGAACATTCTCATTTTGATCTCTTTCTCTTTGATGCTCTTCCATTCCATTTTGAACATCAACATCATCATAATTTTCAATTTCATCTTTTGCATCAATGTATCATTAGTTAAATTTTGATATATTTCAACAAATCAAAAACAATATGTACTAGATTAATGTTAGAGCTGTACTATATTTACCTTTCATCTCAGCAACATCCTCATTATGTTTTTCTTCTTCTTTGGCTTTTTTGGTGGATTGAATTGACTCTTGTTTATCAATTTCATCATCATGTCCCTCAACTTTACCTTCAAGATTCAATTTATTAAATAAATCATCATTATATTTTAAATGAGTAAATAATACAGTACATTAACTTGATAAAGTTGAAATATTTTACCTTCCAATTTTGCACAAATTTCAACCTCTGCTTTAACAACTGCATCAATCATTTCACACAACAAAGGATGGCTAATTTCTTGACTTAATTGATCAGTTTCTTGACTTGTAGTATTTTTCTTATCCTTATCTTGAGCTTCCAAACACATTAAAAATGTACTAGATTAGGTGTACTGGATTATATAAACACATAAAAATTTTACTAGATTGTATATACTGCATTGTTTTTTGTACTGGATTATATAAACACAAAAAAATTGTACTAGATTGTGTGTGTAGTTGATTACAAAATATTTACCTTGCAAATGAACAATTGCTATGTTATCTTCTTTCAATTCTGCTTTCTTAGATTCAATTTCAATCTCAACTTTATTGACTGCATCAAAGTTGAGCTAATTTCTTGACTTTGATGAACCAATTCTAGATTCCCATCACCTTTTTTATCATCATCTTTCTTAATGTTATCTTGTTGATCCAAATCTGTATAGAAAATGCCTTCATTACCAATAAAAAAATTTACAAAAAAATGAAGTGTATTTCAATTTTTACCTTTCACAATCAAATCACACAGTATAGTTGGGCTTATTTGTGATATTGGCTCAACCATTTGTGGAATTTCACCACCTTCCTGATTTACAGCATCTTCAAAACATATGAACAGCGTATTAATGTTATGTGTACTGGATTATGTGTACTGGAATATATAAACAAACAAAAATTGTACTAGATTGTATGTACTGTATTATATGTATAAGCCTAGTTGATTATGTGTACTCGATTATTTAAACACAAAAAAAATTGTACTAGATTGTATGTGTGCTGGGTTAAACCTAATAAGTTTATGGCATTAAAAAACAAAGTACATGTATTTTGTTTACCTTGAGAATGAACTTCTTGTAGCTTATTTTCAGCACCTTCTTTATCAGCCTTGTGTTTATTTTTAGATATTTCATTGTATTTTGTAAACCTTGACATCCATTCTTCAATTGGATTCAAGATTACATCATCTGTTTGAATTTCTTGAAGACATCTTGTAATCAACTTTTCAACATCGACAACAAAGCTGTCTAGCTCCTTCACTTTGCTTCTAATCATGGATGCCCACTCCTAGAATGATAAATACAATATAATTTTACAAAAATTGTACTGGATTATATGAACACAAAAAAGTGTAGTAGTGTACTAGATTATATAATCCTAGCTGATTATATTGTACTGGATTATACCATCCTAGTTGATTATATTGTACAGGATTATATGCAATGGATTATGTGTACATGTTCATTCATTGGTTGAGAAAGTAGAGGAATACTAGCAGAAAGACCATTAAGTGAATCATCATTAGATGCGATGAAATCCTCCTCAAGATTCATTTCTTTTGTCTTATCTTGTACTACATTCTTTTGCTTCTTCTGTCTTTTTGTATCCACTTCATCTAGTTTTGCTTTTCTCTTTTTTGTATCCACTTTATCTACTTTTGTTTTTTTCTTTTTTGTAGGCGTGGATTTAATCAAACTTAAATCTTTTTCAACCTTGCTTTTCTTACTCTTTTTCACTTCAATTGGATTATCCTTGATAATGTTTGGCTCATTCAACAATTCTTTATCCAATTTATCAAGACTTTCATTACTGTTGAAACGAATGGCATGCATCTTTTTTTCTTTGGGATTTGCTCTTTCATAAGCATACAACAACTGTTGAATAATAATGAAATCAATCATTCAATGTGTATTGGAACATTTAATGCATAGAATAAGATTAAATCATGTAATGTATTTTTATAGTCAAGTACAGTACTGTATTCTATGTGTACTGCATTCACACATGTACTGTTTTGAAATACAATATATGCTAAAATATACAAAGTGAAATAAAAAATTAAAATACAGTAGATAAAAATTATATTTTGCATACCAGTAAGAAAGTAAGTGGCCCATTGTAGTGTTGGTATCCATTCCATTTGAGCTTTGTTTTTTGTAAGCAACTAACTATGTAAGAACACCAATCAAATGATCCTACATCCACACCATTTTTTAGTGAAGTAAGAAACTCCATGTTCACCTTTGATCCTTTTGTCATCTTTCCCATTATGGTATTGAATAAGACTAGAAAATTCAATTCAAAAAGCCTTCCTGAATCTCCAGAATTCTTCACTAAATCCTTTACATGACTTATCTCAGGTAGACCAATATCATCTGGAAATTGGCTACGAAATTCTGCCACAATAGGGTCTCTTTTAGAAGGCTTGTTTAGTTCCTTTATTTGTATAGATCCAATAGGAATTCCAAGAACTTGATTCACTAGTTTTGATGTAATTTTAACAGAATGAGAACCCAAATTCAAGGTGTTGGTTGTTGGATTGTAATTTGAGAGTAGCCAATAGCCCATACATGTTGGTAAACTTGTAATCTTAAAATTAAGAATGCTTCCAAAACCAATCTTCTTAATTGCATCCTTCTGTTTGACATTTAGTAAATCAATAAATGTTTTCAAATTGATTGGAGAATTGCGTATTCGTACTCTTCGTTGTATATCATATGCAACGAATGTTGATTGTAGATTCAATTGAGGTGATTTTTTGGACTTTGGTAATTCAAAATCATCCTCAGAATTATGCTGTAATGGTAGTGTTTCTGGATAAAAAAATATTTATTAGATATTACAGTATATTAATTAAATTAAACAAAGGAAGTACATTGTAGTACAAAAATTCAGCACAATTCAATATAATAATGCAGCACAACCACAACCATTACAAACGCAGTACATAAATGAATGAATAATGTAGCACGATCACAAACATTATAAATGCAGTACAACATGTTTGCTAATGAATGAAATGGTTTCACTAAGGTCTTACAAAACACAACAAACATATGCAACACAATCTCAAAGCAATAGAAAAATGTAGCACAATTCAAAAAAGTAAAAGGAATGGATAATGCAATGCAGTACGATGGCATCCATAACAATTTTAAATGGATAATGCAGCACAACCATAATAAGACGAATCATATGATGCACCACATGAAAGTTTAAGTATAATGCAGCACAACCTCAACCATTACAAATGCAGTACATAAATCCAAACATTAGAAATGCAGTACAACATGTTTGCTAATGAATGAAATGGTTTCACTAAGGTCTTACAAAACACAATAAACATATGCAACACAATCTCAAAGCAATAGAAAAATGTAGCACAATTCAAAAAAGTAAAAGGAATGGATAATGCAATGCAGTACGATGGCATCCATAACAATTTTGAATGGATAATGCAGGACAACCATAATAAGACGAATCATATGATGCACCACATGAAAGTTTAAGTATAATGCAGCACAACCTCAACCATTACAAATGCAGTACATAAATACAAACATTAGAAATGCAGTACAACATGTTTGCTAATGAATGAAATGGTTTCACTAAGGTCTTACAAAACACAACAAACATATGCAACACAATCTCAAAGCAATAGAAATATTTTATAATCTGTTTAATGTAGTACAACAGAATCACTAATGAATGGTCACAAAAAATTGAAATTATCAATAGCCTTATAGAGAGATTAACGCAATCAACAACACTGTAATGTAGTACAACATATTTCATAATGCATGAATGACTTAATTTTTTAGGTTTAATCGATCGTACATTTAGCGGTTGATTTCTCAATTTTTGGATTTGATTTTTTTCGTTTGCTGGACCGATAAATTTGTAATTTTTCTGTAAAAACAAAAATTATTACAATCGATCATATTTGATTCGCAATGCAGAGTTTCGAAGAAGAAAAATAATCAAATTACTTACTATTCGGTTCATTGTTGAGATTTTCGTCCATTATTAGTTGATGTGCTTGATTAATCGAAGGTTTTGAAGAAGAAATCACTTGCTATTACCATCAATCGATGACAATCGCCGGTGAATGACGGAGGAAGACGGACGGAGAGACGACGGAGAGACGTACGAGAGAACGACGGTTAAGAAAAAGGATTTTATACATTTTTTGATAAAATGTCGATAATACCCTTTATCATTAAAGCATTAACAGGTACTAATGGTATTAGTTGGTGATTAATTAGGACCTTTGATCTAAAAAATTAGTGGTTAAGATTAGTTCTTATTGTTCTTAGGGTAAAAACCTTTCTTAGTGGATCCTCCCCCTATATATATATATATTAAACAAGAAATTGAAAGATAAATATAATGACCAAATATCTTTCATCAAAAATTAATATAATTATACATGCTAATCACATAGTCTTTTTTGAGATTTATTAAACTGATGCATATTTATATCTATACTATATAAAAAATAAAAATTTTGATAAGACACATGTTAATTTTACAGATCACATAAAAGTTATTTTTCTTGTATATCTCTCCTACTAAATATATGTATTTTACCTTTTTATTAAATTTTGATTTCTTTCTTTCTTTTATTAATTAATAAATATTAATGATTTTACTACATTTGTAAAACAATATAACTATATCATAAATCAAAGAGTTATTTTTTATAAATGTCTTTGAAAATTATATATACGCTATTTAAAATAAATAATTCTAAAATGTATGTAACAAATGTAATACTCACGTTTTAATCTAGTAACGTATAAAAAAACAAAAATTTTAAAGTTGATACGATCTTTAAGATTAAGGAGAATGTAAAACACCATATGGAAATAACCTAACATTTATAAAGACTCTTTAAGTCGACAACATCACCAAAAAAATTGGTAATTATATTGTTTAAAATAGGTTATTATACATCTAACTTTAAACATGGGATAAAAATAAAAGTTTAAAGTAAATTTATTTAGTGCAAAAAAAAAATCAATAAAACCTAACTTCAAAAATTTTATTTTAGGCTCAAAAATTCTGGTACGTTTTGGTGGTCCTAACTCCCACCTGCGGTTGGTGACCGCGAATGGATAAGAAGAAGTGTCCGGGTCGGACTTGATAGATGGGTTGATGTTGGTGATCAAAATTCAAAAGGGTGTTATGGTTGGTAAAAAAAGGTGATTTTTTTACTTTATTTTTAATTTTTTGTAAATTTTTCCAAGGAAAAAGTAAACAATAAAACTAAACAAAGTTTTAGTAACGCTTTAACAGCTTACATCTGAATCAATTAGAGCATGAAAATTTTGTTTTATTTAAGATATTTCACACATATCTCTCTAATAAAAACTTTTATTACATATTTATCCAATTCACAAAATCAATTACATATTTTCTCTTGAGAGGGTAAAATATATAATTCACTAGTTTATTTGAAAGGAATAATATTTTTTTAAAAGAGAAAATACGTAATTGATATTTTTTACTTCGATATATATGTAATAAATGATATTAGGAAAGTGATATAGGTTCTCCTTTTGTTGATTTTTTATAAATTTATCTAATATAGAGAAAATGACAAAATAACTACAAATGATTTAAAACGTAAGTTAGAATGATAAATACATGTAGTAATGCAAAAAAAGGTTGAGCAATAAAATCTAGCTTCAAAAATTTTATTTTAGGCTTAAAAATTCTGGCAGTTTTGGTGGTCCTAACTCCCACCTGCGGTTGTTGAACGCGAATGGATAGGAAGAGGTGTCCGGGTCGGACTTGATGGATGGGTTGATGTTGGTGATCAAAATTCAAAAAAGGTGAATTTTATTTTTAATTTTTTGTAATTTTTTCCAAGGAAAAACTAAACAATAAAACTAAACAAAGTTTGGATATGTTTGTTATTTAATAACTTTTTAAAAGCTTACATTTGAATCAATCAGAGCATGAAATTTTTTGTTTAGTTAAGGAATTTTTACATATATCTATCTAATAGTAACTTTTATTACATATTTACCTAATCTATAAAATCAACTACGTATTTTATCTTAAGAGGAAAAAAATGTAATTTACTTTATTTGGAAAGATATATAATTTTTTAAAAGATGAAATATGTAATTGATTTTTTTACTTCGATGTATATGTGATGAATGATATTAGAAATGAGATATATATAATTGCCCTATTGAAAAATACATTTGAATAAGTCGGCTAGTCTCTTTAACTATTAAGTTTTAAGCAACGCGTTTGAATAATTTAGACTTCTTTGTTTTTTAGTATTTAACGAAACAAACCGCCGCATATAACACGGAAATAAATAAATAAATGTCAACATTTTAAACAAATCATTGGAAAAAAAAACTTATTGTAACTATATAACACACAATTTCTCATACAACTTTTATTGTACAAAATAATATCTTATCAACCTGATAATACAAGGCTGACCTTATTAAACATTAACACTTAGAAATAAATCAAGAACAATCACTCCCTAGACAAGTGTCCAAAGAACAAAATTATACAATACAATACACACCAATTAAGGCCCAAAGAAGAAAATTATACAATACAATAGATGCAAGATGTCCCACTGAAGATGCACAAGGTACAAGTAGTTAAAGCTTCAAGGGCACTTTCTTCTACCACCATGGGTGGTCAACTTATAGTAACAAGGACAAGACTTTTGGTTACCTGAAGTCCCTGGTGGCACACAGTTGCAACGAGCACAACAAGTCCCACATGCCCTGTGGCACAAGTTTGGCCGTGATGATAACCTACACCTCGCCTTACATGCAGAACCACAATCTATATACATCCAAATTTTACAAATTTATTTAATTATTTATATTAAATTGTTTTTAATTTGTAACAAATAATATTAACAAAAAGTTTTATTGGTCACGTACTTATTTTGGAAGCACCTTTCTTCCCATCAAGTTCATACACCTGTTGACAGAAGCACCCGAGTACAATAAGTGCATTACATAATTAGTAGAACTAATGTTTTGAAAATAACAAATTTTGCTATATTTAATATAAATCATAATACAACATTAAATATTTTCATAAAAATGTAATATTGATAGGTTTATACAATAAATAAAATTAAAAATTATTTTAAACTAAAAATTCTTTGATATATGAATTACAACAACAACATACCCAGTATAATCCCACTATGTGGGGCTTTGATATATGAATTAAAGAATGTTAAAAGTATTATTTTTATTCAAATAAAAAGATGAATATAAAATGAGAAGAAATGATTAAAAGGTTGACACGTGATATTTATTATAATTATTTATTAGTAGTAAAATATATATAATGTGTATCATATGATAACTTAACTTTAGATACTCAATAATTAAAATAATTTATGGTAATAATTCATAGGAGAGTCACTACAAAAATAAAAATGATTTTAAGAAACGAGAATCATTTTTAAGCCGACATGTGGTTTTTAGGGGAAAGAAATAAAAAATAAAATTTCTAGCATTTTTATAATTGATACACCGGAAATACAATCAAGTAAACTTAACCCCCAGTGAAAATATGTAGTTACCAGAAAATAATTATAAATTACAATTGAACCATAAAATTGGGTTGGATATATATTTTTTGAACGGCAAATGTTTCAATTATGTGTGCCCCTTGTTTTCAGGTCATGTCACCAAGATCTAGTTATCTGGTCCTCCCATAAGCCCTCACAGTCACCTAGGGGAAACCCCAAAAACCCCCTGACCCCCCTCAGACCCCTTTTTCGCTACGGAAGGGTTTCGAACCCGAGACGGCGAGACCTCTCATTTGAAAGAATCTAGGAGTACCGATGAGGCACTTCCTTGTAAGTATCCAACACCCAATCACAATTCACTAACTGGTGGATTGCTCTTCTCCTTCAAACCATTGTTGGGAAATAAGGGATTATTTTCGTTTGTTCCTATGTCATATGTTTCTTTATTATTTTCTAAATTATATAATTCTTTTATACATAGATAACATATTTCTTTACTCATTTATTACTTTTTGTTCATACACGTTACAGTTTCAAACTAGTTGAATTTGATGTACTTTTCTCTCTATTGATTATGCATCTTCTTCTTTTTATTGTTTTGTTTTACGCGAAACCAGGAAACCAAACCAAAAGTCGAAACCAATTTCGTTCGGTTCTAAATTTTGGTTTTGTTATCGATGATCAAAAACCGTTACTAACAGATTGACTCATGATTTGACGTAAAAACGGTCAAAACAAGACCATAAACACCCCATAATTCAATCGAATGTCATTTTTTTATACACACATCATATGTAAACATATATTGTATTCCTCATAAAATACAATATTATTCACTTTATAATACACTAAAACATCTTTATTCGTAAATACAAAATTATAAAATATATAGATACATGTAAATACGTATGTATATACGTATGTATATACGTATAATTGTATAAACTACCAGAATTATTTCATTTAGAGGGAATGAAAAGAAGAAGGCAAGAATATTACCATTTCATGAGCTTGAGCAAGAAGAAGCATAGAGAGAAGAAAAAAAGGAACAAAAGTTTTGGTGATGGCCATGGCTTACAAAGCAGGTATACTTGGCTTGTTTGAGCTTACTTTTTGCATGGGGACATCCTTTCTATTTATAGAGGAGGAGAGGGAACCAATTAATAACAATTTTTAAGATCACTTTTTTATTTTATTTTTTTAATTTTTATATATATTTTTGAATTTACAATGGCATTTTTTGGATTCTAATAAGAGAGACGCTAAAGTTGAACGATATTAGGTTAGGCTTTAATTGCTAACTTGTGGTCACACCGTCATCTGTTGTCGTTTTTTCCTAAATACAACTAATTAAAAAAATATCTAAGTTTTAAGTATATCACATTTCTATAACTTCAAAAGGATTTAATCATAATTCAACTAGAAGTCATATAAACAAGATAACTATGAGTAGGGGTGTTCATGGTCCGGTTTCAAACAGCGAAACCGCCCAAACTGTTCATCAGTTCGGTTTCACGGTTAATTTTTTTTCAAACATTCGATCGGTCGGTTTCAAAAGTTTAAAACTGTAATAAACGGTCTAGTTTACGGTTCATAAAAAATCGGTCTTAAAAAGCCGGACCAAACCATATATGCGTTTGCACGCGTATATAAATATAGGCATACGTATATACAGTTATACACATAGATATATCGATATATATCTACTCTAATAAAGGAGTATTTATAGGAGACACGTGGCGCGTTTTGGTTAAATCTAAAAATATTTTTCCCGCCTCTCTCTCCCAATAAATATTATTAATTTTTATTAATTATATTATATCATAAATATTTAAAAATATAATTTTTCTTATTCCAATAATTTTACTAATTTATTAAAATTTAATAAATAGTAATAATAATTCGATTATATCTTATCTTAAATACAATTTTATAATTATTAAATATTTATTTTTATTTAATGTTAATAAATTATATTTTTTATTATTCAACCCGTGTAATACACGGGTTTTCTTGGCTAGTATATGTATGTATGTATGTATGTATGTATGTATGTATGTATGTATGTATGTATGTACATAGATGTTTATATATGTGTGTATACAGATATTAAGTTCTTGATTTATTTGAGATTAAAAAAAAATACACAAGGACTTGGTGTAAATAGTCCGTGTTGAACTATAAAGGCTTGATTTGATTCAATTTTATTTTAAACGGGATCAAAATTCAAAACCGTAAACCAAACCGTTGATAACGGTTCGGTTTTTATTTTAAACGGTTAGGTTTTTGTTTTCATTGTTCAAAAGCCGTTGTTAACAGTTCGATTGTGGTTCCATTTTAAAACCGTAAAAACCGGACCACGAACACCCCTAAGTATGGGTAAAATGTATACTAAGAAGGTTTGACCTGAAAAAAAAAAGGGAATATTGGTTTTATTATTATAATCAACTGAAATAAAAATTAACATATAAAAAAAATACATTCGTCTTTATCATCATATGGCTTAAAATTTCATTTTTAACCAATTAAACATTATTTTTCGCGAAAGCAAGTGTAAATTTAATAAAAATTTACATCTTAATAAAATAATAATTAAAGATGCTTCGAATATATATATATAGAAAGAGATAATACTTTGGTGAGGTTAGAAGCCACATATATAATGAATTCACTTGCTTTTACGTTGGATTGGAATCCATACAAACCATGCTGGCATGGTATAAGCTGGCTGTATGCTTTTTGGCTTTCAACATTTGGCAACTTGGCAGCTATTAAGCCTATTCCTTTTCTTTTATTCTAGCCCGTTCGTGTTGTGTGGTACCATTTAATAGTAATGAGTTTTTTTTCCTCGTGTGCTATGGTTGGCCATACGATAACTATAACGTGATAAAGGATGCATTTGCAAACTTTGTAACAAATCTCGAAACATTGATGCGAATCTGCAGTTATGGCGGTAAACTCAGCGAAGTGTAAGCTTCATAGTTGTAAATACGTATGACTGTAATAAAACACAAATTCGTTTTTTTTCCCACATGAAATTGGTGTGACTAAGTCTACGTATATATTATTATCAACCGAACTCGTTTTCAAACCATTGGGATTTATATCGTTGGACCAAAACTTATTATATTTAATACGAATCATTTTGAAAAAAAATCTACGTCATTGCATAGACAAACTTGAAACGCATGTAAAATAGGCACAAAAAGGGATTATATAAATTTAATGGAAGGTTTAACAAGAAAATTTCCCAACCTTAAGTAGCTGAAACGTCAAGCAAAGTAAAGGTAAGTTTGATAGAAAAGTAATCAAACATTTTCTAATTTTTAATAAAATTCACATAATGTACTAAATTGAATTTTATGATTTTTAGAGTTTTTTTTATGTATTTTTTATAAAAAAAAATATAGGCTGAAAAGGGATAATATGGCAAAAATTGGTTTTATAGGCACCTGCCAGGTTTTGAGCCCATGTCTCCCGGGAGACCCATGCGTCTTACCGATAGGCTCCGGGGTGGATCCGCTGAGATGCCTTCGATCAGATTGTTCCTATATTGAATTTTATATCAAGCCAGATTCATATGAAATCTAAATGCAAATCTGATCAAATTCGATTAAACCGACGACCGTGAGCCTTTATAATGATAGTGCTCTTGTTCCTAGGATTCTAACGGGTATATAGGTATGATTAATTTCCTAAAATGGATCTGTTTTGGCACCGATCGGGCTCAAGTGCATCGTCGGCTATGATCGAGTCCTAATCGTTCTCAAAATGATTGTGAGTGTGTTTTTGATTCTCAAAAAGTTTTATGGCTACTAGGCGAACCTCATAAAGTCATTTGATTTAGGATTTATAGTACTTGTTTGTGAATTTAATTTCTTGGTGAATTTTTTATTTTTGGTATTCAATTTGCACATTAATCGGTCTTTGACCTTAATCAAAAATTTAATCAATCACGCAATCTTTGAAGTTGCCTAAATCGGCCTCAATCGAGTTGTAAACAAGTAGAAGTGAGCTTGAAAATTGTTGGGTTGTATTTAGGTTTGGTTTGGGTCCGATGGGTACCGGGTGAAAGGGAATACAGAAATAGGAGGTTGGCAACTTCAGCCCCTCCTATTCTATTTTGTGACGATATTTGTTTTAAATGTTTCCCAAAGGAAAAGTTTCGATATTTACAGAAATGGTCACTCTAGTCTTCACTTTTTGTTACTTTATGTGATTAAAGTTTCTAAAACTTTTACTAAATGTTTTCAACTTAGTATTTTATAAAACTTAAAAGATTTTATAACTTATTTTTTATTATTATCATAATTTATTCTATGTAGAATTGTTTTATAAAATCCTATGTTATATAAATATAGCATTTTAATACATGTCTACTCAATTATTGTTATTATGAATTAACTCATGGCTAATTACATTTAACATTTTATTATCATCTTATATAATTTTTACTAAAATGTTTTATGTAAAACTTGTTTATCGTTAAACATTAATAAAGTTTGTTACTGGCATTATATTTACGCATTATGCAAATGTACGTGTGTATTTTGAATACGAATGCCACTAACTTAGTTTTTATTATATTTGAGTAGAATATTTTGGATTTGAAACGGAGAAAACCCCAGGATGGCATTATCGCAGTTACAAATTTATGAATGAGAACTTAGAAGATGAAAAACCAAATATTTTCAACATGAGGTAACATAATCAAAAATGAAAAATAAAGATCAATTGCCGATGTATATACGAATGAGGCATTGCCTCAATGGTACTTCAAGATTCTTTCAAATGAGAGGTCTTGGGTTCAAATCCCACCCGCAGCAAAAAATGGGTTTGAGGGGGGTCAAGGGGTTTTCTCAGTGGGGTTTCCTCCTGGATGGTTGCGGTGGCTCATGGGAGGTCTAGGTAACTAGACCTCTGTGACATGGCCTGGAAACAGTAGGTTCACACGATTGAGACATTTGCCGCTCAAAAAAAATTGCCAATGTATATGATGCGAGAAGAGTGCAATTACAGCGATTTTTAAATTTGCGTCCAACCACATGATGATGTAATATTTTTATTTTATTTTTTTAATTTTAGATATGATTGCATAAGTTACTAGACATTGGTAAGCCAATTGACTAAAAAGTAGTGTATAGTCAGTATAGTCGACGAATACTAGGAAATTACTCAACGAATACCCGGCTTAGGCAAAGAGTACTCAGGGAGAACTCACCGAATACTCGGAGAGTTTTACAACAATGATTTTAGGTTTGTTTAAGTATTTTTTTTTCATCTTAAAGTTATTAGAGGTATCTTTTTTAATGAGTCAGTTTTGAGGTTTGGTTGTGTAGCCTTGCTCCCTTACCCGATTGTGTCAGTTATTAGTCTTACAAGTGTCTTGTTTTTGGATACCCTTATGGGTATTAATTAAGTATACTTGATTGTAATGTTATGTTGTTATAAGTAGGGGTGTTTAAAATCATATATACGGTAATTCGGATATCTGAATTTCGGACATCAAAATTCAATAATTGTATCCGAATCTGATACTCGGATATCCGAGTGTATTTAAAATCAAATCTTGAACCCAAAAAAATAAACAAATAATCAATAATTTTACGTACACATGTAAACATAATTTTACATATGTTTACTTAAATCAAAACATGAAACCAAATACTAAGCATGTGTATCCAATTATGTAATACGTAAAAAAAATGACAAAATATGTCAAAGTCATTTGATGTTTTAAGGATAAGAAGCATATAAAAAGAGAAATATCATAATACTTTGTAGATTTAAAATAAATCATATGTTCAGAATTAGGGTCAAATAAAACCATCTCATATTAGGGACTTCTCACCAAATCCTTCGCCCTATTCTGTTTTATTATCAAATAAAAAAATTCAAGATTTAGCATCTTTAGGATTGGATTAACTGATACAACATAATTCCATAGAGTAAATTACTAAGATGGTCCATGTGTTTAGCTAGTATTTCACTCTTGGTCCCTATATTTCTTAAATTACTCATATGGTCCCAAACTTTAAACATTTGTAACACATATAGTCCTTATGTAAGGGTAATTTGGTCAATTATGTGAGGATAATTTTGTTACATTAGGAGTATATGTGTTACAAATATCAAAAGTTGGGGACTATATGAGTAATTCATAAAACTTAGGAACTAAAAGTGAAATGCTAACAAAACTCAAATACCATATCGGCAATTTACTCTAATTCCATATGAATAAAAACAAAAGCTATTTAGGTTACACAGACTGATATTGAAAAGTGAGTTAAGGTTGATTGGTAAAACTAGAAACATCATCTCTTCATGATTAAGGGTCAAATAAAACCATTCTTAATAGGGACTACTCACCAAATCCTTCACCCATTTTGTTTTTTATCAATTTAAACCATTCCAAATTTAGTATGTGTTAGTGTAGAATTCAAAACAAAAAAAATAACGAGTGTTTCTATCATTTTAAAAATATTAAAAAGGTTAATATAAAGCTGATTCACAACTACCAACAAAGGATTATTCGAAAAATTAAGAATTAGTAAACTTTTCTAGACATCGAATGGATTTGGTATGAGTCATTCAAGTAAATTGAGGAATCTAAAATTACTCCTCCCATACAAAAAGTCTAGTTTCAGAGCCGGATTTGACTATCTTACCTAGGAAATGGTACTAATTCTACTCGAGCCGGTGGCTATATACGGTTTCAATTTCTTAGATAAATCAAAACCAAAACTGGTTATACCTTTATCCGGTCAAAAAAGATAAAAACCGGTGAAAATATGGTCAAAAACCTTAACTACTTTTATCTTTATCCAGTTCTTATCTAAAACCGAAACGGTTTGAGTTCCTGAAAACTAGTTTGTGCATATGTGGCCCTTAGCATGGGTAGTTAGTATGCACAATTGCACACCTCTATTTAGAGATGTCAGAGGTCCGACCCGATTTCATAGTTTTTTCTTCATGTAATGCACATTGTTCATACCAATATGATATATCGCTCCCATCCAATGTTGTTTTTTTACTCATTTTTTTAATTTTCAATGATAATTTATTATTTAATTTGATTTTCTTTGATAAGTTGTATTTCTTAACTTTCCAAAAAAAATCTAAACACATAGTTATATTTTTCTTTGTCAAAATTCTGATATAAATTTTATTGAAAAAAAGTTGTAATCCAGATGTTTATCACAAACCATTTTCCCACGTGATTGGATGTGTAACTTTAACAAAATATCACACACTTTGACTACCCAATGATAATGTATCGTTGACAACTTTTGCAAAATATAATTATGCACTTCAACTAACCAAAGAAGATAGACTAGAATTTCTTTCTATTTTCTTTTTGTATTTCACATTTATTTAGCTTCATTTTTACCTGAGGTTGCATTTGTTGACTTTTTAAAATGTTACAAATACTATCATTTAATTTTTTTGTTTTGACATAAATTTGATTGAATAAAGTTGTATTTATAATATAAACTATCTCTTGCTATTGTAAACGATTTTTTCACGTGCAATGATTGGTGACTTTGAAGAAAATATGAGTATACACTTTGAATACAAGGAAACTAGGTAAAAGCCTGTGTATTACACATGTTAAACAAATAAATTTTAAAATTATTTATTTTAAATAACATATTACATATTTTTCAAATACTTTCTACAAAAAAACAAAATAATATGACTTATGATGTAATAATTTTATTTGTTAAATTGAATAAAATTGTTATTTAATAGAAGAGAAATAAGAAAAATCAAAATCTAATAAAAGATTATTTACAAACAGTTAATATGAGAGAGAAGCGGGAAAACTAATTTCTATGTTTTCTATAATGGTAACATGTGTCCCACCAAAACCTTTATTTATTATATACTATACAATAGATATATGAACTAATTTGAACCACGTGTTTTTTGAGTATAAAAGTAATTTTCTTTTAAAATAAAGGAAATTATTTTTATACCATTACTTGTAGCTAGAATTAGTTATTTAATTCTTAATAACAATAGTTCTCACTTGAATTATATACACACACAAACACACACACACACAGATATATATATATACACATATGATTCTTTCTATTAAGAACCAAAAAGCTGTAAATAAGTATAACAACCATACTTATAGACATGATTTAAGGGGTATAAAAGGAATTTTTCTTAAAAATAGGAGAATTTACTATCATATCCTTTAAACTTGTGGCTAGAAATGGTTTCTTTAGTTGTCAAGTAAAAATGATTTTAAATTAAAGATCACTCTATATAAGTAAATAGTTACGATGAGTTTTGAGTTTTCCTGTGTTTCTCTATATATGTTATATTTTTACATGTGAAAAACACAATTTTTTGTCATAAGAAATATACATTGGGACATACTTTTGGTTATGTTTTGGGAAAACTTCATGAATGAACTCATAACAAAGTTTCTGCAATTTTTCACTACTAGGTTAAAACATATGTATTACACTGGTTTAATACATATAATTTATTAAAATTGTTAATTTTTCTATCCTATTATGTGGATTAAATAAATCAAAGTTTTTAATTTTCTACTTATATATTTTGTTATTATTATACCTTTGTTTAATTTTTTAACTTTGATTATTTTTTGTTGTTTTTATTTTAACTTTAGTTTCATTTGTTTAGGTAGGCTATTTTATTATTTTAACCATAATTTTATTATTTATTATTTATTAAAAGAGATACATTAATTAAAGAGAAATACATAAAATTATTTATTAATAAAAAGACATTAAGAAGATAGAGATGCGGGAAAATAATAAGTTGACTTCACCATAAATTGACAAGTGGCGGATTATGCTATAATTTTATTAGTATAAAATTATTTTTAAATATCTTTTTATAGTCATTAACTTTAAGTTTAGCTTCATGGTGTTTAATTAGTAGGTTATCATGATCATATTTTATTTTATTCTATTTTTGATGCTTAGAAGGATATGTTAACTATACTTTTTTTTAAAGTAGTTTTTATGCTGAAAGCATTAAATATAATTATTTATTCAAATTGAAATATTATAATTATAGTCTTTTTAGCCAAAAAAAAAAAACAACAATAAATATAAGATCTACTTAATCACATCTTTATTAAACATGTAAAATAACCAAGTTATAATTATCTTTTTTTTTTCTTCCTTTTCTTTTCTTTGAGTATTTTTCTCTTGTGAAGTCATATCACTATTTACTTAATATATAGACACATATTATGAATTAATAAAAAATTGTGACAAGAGTCGTTATAAGTTAATGTCAAAATGTGTAAAGCACTTATTATTAATTAGAAAACGTAATGAAACTTGAATGACTAAAAAGTATGTTTTACTAGAACATGAAATAAAATCTAGATTACTTTAAAAAGAAAAACATCAAATAGTTTTGAAGAAAAGACATGAAAAATACTTGGTTACAATTATTAAAAAAGAAAAAAAGAAAGAAAGAAGTAATTTTTCACTTTGGTAGATAACTTTCTAACATCAAATATTACACAAATTCGACTTTAATAAATAAGATTGAAACATCTTATATTGTTAGAAGTAATATCTTAACTTTAATGATATTTTATTTGACATAAAACTTATATACGTATATTATAATTCTAATTAATGATAAATTAAAAAAAATAAATAAAATAAAGGCAGGTTCCTTGTGTGGATGGCGGAGACTTTTGTCACGTATCAAGAAGTCGTAGTAGCCAGCAGGATACAGCAAAAAAGTACGGTCCAACATTGTTGGTTCTATCCATTTAATAACTTTAATTTTCTTTTTCCGCTATTTTATTTGTTATTTATTATGGATTTTTAATACAATTAAGCCAATTCAAAGTTACATCATCTTATACAAATTCAATGTATAATAATTGAATAAATCTAATTGGTAGATGCATTGTTTTTAATAGAAAAAAGGTTCTAAGTTCAAATTCAGATAAACAATAAATAATTAAAAGTAGTTTAGTACGAATACGATATTGTTACCGTTAAAAA
This sequence comes from Mikania micrantha, assembly GCA_009363875.1. Taxonomy (NCBI): domain Eukaryota; kingdom Viridiplantae; phylum Streptophyta; class Magnoliopsida; order Asterales; family Asteraceae; genus Mikania; species Mikania micrantha. The sequence goes on along the minus strand of CM018680.1, from coordinate 58,952,206 downwards.
AAATTGTCAAAAGCATTGGATGACCACATTTTTCATTTCTCATATTTTTTAAATACTTGATAATATCTTATTAAATTCTAGAATTTTTTTAACGACAACAATCGATTAGCTGACAAGTATCTGAAAGAAAACTCGTACATCAACAACACACCTAAATTTCACCAATTTGGTTATTAGTTTCTTGATGTTGCATGTCTTGTTTTGAACAACAAAGATTTGGGCACCTAAGAAAAACCTAATAAACATATCACTCTTAGTCTTACATCTCAAGAACAGCTATATGGTGACACATCGATCTCACTCTGCATAGAAGAAAGCCCATAATTGCTAAAACTAAAGGCTTAATCCAAAACAAATTTTGCTACATACAAAACTTTAATGCATTACGATTGGACTAATTGGTCTTTGATAGCTGATGTAGGCTGTTGGTTGTTCTAGTAATAGAAGTGATCGCTCGTTATTTCACAAAGAAGACCCTTATAATTAGTGTCATCTATAGATATTTCATAACGCTATAAGCAAAAATAAACACCCGAATACATATTAAATAATAAACATATATCATGACCTCGTTAAAAAGATCCTAGTTTCATGTGAAAAAGAAGATAAAAAGAGATTGCAAGAATATGATGTAGTGTCGTTGCTTTACCTGTATCTATCCTAGCTACCCACTCGCTAGATCTTTACTTGAGGAGGTTGCTAAGACTATATAGACAGTGGAGATATGGATCGCGAGGTTAAAAAGCTCAAACGCAGTAGAATTCCAATTGTCAAAGTACATTGGGAGTCGAAGCGTGGTCCAGAGTTCACCTGGGAGCGGGAAGATCAGATGAAGATTAAGTATCCACATTTATTCACTACGGTCACTCCAAGTTGAATTTCGGGACGAAATTCCCTTAACTAGGGGAGACTGTAACATCACTGTATTTCAGGTTGTCCGTACAGGTACGACTGTACTGTTACGACCTGATATGATAATTATTAATGAAAATGAATTATTGGATGATATTATTGATATTGGTATACATATTGAGAACATATTATAATATGCATAAACCATGGGAAGTTTAGTTGTAATACAACTGAACAGAACTAGAGAGTTTATTGCAGTTACATTTCACAGATTATGGATTATTGGTTTGGAATGGAAGAGAATTGGGAGTTGGTTGTTGTTTGGTTGCTAAACATAGTCAAAGACACATGGTCATGGTTTATCGAAATAGCGGTGGGACGGTGGCTGGGGCAGTTGCGACTGAACCCTACATATGCCCTATACATATGCATATTTCGGTCTATCACGGATGTGTCAGTGATATGGTTTAGTGGGTTTTAGATTGGGATTTATAATATTAAAGATAATAAAATAATGAACGGGATATTGGAAATGCTTACGCGATGGTGAGGTTACGGACATAACTTAAACGCGAATGTTAATTCAGAAATATTAACTTGATAATGTATTCGCGTGAGTGATGATTCACACGAATATAATTATTAAGAATAATATTCTGAAACGATATTCCATAAATCGTAAATCAAATTGAAATACGATACGGGCATTGGATTTGGAAAGGTGACGATCTTTACGAATACGTACGTGAGTAACGCGTTTCGACGAGATAACGAAATAACATTTAACGATATTAAATTAATAAATGGAAACTATTAACGTTTATTAGGAATAACAACTTTGAACATAACCGAATAAATCATTTTATTTAATTAATTAACTTAACAAAGATAAACGGAGACATTGTATTAAAACGATTTTATTTAAAATAATTTTATTTAAAACGAAACATGATTATTTAAACACCTTAATGTTTTAAATATATTCACGAGCAAAACCGAGCATTTAGTAATTTTATCGCGATAAGTATGAGACCGAGCACGCGGGGATAGATTGGAATATAAAAACCCACCTATTCTTTTCTTCTTCATTTGAAAGAACATTCACTCTCTCTCTACACTCTCATTTTCGTCACTCTCCCTCCCTCTAACTTCTCTCTACGATTGCACACTCGTTTCTCAACGGATTCAAGAGATTTTGGTGCCTAAACGACCACGTGATCGAGGGGAACAAGAATCTACAAAGAAATCCAACATTTGGCAGCTACTTTGAGGTAGATCTCGAGTTTTCTTTTGTTTCTCACTCTAAAACAACAACCGGTTTACATAATTATGTTTTAGATAAATTATGTACTTGGGAAACCCTAAAACAAACTAGTGTTGGTATGGGAAGCCACAGTTTAGCCTATAACATGCAGTAGTTCGAAGAAGATGAAGAGGATGAAGGGCTGGTTCGCTGAGAAGTGGTTCGGGCGAACCTCCTTGTGATCGGCCGAACCTTGTGATGGCCAAACCTGCAGGATTAGCCGAACCCTAACCCAGCCCCACGAACCTGCATCTTCCAGCCGAACCCCATGGGACTCACGAACCTCTTTGGTGAACCCTAGACCAGCCCTATGAACCTGGAGCATGGCTGAGTCAGCCGAACCTGGTGCATTTCACGAACCTGATGATAGTCGAAACCAGGGAGACGAACCTAAAGGGTGGCGAACCCTGGGTCAACGAACCCTAGCCATACCAAATGTCTTGGATCAACCGAACCTATGTCATCCACGAAGCTGCTGAGCCATGAATCATGGGAACCGAACCTATCTTCATATAAACCTAGGGCCGAACCTTGGCTATGCAAAACCTTAAAGGTGGCGAACCTTTGATGTGGCCGAACCCTAGGGTGGAAACAGCATGTAGCTGCGAACCTGTAGGGGTGAGCATAATATAACCATAACCGAAAAATAACCGATAACCGCACCGAACCATAACCGATTTAACCGAAACCTACTTTAACCGACGGTTATGGTTAAGCAAAGCCATTAACCGAATCATTCGGTTATGGTTATTGTTAAGGCTAGTCATTAACCGACTTTAACCGAACCGAACCGAATAATGTATATTTGTTTTTTTAATATTTATATATTTGTATGTTTTTTTAATAAGTTATGGTGCAAGTCAAGTATAAAAGATGAATATTCACTTTTTACTATATGAAAATATTATGAATTATATATGAGACTAAATATAATAGAAAATGAATCAAAGTTCATGTGGTTTTACTTTTTTTCTTACATTTTCAGTCACTAGAAAGTTTTACAAGCTTTACTAAGATTTTATCATTAATATATCTATAATTCACAAGCATATTTACAAGTTTTTCCTAGTTTTTCAACAATTCAATTATTAACCGAATTTAACCGAAACCGAGCCGTAACCGGTGGTTAACCGAATAGTGGTTAACCGATCAATTGGTTATGGTTATGGTTAAGGATTTAGAATTAACCGAAGTTGCGGTTTTGGTTATGGAAATGGTCATAACCGCACCGAACCGAACCACGCACACCCCTACGAACCTGTATACGGCCCAACATAAACCTTTTAGCCGAACCTTCAGTTTCCACAAACCCGTGTTAGCCGCAAACCTCTACTGGGACAAACCTTAGGCTGGACTAAATCTTTCCTCAGCCGAACCATCCCATGACCCGAACCCTAATGCAGCCGAACTTCTTTCTTTCTCAGCGAACCTATAACCGGCCAAGGGAAATTGCAACTGGGCCGAGCCCATAAGCAGCGAAACTTGAGTTCAAGAGCCGATGTTCTTGACCGGACTCATAGCCGCGAACCTAGGGCGGTGGTCGGATTTAGGACTGCGAATAAACTTAAACATTTTAACCGAAGGCTAAGGGTACATAAGGAACATAATAGAGGGATAAATATTCATGCATGCATGATTGTTTTAAAGGACCACCCTATATTTTTATATATATAACAAAGGTGTTAAATTATGGAAATTTACATAATGAAAAACCTTTGGTGATAAGGACTTTGATATAATCTTTTAGCACTTAAATTGAATTTTAACAAGTAAATCAAGATGGTCAAATCATTCAATCGTGCATGTAAGGGTATGCAAAGGTGAACACAAGTGTATAAGGTTATTATTTTCACAAAATATAACCTTATGCAATATCACGTAAAATCATTATATAATGGATAACTAGAATTGACAAGTCTAAATTACAATTATATGATGATTAGCAATAAAATCTTAAGTGTTACAATGTAACATAGAATGAATAAACTAAGATAACTAAACACTTAAGAATATAAAGTGAATATTTATGTACGCTTGATTTAAGTAAAACACGTATACTTATGAACGCGAACATACGCGAATTACATATTTTTGAGTTGCCTTTGAGTTTACGTATGCGAGCGCGCATACTACAAGAAAACCGAATCTAAGGACTCAGGTGAGTTCTCATAACCTCCCTTTTAAACTATTTTGTTTTTAAACTCAGAGGTGAAACATGTATACCAATTTAAATATTATTTTCATAACACAAGGATGACACATGTTTATCATTATGATATTCATATTATGAGACTTACATTATTTATGGATTATCACGGATTATCTCTATTTCGTGAATCGTTGTTGTTGACTTTGGTCATCCGCAATGATTGCATGTATTGCCACTTGGATTATCACAACTCCATGAGACATTGTTGTTGACTTCGGTCATCTTCAATGACCACATGTATTGTCACGTGGGTTACCACAATTCCGTGTGTCGTTGTTGTTGACTTCAGTCATATACAATTATTACATGTATTGTCACTTATACTAATTGAGAATATTGATGATTGAGATTGGTTGATTGAATATATGATTGATTTTCTATGAATTATTGATATATGTGATTATGTGTTGGTTTATGTGTTTGGATTATGTATGTTGTGTTATGTGTTGGATTATCTCTCAAGTGCTCATGTGGATTATCTCAAAAAACTATAAACTTTTATGATCATTTTGTAAAACATTTTTAAATATAAAAACTTATGATTACTCACCAACTACTTCGTAGTTGACACTTGATTTTTACATGTTTCAGGGAACGAGGAGAAGTAGGTAGGGCATGATAGCTCTACATTCTTTTGGACATCATCACGTAGGATCTTGGACTTAACTATAATAACTAAAATTCTAGAGATTAGAATTTAGTTAGTTAGCTAAATCTTTTGTGTATTTTGATGTAACTAATTCATGATGAACATGATTTTTGTGTAATTAATTTGGTTGATTAATTGATATGTGATGATTTAAATTAGATGCCCACGAGCTTATGAACAATCTACACATCCCTCGTGGCATCCCGACGTTTCCGCCATCGGTCGGGGTGTTACACTAATGTTCTTTGTATATTGGTTTCATATTTTTGGTTATTTTCTAATCATATCAACTTTTATAGCATTATTTCGATCTGCAACAATATCACAATACCGAATACTGGGATGGAATCAAGCTTGGTAGTCAAGCTGACTGTGCGAACCGGTACAAAGACCGGAAAACAAAGCTGAAGAAACATTTTGACAAAGAAGGAGGATATGATAACACCAGAAAGAGCAAAGCAGAATCCTCCTAAGGGCATGGACCCGGAAGCATGGGTGCAGGTTATTGATGGCTTGTTTACAACTTCCACATACAAGAACAGATCTTTAAAGAATATAGCTAACAGATCTAAACAACTGTATGGAAGTTATCACAGGACCCAATCATATGCTCAGAGACACTATGATAAGGTTATAATTTAGTGTTATCAAAATGTTTATTAATTCTTATTTGATATCTTAATAATAATATTTGTTATTGTTTAAAGGTCAAGGAGGGTGGTGTGCCCCAACATGTGGAAGGTTGAAGAGATATGCATTTTAAAGGAAGCTCGGGATGGTACAATCAATTAGCCGAGCAACATTGGGTAAGTAATAGATGTTCACTAGTGTCACAGCCCGCCGGACCCCGAGCCGGCGGGCTGGATCGACTTTCCCGCCGGGCGGAAGGTTCCCGGGGCGAGATATCGTTTGATAATCGAATTGATCAGATTGTTTGCATAGCACATGATATATAATTGAGAAATGCTAACATGACAATGATTTAGAATTACAAAGTTAAATTACAATGTATCGTTCATAATTTAACTAAGTAAATCTACCAAAAAATAATCAATGTGTTTATATCTTGTAACTGTACAAGATCTACAAAATATGATTCATTGTTTTGTCATTCCAAAAGTATGATCAAACAAAATGTAGCTAGGTCTTCTAAAAGTCCACTAGCTATGTTCTTGATGTCTCGTGACTACACATGTTCGTCACCTGAGAAAACATGCAATTAAACAAAGTCAACACTAGGTTGGTGAGTTCATAAATTTAATAATTGAAAACCTTGATTTCTTCACATGCACATTCACAATGTCATTCATGTTACTTGTATGTTGTTTGATTCACCCGTTCACACAATGGCCTCTCCATAGTTATATTCGCAAGTAATATATTACCCTAATAGTTATGCTTATATATAGGGCATATGTATATAGATACCTATTTCTTTTCCCCCGTCCATCTGTGTTCATCACCCGTTGTATCATATGTAGAATAATATAATAAGAGGATTTTTGTTATCAAACCGTAGTATTGATAAACCCTCAATGAGTTAAGGAGATTAGATTAATTAAATCTGATCTTTGTTATTATTCTATTTCTTGTGGGGTTAACTGTTAATCACTTTTAGAATATAAGAGTGTTAGTTAACCTTTTTGATTCTTGTTCTCAACTTGAAGTGCATAGAGCCTAAAAGGAATCCATTGAAATCCTCACGTAATCAGATTTCAATGCATCCGATTTACCTCTACCACCTTGTGTATCCATAGACCTCATCGAAATGGTTACTAATAATATGACATGAGAATATAAATTACTCAGTCTACTGGTCAACAAGTAACGATGGATTAATTACTTATCACTGCAGATTAATATCACCATGTGTCGCTTTCCAGAACCTAACTTGAGTCGCCCTGTCACCGGTCATACGTTACCGGCCAATGAATCAATACGATCAACATACTAGCCCTACAAGCTAGAGGTTTGTCAGACCTATGGTACCACTATGCTATCGTCGGTTTAGTCACGTCAAATTAACTGGTCAGCGATTTATGAAAGGGGATCAACTTGAGTACATGGCACATGATTGAAATGATATAATACAACAGTTCAATAGCAATTAATTGTAATGTGTTCATCGATGTGTTATTTGTCATCATTGTCGTATGTTCTCGTTATTATTAACAAGGTTAAATAAGAACTTGTCTTATTAAATTATGTTAATGGTTGTGTGAATGATGTTGTTATCATGAAGTTACATTATCATGATTATCATTCCTTGTTATTCCATAAAGTCACCATGTTGCCACTAAGCTGTTGTAAAAACTAGTCTTACTACACTTAGTCGACTCAGGTGGTGGATGATAGTCGTTCCATTTATCTTGTAATATGTTCCGAGTTATAAGCTAAGTGTTATAAGCACTTGACTTATCACACTTAGTTAACTCTAGTGTTGAATGATGTTATAAAGATGTGTTATCTTCACATCATTCATGTGTTTTGTTCTTGTCATTCTGTTCACTTGTGATTATTTCAATGTTCATTCTTGTAAGAATAACTAAGGGTTGTAAGATAAATTCTTGCAACTATTTTATTCTATTGTGTTGATGAATTATGAACTTATGTTATCAAATTCATCTTAGTTGTTCCTGTCATATCATGATCATACAAGCATGCATACCATGATAAATGATAATAAGTCAAGCAATATTATCCAATCAAAGTATAAGCAATATGTTAAACATAAAACTTTTACATAAATAAAAGTTAAGCATGTTTCTCAGCCCCGAGAGTTTAAAATCAGTTAATGATTAGAAAAGGGGCTTATGAACTCACCTTGTAATTGTTGAGGTTGACTTAGTCTAAAACAATAATGCACGCGCTCTTGATTGTCCTTGTTGTTGTGTTCACGATCCTGTATTGATTTCATGTTGTTTGTAACTTATTAGTATACGTTTTACGAATTTGTGTGTGTGTATGTGTTGGCCATAAAATTTGGCTAACACTTGGTGGTATTGGTCATCATTCGGCCCTCCGGTTCTATTGTTATAGATTGCTAATACCATATGTCTTTATGTTATATGTTTGAATTTGACTCGTTCTTAAATCCCCAAACTTGATCATGAAGTGGTCGTTGTTTGTGTTGATAGGATTTTTATAAACCAACCCCAAGTTATAAGGATAGTTTATGTTTATGATTTAGGACTCCTTTTTCATCAAAAGTAGGGTTTTAAGCTTTGTTAGTCTCATTAACATAAACGCCCATAACCTTTGTAGTAATATAATTAGTATATAACTACTTGCATATTTATGACCTTAATATGTTAAGTTATACCATTAACAATGTGAACCGAAAATCAAATGGGCCGAATTTAGATAGTCATGGGTCATTGTATGTGTTTGGGCTGGATCCAGTTATATTGGGCCAAATCAGTCTTCGGGCCTCATTAACGAATTTGGGGCACAATGAGCCAAAGCGACGGGCCTCAGGCCGAATTACATGGCTGGCCACATGGATTGAGTGTTAGGTGAGTTGGTTATGTGGGCCTAACGAGTGTTGCTGGGCCAAGGGAGCGCTACTAGGCCGGACTTGGGCCAAAGCAGTCTATTGGCCTTGGTGTAGGACATGTGGGCCGATCCATGGCCTAGGCTGAACTATTGGGCCTTAACAAAGAAGTCGGCCAAATAGAAATGTTCTAATGAAGCTGTGCATGGCCGAATGTGGGTGAGCATGTATCTCAGTCGAATGAAAACAGCCTGGCAAATGGTGTAATTGCTGAATCAGACTCATTCTGAAGTGGTGGCTGCCGAATGAGGGAGGGAGTATGAAGGGCGAATGGGGGTTGGTGGACCGAGAGAATGGGGGTGGCGAAGGGGGTGGCAGCCGGCGACTGAAGACCTTCGGCCAAGGGCCTTTCGGCCTAATGCCATTCGGCCACCTGGTTTTGTGGTTCGGCCACAGCTAGTCTCATCTAGATCCGCCCCCATCTCGGGATTCTATGGTGGTTTCGAAGATAGCATATGTTAAGGAGGGTTCTGGTGGTCGGGGTTTGGGAGGGGGAAGACTTAGAACCGGTTTGAATCTTGTGGGTCGCCCAAAGGGGTGAAAACCCTATTTTCCGCAATGTTCACAGCTGATTACCTCAATTTTTAGTGGAGTTTGGCTCATATCGGTTGTACTTTCATGTAGTAGAGGTCAAGAGCTTCGATTTGGTCCAAAGATGGAAGGATTTGGTTGAGTATTGAGGGAGATATGGAGGTTTGAAGGTGAGAAATGATGGTGGGAGGTGAGATCCGGGATTAGGGTTTGTGTGGGGAAGAAGAGGAGTAAAAATGAATAAAATGAGCTCATTCAAGGTATTTATACCTCGAGTGGGTTCGGGTTCATTTTCGTTGTTCGGTTTCGCGTTTTCGTTGCGTTTCCGAAACGTTACACGCGTGTTTTATGAATTTAAATACAAAAGAGTTTATTTAATTAATTCTTGATGAGTTTCAAAATTGTAAAACATTAAAATATTTTATTTTTCTTAAATTACAGTCGTTCGTGACGTTTTCGTTTTCGTTTCGTCAGAACACGTCGCCTTCGCGCGTATTCATTCGAATCGTCACCCGAACGAACACGACGAGGGTTTTGCTTTCCGACTTCTGTTTTCTACTTTCCAGTCATTATTTTAGAACTCTAAACTCACAGATATGTTTGTGTGAATCGTCACCCACGCAAACACACTGTCAGTTCGTTATTGTGAAATAACAATGCAATTGTGTTTGAATTGTGTTTTCCTCACTGACGGACTCAACTAAACATCCTGTTTTCACATTGTTTTCATACTGATTTGTCGGCCATCTGATTCCTGTCATCTATGGATATCAGATCGCAACCGACTTGTTCTTGTTATTTGCTTGAACACTGTTGTTTCTCTTGATTCGTTGTATTAATTGTACTTAGGTTTTCACCTAAATACTACAACTATTGTTTAACGTGAGTTGTTGTACTTACTGTATTTAAGTTTTCACCTAAATACGTACAACTGTTTACTGTATTCAGGCTTCTGTTATCACAAACACTGTTCACATACTTGTATTTACACACAGTAATTGGTGAAAGTGCACATACCGTACGAACTTGTCGGACGATCTGGTACTGGATGTCACAACTAGTATTATGTTTGAAGGTTGCCCTTTGATATATAGGACCTTGGGTGAACATAAATTGTTAGATATTTGTTGATTGAATTGGGAATTCTTGATATAATTGGGAATTGTTGATATAATTGAGATTTGTTTTTGAATTAGGATTTGTTGCCATTTATTATACATTTTGGGTAGTTATTTTACAGCAGTTATGCTGACGGATTTTTGTAAAACATTTAACATATGTTTGTCTTGTGTTTTAAATGTAGGAGAATATTAATGATTAGTTGAACAAAGCAAAATCAACATCCGGTGGTGATGAGACACCGGTGGATGAAGTAGAAGTGCTAGAGCGCTCACTAGATCAGCAACGTGAGCATGTAAGGGGTGTTAGTAGAACAGTTAAAAGTATAACCCCATATTTTCCTCCACACATGTATGCACCTGCAGCAAACGAGCTTCAACAACAACTAGCTGAAGCAAATGCTCGTTGGGCGGAGCAACAACGCATCAACGAGATGATGCAACAAGAAATAAACAAGTTAATGTCAATGCAAGGAGGCCAAGGCTCTAGCTCTTTTTACTATCCCGAATTTGAAACAAATCAAGATGAAGATGAAGATGAAAGTGATTAGATGAAGTTGTGGACTTTAAAACAATTATAACTTTGTTATGCTTGGTTGGTTGATTGGTTGTTTGGTTTTGGTAAACAAACTTAAACTTGTTATGTTTTGTTATTTGGTTAACTTTTAGGTTTGGATGTAAACTTATGAATGTGTGAATGTATTTTGATGTTTGAGATGATAAAATGTTATTGACAGCAGGTTAAAACTGCTATTGGTTGTTTAAACAAATTAAAAACTGGAAATTTCAGAAAATAAAAAAAAATTGAAAAAGTTTTATAGGGCTATAGCGACGACGCTATGCACAAAAATTTGACTTTTTGACTTTAATCTATAGCGAAGACATGTCATCGCTATAGCCCTATCTTTGACCTTTTACCCATCATTTATAGCGACTACATATCGTTGCTATAGATAATTTCAAAAAAGTTTTTTTTGTTTTTTTTAATTAATGGACAGAATAAAAATAAATAAAAAAAAAGTTGTCAGACACCTATAGCGATGACATGTCGTCGCTACTGTCTAATCTATAGGGACGACGGTTTCAATGACCATTTGTCTTGGCAATAGCGCCTAACCTATAGGGACGACATAGTGGCGACGACATGTCGTCGCTATAAGCTATTGTGAAGGTGACTTTCGGTGTAGTGTCACCAAAACTTGGGCGTTGGAAATCGAGGAGTTGGTAGGGAACTGTGATCGTAACGCGTGAATTGTTGGGTCTGAGAACCCATTTGGGCTATGAAGAGACATGCATGCCACTGAGCCATAATTTGCCGTTAGAAAAAAAAAGACATCGTCAATTATTAATGGGACGTGTTATTCACACACCCAACTTTTTTATTTTAACACCCTCACCGACCCTATACGTCTCGTATAGGTCTATACGTGGCGTATAGCTCCGCGTATAGGTCTATACGCCTCGTATATGAGTCCAATTATTGGCACTGACACCCAATGATTAGTCACGTATAGAGCCGCGTATAGGACCTATACGACGCGTATATGTCTATACACCTTGTATAGTAGTCCAATCTTGTCACTGACAAATTCTGACACCCAATGATTGCTCTCTATACATCTCGTGTAAACATATACAAGACTATATGAGGAATGTGATGTCCTTGTTAATATACGTAAAGAACTGAAACACCTGGTTTTAGATATTCAACAATAAATGAATAATTATGACTCCTTGTAACGCAAAACATACATTTCGTTGTATAACCTGTCAAACTCTACTGCCAGCAGGTTCATGGTTGCACGCTCGCTGGATTGATTGATTGATACATTTAATCAAATGTACAAATATGCGGTGTAAAATTAAAATATATATATATATAATAAAATATTTTTTTTGTATTTCATTTGTTATGTTTTAATGGTCATACATAGTGTTATTGGTGATTTATTATCTTCCATAATATTAGCTTTAATTTTTACACGTAGTCTACATATGTTTACTGTAGTTTGCTGCGATGATTTCGTCATGGTTATATAAGTCGCTAAGCGCTAGTCGTGCGGCGAGGTATCGTCTAAGGATTAATTGGGATTAATCGGCGCTAGGCGGATTGTAATTTTTATATGTAATTTTACAAATATATATTATATACACATATCAATATCAATAATTTAATATAATACTTCAAATAATTTAAAAAAAAACTTAAATATATTAAATAAATGACTTTAAAGTGCAAACTTAAACACTTATTTCAAAGTTTAGAGATGAATTTTGATGTTAACTGGCTTGATTCAATGTTTTAGAGACATATTAAAGATTTTTGGTTAAAAATGTCTAAATAATCATTAAATTGTTCCCTTTTTACCAGAAACAAGTCAAAAAAATCAAAAAAATAAAATAAAAATCTAACTAAGTCGCCTAGCATCACCTAGCGCCTAGGCACCGCCTAGGTCAAAATCGAGACAGTAAATGGGCGCCTTAGCGGCGCCTAGGCGGCCGCTAAGGCCGATTTTCGCAACATTGGTTTTCGCATGTGCAGTTCGACGAGAATTACCTACATGCAAAAAAAAACAGTTAATGTTAATTTAGACCTAATTACATAAAATTTGTGCAAACTAAGCGTTACTTTTGAATAAAATTTACATCAAAAAGTATATAAAAATAATCATGCTACAACAATATTTTTGGAATTTTATATGCAATATATATCAAAGTTATAAAAGAAAAAGAAAGAACTAATTATCAAAATAAATAATATTATATTTACCTTTATTTGTTTTTAAATAAATTTTATATTAGACTGTAGATAACAATAATAACATCTTAACAAAAACGGTGGTGGTTGTCGCTTATATACAAAAGGCAAATGACAATCTTTACGAGTGTACAGTAATAATAATTAAATATTAATAATAATTAAATAATGATTATTATTTATTATCAATATTAATTAAATATTAATAATTGTATAATATGCAACCTTCGGTCAAAGAAAACGGCGGCTACTGACGTAAATAACAAAAATTAATAAAAAACAAATATTATATAATATTAGTAATAATTAAATAATTTATTATTTAATACTAATATACTAACCAAAGATTTAGACTATCTATAGCGGTCACCCCAATGAAAACCCTTTCTTACTGAAATTTTCTGTCACGTCATCACCCTACTGAAAACCTTTAACACCCACAATGGTCACCCCACTGAAAACTTTTCCCTACTATTCCACATCATCAACATTATTTATATTTAATTGATTTATTTAATTTTTTTGTTGCAAACTAAAAATAAAAACCTTAGCATTTAATTAAACTATTCAAATAAAAATACAAATAAAATAAAAGTTGCATTGTAAAGTTAAATAAAAAAACCATTGAAAAAAACTAAAAATACAAATAAAAACCGAGTTGAAAGTTTGAAGGTGGTTGGAAGTTTGGTAGATGTTTTTGAAAGTGTTGGATGTTCGGGTTTTGTTGTAGTTGAACCAATAAATTTCTAAGCGATTTAGGATCGTATGAGAATGGGTTGAATTCGGGAATGTGATTGTTAGGCCTTGGATTCATGTTTGTAATTTTTTAAAAAATAATATAGAGAGAAAGATGAAAGATTAAGAGATTTGGGTAAAAAGGGTGAGTATTTATTTAGTTTTAAAAATTTGTTTTTTTTTTTTTTTTACAAAATTGCCGTTAACCAAAGGCTAGAATTTTGGGCCAATCACATCTCATTCACGATGGGGAGCGGGAGCCGTTGGAGGGTTTCCAGCGGGGGCCGCGAGCTAGGGGGCGGTGTTCCCGTGCGACGCCGCTGCGGGGAGGAGGCCCGCTGGCCGGGCGGGACGACCGCTGTGGTCGGTCTTATAGCCTAATGGTACCTCCTACAATTCTATATGAGAGGTTATGTGTTCGAATCCGGACCGAATCATATTTGCTGAGGCAAGTTTAGGTGGTTTACCCAGTTGTAAGATTCCTCCTATAATGAGCTCGGGCATACGCCCCTGAGCATCAAATCCGAGAAGACGGTTGAAATTACGTCTTGAGTGATCGTACCAGGGCGTTCAAAGAAAAAAATATATATACTAATATAGTAATTGCTTTATAATAATTAAATAATAATAATTAATAGTCAAAACTTTTGCATGTGTTTTGATTTATTGTTTTAGAATTGATTGACAGTCGTTGCAATTAGTTTTTTTTTTTACGTTTTGATATTCGTAATTCTGTCACCACGGCAGGATGAGTCTAAAAGGCGGCTACAAGCCGTAATTATAATTAACTATTAATAATATTGATCATTATTATTATATAATACTAAAACTAATTATTATATAACAATTAAATAATAGTAATAATAATAATTAATTAACTTATAGCGAAAACTTTTACACATATTTTGATTTAATGTTTTATGATGGATTGATAGTCATTGCAACCAGTTTTTGGTTTACGTTTTAATATTCGTGATGTTGTTACCACAACAGTATAATATACTCAAAATTAATTAATAATAGTATTTGTTAAATAATAGTTAATTTGTTACCGTTTTGTTTAGTCGTCTTACGTTCGTGTTTATTAATGCTATATTTTACAACTAAGCACGGATTTTTTTTATTATGGTGTGACATGCACTTTTATAACGGTTACACTTTAGGATTTTGAGTGTAATGACAATTGCTGTAACGTGTTTTTATATCTGTGTTTTTGATACATGAGATCGTATATGCGTTCTTATATTAGAAATTGTGACATAATTTCCCGTCTCATGGTTTTCTATTATAGAGTTTTTGACGCGGTTATGTTTATTTTTATGTTTTTAGAGGCGATTTCTTATAATAGTTTTTTTAAGTGGATAGAAACTGTAGCAGTTGTGTATATATATTCTAATTTTAGAGCCAACAATTAATATGTCATGGTTCCAGTGCAATACTATTAAATAACAATAATAATTAAAAAATAACATTAAAAATTCTTAAATTAAATATTGATGCCAATTAAAAAAATAGCTGTTTTATGAATGCGAACACATCTGTTTGTTGTTTTGATTATATAATTTTTCACATTATGCCTACTATCGTGATTAAATACCATATCAAAGGACAGTTAATTTTTGTGATGTTGTTACCGCTATCGTAATTAGATATCAACATCTATATTGATAGGTTACTATAACTTAATATATTTGTTGACATAATTTTAATTGATTAGATACCGTTTATTGTATTAATATTGGGTTACCGTGGCAATGCGCGGGTAAACCCCTAGTTTAATTGATGTATGAATTTGTATTGCAATAGTTTTGAATTTGTATTGCCATATATAGTTTTGAATATTAAAACGTAAGCACGTGAAAAGAGGATTATGGAGTTACGTTGAAGTGGGGCGGCTTTGAGAATTGAGCTGATCGGAATGAGACGGAAAAAAAGACCTCTTAGCGAATTTAATATTAAAGTAGGAATGTTCAAAAATCGGTTTTCGTAACTAAAAAAGCTAAAGCGAATTCTGAATTCGTTTTCGATATGTTTACTAGCTATATCTGAATTCCAAATTAGGTTTTCGGTTCGGTTCCCAATTGCATCCGAATTTCGGTCTTCTGTTCGGATTTTGGTTCCAATTTTTTTTGAATTTGGTGAGTTCGGTTACCGGTTAAACCGAATTAAGATTTAAATTTATTATCCTGTTAATAATATATAAGGTTGAATTCGTTTAATTCGGTCTTTAACCGGTTTATTTGGTTTTTAATCAGTTTATGCGATTGAATTCGGTTTGTTTAGTTTTAACCAAACCGAACCACTTCTCAAATTTGGTTTAGTTTTCGGATAGGAAAAAAAATTGAAAACCAATTAAACTTAATAAAATATTATCCGAACTGATGAACACCCCTGTGACACCCTCACCTCTCGTCACTTGTTGATGATGTCACTGAAAAGGTTGCAGAAGCATAGTGGTGATGTCTCAGAGATGAGGTGTGGCTTGATCCGGTATCACAACACACAGATTAACTTAAAGATAACATATTACAAGGGTTTCGTAATCACAACCAAACTTACATTTTACAAACTGAGTTTATTACACAATCTAACTTATTTAGTTACAAGTGTTCAAAAGTGCAGCCTCACCAATGGTCACTGTTTACCTGCAAAAGTTTTAAGTTTGGAAAGGTCAGCATAAAGCTGGTGAGTTCGTAATGTTCAAGTTAAACAATATGATATGATATGCAAATGTTCGATATACATAGTTCAAGATAACCATGGGACCCGTATCTAGTTTCTTTCGGACTACTCTGTTCTGTTCTACGAAGATACTACCCGTCGGTAATATCTTTATGTCTCATTATCTTAATGTCTATCACAACATTAAGAAGTTCTGAAAAACAGATAACAAACATTTACACCAAGGGGAGTTGCAAGCTACCGGCAAATGGTTGTCAGCCGATAGTACTATCATTATTACCGTTCGGCCCCACATGGGTTCACTAGATATAGTTCAATGAATGAGGACTTTTAGATACTGTGATAGTGTTCTGTTCTACAGGTAAAATCCCATGAAATCCACAAGTTCACTTGAAATCGCACAGATAACAATGATACATATCATATGATCGAGAAAAGTTCCACAGTAGTACCCCTGGTGTTTATAAAACATTAGAAAGACAAAGGGGTTGTACGAAATTCACCTGAAGTCTTACTGATAGCAGAATATCGCACAAACTGGTAATAATAGGGTGATTCTGCATTAGTTTATGTTTAATGAGTTATTTATGTTTCAACTTACTGATTAGATCTTTCTGAACGTCCAATGTCAAAGACATTGCAGTGAAAGTCATCAAACCGGTATCATATGTTTAATTAGTTAATTTAATGTCATCTCATACAATGTATGACAATGTAGGAACCTATACGGATTCAGGTTCCTAATACAAGGTTGATGACATGTTTGATTAATAAAAATAATCTCAGATTAACCAAATAGGTACTGTTCTTGACTATAGTTCTGAAACAATTTCTAGATGGATTTATGGCTTAGGAACGATCAATCCTTGTTATTGATTACCCAAATATCATGAAACATCATAATGTGACATGGGAATAGGTTTAATAACCATGTTTAACGTACTAATGTAACTGTTATCATAAACATCATATAATCATTCCAATGAGTATGTTAATGATTATGATTAGTTTGAAACACTTGGATTTAACCTTGCATTTCAAGGATTGATCAAACTAATCACATACATTGTCACAATCAAATGGTTTAAACCATTATAATCATTGTTATAGTTTCATGAAAACCGGGCATTACAACAGATCAAACAAGGATTTACCCGTTAACATATCGAGTTCTTCGTTTATAAACAATCCTAGCCATCAGCTAAGCAATAATCAACAATCCTAACTATTGCATTACGTTCAAAAACAAGATCCAATCAAACCATTATCAAACTAGTAGGTTAAAACGAATCATTACCCGATCTGACAGATTTCTGGTTGTAACACGATGATCAGATGATGCAGAATCGTTTGCTAACAAGATATGGATGTTTAGAAGGGTTTAAACTAGAGTCCTGATGCTCAAAAGTTCGTTTGGAAGAGAGTTTGAGAGCTGAAGTTCGAGAATAATCAATTTTTGATAATTTGCATGAAATCTGATCCAAGTTCTGACTTTTCAAACCGCCTAAGGCCTCGCATACCGCCTAGTGGGGCACTTTGGCTCTAGGCGTACCGCAAAGGATCACGGAGGTCTCAGATGTTTTACATCAGCGCGTACCGCCTAGCGTGACCATCTGGTTCCAAGCGTAGCGCGCGGATCGTGGAATCCAGATATTTCTTGGTTCCTCGTGTACCGCCCAGCATAGCAAGCTGGGGCTAGGCGTACCGCGAGGGCTTCCTGATTTTGATATTTTTGTATTTTTCTTCGTTTTTCAATTTCGAAGAATCCGGAACTCCGTTTCGCGCACAGCTTTGTCCCACGTTCACGATTTATCGCATACTTTCAATCTGTAATCATCACAATTGCTAAATCAACGTGGATTTCAAGAACAATGAAATGTGCTTTCGTTTGTTAATGACGTAATCCTCAAACACAAGTGTCACAACCCCTAGTTTAGAGGGCATGAAAATAACTTCATTAACTTTAAAAGAAATTACCTTTTGTATCATTTAAATTATGTGTCAATAAATGGTTATTTTTAATCCAATAACTAGTTGGTTCTTATTTAAATAAATCTCTATATATACATATATATTAAAAATTTTGTGGCCTATAGAAAACTATTATAAGATATGCAGGTGAGGGAAATAATTTTGACCTTAATCTCGGGTTTCGGACCAATGGGGGGCAAGAGTTTACGTATTCCAGGGGATTCCCGCGTATCTGGTATGGTCGCGTCTTACCTCTGCCCGGTGAACCCTGTTAAGACAGCATACGTGGTATGTAGGATCGTCGCAGTTCAAAAAAAAGATATTGAGACATAGATAAAAATAAAAAAAACACATCCTCATGGTATGAACTTATAATGGCTTGTTTTAAAATCGTTTAGACATTTAAACCAATTATTTATTTTTTAAATTTACTTTTTTTAAAAAAAACTTTGGTTTAATGAAATGCTCAAGATATAAAATAAAAAGGAAATAAGAAATAAAATTACAACTTTAAAGAACTTAATCATTAGGTTCGAGTCTCTATAATATTCAACTATTTCTCTTACGAGAGATATTATGTTCAAATCTCTATAAAAAAATTGCTTCTAAAAGATCAAGATGTTTTCTTAAATACACAGTTTATAAGAGCTGGTTTCTTTCTTAGTAGTAGAAAATTAAGGTATCACTGAAAAACCAGATTCATTGATTGCTTAAAAATTACCGATAAGGAGAGACATTGAGGCATTTTTTGTTTATTGATACAAAAAAAATATATACTTTGCTTTAAACCTTTAATAATACTTTATTTACCACTTTTTTAAATGGTGTGAGGTAAACCATCTTTACCTCAAAATCGATTTCTTTTGTAATGAGATTTCAATCGTTTTAGTTGTTTGATGCTTCATGTCAGACTTAAATTCAAGACCAGCTTAGAAGGAAACTTAAAGAAGTGACAGTTGGGCTGTTAAGTCATTACTAAAACTTCGTTTACCTAGCTTGTCATCATAAACGGCATATATAATATCCTTGCCTTGGCAACGTTCAGCCATTTCACTCGCAATTGGTTCACGTGTTTCGTGTCTAAGAATCATTACAGAAAAAGTCGTCCTCATGGAATTCAAAAGGTGTGACTGCACATGACATGTTTTTTAGGGACATGAAATTTCAAATTTTCTATTATGTATTTTATATATAAATTTTTTTTGAACAAAATATAATTTATTATATAAAAACATTATTTTTTGCTACAATAATTTATTTTGTTATGTGTATTGACTCATTTTTACTCCTATTATTCTTGATATATGATTTTTATTTATGTGTATAAGAGTTTGTTTTAGTATTTACATAGGTTACTTTAAATTTAAAAAACGATACTTACTAGAGAGTGATCTCAACTCTCCAAACGAGCATGGTTTCTAGACGAGTATAGACTTCTAGCATGTATTACATCATAAGAGGACGGTTATAATACAAAGGAAATTAATGTGCTAAGTGTAGGAAGCCATAGGAATGCGCCATGTGTCATAAGGATAAAGGGTATTATCATCCATATAAAATTACAGACCGTGATTTATAAAATTTCGGACTGTAATTTAACACACATAGTAAATGACCACCTGCATAATTACGGACCATATAATCACGTACCACATTATATGAAAATTACAGACCGTCATTTACCTATCATATCAAAGGAAAAACCACATAATTACGGACCATATAATTACATACCACGTTATAAGAAAATTACAGACCGTCATTTACCTTTCATATCAAAGGAATAACTGCATAATTACGTACCAATAATCACGTACCAGGCATTAAAATCACGTACCACGTAAAAAAATCGAGAAAAACTATAACAATACTATACTCAAATTAAAGATAATAAAATTCTCTATTTTATGATGTAATTTTTTTAAAAAAATAATTGAGCTTTTAAAAGTTATTTGATTTTCAAAAGAATGGTGGAACTTGATTCCTTAAAAAAAGTCAACAAATGCAGCTAATTTCTTTTTTGCTCTTTCAGCTCTATTTCTCGCAAGTTTTAAATAAGATGTGGGGACCACTAGATCTTAACCATTTATTTATTTGATCAAAGGCCCAGATTCCTTCTTACCTTCTCACGTTAAAAACCCTTTGTATTGGATCCAGCTCCTACATCATAAACGTTAAGATATTTTAAAGGGTTAACATAAATGATCTTTAATTCAGACACTAACATTTTTAATTAAAGTCGAATCTCTTCACATCATAGATATATAGAATAGTTGGATGTCTTGTCTTCTTTAAAAAGAAGGTTTAATGTTGAAGGTTCAATTTTTAGTTGATAAATCAAAGTTTTAGGGACACATGACGTGTTTCTAGAGGATCTCAACTTTGATTTTCCGCATCTCTTCCTATTAAATGCATCTCATATTAGATAATAATATTAAATATTAATTAATAATTTTTTTATATTTTTAAACTAAGAAACATATTATTTAGTACATTAAATATATAATCATTTTTTCTATATATATATATATATATATAATATCCTAGCATATCAAATAAATGATCATCAACAAATTAGATGAGAAGTATTATTGAAACTTTAACAGCAAGAAATAATATTATTATTAGACAAAAATTGTTACAATAAAACATTGTAATTCTCAGATGGAACAAGACATGTACAATTGAATTCAAATCTTACTATTTTATTATAATAAACAAAAATGTTTATTGACATATGTCATAATATTAGGCCAATATTGCCACTTGGCATCATTTTATCATCTTATTTAATTCTTCATTCCATTAATTAATTATATTATCTCTTATATTTAATAACTATAATATTAATGATACTATTTACCTTTTTAATACTAATTTTTTTATAATAAACCAAAAATAAACTTTTTATTGAAAAACACACTTTAAAAAAAGTTCTAAGATATGATTTCTTTTTCTAAAAAATAATATGTTTTTGAAATAAAAATTAATTTAAATTGGTACTTTTGAAAAAAAAATTCTAAAAATCATTTTTTCTAAAAAAACTTATAACAAATAAAAGAGACTATAAAACATAGATTTTAAACAACTTTTTTATAAACAAATGGTGTTTTTTAGTATTGATTTTTTTTAAAATAATTTATTTAAAACATATATATATATATATATTTATTTTTTATTACTTAAAGTACTTATTAATATGTAATTTAATCATTTTATAATTTATAAATATTTATTACTAACTATTTAATATTTCATATTAAATCCGTGTAACACACGGGGTAATACTCTAGTATAATAATAAATATATTTTATTAGGTGCTATTAATCCCACATTTAAATTCTTAAAATGGCACGATCTCTAGCTGTTATATAAGTTGATATGAGTGCAATAATTTACGGTCGTTAGTTCTGACAATAGTCGACCGTCTTTGTCATATGGGGCTCATGTACCCATGTATCAGACTATACATGCCGAAATAATAGACATAGTATGTTTTTGTTAGTATGACATGTATAGCCCTATAACCCTCTATACGTGGCATATATATAGGGTTGTATGATCCGTACATATTTAAAATTTTTCACTCATTTGTACAAATCGAATTATTTGACATAATATAAGATTATTTTAAAACTTAATGTATATGTTGAACGATCGTCAATATGTTCTCACATTCGAACTGAACTCATTATAAAATATTTGCTCAATTTATTTAATTCACTAGTATACCTAAACAATGTCATTTTGGGATATGAACTTTCTTTTTGGTGACTATTATAACATTTCATACGAGCTAGAAATCAGTTAGGTATATCATTTCATCACTTTTTTTCTTTATTAAAGTAATAAACATATTGTTGCTTAGGAGCAACCTAGCATTTAATCTTCTTATGAGAACATGATGCCAATGCTATCATATTCGAATGAGGAGTCTGATGTCCATTATGAGAAAATTTTTCTAAATTTGAAAGAGGAATCTTACATTGTACCTTCTTGGTCTATCAAAATAATCAGGAGTTCAATTTTGAAGGTCAACCAGCATACTTGCAAGAAAAGAATTAGGAATTCATTTATTTCGACCTTCAACAAAGCATCTCAGAATTCGTGTATGGTGATGAGCCTTCTCAGCCGCACCAAAATTAAGGAATTTGTCAACGAATCTCCTAATAATGCGAAAATGATATGGGAAATCAACCTGTTATGACAATTCTTCACATGTCTTCTTAGATTTATATAACACAATCATACAATACCGTTGTTTTAAGAATTTATGAGACCTATGAAACTAACGGATTGTAGTCCATAATGGCTAAATGATCTTCATCCTTCATCACAAGATCGATGAAAACAAGTTAAACCTTTTACTTATCCTTATGTTGTAAAAAATCTCCATTATTGTGATGAGTTCTTTTTCTAATAAATTATAGAACTTCTTCATGAAACTTAAATGAGTTGCACCTTTTATACCGTTTCTATTGATGATACATGTGACAGTCATCACGATCGAGTTTGAGTTTAATTTTAACTTTAACTTTTAACCTTGAATTTTGACTTTGAGTTAGACCTTAACTGATTTATAAATACTTGATCTCATAATAATAATAATTTGAATTAAACACATCATGAGACATGTTTTAGACAATATTTGATAGTCTTTAGACAATAAACTAAGAAACGCACTTAGATTAGAAAATTTCGGTTTTATTATAAGTTAATTAGACGCAAATAAAATCACACAATTCTACACTAATATTATTACTGTATACTAATAGTAATAGTAATATTAATAAATTTTAACCAAATAAATTTCACCTGTACATAAAATGATAGTTTATAATAAAGAGTTAATATTTATACTACTAAATTAAGTCAAACTTTTATGAAAGAGTAAAATTATACAATGATATAAGAGTTACGTAGACAAAATCACACAAACCTACACTAATATTATTAGTAGTATATTAATAGTAATATTATAATTTTAACCAAATAAATCCCATCTCAATTTATAACAATGTATTAATATTTATAATACTAAAATGTGCTTTTGTAAAAGTGTAAAATTATGCAAAAATATAAGAGTTATGGGCATTATCTGAAAATGTGCGGGTTTTCTAATTAAATATCATATAAAAACACATGGCTTGTTGATATAAGAGTTACGGATATTATTTGAAAGCGTGCAGGTTATCTAAATACACTACAACAAATCTGTATTATAGTCACTAAAATTTTAGAGACTAAAACTTTGGTGGCTATTGATAAGTATATTGCAACAAAATTTAGTGGCTATTAAGGATTGGATAGTTTATAACTCTTGACAAGGTATAGACACTAAATTTAGTTTGTAAATCTTTTGGAGGGAAGAGGAAAAATTGAGCGCTTTATTTATAAACTTACCAACTAAATTTAGTTCCAATAGCTAAAATAATTTAATTTTGCTTTAATTGAAATTTAACATAACTATTTTATTAGAAAACCCTTTCCTATAGCCACTAAATTGGTGTCTAAATTTATCATAAAAGAACACCTCAAACCCACGTTGAAAAAGAAAGACGATCGGAACACAGAGCGCCAAGCCAGTCGTGAAATACGCATACGCAGGAGGAAGAAGACACCTCCTGTTTGTGCTTTTGGTACGCAGGTGTCGAATACGCATACGCAGGAGGAAGAAGACACCTATTCGGAATACGCACATCAACGAACACAGACACAAAAACTTTCTCCTATGCGAATTGTAGATCAAGAGAAACAATAAAACCACTTGAAATTGCTCTCCATTGCTACAGAAAAGCTTGAAATCAGTGCTGGAACAACAGGTGAGCTAAACCGAACCCTAATTCCTCTTTTGTTTGAATTTTCGGTTTAGTGAAAGGAGATGGTGAATCTTTGAATTTTGGGCAGAATTGCAAAGATCCAGCATGCATAGAAGTCTTCTTACACATAAAGGACACTCGTAGAAGGGTTAGATGGTGTTGAATTTCAATTTTCTATGATTTTTCGTTTTTACTAATTGAGGCTAAAGAACCGATTTTGTATGAAAAAGTGAAGCAGACTGAAGTTATAACTTATAAGAAGGTGAAGGAAACTCAGTTTGTTGCTGCCAAAGAGATTCAAGTGAGGTATTAACATTAACCTTAAGAAACTAGATGGCAAGGGTAATTTTTGGAACAAAACTAACTGCAAGTGGGCTGCATAGTGACTGAACTTTTTAATAAGTGGTTATTTTGTGAACTTTTTCAAGTGGTTATTTTGTGAACTTTTTAATAAGGGGTTGTGGTCAAGTTCAAAAGTGGGCTGCATAGTGACTGAAAGTTTGACCCAAATGGTCACTAACTGCAAGGGTTAGTAGCAATGTTTTGCCTGCAACTTGAACGGGTCAACAAGGGTGTTAAACAAGCTAAAAGTCACTAAAATTGATAACTAAATACAAGTTTAAAAGCTGTTAAAAAGAAGCGATTAAAAGCTGAAATATAGCTGCAGATAATAAGATTTAACTAGTAATTAATTTTACCCGGCGTGTTGCAGCCAGAAAATACTCTATTATTGCAAATAACCAACCTTTATCTACTTAGTAAAATAAAGTTGGTATATAATTTACTATATCAAAGTCTTAGAGAACCAATTCTATAAAACACCCAGAGGACAAAAGATATCACACTTTGATTTACTTTATTTTTTTGTAACAGGCTTGAAAATAATCAAAGAATAACAAATTTATGCAACTTAAATTTGACAGTCTAATATTCAAACTAAACTAACCAGTATGATCCGTTTAACTGTCAGGCATTGTGTTGCAAAATAGCAATTCAATAGGCCGTAAATGAAGTTACACTCATAAATTAAGATGGACATCCCAAATTAAGATCACACACAAAAAAAAAAATCGAAGTTTATAACAAACATGCTCAAATGTAATATATTAGAGATGAACATCTAATAGTTATGAAAGTCAAATCTCATATGTGAATTTGAGGTTTTTGATGTGGGTTTTTTCAAGGATCTTGATGTCAAACATGTGTTTAGTTTAAACGTCCTTAGAGTTTTTAACTTTTTTGAGAAATGCCTTAATCAAGATTTCATTCGATCTCGTTTTTCAACTACGAAATGGATTAAAGTTACATGCCTTAAATTATATCAATGGTTAATTAACTACATTCTTGACACGCCTCTTATCAGAAAGAAAAATGAACACATAACTCACAAACTCATTGACATTAACATCAAACATCATCTTTCATTGTGCAAAGAAAATTTCCATTTGATCCAAACTTATGATCATTCCAATACAAATAAGAAAACACGATAAACTAAAAAAAAACTAATATAACAGAGAAGCACATGCCAAGATCATTTTCTTGCTATAGGATCTATAAAATAGAGTCTTATGGTTATTAACAATGCAAATTGTAACCTTTTGGCATGCAAGTGCAGTTTTCAAATTGAAAGGTGCCAATAATAGATCTATTTTGGTACAAATAAAACCACATATGATTCGGGTTTCACTTTGACTTTTGAGGTCATATTGGATTTATTATATCCAAAATATCTTTTTATGTAAATTTTAAATATTTTAAGTGTCACTTAACCATGTGGATAAAAGAAAATTTGGATTCGGTTTGTTCCTAAACATGATGAAGAAAACCACATATTACAATCATTATATGATTTGTTAGTTTTATACTTCACTTCAACTGGTTGTATGCATTAAGGGCATCAACAACAAATGGTGGGTGGTGGGGAAGTGTCGAGAGGGAAAAAAACACATCCACACCATGAATGAAATCATCAAAATACATACCATGAATATAATTGCAATAACATATTAACATACACTTTAGAATGCAGAATTTAAATCACGGTTCATAATGCAAAATGATTGTGTAGAATTTACAAAGCATTGAAAATAATGCAAAAGTAAAATTAAGACACAAACCTGTATTAGAAGATTAAAAATTTAAAATAATGATAACAAAAATCATAATTCAAGTCACTATGAACTTCAAGTTACACACAATAAGCACTCAACAATCCTCCAAATTAAACTAATTTTGAGTTTTATCAGCAAAATTATGATAGTCAATGGTTAAGATCTTAATCTCATAAAACTCACATCAACTCTTCAAGACAAATTTATTATACATTTAAGAATAAAACAAATATCTTACATAAAATATGTTCATTAATTTATTTAAAATAATTAGATATTACTTTACCATCAACTTACCCACGGTTTTAAAATGTCAATAATTTGTGAAAGAACATGCTGAAGAATTTAAGAGTAGATTGATCAGTAATATGGTGCTTCCTAAGTTTTTAAATCTTTATTAAATCTTGATCAGTATTACAAATTCTCAAATGTGAGTATAAGCACCTTTTTTTTCTTTTTTTATTTGACATACTTACATAGTAGTAATTGTTATATAAAAAATATAATAAAGTATTTAATTAGTACCTCACTTTCCCTAATTGTTAATAATGCGACAGTTATGACAATTGATAAGAGTTGGATTTCATTACGAAATCGGAGATGCCTAGAATTTTTAAACGGACTTAACAACTTTATGGAGATCGCCCGAAACCATGTGAACAGTGAAGGCAAAGCGTGTTGCCCATGTGTTCGTTGTGCCAATTCGGATCATTTACTACAGGATTTGTCTACGATTTATGCTCACGAACATGATCGTGGGTTTTTACAATCATATACAACATGGGTTTATCATGGTGAGCAATATTCTTATGCTCCAGAGGTAGAATCCCTTTGGGCTCCAAACACTCATACTCAAGAAACAAATAATGAGATGTTTGATGTACTTGAGGATGTTATGGCTGAACAAGATACAAATGAAGAAAATGAAGAAGAAGATGAAATCGAAGGAACTGGTTTAGACACGGAATTTGATGCATTGTTTAACGAGCTCAATACCGAGTTATACCCTGGTTGTAGTTGGATGTCTTCCCTGAATTTCATAGCAAAATTGATGCATATTAAAGTATGTGGCCGGTAGTGTTGACAACATATAATACACCACCTTGGTTATGTATGAAAGAGTCCTCATTCATGTTGACTTTGTTGATTCCAGGCCCTAAATCACCCGGAAAGGATATTGATGTTTTCCTAAGGCCTTTGGTGAATGAGTTGAAAATGTTGTGGAAAGAGGGGGTCCAAATGAGAGACGCACACACTAAAACTGTATTTAGGATGCACGCTGCACTATTATGGACTATAAATGACTATCCTGCTCGTAGCAGCTTGTCTGGATGGAGTGGTCAAGTTATAAAGCATGCGCTACTTGTAACGTGGATACACCCTCGTGCCCTATAACTAATAAGATAGCGTTTGTTGGCCACAGACGATTTTTTCCTAAAAAACATAAATGGAGGGAAGATATGTTGTTTAATGGGGAAAAAGAGGAACGGGATCCTCCTAAACCAGTAAGTAATGCACAAATATCAAAACAACTAAAAAAATCTACCCAATCGTGTTCCGGGTAAACATCCAAACCATGGAGGGGTCAAAAGAAAGCGTGCCGAGTCAGAGTTGAATTGGACCAAACGAAGTATTTTCTTCGAGCTGGAGTATTGGTCTTCTCTCCTGCTAAAGCACAATCTTGATGTGATGCATGTGGAAAAAAACGTATGTGAAAGCATATTAAATACCTTGCTGAAGAATGAAAAATCAAAAGACACACCTAAAGCAAGACAAGACTTGGAAAAGATGTGTATTCGACCAAATCTCTGGTTAACAAAGAATAACAACAAGGTTTACCAGCCACAAGCTCCTTACTCTTTCACACCCGGTAATCGAGAACGTTTTTGCAAGTTCATTAGAGGAGTAAGACTACCTGATGGTTTTGGATCCAACTTTAAAAATAAGGTTCAATCTAATGAGTCAAATTTGATCGGGTTAAAGTCTCATGATTATCACATCCTCATGCAACGACTGCTACCAGTAGGGATCCAAACATGTCTTCCCACGAATGTTTCAACAACAATCATTGACCTATGCTCCATTTTCCAAAAAATTTGTGCACGGTCGTTAGATGTGAAGGACGTGGAGAAAGCAAAGAAAGAAGTGGTCAAAATATTATGCAATTTAGAATCGATATATCTTCCAGCATTTTTTGACATAATGATTCATCTAGTTCTTCATTTGCCTGAAGAAGCTATTCTTGGTGGCCCTGTGCATATGAGATGGATGTATCCATTCGAAAGATACATGAAGAAGCTCAAAGCGTATGTTAGAAACAAAGCTAAACCTGAAGGCTCAATAGCCGAGGGTTATATTGCAGATGAAGCATTGACATTCTGCTCTTTGTATCTTAAGGATATGCAAACCAAATTCAACCGTCCAGATAGAAATGCAGATGCCGGCATTTCGAAGAGGCAGTTTCATGTGTTTTCATCACAATGTCAACCCCTGTCCAAGGGGAAAATCATTCCACTTTCAGTAGAGGCCAACAAATCATTACAATGGTTCGTACTAAACAACTGTGGCGATGAAATTGAAGACTATAAGTCGTATGTTTTCTAATATTTTTATTTTCATTTTATCTATTATGATAAAGTAATTTAAACTTGTATCTTTCATACAGTAAATTTAAATCTGAATGTCCTGGGCGCAATATGGAAACATAATTTCCTTCATGGTTTAAATATAAAGCAGAACCATCTCCATCTTCATCCTCAACATCATATATGCCTTCAGAGAATACCAATGAATTGATGGCATTGGCACATGGTCCGTTGAACGCATATTCTTACACTACATGCATAGTCAATGGTGTAAGATTTGTGGTACATAGTCGTGATGTACAACACACTACTCAGAACAGTGGTGTTGTCACCATCGGAGAAGATGGTACTCCATTTTATGGTCAATTAGAGCATATTATAGAGTTAAACTACATAGGTGGTTACTCAGTTGTATTGTTTTGTTGCAAGTGGTTCGATACGTCGAGTAAGCGATTAATTAAGAAAAACAACATCACTGTTATTGACGTTAGTCGTGAATGGTTTGTCGGTAATGAATGGTATGACACTAAACCATACATTTTAGCCACCCAAGCTAAACAAGTATTCTATCTCCAAGATCTTTCTCATACCACGGGCAGTTGGAGGGTTATGGAAGATGTTCACCATCGAAAGATATGGAATCATCCGAGTATGACTGTTGTTAATGAAGTAGATGTATTGCATAACACTAAGTCATCTGATTATAACTTGGCTGTTGACTCGGACTGTGAAGTTGATGAGGTAGATATCTCACCAGACACCGATTGTGACCTTGTTGTCGACATAGGTTTCTTGCCCATGAAGACGACTTTAGGAGAAGGTGGTGACCCAAGTACTACTGTTTTGATTGATGATGATGATGATGATGATGATGAAAATGATGATGATGATGATGATGATGATGAAGAAGATGATGATGATGATGATAATGATGATGATGATGATTATGATGACGATGACGATGACATTGTAGGACCACGTTATTGTAATGAAGATTCTGATTAAATGTATAGTTGAATAATTTATGCTTATTGTAATGATCATTCTTAGTAATTGTTAAAGATAATGTGTCTTACTTTTTTTTATTTTTTGAAAGAATGGCAGACGTTGCTAGGTCACACGGCGGGGACGGCGGAGATGATGCTCCCTGTGGTCATCAGCATGCGATCCCTACGGGTTGCCTAGCATGTAAGTTAATTACTTATTATAGTTAAATTTATGTATTTATCTTGAATAACTTTTTGATTTCATAACTATTCAAATTCATGTATTAATGTAGCTAAACCCAAGAAACATCGTTCATGTGGAAGAAACCTAAATTTATATGAGGAATTTCAAAGGAATGGTAATAAGCCACTTAGTATTGAATATGATACAACGGATCAACAATTTAGGCCCGTGGGAGAACATTATCAAATGTTTGTGAGGTTATTATCCAATGAGATTGGTAGGCATGTTCCTTACTACTATAGTAGTTGGAATAATGTTCCTAATGAGTTAAAAAGGTCCATCTTTATCACAGTTTCTGTAAGTATTCAATTTAATGTGTTATTTTTATTTAAATATTTATGTTTATATAAATATCTAGCAGCACTAAAATTTACAGCCTGCTTTTAGGCTATTTGCAGCCCCAACTATGGATAAAACAGTCCCTGTAATAACCCCAATAAGAGCCCTGTAGCTGTATTTTAACAGCAATTGTAGCATCTAACAGCCCTGTTAACAGCTTCTTAGCAGCCATATTATTGCCCCTTTTTATATAACTTTAACAACTCTTTATCAGCCCTATAACTACCCTTTTTACATAAATTTAACAGCCCTATAACTCGCTTATCTAGCCTTATTGCTTATGGTTGACTCGCCTAATTACAGCTTACTTATTGTTGATTACAACTACAATTTCAGCCCTATAACAACTTGTTATTCAAACTTCGTAACATTTTACTTCTAATTACTTATTTTTGCAGCACTTTTTTGATCTAGCAAGTTACTACAGTTCAGAGCATTGGGAAGGTATCAAGATGGGAATACACAGTGAATGTGCAAACCGTTACAAGGGCAGAAAGGCAAGCTTGAAAAGTCATTTTGATAAGGTTGGAGGGGTTGATGATGTTGAAGAGGCAAAAAGAAACCCCCCAAAAAAAATGCTACAAGAAACTTGGGTGGAGCTCATTGACAAGTTGTTCTCAACTAGCAAACATGCCAATCGATGTGCTAAAAACAAGTCAAATAGAGAAAAACAATGTTATGGAAGTTATCACGGGAGCCAATCGCTTGTCAATAGGAGACACAAGGAGGTAAAAAATTTGCAGTTATTAAAAGATGTATTAACAAGTTATTTGAAATCTTAACAATACTATTTTCTATTTATAGGTTAAAGAAACAGGACATGCAGATTATATTAAAGGTTGGGAAGAGATGCATTACAAGAAAGGGAAATGGATTAGCGAAAAGGCTTCTCAAGACTGGGTAAGTAAACCTTAGTAACCATATTAGGTGTATCAAAGTTGGTTCGAGTCATTTTTTACCCATTTAAATTTTTAAATACACTAAAAGATATTGCTAGTATTATTAGTAATATTGATTATTGTAATATAGTTTGATTGAAACTTAATTAATTGGTACTGTTGATTATTTATAACAGGTTGGTTACTCATTTTACAACAGTTATGCTGCTGAATTATTGTGACAATCCGACTTTTTACACTAACCTTGTTAACGAGAGTTGGTGATATCACAGGCCCAATAGTGATAATGTAGGCCCATTGTGATATAGGGAGGCCCAATTACAAAATCAAGGCCCAACAAGGCCAATGAAGGCCCAATAAGGCCAATGGAGGCCCAACAAGATCAATTAGGCCCAACCAAGTCCAGTAGGCCCAATGAGGTTAAATTAGGTTCAAGGAAGACAAAGTAGGCCATTAAGGCCCAATTAGACTAAACAGAGTTAAGGTAGGCCCAATAAGGCTCAGGGAGGCCCAATGAAAGCCAAAGAAGGCCCAGTAGGGTCAAAGTAGGTCAAATGAATTTAGTGTAGGCCCAATTTCAATAATGAGGCCCAATTGGGATTAATTTAGCCCCACAAGGAGTTAAAGGACCAAATTAGTGATAATTTGGGACTCTCGGTTCAATTTTGTTAATCGGATTATTATGAAATCGAGCTAAATTATATCTAAAGGATTTGATTTAATAGAAATCAGTTTCAATTTGTTATAATTACAAGATTAAGAATTGTAATTGATTTTAAAAGTTCAAGTTTGACATTAAAAGTCAAAATTCGGCCTAATCACTAAATTGGAATTCGAATAGTAGGCTAGGATCGGTTATGATGGAATTAATTGACCACAAATCATCATAATGATGATCATTAACAGTTGTTATACGTTGGGGATCATAAATCATCGAATTAATTAGGAAACCGTTTCGAAATGGTAAAGTCGTGGGTATTCAATATCAAAACCACACAATTCGATTTCAACACTCACAATTGAACTTCCAGAATCACATATCGGCACATTTAGAAACTTTTACACATCACAATTCGATTCCAGTAGCTTGGGAAGCAGGAGTTCGATCGAAGGATTGCCGAAACTAGGGCTCGAAGTCGTTCGACTACAATTCGACATCAAAACAGGTTAGCAATTCATCCTAAACCTTCTAAAAGGGTCGACTAAGATTATCCCTAACTGTAATTCGTTTAACATTATCGAATTGTAGGTGCACGAATTCTAGGGTTCATATGGAAATCGGTTTTGGGGGTTTACGACCAAATGAGTTTAAGAATCAAATTAAAACAGTTAGGAAGATTCAGAAGGTTCCGATTAATGTTTAGGATATTCTAATTTCATCATAGAACTGAGAATTCAATGATTCCGAGTTTAAGGTTATTAAGTTAAAACTACTTTGGGGATTTTGAGTTAAACTGGATGGTTAATCAAATTAAACTTTACAGATAGTTTCGAAATTTCATTCTAAATGGAAATCCCATGAATTTGGGGAATCACAGTAGCTAATTTAACGAATTGGAGTTAGATTTTAGGAACATGTGTTCGAACCTGTTAAGAATCGATTAAGTGGGTTATGGTGTTTAATTGTTCGAAATAAAACCATGGATAGACTCGATTGAGTCCGGGGAACAAAAACCCCATAGTTAATTTGTCAATTGGGATCGAAATCGGGATCAAATGAGGTTAGATGCTTCGGCTATAAGAACAAATGGGATTCGAACTGGAAAAGTGGTTAAAAGAATTAATTTCCAGATATCTAATGCGATACCCTAGCGGGCGAGATGGTTAGATGCGAGTGTGTTGGTGTTGAGGGTCGCGGGTTCGAGTCCCGGCCCAACCATTTTTTGGGTTTTAATGCTTATTTAGTATCTTAGCTGTATTTTATTCGTTCTAACTCCGTTTCGATCCGTTCAAGTTGCGTTGGAACCGTAACGAGAATACGAACGTGTTGAAATGATAAAATTCATATTTTAATCCAAACACGAAATCGCGTATAACTACGTTTAATTAAATAAAATCAAATGTGATTTTATTTAAACGATTTCAATGACACGCGTACTTTCGTATGCACAATTTTAGCAAATCCAACATACGTGTGTTGACACGTATGTGATTTTAAGCACAAAACGATTATTCGAATAACAATAGGTTATTGTTTAAACACAGATTCTTCGTAGAAGGATTTCTTTCACGAGCTTTTAGTGTGTGATCATTCTGCTATCATCAAAGGTGCGTACACGGCCCCTTTCTTATTTTAAACTGTTTTGGGGGAGAAAACATGTGCAACAAACTATTTTTAGATACATATCACTTGCATGAGTTATCTGTTTACATTATGTGACAATATATCAACTTGAAAGTCCTTACACACCTCGAACCGTTTAGTTTGCTGTAATGCAAAGCGTGGTAGTTGGAAATAGATCTATTAGGTTTGACAAACCTCACCTGGCAGATGGGATCTACGCAGGTGTTTGACTGACCAAACACAATTTTACTATTGTTGTGATAGACAATAGTGGCAAGGCGAAAACATGCTATAGCATGGCAATTAGTCAGCTTCGGTGTCGAACACGTATGTAAATAGTTTATATGACTAGCTATCATGACTGTGCATTTGTGATTATGTTATCTACAAACTTGTTATTCAAACTGATGTTTTGAACACTATGATTACTTAAAACCTGTGTTATGCACCAACCTTTGTGTTGACTTGATTTGCATGTTTTCTCAGGACGCTAAGGCGCGCGTTACAGCTGGCATGGACTAGGAAGATAGAGTCTCATGCATTATAAACACTTTGAATTTGAATTTGACATTTGAATATTTAAGTACTTTGGTTTGTAATGTTTGATTTACAATTGTTTATGGTTTTTTTAAACGCTTCCGCACTTTTTGTAAACTCTGAATGTTATGTTTTAAAGACCAACGTATGTTTTGAAATTCATATAGAGGTCTTCGCTATGTCTAATGATCTGAGATCCTGGTTTGTCACGTTCCCAAACGGTATGATTCCGTTAGTTGAAAATTGGGGGTGTGACAGATTGGTATCAGAGCCAGGTTATAGCGAACTAGGTTTGCATTTGTAGACTTAGACTATGACTGTTAGACATTAGACACATCTGCTTATACGTATTGCTTAGAAATTACATATGACATTATGTAATTGACTTGTTTACGTATTCCATGGCACTGTACTTACATATGGTATTATGTAACAGGCATGGCTTCATCATCAGTCCCATACATTATCATTGATGATTCCGAGGACGAGGAGCCGATAGTTCCGGCACCACCATCGTCACCACCACCACCTATTCCATCACCTCCACCGTATGAGATGGAGGACTCCGATCCAGAGGAGGATCCGGAGGAGGATCTAGACGAGGATCCAGACGAGGATCCAGAGGAGGACCCGGATGAGGATCCGGAGGAAGAGGAGGAGGGCATTCAGCAGATCCCTGCTGAGGGACCCTCTACACACCCACCACCAGCACTAGATGCTCCTGAGCCTAAGAGGCGAAGGACGGACGCCGAGGAGATCGCCAAATTGCGCGAGGACGTGGATGAAGCAGAAGACAAGCTCATACAGAGATCCCAGGAACTATGGGATGCCATTGAGAGGCAAGATGAACTTGCCCATCTAGTTCATGACATGCGGGATGAGATGATGAACATGATTGGTCGTCTCGATGCTGCAGAGTACCGAGCTTTGTTCTTGGAGGGTAGAGTGGAAGCCTTGGAGGACTTGGTGGCCTCTGAGAATGAGGAGGAGGATGAGGAGGAAGAAGGGGAGGAACCAGCACCAGTTGCTGAGTCCGATCCTGAATCCGCCGTTGAGGACGATTGATTGTTTTCTTATTTTATTTCTGTTTTGTTTAAACTTATTAGGAACGGGTTGTGTTCCTACATTAGTAGTTTGAAATTTTGTATTTCATTTCAAAAGTATTGTACTCAAAGAAAGTTTCTATTTATGGAAGAATTATTGTTTGTTTCCAACAACTGTGTTGATTATATTACATGTTGTGTTTGTTGTTTTTACTTACACATGTCAAAATTGGATTTTGATTATGCGCTAACATTTCTTGTAAATAGGAAGGAAATGGCTGAGGGAAATGTTCAGATGACAGTTGCTGAGCTCAACGAGCTAATCAACAACAGGGTTGCAGAGGCAATAGCACAATACGCACAGGCACACAACACGGGGCCACATGGTCCAGCTGGGGATTGCTAAATCCACAGGCGTGCACGTTTAAGATGTTCTTGGACTGCAAGCCACACAACTTCAAAGGGTCGGAGGGAGCCATAGGACTTCTCCGATGGATTGAAAAGGCAGAGTCTGTGTTCGAGATGTGCAACTGCCCTGATGACAGCAAGGTGAAATTTGCTACTGGAACGTTGGAGGGTCTAGCACTGACTTGGTGGAACTCCAATGTTCAGACTCTGGGGTTGGGGGAAGCAAATGCGTTGACATGGAACAACTTCAAAACTTTGCTACAAGAGGAGTATTGTCCTCGTAGTGAAATGCAGAAGTTGGAGGAGGAATACTGGCACCTCAAGATGGAGGGGTCAAACATTGAAGAGTACACAACCAGGTCACACGAGTTGGCCAGACTGCTACCACATATGGCTACTCCAGTTAGCAAATGGATTGAGAGGTACATTGGAGGACTAGTGCCTCAGATTCAAGGGTTGGTTACTTCAGCAAATCCCACCACCATCCAACAAGCTGTTCGTCTAGCGCATCAGCTTACTGATCAGGCAGTGTTGCAGGGGACTCTGCCCAAACGAACATCTGCTACCAAGGTAGGAGATCACAAGAGAAAGTGGGAAAGTAATAACTTCAAGGGTAACAACCAGCAATCATATCAGCAAAACCGGAAACAAGACTCAAACAAGTCTTATCATGGTTCAAGCAGTGGTCAGCAATCATCATCGTCAGGAGGTTATATTGGGAAACACCCCAAGTGCAACAAGTGTGGTTACCATCATGCAGGTAATCAATGTGAAAGAGCTAAGTGCCAGAGGTGTGGCAAGATTGGGCATGCGGCTAAAGATTGTCGCGGAGAGCTACAGAACAACCATAACAACCAGAATAACAGTCAGAACAACGCGCAGAAGGGTTGTTTTGAGTGCGGCAAGATGGGGCATTTTAAGAAAGATTGCCCACAGCTCAAGAAAGGCGGGGACAATAATGCCAATGGCAATGGAAATGGCAACGGTAATGGAAATGGCACCAACAACAATAACAACAATAACAACAACAACAACAACGGTGCTAGAGGCAGGGCGTTTGTGATAGGAGGACGTCAAGCGCGGGAGGATCCCAACATTGTTACGGGTACGTTCCTCTTAAATAATCACTATGCCTCTATGTTATTTGACACCGGTGCCGATCGGAGCTTTGTATCCAGTTCACTTGCTAAGTTGCTAAATGTTAGTCCCACTGCCTTAGATAGTCCATACACTGTGGAATTAGCTGATGGTAAGTTGATTGTAGTGGAAAGCATTTTTAAGGGATGTATCCTTGATTTGATGGGTCAAACGTTAGAGATTGATTTGATGCCTATTGCCTTAGGCATTTTTGACGTAGTTATTGGCATGGACTGGTTGTCCAAAAACCAGGCTGAAATAGTATGCCATGAAAAGATTGTTCGTATACCTCTTACAAACGGAGAAACACTGTATGTACAAGGTGAAAAGATCAGTACGCCACTGCGTCTCATATCTTGTATGAAAGCACACAAGTGTCTACGTAAGGGTCATACGGCAGTTATAGCACTTATAACTGAAAAGCCAGTAGCTGAGAAGAAGCTTGAGAATATACCTGTAGTTTGTGAGTTTCCGGAGGTATTTCCAGAAGACTTGCCGGGATTACCGCCTATCAGACAGGTGGAATTCCGAATCGATCTTACACCAGATGCAGCACCGATAGCTAGGGCGCCTTATCGACTTGCACCGTCAGAAATGCAAGAGTTATCCACACAATTGCAAGAGTTGTTGGATAAGGGTTTCATACGACCTAGTTTTTCACCATGGGGAGCTCCAGTATTGTTTGTAAAGAAGAAGGACGGGACTTTTCGTATGTGCATCGATTACCGGGAATTGAATAAGGTTACTATCAAGAACCGGTATCCGTTACCCAGAATTGACGATCTGTTCGATCAGTTGCAAGGTTCGAGTTTCTACTCGAAGATTGATCTCAGGTCGGGTTATCATCAATTAAGAGTTCAGGAGGAGGATATTCCGAAGACAGCATTCAGGACACGCTATGGCCATTATGAGTTCTTGGTCATGCCATTTAGGTTGACAAACGCACCAGCTGTATTCATGGATCTCATGAATCGTGTTTGTAAACCTTATCTTGATAAGTTTGTCATAGTTTTCATCGATGACATTCTCATCTATTCAAAATCTGAGGAGGAACACGCTGAACATCTTCGATTACTGCTAGAGCTTTTGAAACAAGAACAATTGTACGCTAAATTCTCGAAATGTGATTTCTGGATGCGAGAAGTACAATTTCTGGGTCATATAGTTAATGAAAAGGGTATACATGTTGATCCAGCGAAGATTGAAGCGATTAAGAATTGGGAAGCACCAAAG
The DNA here is from genome assembly GCA_009363875.1 of Mikania micrantha. Lineage (NCBI taxonomy): Eukaryota > Viridiplantae > Streptophyta > Magnoliopsida > Asterales > Asteraceae > Mikania > Mikania micrantha. The sequence continues at coordinate 58,914,216 of CM018680.1, read as the reverse complement.
ACCCCTACCGAGGTACGACAATTCCTTGGTTTGGCGGGTTACTACCGACGATTCATTGAGGGATTCTCGAAGATCGCTCAACCACTCACAGTTCTTACGCACAAGGGAACAAAGTATAACTGGACGGATAAACAGGAAACTGCGTTTCAGTTATTGAAACAGAAGCTTTGCAGCGCACCAATTCTGTCCTTACCGGAAGGAACGGAAGACTTTGCGGTGTACTGTGACGCATCTGGACAGGGTTTGGGATGTGTATTGATGCAACGGGATAAAGTGATCGCTTATGCTTCCAGACAACTAAGAACGCACGAAAAGAATTATACTACTCATGACTTGGAGTTAGGAGCAGTGGTTTTTGCTTTGAAAATATGGAGGCATTATCTGTATGGAACTAAGTGTACTATTTATACTGATCATAAGAGTTTGCAACATATCTTTGATCAGAAGGAGCTTAATATGAGGCAACGACGATGGGTTGAGTTGTTGAACGATTATGAGTGTGCGATTAAGTATCACCCGGGAAAGGCTAATGTAGTAGCTGATGCTCTAAGCAGAAAGGATACTTCAACAAGACGGGTTCGTGCACTTATGATGACAATACATACTGACTTACCTGACAAGGTACGCAGTGCTCAGATCGAGGCCTTGAAAAAGGAAAACTTGGTACAGGAATCTTTACGGGGAATGGAAGAACAGTTGGATATGAATGCTGATGGAATTCGTTATTTCATTAACCGAATGTGGATACCTTTGTATGGAGGTTTAAGGGAACTCGTGATGGATGAAGCGCACAAGTCCAGATATTCAGTCCATCCGGGATCAGACAAGATGTACCATGACTTGAAGGCACTGTATTGGTGGCCTCACATGAAAGTGGATATTGCAAAGTACGTTAGCAAATGTTTGACTTGTTCGAAAGTCAAAGTTGAATATCAGAAGCCATCTGGTTTACTGCAACAACCAGAGATACCGATGTGGAAATGGGAACAGATTTCGATGGATTTCATTACTAAGTTACCCCGTACACCGACTGGTTGTGATACGATATGGGTAATTGTCGATCGATTAACGAAATCTGCACACTTCTTAGCAATCAAGGAAACTGACAAGATGGAGAAATTGACTCGCATTTACATCAAGGAAGTAGTAGCACGACATGGCGTGCCAATCTCTATTATATCAGATCGGGATGCCCGATTTACTTCTAACTTTTGGAAATCTCTTCATAAGTCATTGGGGACTCGCTTGGATATGAGTACCGCTTATCATCCACAGACCGATGGTCAAAGTGAACGTACGATTCAAACGCTCGAGGATATGTTACGAGCTTGTGTAATTGATTTTGTTGATAGCTGGGAGAATCATTTACCGTTGGTGGAATTCTCTTACAACAATAGTTATCATACAAGCATTCAAGCAGCACCGTTTGAAGCTTTGTATGGTCGCAAATGTCGTTCACCAGTTTGTTGGGCTGAAATTGGTGACAGTCAGATAACAGGTCCTGAACTGGTGCACGAAACAACAGAGAAGATAGTTCAAATCCGGAACCGTATGGCAGCGGCTCGGGATCGACAGAAGAGTTATGCAGACAAACGTCGCAAGCCGTTGGAATTTCAAGTAGGTGACCGAGTTCTTCTAAAGGTATCACCTTGGAAAGGTGTGATACGATTCGGCAAGCGTGGAAAGCTTAGTCCACGTTACGTAGGACCTTTTGAGATTCTGAAAAGGATTGGTCCGGTTGCGTATCAACTCAAACTACCGGATGAACTCAGTGGAGTTCATGATGTGTTTCATGTGTCGAACTTAAAGAAATGTCTTTCTGACGAGACATTGATTGTACCGTTGGAAGAAATACAAGTAGATGAACAGTTACGATTCATTGAAGAACCGGCGGAAATCATGGATCGAGAGGTCAAACAACTGAAGCAAAGCAAAATTCCGATAGTTAAAGTCCGATGGAATTCAAGACGGGGTCCTGAATTCACATGGGAACGGGAAGATCAAATGATGAAGAAATATCCTCATCTATTCAAAACAGCTACTGCTAACACTGAGAACGCACGTTAAATTTCGGGACGAAATTTCCTTCAACAAGGGGATGACGTGATGCTTTCACACATCAACACTGCAAATTTCAAACTGTAAGCACAAATATTTTATTTATTCACATGATTTTGTTACAAACATTTGTGCTACACTACATTACATTCTATATATTTTATGTGCTACATTTCATATGTTACATGTTATGGTAGTACAACACATGATTAGTTACATACATTTTGCTATGTGCGGGGTTGCATAGTACACTCACTATATCAAACACAAACAGTCACAGTTAGGTGAACTAACTAGTGTACACGCAAAACAGTTACAATGAACAATCACAATTGAGTTGTGATGTTGCAAGCATTAGACTTTGTGTGTGAGTACATACAAGCACACAGAATGATCAAATCACACTAACACGTACGATTTAAACTCGTAAGTAGTTTCCTAACTACTCTTAACACTTACTAATTTTCGGGACGAAAATTCCTTCAACAAGGGGATGATGTGACAATCCGACTTTTTACACTAACCTTGTTAACGAGAGTTGGTGATATCACAGGCCCAATAGTGATAATGTAGGCCCATTGTGATATAGGGAGGCCCAATTACAAAATCAAGGCCCAACAAGGCCAATGAAGGCCCAATAAGGCCAATGGAGGCCCAACAAGATCAATTAGGCCCAACCAAGTCCAGTAGGCCCAATGAGGTTAAATTAGGTTCAAGGAAGACAAAGTAGGCCATTAAGGCCCAATTAGACTAAACAGAGTTAAGGTAGGCCCAATAAGGCTCAGGGAGGCCCAATGAAAGCCAAAGAAGGCCCAGTAGGGTCAAAGTAGGTCAAATGAATTTAGTGTAGGCCCAATTTCAATAATGAGGCCCAATTGGGATTAATTTAGCCCCACAAGGAGTTAAAGGACCAAATTAGTGATAATTTGGGACTCTCGGTTCAATTTTGTTAATCGGATTATTATGAAATCGAGCTAAATTATATCTAAAGGATTTGATTTAATAGAAATCAGTTTCAATTTGTTATAATTACAAGATTAAGAATTGTAATTGATTTTAAAAGTTCAAGTTTGACATTAAAAGTCAAAATTCGGCCTAATCACTAAATTGGAATTCGAATAGTAGGCTAGGATCGGTTATGATGGAATTAATTGACCACAAATCATCATAATGATGATCATTAACAGTTGTTATACGTTGGGGATCATAAATCATCGAATTAATTAGGAAACCGTTTCGAAATGGTAAAGTCGTGGGTATTCAATATCAAAACCACACAATTCGATTTCAACACTCACAATTGAACTTCCAGAATCACATATCGGCACATTTAGAAACTTTTACACATCACAATTCGATTCCAGTAGCTTGGGAAGCAGGAGTTCGATCGAAGGATTGCCGAAACTAGGGCTCGAAGTCGTTCGACTACAATTCGACATCAAAACAGGTTAGCAATTCATCCTAAACCTTCTAAAAGGGTCGACTAAGATTATCCCTAACTGTAATTCGTTTAACATTATCGAATTATAGGTGCACGAATTCTAGGGTTCATATGGAAATCGGTTTTGGGGGTTTACGACCAAATGAGTTTAAGAATCAAATTAAAACAGTTAGGAAGATTCAGAAGGTTCCGATTAATGTTTAGGATATTCTAATTTCATCATAGAACTGAGAATTCAATGATTCCGAGTTTAAGGTTATTAAGTTAAAACTACTTTGGGGATTTTGAGTTAAACTGGATGGTTAATCAAATTAAACTTTACAGATAGTTTCGAAATTTCATTCTAAATGGAAATCCCATGAATTTGGGGAATCACAGTAGCTAATTTAACGAATTGGAGTTAGATTTTAGGAACATGTGTTCGAACCTGTTAAGAATCGATTAAGTGGGTTATGGTGTTTAATTGTTCGAAATAAAACCATGGATAGACTCGATTGAGTCCGGGGAACAAAAACCCCATAGTTAATTTGTCAATTGGGATCGAAATCGGGATCAAATGAGGTTAGATGCTTCGGCTATAAGAACAAATGGGATTCGAACTGGAAAAGTGGTTAAAAGAATTAATTTCCAGATATCTAATGCGATACCCTAGCGGGCGAGATGGTTAGATGCGAGTGTGTTGGTGTTGAGGGTCGCGGGTTCGAGTCCCGGCCCAACCATTTTTTGGGTTTTAATGCTTATTTAGTATCTTAGCTGTATTTTATTCGTTCTAACTCCGTTTCGATCCGTTCAAGTTGCGTTGGAACCGTAACGAGAATACGAACGTGTTGAAATGATAAAATTCATATTTTAATCCAAACACGAAATCGCGTATAACTACGTTTAATTAAATAAAATCAAATGTGATTTTATTTAAACGATTTCAATGACACGCGTACTTTCGTATGCACAATTTTAGCAAATCCAACATACGTGTGTTGACACGTATGTGATTTTAAGCACAAAACGATTATTCGAATAACAATAGGTTATTGTTTAAACACAGATTCTTCGTAGAAGGATTTCTTTCACGAGCTTTTAGTGTGTGATCATTCTGCTATCATCAAAGGTGCGTACACGGCCCCTTTCTTATTTTAAACTGTTTTGGGGGAGAAAACATGTGCAACAAACTATTTTTAGATACATATCACTTGCATGAGTTATCTGTTTACATTATGTGACAATATATCAACTTGAAAGTCCTTACACACCTCGAACCGTTTAGTTTGCTGTAATGCAAAGCGTGGTAGTTGGAAATAGATCTATTAGGTTTGACAAACCTCACCTGGCAGATGGGATCTACGCAGGTGTTTGACTGACCAAACACAATTTTACTATTGTTGTGATAGACAATAGTGGCAAGGCGAAAACATGCTATAGCATGGCAATTAGTCAGCTTCGGTGTCGAACACGTATGTAAATAGTTTATATGACTAGCTATCATGACTGTGCATTTGTGATTATGTTATCTACAAACTTGTTATTCAAACTGATGTTTTGAACACTATGATTACTTAAAACCTGTGTTATGCACCAACCTTTGTGTTGACTTGATTTGCATGTTTTCTCAGGACGCTAAGGCGCGCGTTACAGCTGGCATGGACTAGGAAGATAGAGTCTCATGCATTATAAACACTTTGAATTTGAATTTGACATTTGAATATTTAAGTACTTTGGTTTGTAATGTTTGATTTACAATTGTTTATGGTTTTTTTAAACGCTTCCGCACTTTTTGTAAACTCTGAATGTTATGTTTTAAAGACCAACGTATGTTTTGAAATTCATATAGAGGTCTTCGCTATGTCTAATGATCTGAGATCCTGGTTTGTCACGTTCCCAAACGGTATGATTCCGTTAGTTGAAAATTGGGGGTGTGACAATTATATGTTTAATTAAATATTTAACCCATGTATATCTTATTGTTTTATTTAGGACAGAATTTCAAGCAAGTATAATGAATCATTGTTGAAGTCGGGCGGGAATAAGGCGTTGGTAAATGAGGTTGAGTGTCTAACGGAAGCTTTGGGTCCTATGCGTTCTCACATAAAGGGTGTTGGTCGAAAGCTAAAGAGCGTAACCCCCGACACGTTCCCTAATGCAGATAGGCATGAAGTGGATGAACGTTTGCTAAGACAAGAGAAGGCTTTGGAGGATGTGCAAAAACAAAATGAGCTTTTAAAACAACAAAATGAGCTTTTGAAACAACAAATGAATTATTTGCTCAAGGTAACCGATACCCAATTTCCTAGCTCATCGCGTCAGCTCAATGAAGATGATGATGAAGAAGACGTTTACCGCCCTGTCTTTAGTGATTGATTTCTGACATCACCTTAGTGATTAAATATGTTATATTTTGATGAATGTACTTGAACAATACTTTTATATATTTTGAATTGTTACGTTTAAGGTTATATGTATTATGATTCAGAAGTGTTTAAAATTTTAGCTTTTCCAGGTGTATTAAAAATCTATTATCTTCTATTGTATTTTCCAGATTTAAATGACCACAATGTTGGTAACACCTTTTGCCACTAAACTTAGTGGCTAATCATATCGTTTTTAAAAATTGAAATAAAACAATAGCAATTAATTTTAGTGGCAGTAGAAAAATTAAATATTTTTAGTTCAAACCTATGGACACTAAACTTAGTGCCGGAAGGAATATTATGCATTTTTACATTCAAAGGTATGGCAACTAAATTTAGTGGCTTTAGATTTACCTGTAGCAACTAACTCAATAGCCACTAAATACGTAGGCTAATGCCACGAGCCTTTGGCCACTATTTTTAGTTGCTAAAGGCTATAGCCACCAAATTCTTACTCTATTACAACTAAAACTTTCGTGGCTATAGAGCACATTTGTTGTAGTGATATCATTTAAAAACACATTCCTATATACTCAATTAGTAGGTGACCGACGTGGGTAGCTGCTATTTGAAAAAACAACGTATACATAATTGTTAATATGGATTTGTCGGTTTGTAAACTACAAAAATCTTTTATTTTCATTTCCTATACAATCCTTTTATACGAAGTGGTTTCTCTTGCTTTATTCGATGTGGGATTTGTAACCATGAATTTCCATGCAGACCAATAATTGTAGTCACTTTGAAATGTAAGGTTTTAGTACTATCATTTCGTTACTTTCTTCGTAATAGTTTAGTTTTATCATGCTGGAGCACATATAGGGGTGATTTATAATCATATAATAATATTGCTTAAGATTAAAATTATCTTGATTTAATATGTATATATAGCTTTACTATATTATTAACCCATATACTACGTGAAATTATGTGAAAAATATACATTACAATACAATCATCTATAGTGTGTGTGTATATGTATTTACTTTTTAAAAAAAGAATAAAAAATTATTCTATAAATATCTAAACATTTTTGCAAATACAAGCTGGAGTTTATATATATGTTTCTTATGTGTGTAGAAAAACAATGTAATTCATAAATATGTATGTTTATAAAGTAGATAACTTTTATACTTTATAAAACACATTGCGACGTGATATTCAGAAATCATGAATAAGTTATATTGCTGTAAAAAAAAATTGATAAACGAAAAAGATCGAAATATTGTTATAATATCATGTAGTTGTAAAGATTACGAAACACAAAAGTGTATTTAAAAATGTTAAATATACCGAAGACGACTAGATCTTGATAAATTTATACTGAAACATAATTTTCAAAAACACTTATCAACATTTTAAAAATGTGATTTAATAAAAGTATAATAAAATATTCAATGGGAAAAAAGGAAAATAAAAAAAAAAAGAAAAAACTTAGACGCTATATGAGTCGAACACAAATCCTTTTAGGCAGCAAATTTTGTCCCTTGCGTGTTTACGGTGTTGATCTTAATTTACGTAACTTTACTAACTGGTCTTATGAATATTCAAATGTTTGTCTTACGGTATAATCGAGCTGCAAAGCCATGAAACCAATCATCAACCGCATAGTACTTCGTTCATTGGTGGTTATATGAAATCAACTTCTTTTGCAATAATAGAAACTGTGATTACCAAATGAACCATCATTTTATAGATGAAGGTGATATAGATGATGAAATAAGAACAAATAAACAACATTTTCAGTGTTTTTTGTTTCACGTAGTTATTTTCATCAAAACTTGAGCCATCTCTTATCATTTTCTTTGCTTGCAACCACATTTAACTTCATAACTGTCGCATCATAAACAACATTCTCTTTCTTATTTCGACTTGCAGTTTTTTCAAGTTTTTGAACTCAGGCTCGCAATATGTGTTTTTATCTTCGTTTTTATCTGCATAACTGATTCATCACACCCTCATATGTTTTTTTAGGTGTTATCATCATTTCATAATGCTTTCGCTTTAGTTGTAACGGCCCGCCGCGGAGCGCGGGTAACGTTACTAGTTTAAATTAAACACAAGAGACATGTTCTAGACAATATATATTTGATAGTGTTTAGATAATAAACTAAGAAATGCACTTAGATTAGAAAATTTCGGTTTTATTAGTTTAAGTTAATTAGACGCAAATAAAATCAACAATCCTACACTAATATTATTAAGGTATATACTAATAGTAATATTATAAATTTTAACCAAACAAATCTCACCTATAAGTAAATGAAATGACAGTTTATAATAAAGAGTTAATGTTTATAGTATTAAAATCATACTTTTATAAAAGAGTAAAATTATACACTGATATAAGAGTTACGTAGAAAAAAACTACACAAACCTACACTAATATTATTAGTAGTTGTAAAACCATAAAGGCTGGTGCTCTCTAAAACTTTCTAAGTCATGTAAATTCCCACAAGTCTTAAACACTGTAAAGCCAAACAACCTTCGGAAGGAAGGAATTAACCTTCGAAAGAAACACTGTTTCCGAAGGTTAACTCTTTCCTACCGAAGACTTACACAAAAGAAAAGCTTCCGATACTCTCCTCAGCACTTAAAGAATTACAACTTCAGAGCTTCCGATGACAAGAGATTCCGAAGACTTAAAGCTTTTGAAGAAAATAGCTTCTGATAACATGTTCAGCAGCTTCCTTGTACATAGACTTCCGAAGACTTTATTCTGATAAAGATTCTATACATTTGTAGAAATAATCAGAGCTACTTTCTCCCTTGAAGACCAACACAGAAGACATTCTCATGACAGTCAGTAGCTCAGAAGATTTGTCAGAACTACAGAGATACATTTACATTAATTCATTTTGTAGTCTAGGTATTTATTGTAAAAGTCAAAGGAGTCTATTGTATTAATTGTAATTAATATGGCTTGACCTGTCAAGTCCATAACATATACTAGTTTTACCATTAGTCTGTTTCTAGTATTTTGTCCAGCTTTGTATTCCTACGAGGATACAGCTGTAGGTCTTAGTATAAATACGTTCACTTGTTAGTTAGCAATAGACGAGTGAGTGCTTGAGCTAAGTATTGTAAAGCTTAACATTTGAATGCAATATACTTTGACCTTGAACTTATAACTGTTTTCTGTATTGTGTTTCAATCTGTTTTACAAACTAAGTTGATATAATTTCCGCAACTATCAACTTGTAGAAGATAACTTGTGATAAGTGTTGTGTAAATTACATAACCTGATCCAACAGTAGTATATTAATAGTAATATTAATAAATTTCAAAGAAACAAATTTCATCTCAATTTATAACAAAGTATTAATATTTATAATAATGAAATGTGTTTTTGTAAAAGTGTAAAATTATGCAAAAATATAAGAGTTACGGACATAATCTGAAAGTGTATGGGTTATCTAAATATCATCTAAAAGCACATGGATTGTTCGGCCTAAATGATCTATTTGAGTTATGAAAAGACATGTTGTTAAGCTCTAATTTGTTGTTTAAAAAAAACTTAATATATACATATCATTTAAAAGGTTGTTTTTTTTCCTTTCAATTTTTAATATTAAAGAGTACCTTTTAAGAGATATTTAGGTGTGTGCATTGAATGGACAAATGAAATATGAGTGTCACAATCGAAAATCATCTGGATCATTCCAGTTTGTAGAAGGATCGATCGATGTGTCAGATCCAATATCATAAGCCAGTTATTCTTTCTGTCCATTGAGACACTTGCGTCCTTTCCTTCTTTGTTGTTTTATCATGCCAACTTTATTCTTTTGTCGCCTCATATTTTCACATTTTGACACGTAAATATGTGTAATTTAATTACCCTTAAGGTAATTAACTGGGTCATGTTTGGTTACACGTAAACATCATCCCCTCAATTCTTTCATAACGCAAGGCCCATTTGTGCATTTTTTACATATTCGAGTCATCGTAATATGCTGCTAATCATCACTAGATAAGCCTAGCCAAATGGGCATATTGAATCGGGTTGGGTAACAGGTTATAGCAGGTTTGGGTCAAGATAGATGCAGTCAGGACGAGTTTTAAGCAAAATCAGTTTGAAACTAAAAGATTTGATATTAAAAAACATCAATTTGATTTAAGTTAAAATGTATGGTAACTAAACAGACAGTCTAAACAGTTAATCTGTTATCAGCAAGGGTTCAGCTCAGATATGGGTCGGTTAACCGAGCCATGTTGTTGCTGATTATGGCTACTACATTGTTGGGATCAACATTATGTCTTAGCTAAAATCTGATGCTCTCTCCCACCTTTTGTGAGTTTTTATTTGGCTTGTGATTATGTGTAGAAAGGTGTTGCATAACCTATGGTGTTTTGATCCTGATGGAGGAGCATCTTGATTCCTGAACCGAACTTAAGCCGAAGGCGTCGAATGAAAATGGGTTAAGGTTGGTGCCTAAGTAAGTCTTATATCTCATTTTGATGGTGTATCTAATTTCTATTTATAATTTACCTCTGTTAATTATTTGAAGTTTAAAATTTATGTAGAATGTATAGACTTAATTCCTAGTTTATCCAACTGTATTAATTAATTGGTACTTAAAGATACTTATAAAGATTATTGTAAAGTTAGTTTTTGACGAATTAGAATGTATTAGAGGTGTTTTCTTGAACCTTTGGTGCTTTTAAGGCTTTAAATTACCATTTTTTTTGCATTTGCATGCTTTCATTTGCATTATTTGGTATAAGAGCTTTTGTTTGTCAAATTACTCTATATGAAAGATACGACCCTCTCGCTTGTAGATTCGTCAATAGAAGCAACAAAACCCTCAAAAAGTTAATTAGAGATTAGACCATGAATATGAATCTTATATAGAATCTAAAACCATTTTTGTCAAACTTGACCAAACGGAAACCAAATTGATGTTTTTTTAAGATGATTTGTTCTCACCTGAAATCATTTAGTCAAACACGTTCTTATTAGAACCAAAAAAACAATTTACATATATCTTGCTATAAACTTCATAAATTACATAAATATCCTATTCAAAAAATTACATATATATCATCATCAAACTCTTTAATTACATATATCTTCTTACCTAAATAAGCAAAATTATGTAATTTAAATTACACACACACACACATATATATCACCTCGTCTAACTCTTTAAATTATATATACACTCTTAATTATCTAAATAAAACTAATCATATATTAATATTAGTAAATAAAAATATTGGTAAATACTTGTCACCATTTTAAACTTTACTTTATTATTTAAAAACCAAAAACTTGTATTTAAGTATTTAAATATAAGTAAGTTCAAATTATGTTCATTTAAATATTAAAAAAATATAGAGTAATGATACTGGTTGAATTTTATGAGTAATTTAAAAAAAAATTCCAGATATTTAGTATAATTAGATGACTTAAAGATTATAATACAACTAAAATGATAATATATATATATGTGGGGGGGGGGAGACAGTTAACGTACATATTAGTATTAACGTGCTAAACGTAGGAAGCCACAAGAACGCGTCATGTGTCATTATGGTAAAGAGTATTATCGTCCATATAAAATTACAGACCGTGATTTACAAAATTACAGACTGACATTTAACACCATAATCAAGGACCACCGGGATAATCACAGAGCAATAATTACAGACCACATAATATAACAACCACAGACCGTATTTTAACACACATAATCAAGGACAAAATGTATAATCACGGACCAATAATCACGGACCACGTCATATGAAAATCACGAACCGTCATTCAACATACATGATTAAAGGATCAACTGTATAATCACGTACCAATAATTACGTACCAAACATAAAAAGCACGAACCACCTAAAAAAATTAAAAAAACTATAACAATACTATATTCAAATTAAAGATAATAAAATTCTCAATTTTATGGTGTAATTTTTAAAAAAATAATAATAAAGCATGTAAAAGTTATTTAATTTTTAAAAAACGAGTGGAATTTGTTGTGATATGCCAAATGTGGTTGTTCCTCTTTTGCCCTTCCAGCTATTTTTTACCCTTTTTATATGGAGAAAGTTGTATAAAGTGGGGACCACTAGATCTCACCCATTGATTAGTTGGATCAAAGGGTCCAGATTTCATCCTACGTTTTGTACGTTAAGCACCATATGTATTTGATCCAGCTCCTATATGTGTGATACTAAAAAAATTAACTTTTTGCTCTTAATTTTTCATATGTTTTAGTATAAAACTATAAGCAATTTAAGTTAATTTAACTATGGTATAGAATTAAGGAAACCTAAATTAAATTACATTTATCAATCATATAAAGAAAGTTAATACTCACTCAAAAAATTACATCATATAATTTGTATCAGTCATATTAGTTTAGAGTAAATTATCAAGATAGTCTCAGTGATTTGTTAGCATTTCTCTCTTGATCTCTAGGTTTCATAAATTACACATATGGTCCCAAACTTTAAACATTTGTAGCACACATACTCTTTAGATGAGAATATTATGGTCAAGCATGTCAGAATAGTTTAGCGACATAAAAACTGTATGAGTTAGTGATCGGTGTCGAAGTACCAACCAAAAATAAGAGTTTAACAATCTAATCCTACTGCCCAAATTAGCTAGAGAAGTCGGGTACCGATCCATGAAGATTCAAGTAAAAACTACTTTTGCAAACAATTTAACTAACTAAATGCAATTTAAAAGTAAACTTGAAAAGGTTTGATTTTGGTTTTAAATGGAAAACAATTAACTTGAACTAAAAGAATGAATTAAAACAAAGAGTTGTAAACAATTAATGGAAAAGGTGATCACTCTGAGTTTCAAATTAGTAAGACAACTAGGTTTGCATTAAATTGTTAATTGGGAATCACATAGACATGATCCACGCTTAAATTGATAAACAATCTAATTTTGAGAACAAAGCAATGATCTTGTTGACAACCGGTAACTAGACCGATGTTGTTAGCTTGATTAATTACTCGTTTTACAAAAATAATGATTTCTACAAGACTTTAAAACCCAATTCCGCTAATTACTCATTCAATCATACAATGAATGAAAAAAAGTAACAAACTTGAACTTGGAATTGCAAAGAAAACCAAAAATCGTAACCGTTTAACAATCAAGCAATATTGAATTCACAAATTTAAGAAAAACGAATTCAACACCAATGTTTAACGAATCGAATAACAAACCTTACTATCAAACCCAATTCTCCACCCAGAGATGATCACAATCGGATTAGCTGGACATCACCAAACTTGAATCTTCACAATCGTTAAACATTTGCATGATTGGATCTTTGTTTCTACGAATCATAATGATCTTGGATTGATTTGGAGGAGTGGAAATGCCCAAAAACACTCTTTTCTTGCCCAGAAATTCGTCCAAAAAGTGCCCCCAACGAAACCCTAAGAATGAGGTTTTAAAAATGGTCAAGATAAGGCAAAAATCTCACTTTTCCGGCCGTCGGCCTATGATATGTATGATACGCCGAGCCTGGGCGTATCATACGCCCAAAACAGTACCCTACGCCTAGAACTTTCTGCCAATGCTGGAATTTGGGCATATCATACTCGGGGGCATATGAAACGCTGACTTGGGTGTATCATACGCTCAATCTGACTTCACCATAAGCTTCGTCTCGTCGAGAAACACGATTTTCATATATTATGGGCCCCGCAACTCATCTCCTAGCCCGAGATATGCTCCACAAAGTTTTGTCTTTTCGAACTACCTTTACATGCATTTTCAGTCCTTTGACTTCTCTTCCCATCACCCGGTCGGCTCTCAAACGCATCCTTAAACTCGTAATACCTGAAAATCATAATCACACTCAAAGTAATCGTGTTTTGATTCACAAGCCTATAAAATCATGCAATTAACACTTAAACCACATCAACAATAAATCACCATGTGATGAGTTACATATGTTTATTTAAAGTTTGGAACCATATGAGAACTTATGAAATCTATGTACCAAAAGTAAAATATTAGTAAAACACTTGGATCGTATTAGAAATGTACTCTTTAATTTTTATATTTAAAGATATACTTTTAAAATATGTTAACATATTATATTATAATTTATCCAATATGTATCACACACATAATTTTAACATATTTTATAATATAACTTATTTTACAACAGTTATAATTGTTGTCTAAAAATAAATACGTGTAAGAATTGATGGATGCACATATACAAATAGAAATGGAGTTTAACATCCTTTTGGTATCTTTGGTTTGCATATTTTATTATTTGTTTGAATTATATACATACATAAATACAAATAGCTAGACACGTTTATGAATAGTGTAGATTTTGTTCTTGAGGCGTTCTTTTTATATCTTTTTATCTTTTAGTGCTTTTTTTACTTTTATTTTTCTTTTAATTTTATTGTGGTTATCATAGCGTTTGTATTTACTGCAAATATTTCACACTCACTTATATAATAACTAGGTTCAAATCTCGTTTATTACACGGGTTGAAAAAATAATATTATACACACACATATCTATTGACAAAAAATTATGTAATTAAAAAGTATGTACATTGCAAAATTTTACTAAACTCATTATTACATAGGCTGAATAAAATATAATATAATTTGTTAATTCATAAAGTCATCAAAATATGTTTAAATTATTTGATGTAATAATTATAAATTATGTTTTTATTTTAAATTTTTTTCAACAATGTGTTAATATTTTTATGTAATGTAATTCATAAATAATTTAATTAAAGTATATTTATTCTCCTTTTAACACACTTAAATTAACTTTAACTAAAATTTATATTATATATATAACTTGGATTTTTAAAAATTACCTACTTTTTACATTTCAATAATATATTTTTTTCATCATAAATCATTCATCATGTTAAATGTTTATAAAATTTTATTGGCAATTATAAAAAACAATTAGTAATATTAATGCTTTTTTTTGTAAATATTTTAAGAAATATCATTTGAATTCGATTATATTAAGAGAACTAAATAGAAGTTGTTAAATAAAAAATAAGTTTACTTAAAAACTTCATAATTAATTTCATTCTTAATATAATTAATTCATAATATATTAATTATTATAATATTATAATTCATTATCCTTAATTCCTAATTCCTAACTACATAATAAATAGAGAATTAAATAGAAGAGAGAAACGAGAAAACCAAAATATATATGGTCTAGAATTGTGACAAGTGTCCACCATTATTTTTATTTATTAGTATAGATAGATTATAAAGTATTATGATTGAGTGTTCTTTTAATCATTTGTGCATTTTTGTCTAGTTTACTTTTAAATTTCTTTTTTGTTAACATTATATATATTGTTACGCTTACATTTATATTCAGTTTCTTGACGCTTTCATTTGTATTCAGTTTTTTTATTAGCATTAGGTGTGCAAAAAAAATACTTATTAGCATTATATATATTATTCATTAAAGAACTTAACTTGTTTACGAATGCAAATAAACATCTATTATTTAAAAAATAAAAATCAAAATTTTTTAATGTTAAGAATTAGATATAATCATTTACATATATATAAAATTAAACATTATTTATAAAAATTAAAATATAATTATCATAAAAAAGCAAAAGTTAGAGCAATAATCATAAATGAATTATTTTAAACTAACATTTCAAAGAGCTTAGTTTCAAATTATCATGTTTTATCACAATACAAATTACACAGGACTAAATTTCTAGCTTAAATGTTATAGTATTAGATTAAAAATAAAAAAATCTAAGAATTCAGAACACATTTAATTTAATGAATTAATTAATATAATAAACGAACATAAATAAACACAAAACCAAACATTTACGAATACAAATGAATGAGCACGACCTCTGTTAATGTTCGTTCATTAAACTAAATAAACAAAATTTTGTGTTTGTTTATTTACTAAACGAATAACCACAACAAACTTCACGTTGAACAGTTCACAAATTTTTTGTTGAATGTTTGAATCGTTTACAACTCTGTTAGTCCCTAATCCACCAAAATCCAAAAACCATGAAATGGTTTTCTTACAACAATGAACCAGGAGTGTGTTAGGCCTCTCCCTGCTTGTACTTTTTAGGAAACGCACCTAGTCTCTCAGGAACACTACTGGTCTCGTTCTTCTTGGGAAGAAACTCACTCTTAGGTTACATATATTGGAAAAACATCATGCTTATCTAATTGATCGCAAAGAGACTCAGACTTAACACATCTCATAAAAAAAGTTAAAGAGGTACTACTAAATTATATGTCCATTGGTAGGTTTGTTATTTGTAACCTTAGTATTACATTGATCATAAATAGAAAACTATATGTAAGAATATGAATTTAATTTCCTGATATGAATAAAAACAGAAAGATTGGACCATCTAGAAATTGGTGGATGTAGAAAACACACAACAAAAGGAAGTATCATTGTTTTTTGTAATGGGATCGAGTGATTCCAAAAAGTATTGATGCAACCGAACCCATCTGTCACTATCACAATACACATTTATTCCCTTTGAAAATAATCACTCATCTGATGTCAATGACTGAGTTTGAAAGCTTTCAAAAGAGAAGCGAAAAATTTTGGCAGCAAGAATACATGTTAATTTTTTGAAGCATGGTTGACGAAACCAATATTTTTAACTAAAATAACCTTTCCGGCCGAAAAATTAATACTATGGACGAAAAAAGAGATAAATAGATAAGTTTAATTATTTATGTGTCATTTAACAAAAAAAAAAAAAAGATTTGTGCTTACAATGTAAATAGTACATCTCAAATCGTAAAACGGTTCGGTTTTTTTAACGGATCAAAAAACCTAAACTTAAAATGCTTAAACTGTAAACCAAAGCGCTGATAATGGCTAAGTTTGGTTCGGTTTTATTTTTAACAGATCGGTTTTATTCAAAAACTGCTATGACCAGTTTGATTTATGGCTCCATTCAAAAACCAAAACTTAAACACATATAATGCTAACATAGCTTCCGCAAGGTGTAAAAATCCTTGCCAACAAAACATAAAACAAAGAAAGGCACGTGTAAGGCTCTCAATTTCAAACACGGACACGTTAACATGACACGACTTTAACAAGTTTCGTGTCTAAAACAAGTTGACACGTTAAGATCTGTTTATTTTTCGTGTATAAAAAGGTAAAACCCGTTAAGACATGTTAAGACACATTAATACTAGTTAAGGCCTGTTTAAAATTTAAAATAAATTATATAATAAAATAGTTGGGTAACGTTACCTTCTAAAAATTTCTAATTTTCTAACCTAGTTTATTAACCCTTAACATGTTCGTTAACAAGTCTTTAACGGGTCATTTATAGTGTTAATTGTTAAAAAGTCACTTAACGGGTTATTTCGTGTTTACGAGTTTTTAACTGGTCGTGTTTGTGTTTGGAAAAACAGACACAATAAGTTTTCGTGTCGTATTCGTGTCTACTCATTTCGTGTTTCATATATAAACGGGTCGTGACTGCCCGTTATGACAGCCCTACGCCCCTACATATGTGTAGAGAAAATAAACTGAAAAAAAAAGTTGAAATATAAATAAAAAGGTTATTGTTCATAATGTGAGTGCATCGATTTGTGTGTTTACTAGTGAATATAATTTGAAACCTAATGCAAAATCGATCTCCTAACACACCCCACTTTCCTGGCCACCACAATCGACAATCGAGCCGTATAGACTGTATAGACTAGCCAACCCATCGCCTTCTCCACCAAACCCTTTTGGCTAGAACCCTTAATCGGTGTATTCTAAGGGCTACAAGCCTGTAACTCTTGACATGTTTTAGTTTTTGTTTTTTTGGTAGTACATGTGATTGCTTAGCATGTTAAAGATGAGAGTTTTCATTTTTAACTTTTAAATGTTACCGTATATACAAAATACAACTTAATAACAATAACTTGTTTTATCTTAGTCTTGTTATATTTTCTTTAAGTCTTTTCCTTTTTTTTTCCGTTGTGTATCTATTTTTACGTTTGAGTTTCTTGACGCATGTTTTTACGATGAAATATAATTTTAAGTTTATTCATATGTCTATGTAAAAAACTTTTGGATTTCTTGAGGCTTGCACTTATGATAAAGTACATCTTTCCTTATCTTTTTTATTAACTTTTAAAAAAATGACTAAAATTCCTCTTACTTTACCTTATTTCTTCTTCAATGAATTTTTATATCAGACAACCTCATCACCATCACCACAACTCTTCTTGTCATCTTTGGCAACCACCTCCATCACCACTACCATAGATGTTGAAACATATCGACACCATTAACCAACCCCGCTTCTCCTTCATCGCCCCTATATCCCCAACTTCTTCTCTGCTATTGTTGTTGGACACTCCATCTCCGTCAACCTCTCCATCGGTAGTTGTTGCAATTGCTCCATCGGTGAATGTGCTTTTGCAAACCCCAGTGACATTCCAGGGGACGGTGATGGAAGGGGGATTGAACCACAGACAGTGGCGAACTCATGAATTTTTTTAATGGGAGCGAAAAGTTTTTATAGTTGTTTAAATATTGGTATATAATAAATTTTTTTCTCTTCTTTACAGGTCATGTTATGTCGAATCGGGTCAGGTCATGATAAAAAAAAAGACAATTTTGTTAAAGATTGATGTTTTTATAAAAAAAAAGTTGTTCTTATGCCTGAAAAGTGGGCTGGTTGGGTAACATGTCAAGTCGGGTGCGGGTTAGGACAGGTTAAAGCAAAATTAGCTTGGGTTTAAATGATTATTTATAAAAACATCAATTTTGTTAAAGTTAAAATATTGTAAGTAAACAAATAGTTTAATTGAGTAATTTTTAGTAATTTTCTCATCAAATATATTATTGATCATATTACTAGTTTGAACCCATTATATTCACTTAACTTTTAAGTTACTCATCTTGTTATGGGTCAAGATTGTTATGTCTATTTGTACATAGGTACGCCACTGACCGCAGGAGCACGTAATTTGAATCTGAACAACCCTCTCCCATAACCAACATTGCCATTGTTGGTAGATGTTTAGGTTTTGGTTTTGTTGGCATTGTTTCAGGATGATAAGAGGGTGGCGGTGATTTTGTTGTCATTGTTGTGGTGGACCACCGTAAGAGTCAATTGTACAACACCAATTTCAAAATATGTGACAATCAAAGAGTTAAAATCTGAGCTAATATAATCAAGATCTTATAAAAAAAATTGATGTAAACACAAGAGTTTACAATATAAGAAAATTTGGTGGTGGTGGAACATAATATCCCATTAGAGTTTGATTTTGTTTATTTTTCTTCTTACAGCAAATAAACAAGATGTTGAGTATAGAAAGAGTTAAAACTCAACCGATTGCAATTACCACAACCACCCCAGTTGAAATCCCCAAAGAATTATATGATGATGTCGTCGGGGACCGGAAGAAACATGTCTTGGTGGTGTACATCGGGCTGAAGGAGACGGCGGAGTGTTTCCTGAAATGGGTGGCACCAGTGGAGAGCTGACGGAGCCGGATAAGAAGTAGTGGAAACATGGCTAGAGGAGAAGGAGGGGGTGGTTGGCTGGTTGATTGTTGTCGAAATACCGATCAAAAATAAGAGTTTTCACTCAAGTCCTACGACCCAATTTAGCTAGGAAAGTCGGGTATCGATCCACGAGAAGTCAAATAGAAATCACTTTCAACACAAGTCACTTAACTAATTGCAATTAAAAAATAAACTTTGAATTGTTGGGTTTTGAGTTGCAAAAAAAACAAACTTATAAAACGTAAAACACTTAATTAAAAGATTTGTAAACAATAATTGAAAAGGTGATCACTCCGAATTTCAAGTTTGTAAAATAACTAGGTATTGTATACTTATTAATTGGAAATCACATAGACATGATTAATGCTTAGATTATTAAACAATCATATTTGAAAACAAGTCAGTGACTTTGTTGAAAACCAATAACTAGATCGATGTTTTTGACTGAGTATTTTACTTGTTTCACAAAATGTAGGATTTCTAGAATACTTTAAAAACCAATAACATTAAACTTGACAATAGATAAAAACAAGCAATGAGATTGAATTCAAAATTGTAAAATAAACCGGAAATCGTTTATCGTTTCACAATCAAGCAATATTGAACTTGTATGTCACACCCTTGTTGTTGCGGAAGCGTACCGTGTGACTTTCAAGGTTTCACAATCATTGTTTATAACAAAAACACTTATGTTTTATATTACACACTATGTTGTAACTACACTAGTTACCAATGTCATAACAGTTTCTACTGAATTTCACACATATACTATGCTATGTTTCACACTGTTGACTCTAACTATCATAGACTCTACTACATGTCTTCAAAGACTGAGCTCCTAGCTCCACCCCCTGTATCATTATGCATTTGAGAAAACATGGTTTTAAACAATCAGCATATTGCTAGTGAGTTCACAAGTTTTAAAATGTCAAAATGTATGCAATGTATCCAAACAAATCAAATGTTTTCATAAAAGGAGCTAAATAAGATTTATGTCCCAAACTGGGTGTAAAACATTGGTATCCAGTGCGAACATTGTTCCTTCCAACAATGTCGTGTATTAGTTCCCGACCAACTGTCCAATTATAACTCCTGGGCTCCCGTAACCGAGCTGACGAGTTCAGTGTTTGCCCCTTCCCAATGTCCTTGTCGCAAGACATTGTGTGTTTTAGCCTTATTGAGTGCCCGCTCGACATCCAGTCGTGGTTTTAGCTACGAACCACGGGCGAGGATTGTCAATAACAAATAGAATCTATTCTCAATAATCACGCCCCCCACGGTTAACGGTTACAGTGTAACAATCCGACTTTTCGGGTTAACTCCGTTAACTGAAAACTAACAGAAATGTTATGAATTGTCACGAAATCAAATTAAAAGAATTGTAATTGAACAAAAATAGTTCATAACTTATTAAATTACAAGGATTAAGTTTGGAGTTAGGTTAAAATACAAAATTTTGGCTTTTGAAGTCAAAATTCGGCTAAAATCTAAGAAAAAAATCGAAATTGATTCTTAACACAAGTTACAAACGAATTAAACCATGTATAACAGTCACATTGATGATTACCATCATCAATTGGGCGTTTATTACAGACTTCGTGATCGAATTTAATGAATTAATAAACCAAAAGTCGAAACCGTGAACGGTTACATTAGAAATCACATCATTTGATTTCAACACTTCGAATTGAGCATTCAAACCCATCATTCGGCAACCTTAGAAGCATCTGCATACCACAATTTGAAGCAAAACACTTCGAGCAGAAGATCTTGATCGTGAGTCGGCCGAACCCTAACCTTTTAGTCGATCTCCTTGAATTGAACATCAAAACAGGTAATTCTTTACTCCTACACCTTCTAAAATGGCCGACTAAGAGTATCCCCATGTTAATTTTGGCTGTTAACATCGGATCATATGATTTCGAATCCTAGGGTTCTTGATATAGAACGTTTTGGGGGTTTTCAGTCAAACGAGTTCAAAAATCAAATTAATAGTTATAGATAGTTTCGCAATCATTCATTTACTGAAAAACCTATGTCAATTTGTTATCAAAAAAACGAATTGATAAAGTTACAATTCTAGGGTTCTTGATAAGAATGCATTTGGGGGTTTTCATGAAAACAAGTTTTAAAATCAAATTGATTGATACCCTTAGCTTCAGAAATCCCGATTTAAGATAAACCTGTACTAATTTCATACAATAACAATGAATTAAGTGATTTTGAATTCTAGGGCTTATGGGTTAAAAAGATTTGGGGATTTCTATTCTAGTGGGCAAGAAACTGAAATAAAACTATACCATCAGTTTCGGAATCTCTCGTATAACAAAAACCCTATGATAATTGTGTCAAACAACTACGAATTTTATAAGTTTGATTTCTAGGGTTTTCGGTTAAAACCATTCGGGGGTTTTTGATTTAAACGACTATAAGGATTGAATCATTTGCACAGAATGGGTCGAAATTACCTATTATATGAAAACCATATGGATTTACAGTGTAATTTAAACGAATTGAACAAGTTTGGATCATGGAATTGGATAACCATGTTCGAAATCCTATGGGTCACGAATTGAGGCTTTTTGTTGACTAAAAATTGAATTAAAAACAATTTAGGACTCTATTAGATCACGGGAACAAAACCCCCATAGTTATGAGATCGATCGGGATCGAATTGTGGGCCAAATTGGGTCCTAAGTATTCGGTTATGGTTAAACAAAGGGAACCGGACATTTCAAAGCTTAAAACAATTTATTTTTAAATCCTAATGCAAATGTCTAGTTGGATCAGATGGTAGGATGGGTGTGTTTGGTCCGGGAGGTCAAGGGTTCGACCCTTGCCTCTGCCACTTTTTGAGATTTAAACCAATTTTTAGTATTTTAATCATAACTTCCTCGTTCTAACTCCGATTTGACCCGTTCGAAATCCATTGGAACCAGAATTGAATCTTGAACAAGATAAAATAATAAAATTTATCTTTTGAACAAAAAAAGTCTAATCGCGATACTTACGTATCATGAAACGAAATCGTATCTGTTTATACGATTTAACTAAATGAACACAAATTCACATACATTTTTGTATGTACATTTCTAACAAACTAACATACGTGTGTTGACACGTATGTGATTACAAACACAAAACAGCATCCCGAATAACACAACGTTACTGTTATACCACAGATTCTTCGTAGAAGATCGCCTACACGATTTCACGCGTATTTGATCATTCGATTTACACTCACAGGTGCGTACACGGCCCCTTTTCTTATTTTAACTGTTTTGGGGGAGAAAACATGTGCAACAAACATTTTAGATACATATCACTTGCATGAGTTAGCTATTTACATTAAGTGCGAACATAGCATTACAAGTCCTTACATATCGAACTGTTTAGTTTGCTGTAGTGCAAAGCGTGGTAGTTGGAAATAGATCTATTAGATTTGACAAACCTCACTTGGTAGATTGTAGGTCTACGCAAGTGTTTGACTAGCCAATTCAAACATTACTATTGTTTGTGCTAGACAATAGTGGAAAGGCAAATTACATTCTAACAGTCAGCTTCGGTGTCGACCGCTTATGTAAATAGTACAAATGACTAGCTATCATGACTATGCATGTGTGATTATGTTTTCTGTAAACAGTTCATTTCAAACAGTTGTTTCAAACATTTGTGACTATTCAAACCTGTGTATGCACCAACCTTTGTGTTGACTTGATTTACATGTTTTCTCAAGACACTGAGTTACAAGAACAAGCAAGCATGGACTAGGAGATCGAGTCTCATGCATATTTTACATTACAGTTGTTTTGGATTTGAATATTTGAGACATTATCATTGCAATTTACATTTTGCAAACATTGAATTGTTTTACTTTTTACAAACGCTTCCGCAATGTTTAAAACTCTGAATTTTTCAATTTAGACCAAAGTTATGTTTGAAAAGCATATAGAGGTCTTCACTATGTCTAATGATTTGAGATCCTGGTCTGTCATGTCCCAAACGGTATGATTCCGTTAGTTGAAATTTGGGGTGTGACATACAGAATAGGGGACATAGCGACAAATGTGTAACCCGTGAAATAATGACAAGTTTGATCATGTGTTCTCCCCACTGTCACGTGTTTCAACCAAATGTTTTACAACGCTTTCATTTTCATGTTTCACAAAATGTTTCAAAAGTGTTTCAGTGTTTCAGCGTTTCACATGATACAAATCAGATTTCATGTTTCACAAAATATATCGAAAGCGTTTCAGAGTTCCACCTGATCCAATCAGGTTTCATGTTTCACAAATGCATAAAAAGCGTTTCAGAGTTCCACCTGATCCAATCAGGTTTCATGTTTCACATATGTATCAAAAGCGTTTCAGAGTTCCACCTGATCCAATCAGGTTTCATGCTTCACAAATGTATCAAAATCGTTTAAAGTTCACATGATCCAATCAGGTTTTATGTTTCACAAAATGTATCGAAAGCGTTTCAAAGCTTCACAATAATCAAGATGTTTCAAATGAGTTTTTATGTTTTCTCATTCCCCGAGTTCAAAAGACAAAATACAGAAAAGGGGTTCGTGAATTCACCTTAGGTGATTCAAATCAATAATAATGCACAACGTTCATATCACTAGTTCTTGAACTCTAAACCTGTATGTCATTAGAGTTCTATGAGTTACTTAAGTTTAATCTGACTCTCAGAACTTTCCTTAGTTTAACATCTCACAACGTGTGTTAACTGAGAACCTATAATGATTTAGGTTCTGATTAAGAAACTTATAACTTGTTGGTTTAATTATTACTTTCCCAGATTAACCAAATTAGTATTGTTGTTGATTATATCACCAAAACAGTTTTTCAATGGATTCCAGGTTTAGAAATAGTTAATCCTTGTCATTGATCATTTCAAAGAATGATTTGGACAATCACAACCATTGTTATAATCAAATGGTTAAACCATTATGATCTATGATATGGTTTCATGATAATCGGACATTATAACGGATCAAAACAAAGATTTCACAGTTAACCTGTCGAGTTCTTCGTTTCTAACTATTCCTAGTCATCATCTAGGCAATAATCAACAACAATAACCATGATATCACGTTTAAAATCCAAATCTAATTCATATATTATCAAACTAATAGAAGAGGTCAAATCGTTACCCTTTAGAACGGATTTCTCGGATGAAAACGATGATCAGGACTTGTAGAAACGTTCCCTAGCTCGATTCGGATGTTTGGATGGCTTCAAATTTGAGTTTCTATGGTAGAAAATAGCTCTGTTCGTCAAGAAATCGCTTATTATAGACCGGAAATGAGTTCTGATCGAGTAGAACAAATTTTTATAACAGATGGGTCCTTCGCGTACCGCCAAGCGTGGAGAGATGGTCCTCGGCGTACCTCCACCGCCTTAGTCAGATTTCAACTTTGTTTTCGCGATTCCGGGAGCATACGAACTCCATTTTTCGCGTTGTTTTCGCCCACATTCATGATTTTTCGAGCTCTTTCCAACCATTATAATTTCAAGACCTGAAAAGTTCAAAATATATGAACTCTTATTTAACGCTATATTCGACTCAGTGTATCTTGAAATCGGAGCCTCGTTTCGCGGTTTCGCGGTTTCGCTTACACTCATTTTCTTTATTTCCATGTGATGATTCTAACCTGGAATTTGTGAATTGTCACATTGTAAATTGGAATAGGAGCTTTATATCTAGTGAGTTTAGCAAATTACTAGATATTACCCCAACACCATTAGACTATAAGTACACCGTAGAGTTAGTCGACGACAAATTGATTGAAACACAACACGTCTTTCGAGGATGTGTCATGGTTTTGGCGGATCACGAGCTCGAAATCGACTTGATGCCGGTGACTCTCGGGATCTTTGATGTGGTCGTGGGAATGGACTGGTTATCCGCAAACCAAGCAGAGATCATATGCAACGAGAAGATCGTACGAGTGACGTTGCAGAGCGGGGAACAGATCTCGATTCAAGGAGAACGACGGGGAATACCACTCAATATCATGTCTTGCATGAAGGCGAACAAGTACAAACAGAAGGGATACCTTGTTATACTAGCCCTCATCACAGAACAACCAAAAAAGGAAAGGAAAATTGAGGACATTGCTGTAGTCTGAGATTTCCCTGAAGTGTTTCCCGAGGATCTACCTGGACTACCTCCGAAACGACAAGTCGAGTTCCAGATAGTCCTCACACCCGGAGCAGCACCGATTGCTAAGGCTCCATACCGACTAGCACCGACCGAAATGCAGAAACTGTCTAACCAGTTGCAGGAACTGTTAGACAAGGGATTTATCAGACCGAGCTTCTCGCCTTGGGGAGCACCGGTCTTGTCACACCCCGAGCCGGCGGGGTTGGATCGGGTTCCCCGTCGGGCAGAAGGTTCCCGGGGCGCGATATCGTGAGTGATAATCGGAATGATCAGATTGTTACATTGCACATGATATATAAATATAAATGAGAAACTGCTAAAAAGAAGTAGAATTACAAAGTTAAATTACATCAGTTTAATTCATAATTTAACAATGTAAATATACTGTTAACATCATAAATCTTCTATCTTGCATCTGCACAAGATATACAAAATAATCTGTGTAATGATGTTTCAAAAGTATGCAGGTCCAAAAATGCTAGGTCTTCTAACTGAAATCCTAGCTCAAAAGCAATAACTGCTTAGTTGACCTGTTCGTCACCTGAGAAGTCATGCAAAAATAAAGTCAACACATGGTTGGTGAGTTCATATAGTTTTATAAAAATGAGTTTGAATAACCTGAATGACAACCTTAACCTCACCATTAACCACCTATACCATCCAGTTCAGTATGCTTATATATAGGGCATATGTAGGGTCGAACTTACCGCCCGCCCAGCCACCGTCCCACCACATACTAAACCACATGATATATTGTTCCTGGTGATAATAAAGCATTTCATTCCACTACTTTGATTCCATAGCCTATGATTTATAGCATCTGATTACCTTGAAAATGTTTACCGTGATCCTCCGAAGTGACAACCTTAACCTCATCAACAACCACCTATGCTATCCAATCAAGTATGCTTATATACAAGGCATATGTAGGGGACAAGCCCCAGCCACCGTCCCACCACATACCGGACTGCTTAACATATTGTTGTTAATGATAATTAAGCGTTTCACTCCATTCACCTCTGATTTATATTCTGATTTCCACAATTTGATTTACCTTTGATTCTCTTGAGTTCATCATGGTTACATGATTTCCCAAAAGCAATTATAGAAATATAATGTTAAATGTTTAATTAAATAAATAAATAAATAAACATTTAAATACAACTAAGACATGATGATTGGGCCTTATTTGACTCAATCAATTAGACTTAGTTGTTGGTGGTTGTCCAAGTTGTACCCTCTCACACGTGACCCATATCAGGCATAACTCACAAGGAGTATACCCGAGCGTGCCGGGATTTTAATGATGCCCATATCAGCTTGACCCATTGGTCTACTGTACATGCCGGGACTTTACGGATATCCTTTGATTCTTGATCGTCCTTGATTCTCTTGATTTTTGATATTGATTTCATTTGATAGTTCATGTTAATGCCCATATAGCTTGACTACAAGAGTTGTCACACCCCGAGCCGGCGGGAACGGATCGTGTTTTCCCGTCGGGCGGAAGGTTTCCGGGGCGCGATATCTTGAATGATAATCGAATTGATCAGATTGTTTGCATAACACATGATGTATAACTGAGAAATGTAAACGTGACAATGATATAGAATTACAAAGTTAAATTACATTGTACATCATAATTTAACTAAGTAAATCTAATCAAAAAGAATCAATGAGTTTATATCTTGAACTGTACAAGATATACAAAAGTGATTCACTGTTTGTCATCCAAAAGTATGCAGTCAAAAGTAAGCTAGGTCTTTTAAGAGTCCACTAGCTTAGCACTTGCACAATAATATCTACACCTGTTCATCACCTGAGAAAACATGCAATTTAAACAAAGTCAACACTAGGTTGGTGAGTTCATAAGTTTAGTAATTGAAATCATTGAATTGTTCATGCACACATTCGCAATGTCATACTTGTTACTTGTAATACTTGATTCACCTGTTCCACCCAATGGCCTCTCCTTAGTTATATGTACAAGTAGTGTATCACCTGATTAAGTATGCTTATATATAGGGAATCACAAAAGGGTCAAGCCCAGACGCTATCCCACCACATACTCAGTCAAGTTCCACACCACTTGCGATACAACTAAAGATATCTATTTCCCGTTTATTCAACGTGTCTGATATGTATTCGTATGTAGAATAATATAGTAAGAGGGGTTTAGTTATCAAACCGAAGTATTGATAGGCCCTCGATGAATTTAGGAATTTAGATTAATTAAATCTGATCCTTGTATTATTCTATTACTTGTGGGGTTAACTATTATACACTTTTATGTAATAAGAGTGTTAGTTAACTATTTGTAATGTAATCTCAATGCAACGTATAGAGCCCAAATGAAATCCATTGCAATCCTCACGTAATCAGATTACAATGCATTTCATTCACCTCTATTCCGCCGTGTGATCCCAAAGTCTCCATGTGGGATTGTCCTCATGTAATTAACAAAGTTGAATAAGAACTGGTCTTATTACATTATGTTAATTATGTGTAAATGATAAGAATCCCATGAAGTTACGTTATCATGATCATCATTTACTGTAAATGATAAGAATCCCATGAAGTTACGTTATCATGATCATCATTTACTGTAATCCGTGTGATCCCAAAGTCTCAATGTGGGATTGTTCTCGTGAAATTAACAAGGTCGAATAAGAACTTGTCTTATTACATCATGTTAATTAGGTGTAAATGATAAGAATCCCATGAAGTTACGTTATCATGATCATCATTTACTGTAAATGATAAGAATCCCATGAAGTTACGTTATCATGATCATCATTTACTGTAATCCGTGTGATCCCAAAGTCTCAATGTGGGACTGTTCCCGTGAAATTAACAAGGTCGAATAAGAACTTGTCTTATTACATCATGTTAATTAGGTGTAAATGATAAGAATCCCATGAAGTTACGTTATCATGATCATCATTTACTGTAAATGATAAGAATCCCATGAAGTTACGTTATCATGATCATCATTTACTGAAATCCGTGTGATCCCAAAGTCTCAATGTGGGATTGTTCTCGTTATATAATTAGGTGTAAACTGTCTAAGTATTTGCTCATGTGGAAATAACTAAGTGTTATAAGCTATCATCTTATAACTAAGTTATTCTAATGTGTTGATGACTTAGAAATTACATTATCATAATCATCTGAGTTTCCCTGTTATCTCATAATCATACAAGCATGCATACAATGATAAGCGATAATAAACAATTTGATATTATCATAATCAAATTATAAAGAACATGTTAAGCAAAACTTTTAAATAAATAAAAGTAAACATGTTTCTCAGCCCCGAGAGTTAAAATCAGTTAAGATTAAAGTAAAAGGGGCATATGAACTCACCTTGTTGTGATTGGAGTTGACTTATCCTAAACAGAAATGCACGCGCTCTCGATTGTACTTGATATTGTTTTCACGATCCTGTATTGTTTTCATGATATTTGTGACTTATTAGTATAAGTTGTAGTGATTTGTGTGTGTGTAAGTGTTAGCCACAAGTTTGGCTAATCCTTGTAAGTCTCGGTTGTCATTCGGCCCTGTTTCAATGATTATAGATATTTATTATTACCTATTTCTATGTTGTGAGTTTAGTTTTAATGCATTCTTGAAAACCTCAACATCTTATCGTGATGTGCGCGTTACTTGTTTAAACGGAATTTATGGATATTAGTCCAAGTATAAACTTAAATTTTTATAACCCAAGATCCCACTTAGTGTCCTTGTCCCTTTTGAACTAATTGTTACATAGTTGATGATTAACTACACCAAAACCTTGTAAAAGTTTAGTGTTTTATGTTTTAAGGAGTTTATTCCCATAATCCACCATTCTTGTAGTATATTAAGTTAATTAAACTTATACAAGTCATGAGTATACTATGTGTGTTACATCCTTCGTTTTGTGGGCCAAAACAACATATGGGCCGAATGTTAGGTGGCTAAATATACGGGCTAAGTGAGTAGACTTAGCCGAAAGTTTCTGGGCCAAAGCAGTTTATCTGGGACAAGAACAGCTGATGGGCCACGGGTTGCTGGGCCACTATTCGGCCGAAAAACTGTTGGGCATAAATTAAGTATCATGGCCAAATGAGATATCTCTGGGCCACAACCACTTATTGGGCCTGGAATGGTTCATGTGAGTTGGCTGATCAAAGGAGTAGGCCCAAGTCCTTGGTTGAGTGAAGTCTGATGGCAAACAATGATGATGGCTGGCCGGATAGAATAACCTTGGTCGAATGATGGCATTGTGGTTCGGCCGAATGGGATGGCTGTGGTCGAGTGGAGCTGACCGGCGAATGTGAGGAGGATGAGGATAGCAGCGAATGAGGGACTCTCGAATGAAGAGGTGGCTCGAATGAAAACACTCCGACTGAATGAGGATGGTGGCGACTGAAGGTGGGCGAAGGAGGTGCGGCCGGCGAGTGACTACTGGCGAATGAGGGCCAGTCGGTCGGACCTTTGGTCATTCGACCCTTGGTCATTCGACAAGCTGAATAGCTCCTTCGGCCATGGTGTTAGTCGCAGCTAATACCGTCCCAACCCACGGCTCCATATTGTTTTCGAAGTTGGTGCAGGCTAGGACTAGTTCTTGTGGTGCTAGTATGCAAGGTTAGAGGTGATGGACCGGTTAAAATGGGTAGTCGACTAAGGGTTCTAAAAAAACCCTAATTTTCGTGACTTTTAACCACAGATTACCTCATTTCATTTGGTTTTTGGCTCCGATCGGTTGTATTTTCGTGTAGAGGGTGATGAGAGCTTCGTGTAGGCGAAAGAATCACTCGATTTCGTTAAGAAATGAGTGAGTTATGGTGGATTGAAGTTTGGAAATGGTGAGGGTTTTCAAAACCGGGATTTAGTGTTTGTGAGGAAGAAGAAGAAGATGAAATGAATAAAAGGGAGCTCATTCAAGGTATTTATACCCCGAATGAGTTCGGGTTCGTTTTTGTTGCTCGGTTCGCGTTTCCATTACGTTTCCGGAAATTAAACGCGTAATTTAAACGAAATAAATAAAAGGATGTTGTTTAATTTAATTTTATGAGTTTCAAAATTGTAAAATGTTATTTATTTTATTTTATTAAATTATTTTCGTATCGTATCGTGTTTCGTTTCGTCAGATCGCGTCACCTTCGCGCGTAATTCGTTCGAATCGTCACCCGAACGAATACGACGATGGTTTTGCTTTCTGAATTTTGTTTTCTACTTTCCAGTCATCATTTCAGAACGTTAAACTCACAGATATGTTTGTGTGAATCGTCACCCACGCAAACACACTGTCAGTTCGTTATTCTGAAATAACACTACATTTGTGTTTTAATTGTGTTTCCTCACTGTCGGACTCAACTAAACTTCCTGTTTTCACATTGTTCTTGTACTGACTTGTCGGCCATCTGATTCCTGTCATCTGTGGACATCAGATCGCAACCGATATGTTTTCGTTGTTTACTTGTAAACTGTTGTTTCCCGTGATCCGTTGTGTTAACTGTATTTAAGTTTTCACTTAAACACACACAACTATTGTTTCAATTGTATGTTGTACTTATTGTATTTAAGTTTTACACTAAAATACGTACAACTGTATATTGTATTCTGAATTCTGTTTTACGATAACTGTTCATGTACATGTATTTACACATAGTATAACTTGAAAGTACACATACCGTACGGACTTGCCGGACGATCTGGCACTTGATGTTACAGTCTCCCCTTGTTAAAGAAATTTCGTCTCGAAATTTAAGCATCAGAGTCGGGCTTCAATTCTCGAACAGGTGGGGATACTTTGCTTTCATGTTGTCCTCG
Source organism: Mikania micrantha (assembly GCA_009363875.1). NCBI lineage: Eukaryota > Viridiplantae > Streptophyta > Magnoliopsida > Asterales > Asteraceae > Mikania > Mikania micrantha. Next base: position 58,882,814 of record CM018680.1, on the reverse strand, counting down.
CGCTCCCAGGTAAACTCTGGTCCACGCTTGGAGTTCCATCGAACCTTTACAATAGGGATACGGCTTCGTTTCAGTCTCTTGACTTCACGTTCCATAATCTCTACAGGTTCTTCAATGAAATGTAATTGTTCATCAATTTGTATCTCTTCCAAAGGTATGCTCAATGTTTCGTCTGCTAAGCACCTCTTGAGATTTGATACATGAAACACATCGTGTACTCCACTGAGTTCATTAGGGAGTTTGAGTCTGTATGCCACAGGACCTATGCGTTGAGTAATCTCAAATGGTCCGACATACCGAGGTGCTAGCTTGCCTTTAGCCCCAAACCGAACTACGCCTTTCCATGGGGACACTTTTAACATGACTCGGTCACCCACATCGAATTCCAAAGGCTTGCGCCGTTTGTCTGCGTAACTCTTTTGGCGGCTACGTGTTGCTTGTAATCGTTGTTGTATCTGGGCAATCTTATCAGTAGTTTCCTAAACAAGTTCAGGCCCAGTGATTCTGTTATCTCCCACTTCGGTTCAACAAATTGGAGACCGACATTTTCTACCATAGAGTGCTTCAAAAGGAGCACATCCAATGCTGCTGTGGTAGCTATTGTTGTAGGAGAATTCAATGAGTGGTAAGTGTGTGTCCCAATTTCCACCGAAGTCTAGGATGCATGTTCTTAGCATATCCTCTAGGGTTTGAATAGTGCGCTCGCTTTGTCCATCCGTTTGTGGATGATAAGCAGTGCTCAAGTTAACACTTGTCCCTAAGGATTGCTGCAATGATTGCCAGAACCGCGAAGTAAATCGACTGTCCCGGTCTGAAATAATAGATAATGGCACCCCGTGCCTCATTACTATTTCGTCAATGTATAGTCTCGCTAGTTTCTCCATCTTGTATGTCTCTCTGATCGGTAAGAAGTGTGCGGACTTGGTCAATCTATCAATGATGACCCAAATAGAATCGTTTCCGCTGGAAGTGTGGGGTAGCTTGGTAATGAAATCCATAGCTATTTGCTCCCACTTCCATTGTGGAATCTCTGGTTGTTCCAGCAAACCCGAAGGTTTCTGGTGTTCGGCTTTGACTTTAGCACATGTGAGACATTTGCCAACATACGTAGCAATGTCTTTCTTCATACCCGGCCACCAATAAAATGACCGAAGATCTTGATACATCTTATCGGCACCAGGATGAACTGAATAGCGTGTCTTGTGTGCCTCGTCAAGTATGAGGGTTCGAAGTTCATCTACTGCTGGAATCCAAACACGATCCAGATAATAGATAATTCCATCTTGTTTTGTCTTGAAGTGTTTCTCAGCTCCACAATCGAGCTCGCGTTTCAGATTGTCTCTTGCCACTGATTTTTGTTGTGCTTGTAGAATGTGATCTCTCAGACTGGTTTGCACAGTCATTCCCATTGCGCGAACGCGTAAAGGTTTGACTCTTTCCTTCCGGCTCAAAGCATCTGCAACAACATTTGCTTTGCCCGGATGATATTTGATCACACAATCGTAATCGTTCAGGAGCTCAACCCAACGTCTCTGTCTCATGTTAAGCTCCTTCTGATCAAATATGTGCTGTAAACTCTTGTGATCAGTGAAGATAGTGCATTTGGTACCATAAAGGTAATGTCTCCAAATCTTTAGTGCAAAAACAACAGCTCCCAGTTCAAGATCGTGTGTCGTGTAATTCTTCTCGTGTATCTTCAGCTGTCGTGAGGCATAAGCAATGATTTTATCTCGTTGCATCAAAACACATCCGAGTCCCTGATGGGAAGCATCACAATAAACTACAAAGTCATCACTGCCTTCTGGGAGTGTTAAGATTGGAGCATTGCACAATCTTTGTTTTAGTGTCTGGAATGCCTCTTCTTGTTTCTGAGTCCACACAAAAGGTTCAGACTTCTGTGTGAGTTTGGTGAGAGGCAAGGCTATATTAGAGAAATTCAAAATGAATCTCCTGTAATAACCTGCCAATCCCAAAAATGATCGGATCTCTGTCGGTGTTGTAGGCACATCCCAGTTCTTGATTGCTTCAATCTTGGCAGAATCCACGTGAATACCATTACTGTTAATCACGTGACCCAAGAACTGAACTTCCCTTAACCAAAATTCACACTTGGAGAACTTGGCATAGAGTCGTTCTGCTTTTAGAAGCTCCAAAACTGTCTTGAGGTGTTGTTCATGTTCCTTCTCGTTCTTTGAATAAATCAGTATATCGTCAATGAAGACAATAACGAACTGATCTAAGTACGACTTGCACACCCTATTCATTAAGTCCATGAACACTGCCGGTGCGTTCGTCAATCCGAATGGCATTACCATGAATTCGTAATGACCATATCGGGTACGAAAGGCCGTCTTTGGTATGTCTTCTTCTTGAATCCGGAGCTGATGATAACCTGAACGCAGGTCTATCTTGGAAAAGAATTGTGCTCCTTGTAACTGATCAAACAAATCATCAATCCTCGGTAACAGGTACCGATTCTTGATGGTGAGTTTGTTAAGCTCTTGATAATCAATGCACCGTCTGAAAGTTCCATCCTTCTTTTTGACAAAAAGAACCGGAGCTCCCCACGGGGAAAGCTTGGTCGGATGAATCCTTTATCGAGTAGCTCTTGTAACTGATTAGACAGCTCCTGCATTTCTGATGGAGCAAGTCTATAAGGAGACTTAGCGACAGGAGTTGCTCCCGGAATCAAATCGATTCGGAACTGCACCGATCTCTCAGGTGGCAGTCCCGGTAAGTCATCCGGAAATACTTCTGCAAAATCTCTCACAACTGGTACATCTTGAATCTTGATCGCCTTCTTGTCTTTCTGAATCACGTGAGCTAGAAATGCAACGCATTGTTTTCGTAAGTACTTGCGAGCCTTCATGCACGATATTATCTTGACACTGCGTTTCGCTTGATCTCCATGAATTTCCAAAGTCTCGTTGTTTCCCACTGGAATACATAATAGTTTCTCGGAACAGATGAACTCAACTCTGTTAAGAGATAGCCAATCCATTCCGATGATGATGTCGAAACTGCCCAACTCCATCGGTATTAAATCGATGGAAAATGTGTGATCGCCAAGTGTTAGTGGGCAATTCCTAAGTACTGTATCAACTGTAATTTGTTTGCCGTTAGCTATCTCAATAGTATAAGGGGAGTCTAAAGCTTCCTCAACATGTTTAAGATGGCTAGCAAAATCGGATGAGATAAAACTCTGATCCGCACCAGTGTCAAATAATATGGATGCATAGAAGTCAGATAAGAGAAATGTACCCGCAATAACATTCGGGTCCTGTCGAGCAGCAGCAGCTCCTATCTGAAACGCTCTTGCTCGCGGTGCTTGAGCCCCTTGTTGATTCCTCTTGGGACAATCCCGAGAGAAATGTCCTGGTTCACCACAGTTGTAGCAGGACCTAGGATCTGCAGCAGCAGCAGCAGTAGCTGCATTGTTGTTTCTGTTCTGAGTCCTCGGACTCCTGCAGTAATTTGCTGTGTGACCAAATCTCCCACAGTTGGTGCAGTGTCTGCACGAAACATTTGGTAGATGATGAAACTGACATGAGTTGCACAAAGGTGCAGTGCCAGTGTATGGCTTCCTGATCTCCAATGGTTGTGGCTGGTTACGCATTGAAGCTTGAGCAGTGGCAGCAAAGTTTCTGGCCACCTTTTGTTTCTTAGCCGGACGTTTATCCGACTTCTTGTAGTTCCAGCTTTGGCTGTTTCAGCCTCCTTCTTGAATTGACCGGAAGCAACCATCATATCTGTCAGAGATGCTGACAGTGTAACAGCTAGCTCCATGGTAGTAGGGTGGGCAGAGATAACATGACCTCGGATACTTGGCGGTAGTCCCCCGACATACCGTTCAATCCTCTTTTCCAATGTTGGCACCACATCCGGTGCCAAGGTAGCTAACTCATGAAATCGTGTGGTGTAGGCCAGATGCCCAGCACCAATCATCTCCAGATTGAGCAGTTCAGTCTCAACCTTTTTCAGCTCATTTCTTGGGCAAAACTATGCCCTCAACATCGCCTTGAAATCATTCCAAGGCATAGTCTGAGCCTCATCCCGGCCTCTGACTGAGACTTGAGCGTTCCACCAAGTTAACGCTCGCTTGCTAAATGATCCCGCAGCATACTTAACTCTGTTCTGTTCAGGACAACCACTGATGTCGAGGATAGCCTCCATCTTCTCGATCCACTGGATCAGTCCGACTGCACCCTCGCTACCACTGAAACTGGGTGGCTTACAACCTACAAAGTTCTTGTAGGCATAGTCCTGACTCTGTTTGGTGTTACCGCTGCCTTCTCCAGATGAGTTGGCAACGTTGTTGCTGTTGTTGGTGTTGATTCGGTTCATCATGTCTGGGATTACCTCCCTCAGCTGACTGGTCAACAGAGTGGCCAGTGCAATGGTGGCGGGATCCAGCTGATAAGCCGGTGGTGGCGGAGGAGGAGGTGGAGGTACTTGTGTAGGAGAGTCTGGCGGTGTCGGTGTCGAAGAGTGCGGAGCTGAACCTTGAGTCAGTGGTAATAGAGGTGGTTGTCTTCGTGGCGGCATTCTGATCATAACCGAAAGAAAATCGGTTAGTGCAGTGATCAGAAGCAGAAGACATATGCAAATAGAATCCTAAGTCACATGATCTCTATATGAGGGTCCCTAAGTTATAGTCTAGGCCAAACCGTTAAAGTAATATGACCTATATTTCTCTATAACCATGGCTCTGATACCAGTCTGTCACACCCCGAGCCGGCGGGAACGGATCGTGTTTTCCCGTCGGGCGAAAGGTTCCCGGGGCGCGATATCTTGAATGATAATCGAATTGATCAGATTGTTTGCATAGCACATGATGTATAACTGAGAAATGTAAACGTGACAATGATATAGAATTACAAAGTTAAATTACATTGTACATCATAATTTAACTAAGTAAATCTAATCAAAAAGAATCAATGAGTTTATATCTTGAACTGTACAAGATATACAAAAGTGATTCACTGTTTGTCATCCAAAAGTATGCAGTCAAAAGTAAGCTAGGTCTTTTAAGAGTCCACTAGCTTAGCACTTGCACAATAATATCTACACCTGTTCATCACCTGAGAAAACATGCAATTTAAACAAAGTCAACACTAGGTTGGTGAGTTCATAAGTTTAGTAATTGAAATCATTGAATTGTTCATGCACACATTCGCAATGTCATACTTGTTACTTGTAATACTTGATTCACCTGTTCCACCCAATGGCCTATCCTTAGTTATATGTACAAGTAGTGTATCACCTGATTAAGTATGCTTATATATAGGGAATCACAAAAGGGTCAAGCCCAGACGCTATCCCACCACATACTCAGTCAAGTTCCACACCACTTGCGATACAACTAAAGATATCCATTTCCCGTTTATTCAACGTGTCTGATATGTATTCGTATGTAGAATAATATAGTAAGAGGGGTTTAGTTATCAAACCGAAGTATTGATAGGCCCTCGATGAATTTAGGAATTTAGATTAATTAAATCTGATCCTTGTATTATTCTATTACTTGTGGGGTTAACTATTATACACTTTTATGTAATAAGAGTGTTAGTTAACTATTTGTAATGTAATCTCAATGCAACGTATAGAGCCCAAATGAAATCCATTGCAATCCTCACGTAATCAGATTACAATGCATTTCATTCACCTCTATTCCGCCGTGTGATCCCAAAGTCTCCATGTGGGATTGTCCTCATGTAATTAACAAAGTTGAATAAGAACTGGTCTTATTACATTATGTTAATTATGTGTAAATGATAAGAATCCCATGAAGTTACGTTATCATGATCATCATTTACTGTAAATGATAAGAATCCCATGAAGTTACGTTATCATGATCATCATTTACTGTAATCCGTGTGATCCCAAAGTCTCAATGTGGGATTGTTCTCGTGAAATTAACAAGGTCGAATAAGAACTTGCCTTATTACATCATGTTAATTAGGTGTAAATATAAGAATCCCATGAAGTTACGTTATCATGATCATCATTTACTGTAAATGATAAGAATCCCATGAAGTTACGTTATCATGATCATCATTTACTGTAATCCGTGTGATCCCAAAGTCTCAATGTGGGATTGTTCCCGTGAAATTAACAAGGTCGAATAAGAACTTTTCTTATTACATCATGTTAATTAGGTGTAAATGATAAGAATCCCATGAAGTTACGTTATCATGATCATCATTTACTGAAATCCGTGTGATCCCAAAGTCTCAAAGTGGGATTGTTCTCGTTATATAATTAGGTGTAAACTGTCTAAGTATTTGCTCATGTGGAAATAACTAAGTGTTATAAGCTATCATCTTATAACTAAGTTATTCTAATGTGTTGATGACTTAGAAATTACATTATCATAATCATCTGAGTTTCCATGTTATCTCATAATCATACAAGCATGCATACAATGATAAGCGATAATAAACAATTTGATATTATCATAATCAAAGTATAAAGAACATGTTAAGCAAAACTTTTAAATAAATAAAAGTAAACATGTTTCTCAGCCCCGAGAGTTAAAATCAGTTAAGATTAAAGTAAAAGGGGCATATGAACTCACCTTGTTGTGATTGGAGTTGACTTATCCTAAACAGAAATGCATGCGCTCTCGATTGTACTTGATATTGTTTTCACGATCCTGTATTGTTTTCATGATATTTGTGACTTATTAGTATAAGTTGTAGTGATTTGTGTGTGTGTAAGTGTTAGCCACAAGTTTGGCTAATCCTTGTAAGTCTCGGTTGTCATTCGGCCCTGTTTCAATGATTATAGATAGTTATTATTACCTATTTCTATGTTGTGAGTTTAGTTTTAATGCATTCTTGAAAACCTCAACATCTTATCGTGATGTGCGCGTTACTTGTTTAAACGGAATTTATGGATGTTAGTCCAAGTATAAACTTAAATTTTTATAACCCAAGATCCCACTTAGTGTCCTTGTCCCTTTTGAACTAATTGTTACATAGTTGATGATTAACTACACCAAAACCTTGTAAAAGTTTAGTGTTTTATGTTTTAAGGAGTTTATTCCCATAATCCACCATCCTTGTAGTATATTAAGTTAATTAAACTTATACAAGTCATGAGTATACTATGTGTGTTACATCCTTCGTTTTGTGGGCCAAAACAACATATGGGCCGAATGTTAGGTGGCTAAATATATGGGCTAAGTGAGTAGACTTGGCCGAAAGTTTCTGGGCCAAAGCAGTTTATCTGGGACAAGAACAGCTGATGGGACACGGGTTGCTAGGCCACTATTCGACCGAAAAACTGTTGGGCATAAATTAAGTATCATGGCCAAATGAGATATCTCTGGGCCACAACCACTTATTGGACCTGGAATGGTTCATGTGAGTTGGCTGATCAAAGGAGTAGGCCCAAGTCCTTGGTTGAGTGAAGTCTGATGGCAAACAATGATGATGGCTGGCCGGATAGAATAACCTTGGTCGAATGATGGCATTGTGGTTCGGCCGAATGGGATGGCTGTGGTCGAGTGGAGCTGACCGACGAATGTGAGGAGGATGAGGATAGCAGCGAATGAGGGACTCCCGAATGAAGAGGTGGCTCGAATGAAAACACTCCAACTGAATGAGGATGGTGGCGACTGAAGGTGGGCGAAGGAGGTGCGGCCGGCGAGTGACTACTGGCGAATGAGGGCCAGTCGGTCGGACCTTTGGTCATTCGACCCTTGGTCATTCGACAAGCTGAATAGCTCCTTCGGCCATGGTGTTAGTCGCAGCTAATACCGTCCCAACCCACGGCTCCATATTGTTTTCGAAGTTGGTGCAGGCTAGGACTAGTTCTTGTGGTGCTAGTATGCAAGGTTAGAGGTGATGGACCGGTTAAAATGGGTAGTCGACTAAGGGTTCTAAAAAACCCTAATTTTCATGACTTTTAACCACAGATTACCTCGTTTCATTTAGTTTTTGGCTCCGATCGGTTGTACTTTCGTGCAGAGGGTGATGAGAGCTTCGTGTAGGCGAAAGAATCACTCGATTTCGTTAAGAAATGAGTGAGTTATGGTGGATTGAAGTTTGGAAATGGTGAGGGTTTTCAAAACCGGGATTTAGTGTTTGTGAGAAAGAAGAAGAAGATGAAATGAATAAAAGGGAGCTCATTCAAGGTATTTATACCCCGAATGAGTTCGGGTTCGTTTTTGTTGCTCGGTTCGCGTTTCCATTACGTTTCCGGAAATTAAACGCGTAATTTAAACGAAATAAATAAAAGGATGTTGTTTAATTTAATTTGATGAGCTTCAAAATTGTAAAATGTTATTTATTTTATTTTATTAAATTATTTTCGTATCGTATCGTGTTTCGTTTCGTCAAATCGCGTTACCTTCGCTAGTAATTCGTTCGAATCGTCACCCGAACGAATACGACGATGGTTTTGCTTTCTGACTTTTGTTTTCTACTTTCCATTCATCATTTTAGAACGTTAAACTCACAGATATGTTTGTGTGAATCGTCACCCACGCAAACACACTGTCAGTTCGTTATTCTGAAATAACACTACATCTGTGTTTTAATTGTGTTTCCTCACTGTCGGACTCAACTAAACATCCTGTTTTCACATTGTTCTTGTACTGACTTGTCGGCCATCTGATTCCTGTCATCTGTGGACATCAGATCGCAACCGATATGTTTTCGTTGTTTACTTGTAAACTGTTGTTTCCCGTGATCCGTTGTGTTAACTGTATTTAAGTTTTCACTTAAACACACACAACTATTGTTTCAATTGTATGTTGTACTTATTGTATTTAAGTTTTACACTAAAATACGTACAACTGTATATTGTATTCTGAATTCTGTTTTACGATAATTGTTCATGTACATGTATTTACACATAGTATAACGTGAAAGTACACATACCGTACGGACTTGCCGGACGATCTGGCACTTGATGTTACAAGAGTCTACTATTTATGCCGGGACTTTATGTGTGTTACATGTGGTCTTGATTTCTATACAACCGACATACACCTTAACTCAAGTATTAATGATTTCATTAGATCTTAATGATTTCATTATTTCAATGATTCACACACATATATGATTTCTGATTTCCTTGAGTCTCTTGATTTTGATCTTTAGAGTTTCCATGATTTCACAACGATATTTGATTCTTGGTTAGGATCCTTTATTTTTAGATCACACACTGAATTAGATTGCTTTGAACATGATCTTTAAATTTGGTTCTTTTGATTTCACTTTGAATTTAGATTCTTGAAATTGAGCTTGATGGACTAAGGGTTTGTTTAGAGTTTAGAATTAAAGCATTACTCATTAGAGTAATTTAATTAACTTGATAGTTAGTTCTGCATAGTAATTACCTAGACAGGAGTCTAGGAGTATCAACAAGCATAAAGATGTAACATATAATGAATAAAAGCATTTAAGTAAACAATTTAAATAAAACAGTTTACGCATGCTTCTCAGCCCCGCGTTTTAAAACAAAAATGTTTAGAAAAGGGGCAATGAACTCACCTGTTTTGCTGTGTAAATGATCTATCACAAAATGCGCACTCTTTGTTGTAGCTTAAGTTTCTTCAGTTCCTGAGTTGTTTTAAAGAGTTTGAATACGGTAAGTATACGTATTAGTCGTCGTATCTAAGGTTTGGTCTCGGTGTGCAACTAATTGTCCTAAGTACTAGTGTGCTTCTAAGATTTAGTCTAGCTAATCTAACTTAATTTCCCATTGACATCCCGAATCCCATGATTAGTCATATCAACCTTAATGAACAATTTTCACATAATCTCTACTTTAATTAACATATAAATTCAAAAATCATTTATTTTAGTTCACTTAAGTTTATAAATCATTTTCTTTAATTAAAATGTCATCAACTTTATTTAAGTTTACATATAACATATTATAGGCTTTAATTAGGCTCATTGGGCCCACTTAGGCCCATTGATGTCCTTAACTTCCATTTGATCACAATCAAATTTTATAGATGATTCTACATAGTCCATTTAACTTATCCAAGTTAATTTTCCATGTTAAGACTTTCACTAGGTTGAGGTTAATGATTAAATTAACACCTACCCTTAAATCATTGTTTTTGTTACTACATAACTTAAAACATATACTCCATTGTTTTAAGCCCAATATTTAGATGCTAACAATCCCATGTTGAGTGATTAGAGTGTTTTAAAGGAAATTCTTGTTATAATCATCTATAATCTTGTGAGTATCCTATATATACCTTATATTTAGAATAGGTTTTGATATGTTCCCATGCTCTCATGTTAAATTCCCATGCACACACATACTTAATTAACCCATGCACACATACACTTATTATATTTCATGCATGCATGTATACTTAAACTCCTATGCGTTAAACCACTCGAGAATCATCAGGTTTCATAGAAATGAATTTCCATGTCTCTTTGGCCAGCGAACCTTTGGATAATTCCAGTAGGTTCGGCTCACTAAGGTTCGCCACCCCTGGCTTCGTGGTCTAGGGCTCGGCTGCTAAGGGTCCGTCTAGATAAGCTTAGGTTCGGCCATAACTAAGTTTGCCTAAGCATGGAGGGTTCGGCGCCCCAAAGTTCGCCCAAGCACCACTCCCACGAACCTTTAAGGTTCGGTTATCTTGGATGGGTTCGGCTGAGAAGTATAGGGTTCAGCCATGGCTGGTAGACTGAGGCAACAAGTTCGGCTGACTGGTGAGCTGCAGGTTCGTTGCAGGTCAGCCACAGGTTCGCTGCAGGGCAAAAAGGTTCGGTGCATATTGTGCAGGGTTCGGCTAGTACATCACACCCACGAACCTTTAAGGTTCGACTATGTTGGAAAGGGTTCGGCCGACTCTTATCCTTCCACGAACCTGTAGCATCACTTCAATCATCGATCTAGACCTGTTACAAACTAGTTTCTCGAGCTTCCTAAGTACCAAACATGGTGCATTTCAAGATTAGTGAGTGCTCAAAACCGATTAAAACTATGATAACTATAAGGGTTTGTGCCACACCTTAAAACCGAGAATGAGATGAAGATTTACCTCAAAAATGGTGGATACAAGCTTAGATTCTTCATCCTTTCATGATCTACGTGACGAGATGATCTTTTTGACACCTAGAACTCGCGAATCCGATGCAAGATGGGTGAGTAATCTTAGAGAGAAGAATGAATTTCTAGAGAGAGGTGGGGAGAACGAAAATTTAAAAGTAAAATGGGTTGGTGGGGAAAAAGATGGCCATAAATGCCATCATAAATGATGGTAAAATACCCGGGTTCGTTCAGGTTCGTTCGGTTTTGCTCGGTTTCGCGTAGAAACGTCGGTTTTTCGCCGTTTTCGTATCGAAACGACTCGGTTTTAAAATAGAATTTATAAAATTTATTTAGGTGGTTATTCCTAGTAAATTAACTAATATCTTTTATTTATTTTAAATTTTCAGAAATATTAAATTTATAGTTTAAAATCGAATCGTACGGTCATCACTCGTATTCGTTCGAATCGTCACCCGTACGAACACGACGATAACTATACTTTTCAATATTGTTTCCTAATTATCGGATATCATTCAGAACGTTAAACTTGCAGATTTATTCGTACTGTAACATCAGTGCCGGAATCGTTGCCGGAACAGTGATCGCAACAGTAACTCGTACAGTAATTCAGGTACACATTACGTGAAACTATGTTTATGCTATCGATACATTATACTTGATATGAAACTATTATGCGATTGTCTGAAATCTGGCTAAAACCTTAGGGTTTAACAGTCAGAAACATATCAGACAACACAGTATGGAAACACAGACACTTGATTTGATACATATAACGGTTGTAATGACGGAATGCTAAACCGACGAATTATTCGTATAGGTGACGATCTGTACGAATGATTCTGAGAGTTTAACATTCTGAAATAATGACTGAACAGTTGAAAACAAGAATCAGAAAGCCAAACCATCGTCGTGTTCGTTGAATGACGATTCAAACGAATACGCGCGATGGTGACGCGTTCTGACGAAACGAAACGAAAATGAAAACGAAGAACGATACGAACGATCATAAATTTAAGGAAATATAATATTTCCTGTTTTACAATTTTGAAACTCATCATAAATAAAATTAAACTAAACTATTTTAATAAACCGCGAACAAATTTACGGAACGTGTAAAAATAATATAATTCGATAAATAATTTAATACAACGATATTTAAAATGATTTCTAATGATAATCCTATCCTAAGCATCCTAAAATAATCCTTTCTATTTAAATTACGAAAAATGCGCGTAACGATCCGGAAACACGACGAAAACGCAAACCGAGCAACCGAAACGAACCCAAACACCCACGATGTATAAAAGGCTTCAATGAGGGGAATTCTCTCATTTATCACAAATCCTCTCTCTTTAACTCATAATCCCGTTCATCTCTCTCTCTAAAATTCACCATCTAAAAACTTCCATAACTTGATCAATATTGGGCCAAATCGCGTGTTCTTGGAGCCTAAACGAAGATCTCGACTCCCTCCACCTAAAAGTACAGCAGATCTGAGGTTTTTTTTTCTGGTCAAAATAGAGATAAACAAGCCTAAAGGTTCGGAATTTTAGGGTTTTTACTTTCATTATTGTTAAACTAAACCTAGCCGGTTCTTTGCACCACCATTCGAACCTAGTAGCACTAGCAGACCCCTCAGCGCGAAACGTGGTCTGGTAATGATGGATTCGATGGAGGTGATGATGCTCGAACCAGGGTTCATGAGCCACAGCCATGGCCGAACCCTGGTGTGCTGTCCACGAACCTATTAGCCACATGGTTGCCGAACCTGCGCTGCATGAGTCACGAACCCCACCCCTTAATCTAGCGAACCTGCATGCTGTTGGGTCACGAACCTTCACCAAGCAGCGAACCCAATGAACCTGGCCGAACCCTTGCAGCACTGAACCATATGCACTTCGGCAAACCTGTCATATCTCAGGCGAAGCCTCATGCTCGCGAACCATGGAGGAGCAAGTCTCTAGGTTAACCGAACCCTCTAAGCACGAACCATTACCGAACCCATGTATTAATTGCCTGGGTGAACCTTGCACCATCTCACCAGCCGAAGCTGTTGGGCAGTAGCAAACCTTCATCAGCACCGAACCTAGGGACTACAAGCCATGTAGCCGAACCCTAGTGGAGTGAACCTTGTTTCTGAAGCAGCGAACCCTCCATTGACCAAACCTGTGTGCGGTCATAACCATCACCGAACCCTAAGGTTCCCCGAACCCTTGCATGAAGGACGAACCCATGTTGCCGAACTATTCTAGGCCACGAACCCTGGCAAACCACGAACCCTGGCAAACCACGAACCCAATTCTCTGCCAAACCCTTGTGTCCTCACCGAACCTATGCTCTTGAAGTAGTCACCAAACCTAGCCGAAAGAACCTAAAGGTTTGCTGCCCTAGCTGATCACCTTAGTATACCTCGGCTGAAATCATTTGAAGCCCAGCAAGAATATATCGGCCCAAGTCTAGCTTCACAATTGGCCCATGTATAACCCACGAGGTCCACCTTGGTTCTACACCGGCCCAATAATCGGCCCAAACCTTGTTCTTGTCGTCGGCCCAACATCAATGGATTAATCTATATGATAGTTCGGCTCACATTGGTGTTATAACAACCTAATTAAATCGGCCCACTTAGAAGTTGATTTGGCCCACAACATGGTTAATTGGGGATAAACACAAGAACTTAAACTACAAAGGTCTAACATGTAAGACATTGATTGTAAATTACTTACAAATATTTTATCAATGCACTTCATTAGTATAACATAGTATGATTGGAATTCAGAGAAAGAAAGTTACTACAAGGAAGCATTCAAAACTAAGTAGTAAGTTGGAAATTAAGACAACACATAAACGGGGCCAAACAATGACCGGGACTCACAAGTGTTAGCCTACTTTTGGCTAACACAAACACGAACACGAATTATTACACTTGTACTCATAAATTGCAAACAACATGAAATTAATACAGGAACGTGAATACTACTACCAATACAACAACGAGCGCGCATATTCTTGTATCTTTACTTAGTCAACCACTACAAACACAAGGTGAGTTCATTTGTCCCTTTTCAAACTTATTTGTTTTACTTCGGGACTGAGAAGCATGTTAAACATTTTAATAAATTATTGAAATGTTATCTAATGCTTTTAAACTTAAACATGATGCTTACAATGAGGCTTATGCTTGGAATCTAGTATACTTTGAGAAGCTATAAACTTGAGGCTTGATGCTTATGTGAGAAACTAAATGCTTAAACTTGAGGCTTGATGCTTATGCTAGAAACTAAATGCTTAAACTTGAGGCTTGATGCTTATGCTAGAAACTAAATGCTTAAACTTGAGACTTGATGCTTATGCTAAGAAATTCATGACGAAACTATATGTGAATGCTTGAATCTATATGCTTGAAACTATGATTGCGTGCGAAATGCTAAGCTTGTATCTAATCATGGGCTACGTAATTGCTAAACTTCTCCTATAGCAGGGCTTGTACCCATGTATTGAGATACGTGAAAGCTAAACTATGACGAGGCTAAGCTGTTATCTATATAAGAGACATGTAATTGCTAAACTTCTGCTATAGCAGGGCTTTTGTCTGCTTATATGAGATATGTAAATGCTGGATTGTTTGTGTATGCATGGCTTGTGTCTATGTATGAGATACGTAATTGCTAAACTTCTGCTATAGCAGGGCTTGTATCTTGTATAGGAGACACGTAATTGCTAGACTAGGCTTAACTAATTCATGAGATACGTAATGGCTAAACTTCTGCTAGAGCAGGGCTTGTATCTAGCCGTGAGCTACGTAATTGCTAAACTTCTGCTATAGCAGGGCTTGTACTCACGCGTGAGATTAGTGAAAGCGAAACTATGGTGCGTGTGAAACTATGATGCTTGTTAAACTTACTTTGAAGCTAATACTTACGAATGCTATAAACTTGAAAGCGAAACTATGGTACGTAAAATGCTTAATTATTATTAACAACAGTGTCATATACGGATTAGTATGTGGTGGGACGGCGTCTGGGCGGGTCGTAGGCTTGACTCAGGGATATGCCCTATATATAAGCATACCGATTTGGATATCACATGTGGAGTTAATAAGATTAAGGTTTTACCGAAAGAGGTTTGTTAAAGCTATTTTAAACTTATAAACTTTATGAACTCACCAACCATTGTGTTGACTTTGTTTTCTTACATGCTTGCTCAGGTGATGAACAGGTGTAAGCTAAGGCTTTTGGATTGCATTGCTAGGCTGCCTAGATAGAGGACCTATTATATTTTGGAAGCACATATTTTGTTATTCATACGAATCACTTTTGGATGTCTTGTACAGTTACAAGATATAATACACTTGATTCTTTTGATAGGTTTACCGAGTAAAATTACTGAACTTTGCTATTGTAATTTAATTTTGTAATCCTTGTTTAATGTTTGATTGTGCTTTAGTTATTCTTAACATTGATGCTATGTAAACAATCTGATCATTACGATTATCACACATGATATCGCGCCCCGAGAACCTTCCGCCCGATGGGGACATCGATCCAACCCCGCCGGCTCGGGGTGTGACACGTACAGATCGTCACCTATACGAATAACCCGTCGGTTTAGCATTCACGTAACGACATCCGTGTGGTTTTGTTCTGTAAAGCCTCACCTACGTTTATACATAATAAAATTCTAATAAATAATCATATGATGGTTCTGTGATGTCAGATAATTATCTGACTGATGAACCATGTTTTCTAAGTCTTGTTTATGAGAAATGATTTTGAATTCACTCTTTGTTACATATGATGATAATGATATATGCTATGAATGTGAAATTTACTGAAATGCATAAAGTGTGTACCTAATTACTGTTCATGATACTGTTTGAGATCACTGTTCCGGTAAGATTCCGGCACTGATGTTACAGGTCTTATTCGTGAAGAAGAAAGACGGATCATTCCGTATGTGTATCGACTACAGGGAGCTGAACAAGGTGACGATCAAGAATCGATACCCTTTACCGCGAATAGACGATCTGTTTGACCAATTGCAAGGGTCAAGCTACTATTCAAAAATCGATTTAAGATCGGGTTACCATCAACTGAGGATACAGGAAGATGATATTCCTAAGACTGCCTTTAGAACCCGATACAGACACCACGAATTTTTGGTTATGCCCTTTGGACTGACCAACGCACCAGCTGTATTCATGGACCTCATGAATAGAGTGTGCAAGCCTTATCTTGACAAATTCGTAATAGTGTTCATTGATGATATCCTGATTTATTCGAAGAGTCAGGAAGAACATGCTGAACATCTATGGCTAGTCTTGGAATTGCTGAAGAACGAACAGCTGTACGCGAAGTTTTCCAAATGTGATTTTTGGATTTGCTAAGTCCAATTTCTTGGACATGTGGTAAACGAGAAAGGAATACATGTAGACCCAGCCAAGATTGAAGCCATCAAAAACTGGGAAGCACCCAAGACTCCAACCGAGGTGCGACAGTTCCTAGGACTGGCCGGGTATTACACAAGATTCATTGAAGGATTTTCAAAGATCGCCCAATCCCTAGCATCCCTAACCCACAAGGACAAGAAGTTCGATTGGGGAGAGAAACAAGAAAGTGCTTTCAACCTGCAGAAACAGAAGCTATGCACTGCACCCATCCTATCCTTGCCGGAAGGATGTGATGATTTCGTGGAACATTGCGACGCCTCGAAACAAGGACTCGGTTGTGTGCTAATGCAACGCGAGAAAGTGATAGCATATGCTTCACGACAGCTGAAGGTGCATGAGAAGAACTACACGACTCATGACCTCGAGTTGGGAGCCGTAGTGTTTGCCTTGAAGATCTGGCGACACTACCTATATAGCACGAAATGCACTATCTTTACCGACCATAAAAGCCCACAACACATCATCGATCAAAAGGAGCTGAACATGAGACAACGAAGATGGGTCAAACTTATTGGTGATAATGATTGTGCTATCAAATACCATCCCGGTAAAGCGAACGTTGTGGCCGACGTGTTGAACCGGAAAGAAACAACAAAACGCGTACGTGCACTACAACTTACAATCCATTCGGAGTTGCCACAACAGATCTGGAACGCTCAACAGGAAGCTCTGAAGGTCGAGAACCTCACTCAGGAGTCCTTGCGAGGCATGGACAAGCACATGGAGGTGAAGGCCGACGGAGCATACTATGTTAAGGATCGAATCTGGATTCCATACCACGGAGGACTAAGGAACGTGGTGATGGATGAAGCACACAATAGCCGGTACTCTGTGCATCCAGGTTCTGACAAAATGTACCACGATTTGAAGACGACCTACTGGTGGCCGAACATGAAAGCTGAAATAGCAACTTACGTAGGTAAGTGTCTAACATGCTCAAAAGTTAAAGTTGAGTACCAGAAGCCACCAGGTCTACTCCAACAGTCTGAAATACCAATGTGGAAATGGGAGCAAATTTCCATGGACTTCATAACTAAACTGCCTAAGACGACAAGTGGTTGCGATACCATCTGGCTTATCGTAGACCGACTGACGAAATCTGCGCACTTTCTACCCATCAAGGAGACTGACAAATTAGACAAAATCACACGGATCTATCTAAAGGAAGTGGTCACTCGACATGGAGTGCCAATCTCGATAATCTCTGACCGTGACAGTCGATTCACGTCGCACTTCTGGAAATCCTTACATAAGGCTTTGGGCACGAGATTGGATATGAGCACCGCTTACCATCCGCAGACTGATGGGCAGATTGAACGAACCATACAGACACTGAAAGACATGCTCCGAGCATGTGTTATTGAATTTGGCAGTAGCTGGGAGACTCACCTACCGTTAGTTGAGTTCTCATACAACAACAGCTACCACACAAGCATACAAGCAGCACCATTCGAGGAACTTTACGGACGTAAGTGCCGATCACCCATCTGCTGCGCGGAAGTTGGAGACAGCCAACTGACTGGCCCAGGGCTTGTGCACTAAACGACTGAGAAGATCGTACAAATACGTAAACGAATGGCAGCAGCTCGAGACAGACAGAAAAGCTATGCTGATAAACGACGGAAACCGTTGGAGTTCCAAGTGGGGGACAGAGTGTTACTCAAGGTCTCGCCCTGGAAGGGAGTCATACGGTTTGGCAAATGAGGTAAGCTAAATCATCGCTCTATTGGACCTTTCTAGATCACTAAACGAATAGGCCCTGTGGCCTACAAGCTAAACCTGCTAGACGAACTGAGCAGTGTGCACAACATATTTCATATCTCAAATCTCAAGAAGTGCCTATCCGATGAGACACTTGTTATACCTCTTGAGGAGATACAGATCGACGAACAATTAAACTTCGTTGAGGAACCGGTGGAAATTATGGACCGGGAAACCAAGAAGCTTAAGCTCAGTAAGATACCGATTGTGAAGGTGCGATGGAATTCGCGACGAGGACCGGAATTCACATGGGAACGTGAAGACTAGATGAAAGAGAAATACCCACACCTGTTCGCGGAACAGACAGGCACTGGTAACACGAGCTGAATTTCGGGACGAAATTCTTTTTAATAAGGGGATGATGTGACACCCCGCATTTTCCAGGTCAACTTTTATTTTATTAAATGTTTATTTAATTGATTATTTGTGCACGTGGCATTAGAATTAGTTTAACTTAGTGTGACACGTGGCACGACAGTACGAACACTAACACACAAACACGATAATTCGAGGAATTATCGAGAAATCGCACACACGTGTCAAAACACACGAACGTTGGTGAACGTTTATCACATCGTGTAACAAAACACTCGAACCCTCACGAAACGCTCAAACATTGAACTTGGAAGTTCAAACGAGGCCAAATGATAGTCCGTAAACGTGAAAACGGCGACGAACGGATCAAACCCATGAAACTAGGCCTATTGGGCTCTTCAGGGGCCCATCGTGGTACGCGATGGCCCATAAGAAGCCTCATAGCGATACGCGATGGATGGGCGCGGGATTTGAATCCCGAAATCCGTCGCGATACGCGGAGAGAATCTTAAGCCCTCTTCGCGGTACGCGACGACATCCAGACGCCAAATCTTTATAAAACCAAGACCATTATGCCTATCCTACCTATTCTCATCATTTTATTCGACACTACACGCCACCCTTCGGTTCTTATCCGCCATTTTCACCAGCAAGCTCGTTTGGAAGCCATTTTTGAGTGATTGAAGCTCAAGACTTAAACTCTTGAAAACCCAAGAAGACCAAGGAGGACTTTCAAGCACCACCACCCACTTGCACCTGCTGAGGAGCTGCTCCCTACCATTCCAGGAGCATCTAAGAGCTGTCTAGGAACCATCTTGAACTTCTAGAGCCTCCTAAGGTAGTTTCTATGGTTAAAACGCTCTCTAGACACTCATAAACACACATGCAATGCATTGTACTCACATGCAAGCTCATAGATTGCACATGCACGAGCTTCGAATCTAGGTATGTTCATCTTCAAGTGTTTTATGATGATCTAGAATGATTAGAGAACATTTCATGATGATCCATGGTGATGTGCTTGTGTAAATATCATGATTTGGTCATTATCAAGTGAAAAACCCACATGCATGTATGATCCATGGCATGTGGGATGATTTTAAATATTGGGATGTGTTTCTTAATGATATATGAAGGATATTGCATGATTAGATGTTGTTGAGATGGTTAAAAACATGATTTTTGACAAACTTTCTATTAATAGAAACTTTTTATTTATAAAATGGTGGAAATGATGATATTGGTGACATGCAAGTTTATGGAATTGCTATTAGCATGAATTTAGGATAATGTTGATGCTTAGAATATGATTTGGATATTGATTATGGTCATTTTTAGCAAGGTTACTATATATAGTAACTTTTATGGACCAAAGATTATTAAATGGTGAATTTGGATATTTGAGCATGTCTAGATGATGTTACATGTCTTATTATGATGATTAGAATACTTAGAATGTGAATTTTATGTTGATTATGATCATTTTAGCAAAGTTACTATTTATAGTAACTTTTACAAGCTAAATGTTGATAAATGGTGATATTGGTCAAATGTGTATGTTTAAATGATGTTAAATGGTTTATTATGATGATGTATGGTATAAAAATGAACTAGAAATGGTTAGGATGATCATTTGGTGTATTTATGTCGAAGTTACTATTTTTAGTAACTTTACGTTACAAGTTATCAATTTAGAAATGATATGAATGGTTTGAGCATGCTAAATGGTTTAACATGTTGTACTATGATGAATGAATCAAAGTTAGATGGTTTCCGATATCGCATATGCCAGAAATGGAAACTTTCCATTTTAGGAAACTTTTATGTGCAAATATGATATAAGTGACTTATGTGATTTCGTACAATGATGTGCTATGTGTTAACATGATGACGTAGGACTAACAACCATGCTAGAACTCTAAAATCGATATGCTTTGTGGAACTTGCCATAAATGGAAACTTACTAAATATAGTAAGTTGTCCATAGACGCGAATTACGCGTTTTGCACACGACGAGCACTTACACGATTGCTACACGATTCACAACCGACACACGGTTCACCAACGGGTCGTTGACTTGACACGGTCAACACTGGTCAAACACGGTCAATGTGGACCAACACGAGCTAACATGGTCATTGTGAACCGACACAGACAAACATGAACAACCGAGGGTTGTTGAGCACAAACACGAGCACTAACACGAACACAAGCACGGTCACTTACACGAACTCATGTATGGTATACGATATAGGTAGCCGGTGACCGACGCGCTCTCTACTCAAGGAGCTTACGCTTATTTTCATTCACTTCATTAAGGTGATTTTACGGCCCCACTTTACTCTTTTCAAACGTTTTAAATAGGGGGAGAATACTAGTTGCATCAAGTCAAACATCTATTACTGTACAAACATCTTTATGTGTATGCTGGTTTATTAGACAAACATTAAGTGTTAAACTCGTAACAAGTCCTCACAAAGTCTTACCGTTAATGTACGAACAACGTGGTAGGTTTGAATGGATCCGTTTGGGTGTGACTAACCCCACGGGGCACAATATTGACTAGATGTCATAACCCGTGAAACTCTGACCTAACTTGCTGTGTATACGAGACACGGCGGAGGCAAGAGCAAACAAGTCTAGTTCGGTAGTGACGCACTGACACTTGGAGCCTAGGGCTCGGTACTAACATTTGATAAACAGCATGTCACACGTTTTACTTACTATACGTATATATCAAAACCTGTGAACTCACCAACCATTGTGTTGACACTTTTTAAACTTGTATTCTCAGGTAACTGACAGGATTGGGAAATCCAGGATTGCACCTAGGGGATTGAGCATAGGATCCCCCATGCATTTAACTTTCTGTCATTTGAAACAATATAAACTTTTGTTCTGTTTTAAACAATGTTGTATTAAACTCATTACTTTTCCGCTGCATGTTATGACAAATATATTTTTCCGCTGCTATGATTTATTATTCCGCTGCAAACTATTTTGCTAAGTGTATGTCAAACATTGTATTTGTAACGCATATAGAGTTGTTCTATATGACCATGAGCTGTGATTCTGGCCACGTCACACCCACGTGGACTGACACCACGAGTGGGAATTTGGGGGTGTGACATTGCTTACACTCATTTTCTTTATTTCCAAGTGATGATTCTAACCTGGAATTTACGAATTGTCACATTATAAATTACGGCCCCCTATGCGTAACTTACGACTGATCAGTTAACATTTTCAGCTTCATCTCGTCGAGAAACACGATTTTCATATATTATGGGTCATGTAACTCTTCTCCTAGCCTAAGATATGCCTCTTCAAAGTTTCCGACTTCTACTTCGCACATTCGCATCTTCGGATGTGCTCTTCCTTGCTCCCCGTTGTTTGTTTTCCATTTAAAAACACTTTTTTGCCTCATTTAACCTACAAACACACATGAACACAAGGTAGCTTCTATTTCGAATGAATAATCATGTCGAAACACATAAAAACATGCATTTAAGCATTTTAGAATCATTACCAAACCTCTAGCATCACCGGTGGTTATGGTTTATTTTCAAGATGGTTAGCTATGGTAAGGGGTATGTTAGTCACTTTTTAAATTTTACAAAAATGTCATCTGCTATATGGAGCATATGTGTTACATTTTTTTCAAACAATTCGGATCACTGAAGTAATTTCTTGATGTTAAGGACCATCGATGCAAAATCAGCATAACACAGGGACCAACCGTATAATTAACTCTTATAAATATATACAAAAAAGTATTGTATCTTATATAATAAATCAATGTTTTTGTTTGCACATGTCATGCAATGAAGCATGTTTCATTTTTGTTTTCCTCCTAAAACTTGGAGAATTAAATCATTTATTAATAGTGATAATTAATAAATTTGACAAATTATTACTTTAACTTATTTTCTTATATTTAATAAATTATGTATACATATAAATAATTAAGTTATGAATATCTTACATTTTCAACGTAGAAATTTAATAATATGTTTAGAGTATATTGAAAAAAGCAAATAATTAAATAAAATAAAATAGATACATTATAAAACAAATTATAAACTATACAAATACTGATTTTATTAAAAATGAGAATATAAAAAACCCGAATTATTTCATGTATATTCATATATTTTTATAACAAAATAAAATAAAATAGATGTATTATAAAACAAATCGTAAACTATACAAATAATGATTTTATTAATAATAAGAATATTAAAAAACTAAATATTTCATGAATATTCATATATTTTTATATTTTAACTTACTAGTTTCATTATATAATATAAAAAATCTTTTCACTTTTTAGGTAAGTTACAAAAACTAAGGACTTATTTATATATTTTACAAATTATGGTATAAGTAATATTCATAATAGTGTATTCTTTTTATATATAGTAATATTATTAAATGTTAGTATATAAATATTTTTACTTATTCAGCTAATTATATAATAAAATATGAAAATTAACTTTAATATTCATATATTTTATTTCATTTTTTAAAACAACTTATTTTAAATTGTTATTATCTGTTTATAACTCTTAATTTAATAAATATAGATAATTGGTAACATTTATTATCATTATAGTCATTTAGTTTTGTTTTTCAAAATGTATCTATTATTTAATTATTTATATCTATTATTTAATCATGCACTGTAAATTATGAATATGAAAAATAATTAATATATTATTAAGCAAATGATGTTAATTTGCATTTAGTTATAAATTTTTTAATTAAACTTATTTTTTTGTCTAAACTTTTATTTAGGTCTTTTACTATCATTAACTTCAATTTATGTTCATTAAAATATTCAATAATAATAATAATAGTAATTGTTTCCATTATTATTTTTAAATATTTTAAAATATTTAGCTTAATAGGATGAATTGAATGTTAAATTACAATATGTATAATTATAAAAAAAAAATTCAAGTGTAATTCTTATTTTTTTTATAGACATAACTTTTTTATTAAAAGGTATATAACATTTTGTATATTAAACTCATGTAACACACGGGATTTAACCTAGTAAATCTAATAAAGTAAAGTAAAGATGCTAAACAATATCTTTCTGTATCATTGA
Source organism: Mikania micrantha (assembly GCA_009363875.1). Lineage (NCBI taxonomy): Eukaryota > Viridiplantae > Streptophyta > Magnoliopsida > Asterales > Asteraceae > Mikania > Mikania micrantha. The sequence continues at coordinate 58,859,142 of CM018680.1, read as the reverse complement.
AGAAAAACAAACAAACAAGGGAGCGATTAATGTCAATTTCATTTCCTTTACTGTCGTACCGTTTTCCAAGTCTGAACAAAGCCTTTAGAATGTGTTAGTTCAATGAGATATTAAGAAATTAAATGTAAATTATGTTTCTTATTGTATTGGTTTGTAAAATGTGTTGTTATTGAAATCTTAATTCAATTGTTAATATGTTTGGTTGAGAAATACATTTAAATTTTAATTGATACAAATATTAGTTCCCCTAAATTCCCTCATAAAAATAATTAATAATCCTTCCAAAATGTGAAGGAATTTAAACAAAAATCTCCGACCACCCACCATCATTGCATCTTTCACCACCCATACTAGTTCACAATGGCCTACCATTGTGTCACTATCCCTGCTACAATCACCCCCTGACAGGTGGTAGTACCAGGTAGGTTAAGTATCCGACTAGTAGATGCTTGTGATTTCAGTGCCTCACGATGATGCAATTAGTGCTCACCGATGAGAATGGTAGATTCTAACTTTTATGATATGGTAGACTCTAACTTATATAATTGTTTTCAATTCAATACATTATAGATTAGGTGTTATGACTAGTAGATGGTTGTGATTATGGTGCCTAAAGTCGCGATGATTTTGAAGGTATCGTCAAGGATAGTGCGATTAGTACACATGATGAGAATGATAAATTCTAACTTTTATGATTGTTTTCAACTAAGTTCTTTACAGATTTAATTCAATTCTTTTAAGTTCTAATTTCTTTTGATAAATTTCAATTTCAAATTTAATTTCGTCAAATTTTAATCTTTGAAAAATTCCAACACCTTTAAAAACATTTCATAATTGAAAAGCACCTTGGAGTAGAGGTGTACAAAAAAACCGGACCCGGAACCGGAACCGACAACCCTAACCGGAACCGGAACCGGTCATACCCAAACCGGTGGGTACGAACGGGTACGGTTTTTCAGACAAATTAGAACCGGAACCGGAAAAACCGGAAATGGTTCCACCTTTACCCGGGGCAAAACCCGAACCGGAACCGGTCAAAAACAGGTTGGAACCGGTTAAACCTGAAACTGAAACCGGAACCGGGTATTGACTTTGTTGACTGGAACCGGAACCGATTCCAAAAAAAACCCGATTTGTGCACCTCTACCTTGGAGTCTAGTACAAGCCTATTGTCCATTTGCATTTAAGACCCATTTATCTAATAAGCTCTACAAGCCCAATAAAACTTTATGCAACATATCATCGATCCAAATGAACCTCTAACGGACCTTTATAAATGGGTCCGGAAAAATGTCAAAAAGAATTAAGGTTTTGGATTTTTGGGCCCTGTCTAGAATTTCAAGACCCGATAATTTTTCTTTTGATGGTTTATACTATGCGTGGCAAAATGGACGGGTTGGGTTGGATTTGGTAACGGGTCAGAACGGGTGCGAGTCAAGGCGGGTTTTAAGCAAAATTCGTTTTGGTTTAAACGGGTCATTTAAAAAAATTCAATTTCGCTCAAGTTAAAATGAGTTGTAACTAAATAAATAATTTTTAATGATTTTCTCATTAAATATAGGGTCAATTACATGTATCCCTTTCTAAAATCATTTATTACATATTTATCCAATCATAAAACTAAATTACATATTTCCCCTTTATAAATCAAATATATTACATATTTATCCATTTCATTAAAAAACAAATTATGTATTTCCTATTTTACCCTTAATGAACTAACTAAAAACAACTTACATATTTTCCCTTACTAAGGGGTAATTTTGGAACATGGGGATATTTGTAATTTTAGTTTAACATTGGGGATATATGTAATTTTGATGTTTAATAAGGGGATATATGATATTATCTCTTAAATATATTATTGATCATTCTTACCTATTGAAATCCATTATGTTAACATGGTTTTTAAGTTGCCCAACTTGATCCGCTTTGTGTTGAGGTGTTACCCTTCTCAACCCATACTATGTCATAATGTTATTCTTTCCAACCCAAAATGCAATAATTGTTTACCCATTTATATCCATTTATCTTGCTATGGGTCAAGATTGCCAGGTATAGTTTATACTATACGAGGATACGTATGCAAACCGGGTTTTTTCAGGAATTGTTTTTAGTTTTGGTTCTGATCAATAAAGTCAAAAACCGGTTTCAGTTAGGTTCTGGTTTAGGGTTTGGTTCTGATCAAGAAAGTCAAGAACCGGTTCCAATTAGATCTTGTTTTTGACCGGTTTTGGCTTTGGCCAAGTAAAGGAGATTCGACTCCGATTATGATATCTAGAAAAACTGGAACCACATGTACCCATCAGTTCGGTTATGATCGGTTCCAGTTCGGGTAATCGATTCTGATTTAGTAACCGGTTTTTTTTACCCACATCTAGTTTATATTCATCATGTATTCAAGTATGTGGTGATCACTAGTGAATGATGTATCTAACATGTAAATGAAAGCAAACAAAGAGAGGCGGTGCATTTGTTGTCATAACAAACCTTCATCCTAACTTAAATCGTGACATAGTTTGTGATTATAATTATGTAATCCTTGATCCTAAGACCGATTATCCAAACAAAAACCTTTTTATATAGAGTATCCTGGCTAACATGTCAAAGACATAAACACTGTAGAAAATGGAACGTCCTGGCTTCCTTACCAAGACAACAAGGATAGGAGAAACATCCTGACTAACTTGCTAAACAATCCAATGACACAAGGTAAGACAGCCAGACGGCGAGACAGCAAACACACATGAGTAGGAAAAAGTAGATCGTACATATAGGTGGGAAAGGAGCCTAGAAGGTGACAAAGGAAGCCATCTTGTGTCTAAAGGGCAGATGGTGTTTCACGAAATGGCAGAGTTGACAAAAAAGAAACAGATAGAAACAGTATCCTTCTTATACCAAAAAGGAACTAGTCACAATAATAAACGAAAACGTCTGGATACCAAGGAGATATGACACCCAAAGAGGAAGGGAGTAAATCTGGGAGAGCAAAGGCTCCCAGGACTCCCAACGCTATAAATAGAGGAGCAAGGCATATCAACAAAGGACTCCACATTCAACCCCATCTCTCACTTCTACTCTCACTTTCACTTATATATCATTTCCGATTTACCGGTGACTGATCCGACGTCGGAGTATGGTCGCAGGAGGCATCCTCCTTCAGTAGAGCCAAGAGTGTCGTTCCTGCCTTAGCAGGACAGCAAGGAACAGTAGTTCCAGGTCTGCTACCAAGACCCAGCAAGCAAATACCTTAACATAAGTTACAAGAACGAGTTGGTCTTGCCAAATTCCGACTACAATAAGACATTTCTTCTCCCGGCCATACTTCTTATATATATTGCTAACCAGGCTTTATGTAAGGTCTTGGTTCATGTTAAGACCAAGACAGCCCTTTATTGCAGCTCTCCTAGCCTTCCTGACACCCACACTTCTCTTATCTCTTATATTTCATAATTACTTTTCTATATGATCACGTGTTCTTCATAAAGATACTGACTTGAGCGTCGGAGTGCCCTCGAGGGAAATCCCCTCGGGCCCTCTAACGTAAATCTTCTATGTTGTTGCAGTTAGGATCCATACTCGGGATAACAAGGTGTAACCTGAATCGGGATAGCAAGGCGTGACCTGACTCGAGATAGCAAGGCACTACTTGACCTGACATCATGTCCGCCCGGACTTGGAACCTTCAACATTTATTATATATAAAAATTTGTGTTATCCTTAAAGATTTGATATTTGTTTTATCACCAAGAAAAGTGTTATGTTAACAATTTTTTCGTTGGGAGATGATCATAATTTGATAATCATGCAAGATATAAAAAGAAAATAAAATATTGCTTTAGAAATTAAAAAAGTAACTAGTAAATGTCACTCGCGCTCCGCAGCGGGTCAACAACAGGTTATAACAATTTGACAATTTGCTAATACAATGGACATGTTGATCAACAAATAGTTACTACTTGTGCTATCACATAATGTATTTAATTAAATTCAAGCACTTTAAAAGGAAGAATAAATATTAAGGTTCACCAAAAAAATCAGCTTGTTTATGTACCCGTAATCTCAAGGGGATTGTTGATTCGCTGCATGAGTAAACTGTTATGTTAAAACTTAAACGTACTGATGGATGGGCTGTTAGGTTGTGTATTCATGTCTAACATGTCAAGTGGATAAGGTAAAATAAGTTAAACTGTCAAAATTCAGCCAATGCATATTTGTATTGCCAAAAAGATTCAAGCATTTGATGAAGATACAATGATATAAATTCTAGTACCTAAATACATTTATTTAAATCGTTAGCTTACTGTTTGAATGGGTTGAACGGGTCAAAATCGTTTGAAACTAAAAAAAAACATATCTATATGTAAAACATCATCACATACCTTCTTCGTGTGCGAGTTCTTTTAAGCACTTAACTTCAAAGCTGGCGTACCTGACTGATCACCATTGACAAATAAATCTAAAAACCCAAATAGAATAGCGCTAAAGCTTTATAAATTAAATCAATAAACAATAAAAAGTTGTCATGTTTATAGATAAAAAAATTACATTTAACTTAGTTTGTATTATAATGTTACAATTATTCAAATCACTTACAACCACATTGTCTGATGAAAAAAAATTTGTCCATAAGCTTCACCAGACGGCCCAGACTTCATAGCATATCTAATTCTTTTTAGAAATCCTGCAAACAAAACAACCAAAATATTTAAAGACCTAAACTTCATTAAGCAAATTCACATAGGAAAATATTATTTTCTTTCGTCCCTACTGAACCAAAGAGAAAGAAACCAAATGTTTACATCAATTTGGCTAATAATGAGCTTCAAAACTCTTGGATAGTAAGTACATGATTAAGGATCAGACTAAAATGGTTTGGTGTATTTCTCTTTGTCCCATAAAAAATAATTTACGTGCATGTAAGTGTCTATAACTATATATATATATATATATAGGGGGAGGTTCCATAGAAAACCTTCATATTTGAGAAAACTAAGAAAACTAATCACAATTGTTATTAATCAATTTCGTTTTTCGTTTTTTATTTTACATTTTTTATTATAAGGTATATTTGTTAACAAAAAGAAAAAATAAAAAAATATATGTAATTCATGTTATTACATATATGTAACTCATTGATTACATATATGTAACTTCTAAACCACATATATGAGTTACATATACGTAACTTTATTGGTTACATATACGTAATTTCGTAATCTACATATTTTTATTAAAAATTTTTGTTTGTTTGTTACATTTCTAAGCTAATAATAAAAAATCATGAAAAAAATTTTTTAAAAATTAATTGGCTAGTAGGAGTTTTCTTGGTTTTCTCCAAAGTGAGGAGTTTTTATTTGAACCCTCCTCTATATATATATATATATATATATATATATATATATGCAATTGTTTAGTCCTAATGATTTCAAATTAATTTATGGGTTTACTCTAGAACAAAATAACATTTTACATAAATCAGAAAACAACATCAATGATGAAAACAACAGTGCATACCCCAAAAAACATGTTCATCACCTCTTGAGTCTAATTAAAAGTTGTTTACAATTCAATTGGAAATTCTATTAGAAATGTGAAGGGGATGTTTGCAGTCTCAATCTACCTTACTTAATGTTCAATCACCATGATATCCATAAAGTCATTATAATTAATAAACCATAGTGATTGGTAAAATTAATTACCAAAACTTCTAGGGATGATAAAGGATGATTATCACAACATCTATAATTCTTCGCTGCCTATTTTTAATACTTACAAAAAGTAATCAGAATTTCAAGTTGCTTATCAATTATTTCTAATTTACATAACAATTTTGAATAAACTTGAATATATCCAAATCAAAGGCCTTAACAACAACAATAAATACTCACCTAAGCAAACAAACAACATGCAAAACAAAAAAAAACATACGAAAAGAAGAAAACTGAAACATGAGTCCTGAATCTGGAATCAAAAATCAACTGGGTAAAAAGAAATCAAGACGTGGGCAAATAGGCCTAATTTTCATCAAAGTATAGTTAATTGAAGGTAATTAGAAATGAAATTCCCAATGAAAACTTGTGAGAATGCATGTTAGGGTTTTGATGTTTACTAATTTGCTCCAATCACCCAAAGCTCACACCTCAGATCAAACGATTTAATCATTGTCGCCAGTAGAGCCAAGTAAACAACCGACGATGAATTAGAAAGAAATAGGCTCGCGTTCACCGTCAACCAACAACCCTCCAACACCCTCACTCATGTGCCTCCGGCTAGCCACCGTCTCCATCATGTGTCACAGCCCTCGCCATCAATCTCTTTCTACAAACAGAAACCCTAGATCGAAGAGAGAAAAGTAGAATACAGAGGTTGCGGTTTTCGGAAGACGGTGAAGGTCTGGCGAGGCTACGTCCACGAAACGGACGGATGGTGGAGGAGCATTAAGGGTGGGCGAACGGTGTGCTTGTCGGTGTGGCGTCTGGGAGAACACAAAGAGGCTCAGAGATGGGGTAATAGTCGGTGAAGAAGGGAAGGTTATGGGTTGTACGAAGTGCAATGGTGGTAGTAGGAAAGTTGCTTTTTCCCCAAACACATGTGATGGGAATCTGATGGGTGTAGATATATAACATGTATGTATAATGTATGTATTGTTCAATGCTGAAGGAAGTTGTACATGGTGCATTTGAAATAGTGAAGGAGGGAATAGTGTTTTTGTGAGGGGGAGTAAATCTACAAATTAATACATATAATAATGCCTTGGTTTATGTTTTTTATAAATAAAAATTTATCGTCTTTTACTAGTTGTTATCAACTTATAACTGATATTGCCATGGAAAAAACTCAAAAACGTTTTATAACCCTATATTTAGTACCTTTAGGGGCGGTGGGGAGAAGGCAAGCCGGACCTCTATTCTAAACCCATTTTTTTAAAGGGTACAAATTTTTTGGTATATATGTATATAAAAAGATTCATTTTAATGAGAAACAACAAGTTGTAAAATACTAAAAAGAACATTTATAGACACAAGATTTAATGGTATAAAAAATAGTTTCCTTTAAAGTAGAGAAAGTTACTTTCATTGCATTTTAAATTTGGGTGTTCATCCTTTTAGTTAATGGTTTATTCGATTCGATTTAATCATTTTTCAATTTTTTTCCTATCCGAAAACCAAATAAACCGATTAAAAACCAAATAAACTTGTTAAAAACCAAATAAACCAATCCGAGTAAACCGAATAAATCGGTTAAAAACCGGAACCAATCCTAATAAACCAAAATCATTCTTAGGCTGCTCACAGTGCGCCCGTGAAGGGGCTGCACGTGGGTGAGGTGGAAGAGGCAAGTTGGGAGTGCGCAGTGGAGGAGGAAAATTTTGAGGGTGGTGCACGTAGCTAAGTGTTGTGCATGTAGTTTTCTTTTTTTTTTCTTTTTTTTAACTCACATCACAAATATATAATTGATATAAAATGTAGTGCATGTGGGAAGGATGTGTTGGAGTTAAAAAAAGGAGAGAGAATGCATGTGAAAAGAAAGAGTAAAATGCTGATGTGGCAGTGATGACTAGGATTGCATGTGGTAAATGCTGGTGTAGCATTGCGGGTGGTCTTATATATTATTAACTAAATAATAAATTTAAATCTAAATTTGGTTTAATCGGTTAACCAAATAAACCGAACTCAATAAAAAATGGAACCAATAATCGAATCGAAAGCCAAAATTCGGAATTCGGATACGGTTAGAACCGAACTAAAAAACGAATCCTTATACAGTTAGGAACCGAACCAATAACTGAATTTGAAATTTGGATCGGTTTTTTCGGTCACGAATACGGTTTGATTTTCGACTTTAAACAATTTTCGGTTATTTTGAACATCCCTACTTTAATATTTGAATTCGCTAAGATTCTTTTTTTTTCGGTTCATTCTAGGCACCTTAATTCTCAGGCGTACCTTGCCCTATTTGTATTATGTTATATTATATACTATACAAAAATCAAGTGTCACATGGTTATTGGCTTCTGGCTTCAACTATATACACATCTATCTATTCTAATAAATAAAGGTTTTTATGACACATGTTATGTTCTTAAAGCACCTCAACTTTGGTTTCACGTCTCTCTCTCTTATTAAATACATTTCATATTATAAAATAAATTAAATAATTTTTTATACATTTTCAATCAAAAAAATAATACTTTAAAAAGATATAAATATTAAAAAACACTTTTAAAAAAATGAAAATGAAATGTTTAAAGTAATAAACTTTGAAAAACTTAGTGTTTAATGAATTAATATAATTACTGTATTAAATAAAGTATTAACTTGTATAAAATTTTAATAATATTTCACATCAGAAAATCATTTCCTATTGTTTAAATTTTTATTGACTACTATTTATTATATTTTTTTATTCAACTCATTTAATACACGGAGTACTAGCCTGGTTAAATAATATATTAGTTTGCTTCCAGAAAATTAACAAGGCTGCCTCCTGATAAATGGTGGCTTCTTCTACTTGGAGGTCGCAAGTTTGATTCTAAATTGGTGCAATTTTTTCTTTTTGTTTTGGTTGGCTTCTTCTACTTTTTCTTTTTTTTTTTTTTTCTTTTCTGGGTTTTTAACATGATTTTTGTTTTGAACTTATTATGTACATGTTGGGTAAAGCTATTTTTACCTTTACGAAGATATTTTCATTTGGATTTCTATTTATCGATACACGGAGTGTTGTTGAACATAAGGGTGTAAACGACTCCAGCCGAGCTCGTTTTGAATTTGAAAAGCTCGAGCTAGTCTTGTTAATTATAATTAATTAATTTATTTCTTTATTATAATTAATTTTATATATAGATTTATAGCTATATTTTTTAAATAACATAATATACATTATTTTATTATAATTATTATAATTTAATATATAAAAACTATTATGCATATAAATATACATTTATTTAATTAAATAAAATTATATGAATAAATAGTTCGTTTAAGTTCAAACTCGTTAAGCTCGAATCGTTCAAGCTTTTCACCAATACAATCTTGAGCTTTCATGCAATGGCTTGATTCGTTTACACTCCTAGTTAAACGCATGCCATATTACCGCGGATTTACTTTGATGGTTTTCTAATGCAATATTTCACGTCTCACATGTGAGTTTACACTAATAAAATTATAAAAGATTTCACGTCTGAAATCTTTTGCATATCATTGACATATCTAGATGTATCAATTTTTGACTTTTTTTTGTCTTTTTTTGACTTTTTATGGTAAAAAGGGATCAATTTCATGATTATTTAGACATTTCTCAACCAAAAATCTTTAATATGTCTCTAAAACATCGAATCCAGGCAGTTAACATCGAAATTTATCTCTAAACTTTGAACTCAGTGTTTAAGTTTGCACTTTAAAATACTTTTTTTAGTATATTTAAGTATATTTTTTAAAATTATTTGAAGTATTATATTAAATTATTGATATTGATGTGTGTGTATAATATATATTTGTAAAATTACATATAAAAATTCCAATCCGCCTAGCGCCGATTAATTCCGATTAATCCCTAGACGGTACCTCGCCGTCCGACTAGCGCCTAGCAACTTCTACAACCATGATTATTATTGTTCCATGTCCTTTAATTAAACCTTTGCACACATTTGATTTTTAAGCTTATTCGCTACAAAGTATGGGCTTTTACATCCCAATTTCTATATCTATAATTTATTTAAATATCATCTTTTTTTTAGATTTAGATTAAAATTTTGTTTAACCTACCACGTGTCAAATGTCATCTCTATCTCTATTAGTCTATTTCACTCAAATACTTATTTTATAATTTTTGTTTCTCTTTTACAATCACAAAATATTAGAGAAATTGCATAAACTCCTGTCCAAAAAAATCTAATCTCTAAATGTTTTAGATGGAATGTAAATGCTCTAAGCCTGGATTTTGAATTTAAATTGTTATGAAGCCCAATGATACAATTTTTCTGTAAATAAGATTAATAAAAAAACATAGCAAGTAAATTCTCATTTTTTAGTAGGGTCTGGGAAAGAAATAGTGATCAACCTTACCCTACTCTAAAAATAAGATATAATAAACCATATTTTAGGAAAAGGAAGGTGATGTTAACATCCGCAAATTAGCACTGTTTATGGAAGAAAAAAAGTGTTACACTTGAACTTAAAAACCTTAAGCTTCTGGTATATGCACATATGATCATCAAAACTAAGAACAGGAATAATTTCCTTTTTAAAGATAAAATTAAAAACTTTACACAAACTTGACAGGGTTGTAACCTAGCAAGACCCCACCCCCCTACAGTCCCATATGTTAACACAAACAAGAACATGTTGCTTACCAACTCTACTATTATATTATGGGGAGTTATTAGTCCCTTTAAGCCCTGCTCTCTTTCTAACCAAATCACACCACGCCCGATGGAAGGCGTAAAACAAGTTGCCCGCCCATAACACTGCAACCACAACGAATCAAATCATAACCGATACTATGATTAGGGGTGTTCTCTGCCAGTTTTAATAAAAATTTAGGCCAAACTGCTAACTGTAGTTTCAGAAGACAACCAACCAAATCGGTCAAGTTAGATGGGTCAACGGAACCGGCTTTAATGGTTTGACATAATGACTTTTTGAAGTTTAGCACGATTGTCTTTTTTTTTTTTAATTTTATTAAGATCGTTAGTTTGCATTAAGATATTAAATTGTAAAGATGGTCTATGTTCATAATTTCGTATAAATATAACGAAAATTGGATTTTACTAATCCAAACCATAACTTATTGGCTTATAATAATTTATACTAGCAGGTTGACCAATTGATAATCCCAACTTTCAATTTTGTTGTCAGGTGCATCCTAGTATCATAATCATTATTGATTTACACTCGATTTTCACTTGATTTTATGTGTACTTTTTCTCATTTTGTTCACAATCATCATCATAAATAAAATCTAGTTGAAATCAATGACGATTACGATACTAAGATTGTCTTTGGCAACAAAAGTAAAAGATGAGATTATTATTGGTCAAACTGTTAATGTAGATTTTTATCAGCCAATACGAACTATTAAAATTCAATTTTCCTTAAATATAATACATATACATAACTGCATATTCCAAATTGAAAAAATAAAAAAGAAAAAGTTAAATTGTTATTTCTAGGTTCCAAACCGTAATCTGGACCATTAAACCACCAAACTGTCAAAACCGAACCATATAAATCTCAAACCGCGGACTTGTTTTGGTGTGAATGGTTGGGTTAGTTTCAACTTTTAACGGCTTATGAAACCCCTATAATGTAAGGAAGATATACGAAGAATCTTTATTATCGAAATGAAAATGAACCTTTGAACGTAGTAATAGCAGAAGTCGGCAAGGATAAATGTTTGGACGATTTCAGATAAGAGGACCATCGAAGGCCATAATCCATAACCTAAAGCCGTCAACAAACCACCCCTGGTGTCCAACACCTGTAAAATGTCAACAAAAAAATAATTAGAAATAAAATAAGAATTTTAAGTGAACAACATACACACATGAAAGACTACCAAATCAGAGATTTTACCATGCTATAGGGGGTGTTTGGATGCATGTTTTGAAAGTAATAATGTTTGTTTGACATGTATTGACTATTTAACAAATTCAAAAATGGCCAAAAAAATAAATTCTTGTTTTAGAAAATGAAGATACATCTTTTGAACCAAATCATGTTAAAAAAAAAAAAACATTTATACCTAAATGTTGCAAGTAAATGTAATAAAAGATTACAAAACACAGAATCAGACTGTTTAATAATCACGTTTTGGATTGTCATAACTAACAAAGGGCATATTCGGGTTGATCTACATAAGTTGCTTACATAAACCCACGTAATTAAGAAAGTTAACCTGCCAACCAGTTTAGCACATTTACTGACACCTTCCAACCCGTTTTACACATTTACCACTTGATTAGTTGACTCTATAAACAAATGGGTCAAATGAGTCATATCCGTGTTACATGATTTTAACATGACAAATAAAGAATTAAAAATGCTGGCTACCTGGAGAATCCAGTGAGCACAACTTAGAAACCTTGCAACCCCTAAAGCAAAAACATAATGTGCTGTGAATGGTTCAACGATCTAATCAAAGATACAACTCAAGTTAGTAAAAGAAAAATACACGCCCACAACAAATTACAACCATGCTAGTGAAAATATTTTAAATATTAACCTTGGTATTTTGCATAACTCGAAGCTGTGGAAGTACCGAAACAGCTTCCAAATAAACACAAAAGGCCCATAGAATCCTGTTTATAATGTGATGTTGTGTTGTAGGATGAACCACCAGAGACAATACAGCACAAGGAATGACCTACATTATGATGATTAGAAACTTTCTTTTAATGACTAAGATATCATGATGTGATAATTAAGATGACTAAGAACTTACTACATAATAATTGGGAACGTTATCTTTCTCAAGCATATAACTAGCATTTAGGTTAAAACGCATCATATAGATGACCCAAATGGTAGCAGCTAGTGTAGCCAAATCTAGTAAGGTGTGTACATCATATTCCATTACAACACTGCAGTAGAGTCTAGATCCTAAGAAAATAGCTGTGAGTTCTTGGGATTTCAGTGAAAGACCTGCAATGAAATAGCAAATAATAATATTAACATGTGGAATTCATAATCATAAAAACAAATAACATTTGCAAAGATACATGCACACAACCATACCCAATAAAGTCCCACTAGGGAGGGTAAGATATAAGTAAAATTTACCTCTATCCCTAAAGAAAGAGAGGCTGCAAATAACATTTGCATACGTAATTTGTGGAAAGGACCTTATAACTGGAAAAGTCGAATCTATGATAAAACTAAGCAATGTAATCCTCAAAAAATCAAGCAATCAACCAGACAAGAAAAAAAAACAAGAAGGGAAAAATAAATTAAAAAATAATGATATATTTCTTGTTATGGTAAATTGGAAAGCATTTAAATTCTAAAGATCTACTTAGCTGTAAAATTAGTTACCCAAACGAAATTGTCCCCTAATTATTATGGTGTAAAGTTCATCTCATCTTTTTCATTAAAATGATAACCATAAAGGCATAAAGAAAGAGAAATTGAGCTGCATTGTTTATGTTGAATTTAAGACAATTTCGAATTAGTAATATTATATTAATTTTATTTTAGACCAAACTCATCAAGAATTGGTAAAAAAGATTACTCCTTAAAAACGAAAGTTTATGAGAATTAAATGATTAAAACTGCCTTATATTTGCAAGCAAGAACTTCCCTCTTCTTAACAAATTCTTCTAAATATGCTAATAACTTAAATAATCGTTCATTTCTTCCATTAATTTTTTGAGTTTCAACCTTTTACGAAATCAATCTGAACATTTTAAATGCTACAATTATCATAAAATATAGACATTTTGCAGAGAATCGATTAAATCATCAAAACCTTACAATAAACCATACAAATTTGACATCGCAGATGATAAAATAGCTAATCAAATTCCAATTAATCATATTTTCCAATAGAAATATGTAAGAAATTCAAAGTCCTAAAACCTGTACAATAAACCACCCAATCCAACAACACATAATCAAAACGCAGCGATAAAATCACATCCCATCCACAAAGAGAAATCACGACCGAAAAAACGTTGATTCAATCTCAATTCAACTAATTCTCCAATCAAATTAAAAACTCAACACGTGAAACGATGAAATTTGATCATTTACATCAATCTATCATAGTTAACAAAACGAAAGACACAATTCGACAAATCAATACACAACATTGCGAGAATGCGTAATGATACCAGCGCAAGTTTTCTCGGTGGCGAGCTTGTAAATAAGAACAGAGATTCCGAGAGCGTGAACGGCCTCGGCGGCAATGAAGAGGTTATCGTGATCATAAACGACCATGCGGATGAAGATGAGGGCTGCGATGGCGATGGTGAACGCGAGGAACACCTTCACCTTCGGTGGTTGCCTCCGTACCCATGTCCGTACCACCTGGATCGGCTTCTTCGTGTTGCCCTTCATCCTCTCTCTCTCTCTCTCTCTCTAGAATCTAATTTGTTCTCTCTCTCTCTAGAAATTTGCGTAGTATACAACAGGGTTTCTTTGGTCGGTATCTTTCAAACAATATATCGGGTAAATAATTTAGTTACGGATTATTATTTATCTGATTCTATTAAATGTATAAAATATTTAATTTAAGATACACGGTTAAATAAAAACAATTTCTCTTTTTTATTTTTACTGAAAATTTGCGTTTTATATTTACAAATAATATACATAAAAAATACAAATGTTGTAAAAATAACAGATGTTTTTAAGATTTTAGGTAAAAACATATTTTTTTTATTGGACTCATTCTTTGTTAATTAAGTTTATCTGGATTATAATTTAACTTTAATTCATTAAAATTATGACATATAGATTATTACTACTTTGTCTATATTACCGTCGTTGTCGTTATACCCCTTCTCTTTCATAAATATTAGAGTAAATTACCGATATGGTCCATATGGTTTGCTAGTATTTCACTCTTGATCTCTAGGTTTCGTAAATTAACTATATGGTCCCAAACATTATGTAACATCCCGTTTTATAAATATAAATAAATTTTTTTTTATTAAAATATTATTAGTCAAAAATATAATAATAAAAATCGATCAATTAAAACGTAACGTCTCGTCTAATAATATAAAATAATTTATTTCATAAATATAATTATTCGTGAGTATAAAAATAAACGTTCAAGATTTTTAACGTTTGTTTAAACGAATAAGTATGATAAAACAATTATTAAAAATAATTGGTGTCTATACAATCGTTAACTTTAGTTAAAAAAATCGATTAAATAATAATAATAATAATAATAATAAAAATATATATTATAATGAAACTTGATCAGTTTTTAACAAAACTTTTGTCGAAATGTACAAAAAAAAAAATGATCAGGTCGTAACCATATATTTATAATTTTATAAAACGCGATAGTTTAAAAGTTATAATAGAAAAAGAAAATTTGTTCAAAAATTAATTAAAAAAAATAAAGAAAAAGTGTACGTGTAAAAAAAAAAAAAAAAAAAAACAAAAACAAATATAAAAAAAAAAAAAGAAAAGAAAAAGAAGATAAGTCAAGAATGGTGCATGTGTGAGGTGTATGTTAACATAAGATAAATATCAATTTATCTTCAATTGAATTTCACAATTTCATGTATATATATTATCTACGATTCTTGGAAAAGAATTCGATGAAAGCGAAAGAAATTAAACGAAGAACAATGGCAGCTCTAAAAACCCTTACAACTAAATTTCAATCTTAGCATGTAATCGTCTGAAAGCTCTCAAGATTAAGAGATTTGTATGCACTAAAGGTATAAATTTTAATCTCTCAGTTTTACCCATAAATTTAAGTTATAAATATTATTAACTTATAGGGTTAGGGTTAAGATTTGATTCGATATATATACAAATATTATGTTGAACTTGTGATTTATTTTAGGAACAGTAAATAAGCATCAGAAATCATCCTTGCAGAATAATTATAAGACTAGATTAAGCAGAAACGCTGCCCAAATTTATATTGCGAAGTTCTAAAGTTATTACCAGCCAACCAAAAATTCAGGTGAATACATTTAACTTCTTTTTAAATTTAAATACAATTTTTAGCATTGTATGTTTAAACTTTGATGCATAAAGGGATACTATTAGACCAGCATTTAGGCTATTAGTATACGTATGATTTGCAAATCGTATCCGCATATGGGTGAAATTCCCATACGTGGCTGGTACAGGTGGGCTGGAAGGTTAAACGTAAAACGCGCTGCGTAGGCAACCTAACCAGTGACCAGCTGTGGGCTGGAGGGAATAAAACGTAAGACGCGCTGCGCTGTAGTTCCTAACCAGTGACAGTTATAAACCAGTGTATGCAGTAGTTGTATCGATCAGTGAAATAACCTGCTAAATGTGTAGTATTGCCAATATTACTTATGGTTAAAGGACCGAACATGCTATGCTTACATATCGAGTCTGTTACTTGTATTCACCAACATTATGTTGACGTTTTATTTTCAAAAACTTTTCAGGTAATAATGAATGACAAATCAGAAGCAAGATTATAGGTTTAGGGCCTATGACGCCTTAAATAAAAATCTTGTGGCAAAAACCGAGGAGCGATTGGAGTTACACCTCCAAGTCCCATGTAAATCGATATATGTAAAATATGTTTGTAAAAACTCGGTTTAAAATGAAATAAAATGTTGTGTTCATATCTATGCATATGAAATTTTATAAAACCCTGAAAAGTTATTTATAAACGATGAAAATGTGGTTTTTCATATCTATGCGTATGAATTATTTGTAAATTATGAAAACGGAATTCATATCCATGCAAGTGAATTATTTATAAAATTACGAATTTATAAAACAATGCTTCCGCTGAAACATATTAAAATAAATAATAAACTCTGACCGAGACTGTATAATTATCAATGAAACCAATCGGGTCGCAGCGCCCGGGCCGCCGAGAGCCCGGGGTGTGACACATTAAACATTTGTAACACATATAGTCCTTAGGTCATCAAATTAACCTCACATAATTGACCAAATTACCATCATATAAGGACTATATATGTTGCAAATGTTTAAAGTTTGGGACCATATGTGTAATTTATAAAACCTAGGGACAAAAGTAAAATGCTAGCAAACCATAAGGACCTTATCGGTAATTTACTATAAATATTATCATTGGTTATTTATAATTTTTAAATATTTAATATTTCTTATTTTAACAACTATAAGATGAAATTCAATAGATATACCTTAATAAAAATAACTTATGAAATTTTATTTAATAGATTTCTAACTTGGTAAACTAATGTATTTTTTATTTTTTATTTTCTGACCACAAATAACATATTTTCAATAAACTGAATTGTTTTACTGGTAGTTTAAAGTTGTTATTGTGTTTTTTTAACGGCTTCAGATTAAAGTTGAGTGAGTTTTTCCAATATATTCACTTGGCTTTATATCACCATGCATTATTTTTATAAATGTATTTAATGAATATATTTATGAAAGAAAAGTTATATGTATATAAAAAAAATTATTTGACTTGTATTGAAGGACCTATACTATTTACAAATAAACATTATATTCGTTCTTTAAACAAAAGTTTAAAATTACAAGAAACATATTGAATTTAAAAATATATATATATTAACAACTAATATTTATAAATGACTATTTATAACTTCATAAATGTGTGTTTACAATACATATTAGATAAATTGGTGTAAATATTTTTAATGAATTTTCGGCATTAAAATTTTACCTTGTTATATAATGTGAAATGAGGGATTTATTTTGAAAGTTGACAGTGGGGCGATATTAAAAAGGTATCATGAGTTTATACCACTTTATATGATGACGTGTATCTGCCTTTCACCAACTTACACGTCAATTTAGGCATTTCTCGATGCTTGGACAGGTGTATTTTTGACGTCGAACATAGAATTAGAAAAAAATTAAGGACCTGTTTGGGATTGCTTATTTAACTTTAAAAGGACTTTTTGTCAAAAGTGCTTATTAACTTATGATTTTTTGAAATGGAGTTTTTAAAAAAGTGTTTGGATTAACTTATGATTTTTTGTCAAAAAGTTAAAAAGTTATTTCCAAAAGCTAGAATTTTTAAGCTAGAATTTTTAACTTCTTGAAAACAACTTTTCAAGACTAATCATAAAGTTAAAATGAAAAGTGCTTTTAAGATTAACAAACACTATTTTAACTTATTGACTTCTTCAAAAAGTCAATAAGTTAATAAGTTGGTTTTAAATAGAATCCCAAACAAGGCCTTAAATAAGAAAAATGTTTAGCAGGCAAAGCATGCGTGATTTTATTATATAAAGGTTAAGGTGTGGAATTATCATAAACAAATAATTATCACACTGATGATTTATGCATGATAATTTTACATTTGTGGGTTTTAATTACGCAGGAACAATTAGTACTTACAGCTCGTACCCTTTGCATGCTAAACAACTTATGAATTACTATATATACAAACATCAAAAGTAATGATTACAAATGAATATAACAACTGATTAAAATTTTCATGTAAAAGAAATAAATGTAATTTTGTCTTTATGGTTCAGGCTTTTTTTTGTTCTCTTTTACTATTTTAATTAGGCAATAATAATAATTAATTAACATTAATAATTAAATAATGACATTAATTAGATAAACTATTATAAATATAAAACGTCGTTTTTCTTTTTTATTTGTTTTCATATTTTTTGGGATGATTCGGTTTATAGTTTAATGACAGATAGACATTAATTGCAAACGGTATTTAGGTGTACGCTTTGATATTTATGACATTGTTATTGATGTCATGTCAGACAGTCAGAGTAGTTATATTGACTAAACAATATGATTCAAGTATTTTTTAATTGAGTGAAATTGTTTGTAGGAGTGTTCATTTTCAGATATCCGGCATCACGAACAAAAATAAAAGATTTAAAAAAAATATTTCGAATATCTAAATATCCGAAAAATATCCTAAATATGAGAAAATTTATCCAGATATCCGAAGAATTATGCGAAAAATATCAGCAAAATTTATCCGAATATCGAAAAATTATCCGAAAAAAACTATTTCGGATATTGGATATCAGTACTATCTGAAAATTTTCAAAATAGGTGTCTGATTCCGAGTTTCGGATATCCGAACTTCCGGATATCTGATTTTTTTGAATATTTCTGTAACACCCAAACATTTCACACGATTACACGTGTCAAATTCTAGGTCCCAGATTAAACTTTATCGTAAAATTTTGTTCGGAAGCGTGAAATTACCATTTCATGAGTTAAACACACTTAATTTCATAACATTTACATTTATGATTAATAAAACTAGTGTGTTTAAGTTTAATACCACCAAATATTTTACATAACGTTTGGTTCTGCTTCAAAACATGCATGATCTAATCGCCCGATGCATATCTATCTTTGACCTGTAACATCACACATAAGGTCACAATTAGTTCATATGAACTAAGTAAGCAACCCCTCCCAACGTTTCCAATACTCATTTTAACACATCCACATACATATCATATGGATGTTATCATGTTTAGATAATAATATATCATATTCAAACATCAACTTACACACAACATAAATTGTGCATTTATTACCCTTAATGGGACATTTTCACAAATATGATTATATTATCTAATCCAAGTCTATCACCAGCACCTCTGGCTAAATTAAAACACCATATTTATATATTTTATTGGCTCAATCAATTACCCTCACACCTGTGGTTTAATTTCTAATGTAATAATATTATATTATTACTTATCAACTATTGTTTGTAATAGTTTAATCATAATTACACTATGGTGTTCACACTCTTGTTTTTACACCATAGCTATTTGTCAGCACTTCTGACTATCCACCCAACTGTGGTTTCATACATATATTAAGTCTTAAGATGTTCACACATCGGTTTTTCCATCTAAGACAATTGCTAGCACCTCTAGCTATTTACACATTTGTGGAGTCATAAATATATTAAGTCTTAAGATGTTCACCCACCGATACTTCCATCTAAGACATTTTTCAGCATCTCTGACTATCCACACATATGTGGTATCATAAATATTAAGTCTTAATATCTTCACCCACCGGTACTTCCATCTAAGACAATTGCTAGCACCTCTAGTGTCGCACCCCGGCCCTCCCGTCCCGGACGGGAGCGCGACGGCTGCCTGATCATGCAGGATCGCAGTCTCCGGTCACACAGTGTTGCGAGACCTACATGTCTGGTTTCATACGTACATCCAATAACTTGGATAAAACAGTTTAGTAAAATCAGAGTTGCGGAAGTAAAAAGTTTAAGTTGTCAAATCAACAATGTAATTATAAGTTGCGAAAACATAAATTTAAGCAGTTTTCAAATCTTAAAGAGTAGTAGTGCGGAAGCGATTTGAATATGTAACATTACATAACAAAATAAATGTTAATCGTTATCAAATTTCCTAAGACACTAAAGCTGATGCATGGGACTCCATCCTAGCATCCTATCCTTGTGCGCGTGCCTTAATTACCTGAGAAAACATGGGAGTAAAAGGGTCAACACAAAGGTTGGTGAGAGCACAGGTTTGTATCAGCAATAAACATCAAAATGTTTAAAGTAAATGTTTTGCAGATTTATATATCATTACAATGCAATATCCATTGATAGCTAGTCAATATGTTTTATATCATATGCGGGTTCGCAACCGAAGCTAACATGCTGCCTCCCGCCTCCCGCCATATCCATCCAAGATATAGCAATGTTGTTTTGGTCAATTATGCACTGTTCCAACCTCCAGTCAGGATGGCCATATGGCTCTCAACAGTGGGGCTTGTCAGGCCCAAATAGTACTATTCAGAATTACCACGCTAAGCACAATGCGCTATTAACGGTTCGAGATGTGTTTATGAGGACTTATCAGTTTTGTGGATGAATGCCACACATATGCATATACGCGATATTTGCATGTACAAAAGTAACCAAAAGTATGTTGTTTTTCAAAAACAGTTGTATGCAATGTTTTCTCCCCCAAAGGTAGAAAATAGAAAAAAGGGCCGTGAACTCACCTGATAGAGTAGTCCCGGTTTATGTGGTGTTTGCGATTGTGAAAGCTAGCAGTCCTGCTAGTAAGCACCTATGATCATATAGGTGTAAGTATGTGTTCTGTAGTGTGTTGTAGTCCATACAACTCCAAGCATCGGTATGCTCACCCAAGTGTGTGTGTGTGTGTTGACTCTACGAATCGTTTGTGACACGTTTGTTGTGTTAAGTTGCCTTAATGCAAGTAAGACACCAAAATGCATCCTATGACCCAACTCACGTTGCTTTCACGAAATTAAGTTTTGAAAATCATAATGTTCTTGTTTCGGGAAACTTTCTATATTTAGAAAGTTTCTATTTTTGGAAAGTATGATTATGAAATCTTATTTCATAAAACTAATAACTTTAGTATGTTTGTAAAAACGTATGTAAACATTTAAAATAAGTCGTTTGTGCATAAAATACCATTTATGCCATTTTACCCAAACAAAGTTTCCTAAAATAGTAAGTATTCGTTTAAAAGCTTGTTTTCACAAAACGGAGTTTCTAAATATGTTAAAAATCATTTCTAAATATGTTTCATCAATCAAAGTTCATCAAAACGCTTTAAAACATCAAAAGCCCTCTTTTGATTTTGAAAAGTTTCCATAAATAGAAAGTTTATGAAAAATCATATCTTTGACCAAATCAATCACCCAAGTGTGTTTCTAACACTTCAATACACTCTTGACAACATCTAGGCATGTCTAACATGTCTAGATCATCACAAATCTATGACTTGCAACATAAAAGTTTCCTTTTATGACAAGTGTACCAAAATCATCACCAAATCAATCCTAACTTAACCAAAATTCAAATCTAACATTTCTAAACACTAAAATCAGTAGATCTACACCAAATACTCATCAAATCACCAACACATTCGAGCACAATAACTAAATGGAGTTGCATGTAGGTTATTACCCATTGCATGTACGATCTAATGACTAATAAGCAAATAAAACTACCTTAGAAGCTCCTTGATGATGAGATTGAAACTGATTTGAGGCTACAAGTGGCTGATGAGGGTTCCCTTGCTTGTTGATGGCCTCCAAGAACTCCCTTTGAGCTTCAATGGCTTCAAGATGCTCCAAGATGGTCCAAATGTTGATTCCAGAAGCTTGGAGGGTTGGTTTTCAGTTTTTTTGGTCGAAAAGATAAGTGAGAGTTCGGAGAAGATGAGAGAAAACCGAACAAATGAATTGGGGATGGTTTAAATAGAATTTTCGATCTGCATGGCCTTCGCGGCCGATCAAAATTTCGTATCGCGTGTCGCGATGGGATTCGGGAGTCTCGACTCCCGGTTTTCGTCTCTGTCACGTATCGCGAAGCCTTTCGCCAAGGGTTTATCGCGTACCGCGACGAGTCCTTTTTCTTGTTTTTCAATTACGATGATTCGATTTTCCTCGTACTCGATTCCTAACGTTTATACTGAACATCTAATGCATGTTTAGCACATAATCATATAATGACACATAAGTTTGATTGATCACCAACGTTTGTGAGACTCGTGTGTGTGTTTCGATAATTCCTTGAATTATCTTTGATAGTTTGTGTTCGTGTTTTACGAAGTGTTTGCACGCTTGATTAATCCTAATCAACGTGTAATGCACAATTTAATAATTCTCCGAATTATTGTTTTTGTGTTTGTGTTTGTTGTAGTTCATCTAATTAACCATAATTAAATGAAATGCAACGAGTATGAATGTGAAATGTAAACTTGTAAAAGTTGCAATTTACCAGAAATTGCCGGATGTCACATCTACCTATACACACATTTGTGGTGTCATAAATGTTTTAAATCTTAAGATGTTCACCCACCGGTCCTTCCATCTAAGACAATTGCTAGCACCTCTAGCTATCCACACATTTATGGTGTCACAAATGTTTTAAGTCATAAGATGTTCACCCACCGGTCCTTCCATCTAAGACAATTGCTAACACCTCTAGCTATTCACTAGGGGTGTAAACGAGCCGAGCCGATCCCGAGCTCGTTAAGGCTCGAGCTCGGCTCGTTTAGAAAAATTAAGGCTCGAGCTCGAGCTCGGCTCGTTAAGAGAAATTAAGGCTCGAGCTCGGCTCGTTAATGAATTTTTAGGCTCGAGCTCGGCTCGGCTCGGCTCGTTTAGATTTTATTTATTTTATTTATTTACTTTAATTACTAATTTAGCTATATTTATAACTATATTTTATAAATTTAACATAAAATATTTAATTTAAATATATTTATCATAATTTTATATATAAAAATAATTAATTTTATGAATAAACACTTAATATAATAAATAAAAATTATATAAACAAAAAGCTCGTTAAGGCTCGCGAGCCGGCTCGAGCTCGTTAAGTAAAGCTCGAGCTCGGGCTCGATAACTAAACGAGCCACACTTTTGGGCTCGAGCTCGGGCTCGGGCTCGTTAAGGCTCGGCTCGTTCGAGCTTTTTACCGATCCGATCTCGAGCATTTCACGAGCTGTCTTGGTTCGTTTACACCCCTACTATTCACACATTTATGGTTTCAACAATTTAGTCCCCGGATTAACCGGTTATCCACACATTTGTGGCTCAATTAATCAATTTCACCGGCTCATCCGGCTAAATTTTAATGCATTTACACTATGCATACAACTCAAGCATAACATTCATTTTGAAACTAATAATGTCTTCTCATAGGTTTTTTAACTCCATTAGTTTCATTAGTCAAGTTATGCACAATCATTATATAAACATCAAAATCATATTAAATAATCACCGGTTTATCCGGTTATTCTAATGCAAATATATTGCATATACGTTTCCTATTGAAACTTAACAAACACAATCTAAAGGATTTCTCATCCCATAGTTTCAATCACATATTTAAACATCATTCACATATTTCAAGTACGCAAGTAGACTCTTTTTACTACTTATATGTAATGTTACAGCAAGTTGGGTAACTTACCTTGTTCAAATGGTTGATCACTTCCTACAACCTCTTTTCCACTTCTGTCGCTTATCTCTTGACTTTCACCACCAATACCTAGTTGCATATTCACACATATAAAACTATATTCAATACATATAACACATACAATCAAGTTCAACTCACTTGACTGTTTTGACTTTCTCAAAGTTAACTTATCACATAATTGACTCTATCTTACTATTTTTAGTAAGTTTTAGTCAATTATTATAATTAATCATATCACATGCCTCCCTTAAGCATTTCATCAAATAATTGATGTCCATTATATTAGTTATGATCTTAATCACTTCTTTTAATTAAAATTTATTCATGATCATAACTGTTAATAATTTTTAACATCAATTCATCATAATCATCATTTAACCCATGGTTCATAATCCATATTTCATTTAAAACCATAATCTACCCATTCCTACTAGTTATCACACCATGATATGGGTTTTATAACAACCGGACATTACACCGGCTTCAAAACGAAGATTTCACCGTCAAAATATCAAGTTCTTCGTTTCTAACAATCCCTAGTCATCAACTAGGCAATAATCAATACCCATAATCATAGTATTACATTCAAAACTAAATTTAATCCACATAATATTAAACTAGTAGGATAAAACGAATCGTTACCCTTTTGAACGGATTTCTGATTGCAATACAACGATCCGAACTTGTATTAACGATTCCTGGCTAAACCCGAACGTTTAGATGGCTTCAAAATTGAGTTTAGATGACCAAAATTGATCAGGTAATGGTTTTGGGATGTCTGAGTTCGAAGAAAGTAAAATAAAATAAATTCTGGAATGAAATCTGATCTTAAAACCAATCTGCCGACTTAAAACATGCCAAGCGTACCGCCCCGCGTGGCCGCTTGGCACGGGGCTTAGCGCGAGAGAAAGAAATATCCCAGATTTTTATCTGGCCCCGCGCGTACCGCCTAGCGAGGGCAACTGGGGATAGGCGTACCGCTTGGCACCAGTTTTCTCAAATTTTGGGATTTTTTTTCTTCGTTTCGCGATTCCGGACAATCCCTAACTTTGTTTCGAGCACGGTTTTCGCCCACGTTCATGATTTCTCGCATGTTTTCAAATTGTGACAATCACAATCGTTATATTAATGATTATTTCACACATTCATTAAATCCGGTTTTTACTAATTGTCACACCCCGAGCCGGCGGGGTAGGATCGGGTTTCCTCGTCGGGCAGAAGGTTCCCAGGGCGCGATATCGTGAGTGATAATCGTGATGATCAGATTGTTTACATTGCACATGATATATAAATGAGAAATGCTAAATATAATAGAATTACAAAGTTAAATTACATCAGTATTGTTTATAATTTAACAATGTAAATCTACCATTAACATCATAAATTTCTATCTTGTATTTACACAAGATATACAAAATAATCTGTATAATGATGTCTTCAAAAATATGCAGGTCCAAAATACTAAGTCTTCTATAGGAAGTCCTAGTTCATTAGAAATGACTTCTTAATTGACCTGTTCGTCACCTGAGAAGTCATTCAAAAAGATCAAGTCAACACATGGTTGGTGAGTTCATTGCCCCTTTTCTCTAACATTTTATTTTAAAACGCGGGGCTGAGAAGCATGCGTAAACTGTTTTATTTAAATTGTTTACTTAAATGCTTTACTTTATTATATGTTTTACATATATATGATTGTTTATACTCCTAGACTCCTGTCTAGGTAATTATCATGCTAAATTATCTAACAAGTTAATTAAATTACTCTTATGAGTAATATCTAAACTCCAAACAACCCTTAGGCCATCAAGTTCAAATTCAAGAACCTAAATTCAAAGTGAAATAAAAGAAACTAAAGATCCTATTCAAAGAAACCTAACTCAGTGTGTGATCTGAGAACAAAGAATCAAAAATCAAGAATCAATTATCATTGTGAAATCACGAAAATTCTAAAGATCAAGATTAAGAGACTCAAGGAATCAGAAATCATAAATGTGTGTGAATCATTGAAATAATGAAATCATTACAATCTAATGAAATCGTTAATACTCAAGTCAAGGTGGATGTCAGTTGTATAGGGAATCAATACCACATGTAACACACATATAAAGTCCCCTTCAGGTATAGAAGACTCTTGTAGTCAGGCTATACGGGCAACAACGTGAACTATCAAATGAGATCAATATCAAAGTCAAATCATGAGAATCAAGAGCTCAAGAACCAAAGGATATCCTTAAAGTCCCCGCATGTACAGAAGACCATTGGGTCAAGCTGTAAAGGCAAAACATTAAAATCCCGGTCAGTTCAGGTATACTCCTTGTGAGTTATGCCTGGCATGGGTCACGTGTGAGAGGTTACAACTTGGACAACCACCAACAACTAAGTCTAATTGATTGAGTCAAATAAGACCCAATCATCATGTCTTAGTTGTATTTAAATGTTTTATTTAATTATTTAATTAAATGTTGAACATTTTATTTCTATTACTGAATTTTGGAAAATCATGTATCTATGATGATCTCAAGAGAATCAAAGGTAAATCAAATTTTGGAAAGCATAATCTAAATCAGAGGTGTGTAGGGTAAAAATGCTTAATTATCATTAACAACAGTGTCATATGCATATTAGTATGTGGTGGGATGTTGGCTAGGGCTTGTCCCTTACATATGCCCTATATATAAGCATACCGATATGGATATTACATGTGAAGTTAATGAGGTTAGGGTCTTTACCGAAAGAGGTTTTCAAATCATTTTCAATTACTAAACTATATGAACTCACCAACCATGTGTTGACTTGATCTTTTTGCATGACTTCTCAGGTGACGAACAAGTCAATTAAGAAGTCATTTCTTATGGACTAGGACTTCCTATAGAAGACTTAGTATTTTGGACTTGCATATTTTTGAAGACATCATTATACAGATTATTTTGTATATCTTGTGTAAATACAAGATAGAAATTTATGATGTTAATGGTAGATTTACATTGTTAAATTATAAACAATACTGATGTAATTTAACTTTGTAATTCTATTATATTTAGCATTTCTCATTTATATATCATGTGCAATGTAAACAATCTGATCATCACGATTATCACTCACGATATCGCGCCCCGGGAACCTTCCGCCCGACGGGGAAACCCGATCCTACCCCGCCGGCTCGGGGTGTGACAGATCACGTTGTTGCCCGTATAGCCTGACTACAAGAGTCTTCTATACCTGAAGGGGACTTTATATGTGTGTTATACGTGGTATTGATTCCCTATACAACTGACATCCACCTTGACTTGAGTATTAATGATTTCATTAGATTGTAATGATTTCATTATTTCAGTGATTCACACACATTTATGATTTCTGATTCCTTGAGTCTCTTAATCTTGATCTTTAGAATTTCCGTGATTTCACAATGATAATTGATTCTTGATTTTTGATTCTTTGTTCTCAGATCACACACTGAGTTAGGTTTCTTTGAATAGGATCTTTAGTTTCTTTGATTTCACTTTGAATTTAGGTTCTTGAATTTGAACTTGATGGCCTAAGGGTTGTTTGGAGTTTAGATATTACTCATAAGAGTAATTTAATTAACTTGTTAGATAATTTAGCATGATAATTACCTAGACAGGAGTCTAGGAGTATAAACAATCATATATATGTAAAACATATAATAAAGTAAAGCATTTAAGTAAACAATTTAAATAAAACAGTTTACGCATGCTTCTCAGCCCCGCGTTTTAAAACAAAATGTTAGAGAAAAGGGGCAATGAACTCACCTGTGTTGCTCTGTTTGGAATTACCACAAAATGCGCGCTCGTTGTCGTAGCCTACGTATCTTCAGTTCCTGAGTTGTTTTAAAAGAATTCGACTACGATAAGTATTTATAACAGAAGTTGTATCTAAGGCTTTGGTCTCGGTGTGCAACTACGTGTCCTAATTTACTAATGTGTTTTTAGAACTCATTATATCTAGTCTAGGATATTACCCGTTAGTAATCCCTTTATCCTTCATTATTAATCACAAGACTTTAATTAAACATTTTTAAGATGATTGATTTTAAGTTACACTTCCATTTAGAAAGCATTTAATTATTCTAATAAAATGTGTAATTTAATTTCTTTTATGAAAAACATAATTAATTTAATAAAATGTAATTAAACATGATGGGTTATATTAAACCCATTGGGACACCCTTGGGCCCATTATTAGACTTGATCATTCAAATGATTTCTCTTGGTTTCTTTGACTAGTCCCATATAATTCAGGTGAATTATCTAGGTTAGTTACAATTTTTATGGATTTTCTTGAGGGTTAAGTGTTAATACTTAACTCAACACTCTAAACCCCATATTGTAATTTTGGGCCTTAGTGGTTTCTTAATTGTTTTGGCCCAATATAGTGTTATCAATCCGCGTTTAGTTGATGCCTTGTTTTATGAAATTGCTTGTTATAACCCAGAAAACTAAAACACCTTGTTGTCAAGAAAACCTTAGTTTATTGCCTTTTAGTGACACCATGTTAGTCTATACCTTGTTAACCCATACTCGATTTCTAGATCACCCAAGTGGATAACATGTGATGAACCACCACATGACTCCCATGCACACACATACTTTACACATGCATGCAAGGTGTCCAACCATGATCCTCTTGCCAATGACCACAGCCAAATGGTGTTCCACCCATGCACTTGGCCGACTGACCAGGCTTGGGCCGAATGAACCAAGTCCCGATCGAATGAGGTTCTTGACCACCCAAACCAGCACCTAGGCCGAATGGGTCCAGCCGAATGAATGAGGTGCCGAAGAAGGCTTGGCCGAATAGAGTCGCCGTATGGGTTGTAGGACGAATGAGATGGCTGCGAATGGAGTTGGGTTTGAATGAGTCTTGGCCGATTGAGGCTCATTCGAATGAGCATATGGCGAATGTCTAGGACTGGTCGAATAGCAGGTGGCCGAACGAATGAGTAGCCGACCGAATGAGGGGTCGACCGAAGGAGCCTGCTTCGCTCTTTGGCCATTCAGCGAATGGAGTTGAATGCTCTTTCGGCGAATGAGATTTGGTGCTCATTCGGCCGCACGATTTCACCCAGATACAGCCACCAAAAATCGAGGTTTAAGATTGTTCCAAGGTGTGTCACTAGTTCCTACTTCATTCTAAGGTGTTGAGATGTGTTTCCTATGTTTCAAAGTGGGTTAAAACCGGTTAAATGAAGGGGTTTGAGATTAGGGTTTTCAAAACCCCAACATGAACAAAAATCGATCTATACCTCAAATCGGTGGGAGAAATGTCTAGATCCGTTGTACTTTCGAGTTCTACTAGTGATTGTGGTGATTTAGACACCAAAATCACACGAAATGGTTGAGTCTTGAGCTAGAAATCTTAGAGAGAAGATGAGGGTTTTAGTGAGAGAAAGCTAGAGAGAGAAAGGAACAAATTTGGGTTGGTGGCTGGTGGTTGTGTGGTTTAAATGGCATTAAAAGCCATCTTAAATGGCTTGGGTTTTACCCGAGTATATTCGGGTTTGTTCGGTTTCGCGTAGAAACGTCGGTTTCTCGCGGTTTTAGTGATGAGACGACTCGGTTTTAAAGTAGAATTAATAGAATTATTTTAGATTGTGATTCCTAATAAATTAACTAAATATCTTCTATTTATTTAAATTTCAAAATATTTAATTAACGTTTAATCGAATCGCGCGGTCACCGCGCGTATTTGTTCGAATCGTCACCCGAGCAAATACGACGATAACTACACTTTTCAATATGGTTTTCTAATTATTGGATATCATTCAGAACGTTAAACTTCCAGATTTATTCGTACACATCGTCACCTATACGAATAACCCGTCGGTTTAGCATTCACATAATGACATCCGTTGTTGTTTTGTTCTGTAAAGCTTCACATACGTTTATACATAATAGAGTCCTAACACATAATCGCATGAGGGTTCTATGTTGCCAGATAATTATCTGACTCAAGAACCATTGTTCTGAACTGTTTTTCTGTTAAATGTTTCTGAAATTGGTTCTATGATAACACAAAATGATAATGATAAATGATATGAATATGAAACGTACTTAAGTGTATATGGTTCGTACCTGTTTTACTGTTCATATACTGTAGAGATCACTGTTCCGGTGACGGTTCCGGCACTGATGTTACACAAATCTCCCCTCCTTACGAAGGTTCCGTTTCCGAAACCGCTCATACATTAAAAAGAAAATGATAAAATTTCCTCATCTTATCTTCTGACTTCTACGTGGCGTCAGATCCCATTTCTGCTCTTCCATTGAACCTTCACCTGGTTCAATAACTTGTTTCTCAACTGTTTAACCTTTTTATCTAATATAGTTATCGGCTTCTCCACATAGTTCAACTTGTCATCAATTTCCAAGTTTTCTAGTGGCACATAAGCCGATTCATTGGCCAAACATTTTCTCAGATATGACACATGAAAAGTGTCATGTATGCCATTCAATTTCTCTGGTAGCTCAAGACGATAAGCAACCTCGCTAATTCGAGCTATAATCTTGAATGGTCCAATAAAACGCGGCTTAACTTCCCTTGCTTTCTAAAACATATAACACCTTTCTAAGGAGAGACCTTTAACAATACAAAATCTCCCACCTGGAACTCAATAGTCCTCCTATGCTTATCAACATAGGCATTCTGATGGTCTTGTACCGCCTTCAAATGAACTAGAATCTGATCTATACGTTCATTTGTTACTTTGACTATCTTTTTATTTGCCAATTCTCATTGCCCAACTTCTCCTCAAGACACAGGAGTACGACATTTCCTCCCATACAACATTTCATATGGAGGCATCCCAATACTGGAATGATAACTGTTATTATATGAGAATTCAGCTAAAGGTAGATAATCATCCCAACTACCTCCCAAAATTAATTAAGCACGCTCGTAACATATCCTCCAATATTTGAATGGTCCTTTCATTTTGACCATCAATCTGAGGATGATACTCCATGCTTATCAACAATCCTAATTCTTCCTGGAAATTTCTCCAGAATGAGAAGTAAATTGAGTGTCTCGATCAGAAATATTCATCACTGGCACACCATGCCTAGACACCACTTCTCTAACATATATATTTCAAGCATAATTGAATGTTTACTCTTAAATAAATGTGATCATTATACACGATTCTACATAATCAATCTACAATTGATTATTTGGTTTGACTTTCTTCATTCAAACCAAATCATACACTCAAGTGTATTTCTACATACATCTTATCTCTCTTTTGAATATTCACATAAATATTCATCCCATCATATGTATGAATACAATTTATATATATTATAAATATCCTATTTCTTTACAAATAGGCTTAACTTTGACTTTTTAAAGTCAAACATCATGTATAATGTATTTAACACACAATCACAACCGAATGACTTAACATTCGCGTTAATCATTTATTTTATAATCGAATGACTTCACAGTCGCATTATCCGTTATCTCATAAGAGCTGTTAATCACACATAATGATAATTATTGCATTTATTTATATAGATAGACATTCTTATCTACCATTCATGCTCAACAATTGTCATTTAACACAACACGTATGTGCATACAAAACTTCGATTGTGCATCATATTTCCCAAAAGTCAAACTTAATTAATTTGGCTCTTGAAATTGGATGTCTACACTCCTATAGATCATCTTTTGTTCACATACCTTGTGAATATATTACATTTGATTTGCAAGTCTTACGTTCACACATCTTGTGAATCGAAGCATGCGCATTACCAATTTAATGTCTACATTTTTGTAGATCATTATCTCTACATTATGATAGTTGTTCACACTTCTGTAAATCAACTCAATCATTATCACTAGTTGAATGTTCACACCCTTGTAAATCATTCAACTACAATAACCACACTAACCAATACCGATTATATCAAATTCAATTAAAACAACAAATCACATATATGCTAATTGCACAACTAATTGTAGTGTGGACTCGCCCGGTCCTATAACTACAAGTTAAACAAAATGGGTAACTTATTATCATGCGCATGTACATGAATTACCCCCAATGCCATAAAAATGTGGATTTACATGACTAATACCAATGCCATTTCATTATGGACTTACATGACAAACCCAATGTCACGCACCAGCGGTCTTACATAATAATTCCAATGTCATTTCATTATGGACTTACATGTTCCTCCACACGAAGGTGGATCATCTTCAATTATCTGTGTCAATTATTCTAAACATATAATGACACTTTCATTAGTTATGCAATTATATCATAACATTAACCAATTTCAACAAGACTTAAATTGTTACATCCAATATTTAATTCAACAATCCAAATACCACCCCATGTGGTTTCATATTCATATACTTCCACACAATGTGGATTGTCATCATTTTCTATGTCAACTATCAATTAACATTTAGTAACACATTTCAATTTATACATTTAGCACATAACATTCATCCAACACTACAAGACATTTATCAAGTAGTTAAATACCAACCCATGTGGTTTCAGATGTTAAATTCAATGCCACTCACTAGTGGTCTTAGATGTTAAATTCAATGCCACTCACAAGTGGTCTTAGATGTTAAATCCAATGCCACTCACAACTGGTCTTACATGTTAAATCCAATGCCACTCACCAATGGTCTTACATGTTAAATACAATGCCACTCACCATGGTCTTACATGTTAAATCCAATGCCACTCACCAGTGGTCTTACATGTTAAATCATTCATCATTTCCTTGAGACTTCC
Source organism: Mikania micrantha (assembly GCA_009363875.1). Lineage (NCBI taxonomy): Eukaryota > Viridiplantae > Streptophyta > Magnoliopsida > Asterales > Asteraceae > Mikania > Mikania micrantha. Next base: position 58,826,732 of record CM018680.1, on the reverse strand, counting down.
TTTTTCACCAAGGATTCTCAAGGTTAGTATTCACACCACCTGTGATTTACCTAAAATCCATATTTTCACCATGGGAAGATCACACCACTTGTGATTCAATCCATTTTACATTCACACACCTTGTGAATTGTTTGACTATTTCAGTCAAACTTCAAATAAGAAGTTCACACCACTTGTGAATCATTCTTATTTCTCCATATCACTTATACACATATCAAATCACAATAACTAAACAATTTAAACACATATTGCATGTTATTGTCAATGCCAAGTAATTAAACATTGTTAATGGGTTATCTCCACCCAACAATTCTTATCACCACCCAACTATGAATTTTAAATCTCATATACTAGAATTAGATACTCTCTATCTTTATATCTAGTTTACACATAACATTTTATACTCACAACTCATCACCTTCTTATAGGTGATAAAAAAACTTCTAAAACTTTCTATGTCTCTTCTCTTATTTCTTTTCGTAAATCTGAGATATCAGTTTCATCCATCTCTAGATGATGCTTCTCAGACCTTTATATAAGTGTGACAATGTAATTATACACTAGTCTTAGACGTAGTACACCATACGTATACACATCATATACTTACTGTAACATCACTGTACTTCGGTTGTCCGTACGTCCGTACATCCGTACGAATGTACTGTTACGACCGGAGATTTATAATTATTAATGATTATGAAATTATTGATTTATATTATTGATATTATCACTATACTGGTATGCATGTTATAGCACATTTATTATACGCGTAAACCACGGGAAGTTTAGTTGTAATTCAACTACACAGACCCGTAGTGTTTATCGCAGTTACTTATTACTGATGATGATGGAACTGGGAGTTGTTTATGGTTTGGTTACTAAACATAGTTAAAGACCCATGGACATGGTTTATCGAAATAGCGGTGGGACGGTGGCTAGGGCAGTTGCGACTGACCCTTACATATGCCCTATATATATGCATATTTCGGTCTATCATGGATGTGTCAGTGACTAGGGTTTAGTGGGTTTCGGTTTGGGAAATGATAATTAAGTTAATAAATAATGGAAATTATTACGCGATGTGAGGTTACGAACATTTATTTAAACGCGAGTATTGATTCAGAAACATTAACTTAATAATGTATTCGCGTGGGTGACGATTCATACGAATATAATTATTAAGAATAATGTTCTAAAACGATATTCCATAAATCATAAATCAAATCGAAATACGGTACGAGCATCGGATTCGCAAAGGTGACGATCTTTATGAATACGTACGCGAGTAACGTGTTTCGACGAGATCATTAAATAATATCAAACGATATTAAATTAATAAACGAAACTTAAAATGTTTATTAGGAATCTCAACCTGGCATAAATTCGAATAAATTAATTTATTAAATAGTTATTTAACGATAATGAAACGAAAGCGATTTACGAAACAATTTATTTAAACTTATTTTATTTAAACAAAACCAAATTATTTAAAATGATTTATTGTTTTAAATAAGCTACGTTAGCAAAACCGAGCGTGTTATTACATTTCACGCGTATTAAACGAGACCTGTTACGAGACAAAGATTATTTAGAAATCAAGTTAATTAATGGAACCAAATTATTTAAACACTTTATGTCTTAAGGCGCTTAACGTGTCAAAACCGAACATGTTATTTTATTTTATCGCGATAAAGACGAGACTGAGCACGTGGAGATAACACGCGATATAAGAAAGAATTTTCTTTCTTTCTTCTTCATTTCCCATACTTCACTTCTCTCTCTATACACCAAAAACGCCATAGCTTTCTCTCTCTAACTTCTCTCTAGCCTTTTGAGCTCGTTTCTTGACGAAATCGCGAGATCTTGGAGCCTAAACGACCGGGGGATCAAGGGGAACAAGAAAGTACAAGAATATCCTACGTTTGAACCACGAAACAAGGTAAATATGTAGTTTTATTCACGGTTTTACTATAGATTCGAATCTTAGAACTTGTTAATGCTTTAATCGATTAAAAACTCATGTAATACACTTAAACGAGATAGTAATAGCTGGTAGAGGCCATGGATGGTCTTGGATATGTAGGAACTGGATGGGGATGATGATGAATACCCAAGGTTAACAGGTTCGTGAGGTGTGGTGTCGGCCGAACCCTTCTCCACTAAGCCAAACCTTGCATCTGGTTAGCGAGCCTTCCAGCCGCCAACCCCGAACCTTTGAGGTGTTCCAGCCCTAGACGAACCCTAGACAGTAAGTTTGGCCAGCCGAACCTTTTAGCCGGCGAACCTTAGGGTGAACGAACCTGGAACCCATTGTGACGAACCCTGTTGGGTTCGTGGACCATGGAACTGCCGAACCCTCATGCTAAAGACGAACCCTACTTGGTCTAGCGAACCTAGCCGAAACATGTGAGTTCGAGGCCGAACCTATGGTGCTCAAACCGACAAGGAAGCAGCCGAACCTTAACACACAAAAACCTAATAAAAGTCGAACCTTGGCTGTTTGTTCTAGCCGAACCCTCCTATACTTGTGGAGGCCGAACCTATGCTCTTTACCCATAGGTTCGCTGCCCCAATGATTAAACAAACCAAACTTTTAATCTAGAGTTAATGGTGGGTCAAGAACCTTAAGAAATAAGGAAAACTCATGCATGCATAGATGATTACATTAGTCACCACCTTTTCTCTCACTAAAATACAAGTATTGAGAAGTATAGTGAATAAAAACGGATAATGTTCTATACAAACAACTTGGGAGTAAAACTTATAAAACATGAGGTTTTCTTTAAACAAATTAAATACAAGGTGGTTACAATAATCAATTAAGCATGCATGAGATTATGAGTTAAATATGTTTTAATGAGAGCTAACATATCTAAGTGAACGTATCTATGGGAATTATACCTAAGGTGTCATAACCTAGTATTGTTATTAGATACGATAAAACTGACAAGTTAGATCAAATGTAATAACAGTTGTTTATAAAAACCTCTAACGTTTTACTTAACTTAGATAAGATAAACTAAGTAGGTAAAACACTTAGTGGAATTAAACATAAACCCTTATAGCTATTCAGTTAAGAATAAACTCATACGGACCCTTGATGAAAATGAAACATTTATACTCATGGGCATAAATACGCGATAATTACAGATCTTTGAGTTGCTTTGAGTTTATATACGCGAGCGCGCATAATACGAGAACCCGGATTCTAAGGACTTCAGGTGAGTTCTCATAACCTCCCTTTCTTTAAACTACTTTGTTTTAAAACTCGGAGGTGAAGCATGTATACCAAATTCAAATATTATTTTGATAACTCATGGTTAATACCTGATTATCAATATGATATTCACGATATAAAATTATCATTTATTATGGATTGTCTCTTATTATTTTATATCCAGGTAAACCTTGTTATTGACTTCGGTCAATAACAAAGATTACAAGTATTGTCACAAACCCCGAGAGTCATCGCTTTTAACTTCGGTTAATTGCTTTGACATTGTGTATTGTCACGTGGATGATTTCCACATCTGTGAAGCATTGCCTTTGACTTCGGTTAATTGCTCTGGCTTCATGTATTGTCACGTGGTTAGCTACCACTCCATGAATCATGTATTTAACTTATGTTAATTACATAATGATCATGTATAGTCACGAACATTATTTGAGAATATGATTGATGAGATTGGTTGATTTGTTGTGGATTGATTATCTATATTTGATTATGATTATTTGAAATTGACTATGTTTGACTTGGTTATGTGGTTATGTGATTTTGTAAGTGTTTGATTGTTGAATTGGTGGATGTGTGTTGGATTATCCCATACAGGTATTCATATGGATTTTCTCAAGAAGATCATAAGTATTATACTTGTTTTAAACAAAGCATTTTATAAAACTATTTTAAAATACAAACTTTTAAACTCATTTTACTAAAACATTTTCAAGTATAAAAACTTATGATTACTCACCAACTACTTTTGTAGTTGACACTTGATTTCTTACATGTTTCAGGTGATGGAGACAAGTAGGATAAAGAGGATGATCTCTTCTATTTTGGACAGCATCATCATATAGGATTCTTGGACTTAGTTAATTAACTAAATTTCTGGCGATTAGAGTTTAGTTAGTTTAACTAATTCTTTTGTGTAATTGATGTAATTGATTCATGACGAACATGATTTTTGTGTAATTATGTTGTTTGCTTAAATGATATATGATGATTAAATTAGATGCCCACGAGCTTTTGAACAATCTACACATCCCTCGTGGCATCCCGACGTTTCCGCCATCGGTCGGGGTGTTACAGATTGGTATCAGAGCCTGGGTTATAGGGAATTAGGTTACTAGAAATGGTTGACCTAGTCTATAACCGTAGGATACCCTAGTATGAAGTTACTTCATACACTAGTTAGTATATTCAAGATTTCATGCTTATGTGTTTATTACATGTTAACTGAACTCCTGCTATATATCTGATTCGCATGTATTTCTTGCTTACGTGTGCCCTAATGATTCGATAAGGACATGCACGTGGTGTATCGTAAAGGTGGTGGGACGTTGGCTAGGGCAGTTGCGACTGTTACATATGCCCTATATATATATACCATTTACGGTACATTGGGTGGATGTCAGTATTGAAGAATGTGGGAACTACCCGTTTGGGAAATTACCTGCTTAGGAAATTAAATGCTTAGGAATTACCTGCTTTAGGAATTATTTGTTTGATCTATAAACTCCAGACAAGGACACACTCGTGGTATACTACAAAGGTGGTGGGACGGTGGCTGGGGCAGTTGCGACTGACCCCTACATATGCCCTATACATATACCATTTGTAGTATATTGGGGGTCTGTCAGTGTCAGGAACTTAGGATATTATTAGGAACTCCTGCGAGGTTATGATTGATGGTTGGTGATGATATGTTGGTTGAGAATGTGTTGGATTGACATTTTGATGATCACATTGATGGACACTATTAAATTCACTTATGAACCATAATGATTGGACACGTAGGGTGCATAGGATTAATGAACGGTATGAGCGATTAGTGATGAAATATGGATTTGGGTGATGATATAGACACTTGGTGATAATATAAACGCATAGTGATGATACTAACACTTAGTGATAGTATGAACACTTGATGAGGATGAACCATAGGGGGGATATGAACACTTAGTGACAATTAGAGCACTTAGTGATGATATGGACCCTTATTGATGATTATGGACATTGAGAACAACATGGAATTTAGTGAACTTAGACAATTAGGGGAACTCTAATGTCAGGTGAACTTAGACATTAGGTGAACTTAGAAATAGGTAAACCTACATGTCAGGTGAACTTAGACATTAGGCGAACCTAATTTTCCAAGGGAACTAAAGATCACTTCACTCAAAATTATCCTATCTTGGATAAGGTTTGTGAAGTGAGAATATGGTGAAATACATGATACACCCTAAACACTAACAAGGGCATAATCGTGATGCAATGGAACGGTGGTGGGACGGTGTAGGGGAGATTGCGATCTACCTCTGCATATGCCCTATATATAAGCTTGTTGCATTGCATTGGGAGGTTGTCAGTGTTAGTATAGGGTGAGGAATGTATAGGACTTAGGAATAGTTAGCTAACACTAGTTATGACCAACTAGGACACTTAGAATAATACTAGGAAAATTTATATACATTATGAGTTTAAATAACAGATAGGAAATAAATATAGTTCCTATATGTAATCCTAACTGTTTAAATGAACTCATCTGACCATTGTTTGTATAATTTACGTTGTAAACGGTAGTAACATGTTTCTAATTCCTTCAGAAACATGCCGCCTCGCCGTCACAACGAAGATGACTCGAACAATGGGGAAGCTAACAGCGGTAATGCCAACTCCGGCATACAAGAGTTAGCCACACTTATTTCTGGATTGGTGAGCCAACTGACTCAGGCTAACCAGAATATTAACCAGAATCGAGGTGGTGCAAACCAGACAACTTGCACATTCAAACACTTCAATTCCTGCAACCCCCTGAAATTCACGGGTGCTGAATCGGCCACTGGTCTGCTGCAGTGGTTCGAGAGTATGGAGAACACCTTCATCAACAGTGAATGTCCCGAGAATCTGAAATTCCGCTATGCCACCAGTGTTTTCCAAAAGAGAGCACTGACTTGGTGGAATGGGGAAAAGCGAACTAGGGGAGTGGATGCTGCACTTGCACTGACGTGGAATGAGGTCAAGAACTTGATGACTACTGAATTCTGTCCTAGAAGCGAGATGAGGAAACTGGAGACTGAGTTCTGGGAACTCAAACAAGATAGTGGCGAGAACGTCATCTATAATACTCAGTTTCATGAGTATAGCTTACTGGTACCTCACATGGTGACACCCTTGGAAAGGGCGATTGAGAAATATATCGGCGGACTGCCGGTACAGATTCAGGATACAGTCTACGGGAGCAATCCCAAAACACTTGAGGCTGCGATCCGATTATCTGCAACTCTTACTGACAACCATGTGAGGAATGGAACACTCACTAGGAAAGGATACAAGAAGACTGACACCAAGACTACTGCAAAGGAAGTCAAAACTGAAGTCAAGTCTGAAGCTGCTAGTTCAGCCAAAGGTAGCAACAAGAAGAGAAAGACCAGAAACTTTATGGTCACTGCTCCTGCTGCTAAGTCGGCGCAGCAATCATCCAATAACACCACTACAAGAAATTACACTGGGAACACTTCCCAATGTAATACTTGTAGATACCATCATGCACCTAACTTGCCATGTCGCGTCTGCAACAATTGTGGCAAGTTTGGGCACTACGCTAATGTTTGTCGGAGTGCACCGCAAGTACAAAGGATGCAACCAGCACCGCTTGCACTGCCAGCTCCTCAAACTCAACCTATTCCAGCTGTACCCATTCGCCAGGTACCTCAAGCATAGGCAAGAGCCTGTTATGAATGTGGTGAAGTGGGTCACTTCAGAAATCAATGCCCAAAGTTGACTGGAAATAATCAAAGGGTGGCAAGAGGCCGGGCTTTCCAGTTGAATGCTCCAGCTGATCAAGCCAACCAGGACGTCGTCAACGGTACATTTCTGATCAACAACTCTTATGCATCTGTCTTATTTGATTCTGGTGCCGATAGGAGTTTCGTTTCATATGACCTTGAATGCTTGCTTGGTAGAACACGTACATATTTAGATAAACCGTTCAATGTGGAAGTGGCTGACGGAAACACTATTGATATTGACACTATTATCGTTGGATGTACGGTGAACTTAAATGATCACGTTTTCCCAATTGATCTTATACCTATGCATCTTGGTAGCTTTGATGTTATCATAGGCATGGATTGGTTAGCCACCCACAAAGCGGAGATTGTATGCCATGAAAAGTATATTCGTATTCCCTTACCTTCGGGTGAAACTTTGAGAATATTTGGAGAAACTGCTAGTAAAGGTCTTAAGCTGATGTCTTGCACTAAAGCACACAAGTACCTTAGAAAGAAATGTGTAGCATTTCTAGCTCATATTGTGGAGAAGAAAGAGAAAGAAAAGAGAATTGGAGATGTTCCAGTGATACGAGATTTTCCGGAAGTATTTCCAGATGATTTGCCGGGTCTTCCACCAGAACGTCAAGTTGAGTTCCGAATCGACTTAGTACCTGGTGCGAACCCAGTCGCCAAAGCTCCTTATAGACTTGCGCCTTCGGAGTTGCAAGAATTGGCGAGTCAACTGCAAGAACTCACCGATAAAGGATTCATTCGCCCGAGCCATTCGCCATGGGGTGCACCGGTCCTGTTTGTCAAGAAAAAGGACGGGTCATTCCGGATGTGTATCGACTATCGTGAATTGAACAAGTTGACTATCAAGAATCGATACCCACTGCCGCGCATCGATGACCTCTTCGATCAGCTTCAAGGCTCGGCATGGTTTTCAAAGATCGATCTTAGGTCTGGGTATCATCAGCTTCGCGTACATGATGATGATATTCCCAAGACTGCATTCAGAACAAGATATGGCCATTATGAATTTCTGGTAATGCCCTTCGGCCTTACCAATGCACCTGCGGTTTTCATGGATCTCATGAACCGTGTTTGCAGGCCATACTTGGATAAATTTGTAATAGTATTCATTGATGATATTTTGATTTACTCAAAGACCAAGGAAGAACACGAGAAACACCTTAAGTTGGTTTTAGAGATCCAAAGAGAGGAGCGACTGTATGCCAAATTCTCCAAATGTGAATTTTGGCTTAAGGAAGTTCAATTTCTGGGACACATAGTCAACGAATACGGTGTTCACGTGGATCCTGCAAAGATTGATGCGGTGAAGAATTGGAGTACACCGAAGACACCGACGGAGATTCGATCGTTTCTCGGACTTGCCGGTTACTATCGGAGGTTTATATCGAATTTCTCTAGGATTGCGGTCCCTCTCACTGCTTTGACTCAAAAGAATAGGCCGTACGAGTGGGGACCAAAGCAAGAAGAGGCATTCCAGACTTTGAAGCAGAAACTTTGTGATGCTCCTGTCTTGACACTGCCTGATGGAAATGATGATTTTGTAGTCTATTGTGATGCTTCTAACCTAGGTCTCGGTTGTGTTCTCATGCAACGGGGAAAGGTTGTGGCTTATGCATCCAGGCAACTGAAGATTCACGAGAAGAACTACACTACACACGACTTGGAACTTGGTGCAGTCGTGTTTGCCTTGAAGATATGGAGACATTATCTTTATGGCACTAAGTGTGTAGTGTTCACTGATCATAAAAGTTTGCAACATATTCTCAATCAGAAAGAGCTCAATATGAGACAACGGAGATGGGTTGAACTATTGAATGATTATGACTGTGAAATTCGCTACCATCCTGGTAAAGCGAATGTGGTAGCAGATGCGCTTAGTCGCAAGAGTCAAGTTCAGATCCATAGTGTCCGAGTGCACAATAATCTCCGTGATGATGTTCTCACAGCCCAACAACACTCATTAGCTCAAGATAATTTGAAGAATGAGATGTCTTGCGGGGCTGAAATCTTATTGGAAACTAAGGATGATGGTTTAATGTATTATTTGAATCGGTTGTGGATACCGAACAGGGGTGATCTTAGGATGGTGATTATGGATGAAGCTCATAAATCTCGTTACTCAATCCATCCGGGCTCTGATAAGATGTATCAAGACCTTAGGGGCTTGTACTGGTGGCCTGGAATGAAGAAGGATATTGCTGAGTATGTGTCAAAGTGCCTTAACTGTGCTAAGGTCAAGGCGGAACACCAGCGACCTTCTGGATTGTTAATACAACCTGAAATACCGATGTGGAAGTGGGAGAATATCTCTATGGATTTCATTACTAAACTCCCACGAACCGCAAACGGTAAAGATAGCATTTGGGTGATAGTTGATAGATTGACAAAGTCGGCTCATTTCTTACCGATACGCGAAACTTACCCGGTGCGGAAGTTAGCTCGTATCTACATTGATGAGATCATTAGCCGACATGGTATTCCCTTAAGCATAATATCAGATCGTGATGCCCGTTTCACGGCACGATTTTGGGAATCACTACACGAAGCCTTTGGAACAAGATTGGATCTTAGCACTGCTTATCATCCTCAAACGGATGGCCAAACGGAGCGAACGATTCAAACCTTGGAAGATATGTTAAGGGCTTGTGTCATCGACTTCGGTGGCAACTGGGATAGCCATCTACCATTGATTGAGTTCTCGTATAACAACAGTTATCACGCGAGCATTGGTATGGCGCCGTTTGAAGCTCTGTATGGCAAGAAATGTCGGTCACCTATTTGTTGGACCGAAGTCGGCAATTCGCAGATCACTGGTCCCGAGATTATTCAGGAAACGACTGACAAGATCCGCCAGATTCGCGACAATCTGTTAGCTGCTCACAATCGACAGAAAAGCTACGCGGATAAACGGAGAAAACCTTTAGAATTTGAAGTGGGAGATATGGTATTGCTTAAAGTATCGCCTTGGAAGGGCGTAGTTCGATTTGGGAAAAAGGGGAAGCTTACTCCACGATATGTTGGCCCTTTTAAGATCCTCGAACGGATCGGGAAGGTTGCTTACAAATTAGAGCTTCCTAATGAACTTAGTAACGTGCACCCGACATTCCACGTGTCCAATCTAAGAAAGTGCTTAGCTGATCAGGATCTTCAGGTACCACTCGACGACATTCGCATCGATGATACCATGCACTTTGTTGAAAAACCAGTGGAGATAATGGATCGTGAGGTTAAACAGCTCAAACGCAGTAGAATTCCAATTGTCAAAGTACGTTGGGAATCGAAGCGGGGTCCAGAATTCACATGGGAGCGGGAAGATCAGATGAAGCTTAAGTACCCACATTTATTTACTACGGTTGCTCCAAGTTGAATTTCGGGACGAAATTCCTTTAACTAGGGGAGACTGTAACATCACTGTACTTCGGTTGTCCGTACGTCCGTACATCCGTACGAATGTACTGTTACGACCGGAGATTTATAATTATTAATGATTATGAAATTATTGATTTATATTATTGATATTATCACTATACTGGTATGCATGTTATAGCACATTTATTATACGCGTAAACCACGGGAAGTTTAGTTGTAATTCAACTACACAGACCCGTAGTGTTTATCGCAGTTACTTATTACTGATGATGATGGAACTGGGAGTTGTTTATGGTTTGGTTACTAAACATAGTTAAAGACCCATGGACATGGTTTATCGAAATAGCGGTGGGACGGTGGCTAGGGCAGTTGCGACTGACCCTTACATATGCCCTATATATATGCATATTTCGGTCTATCATGGATGTGTCAGTGACTAGGGTTTAGTGGGTTTTGGTTTGGGAAATGATAATTGTAAAGTTAATAAATAATGGAAATTATTACGCGATGTGAGGTTACGAACATTTATTTAAACGCGAGTATTGATTCAGAAACATTAACTTAATAATGTATTCGCGTGGGTGACGATTCATACGAATATAATTATTAAGAATAATGTTCTAAAACGATATTCCATAAATCATAAATCAAATCGAAATACGGTACGAGCATCGGATTCGCAAAGGTGACGATCTTTACGAATACGTACGCGAGTAACGTGTTTCGACGAGATCATTAAATAATATCAAACGATATTAAATTAATAAACGAAACTTAAAATGTTTATTAGGAATCTCAACCTGGCATAAATTCGAATAAATTAATTTATTAAATAGTTATTTAACGATAATGAAACGAAAGCGATTTACGAAACAATTTATTTAAACTTATTTTATTTAAACAAAACCAAATTATTTAAAATGATTTATTGTTTTAAATAAGCTACGTTAGCAAAACCGAGCGTGTTATTACATTTCACGCGTATTAAACGAGACCTGTTACGAGACAAAGATTATTTAGAAATCAAGTTAATTAATGGAACCAAATTATTTAAACACTTTATGTCTTAAGGCGCTTAACGTGTCAAAACCGAACATGTTATTTTATTTTATCGCGATAAAGACGAGACTGAGCACGTGGAGATAACACGCGATATAAGAAAGAATTTTCTTTCTTTCTTCTTCATTTCCCATACTTCACTTCTCTCTCTATACACCAAAAACGCCATAGCTTTCTCTCTCTAACTTCTCTCTAGCCTTTGAGCTCGTTTCTTGACGAAATCGCGAGATCTTGGAGCCTAAACGACCGGGGGATCAAGGGGAACAAGAAAGTACAAGAATATCCTACGTTTGAACCACGAAACAAGGTAAATATGTAGTTTTATTCACGGTTTTACTATAGATTCGAATCTTAGAACTTGTTAATGCTTTAATCGATTAAAAACTCATGTAATACACTTAAACGAGATAGTAATAGCTGGTAGAGGCCATGGATGGTCTTGGATATGTAGGAACTGGATGGGGATGATGATGAATACCCAAGGTTAACAGGTTCGTGAGGTGTGGTGTCGGCCGAACCCTTCTCCACTAAGCCAAACCTTGCATCTGGTTAGCGAGCCTTCCAGCCGCCAACCCCGAACCTTTGAGGTGTTCCAGCCCTAGACGAACCCTAGACAGTAAGTTTGGCCAGCCGAACCTTTTAGCCGGCGAACCTTAGGGTGAACGAACCTGGAACCCATTGTGACGAACCCTGTTGGGTTCGTGGACCATGGAACTGCCGAACCCTCATGCTAAAGACGAACCCTACTTGGTCTAGCGAACCTAGCCGAAACATGTGAGTTCGAGGCCGAACCTATGGTGCTCAAACCGACAAGGAAGCAGCCGAACCTTAACACACAAAAACCTAATAAAAGTCGAACCTTGGCTGTTTGTTCTAGCCGAACCCTCCTATACTTGTGGAGGCCGAACCTATGCTCTTTACCCATAGGTTCGCTGCCCCAATGATTAAACAAACCAAACTTTTAATCTAGAGTTAATGGTGGGTCAAGAACCTTAAGAAATAAGGAAAACTCATGCATGCATAGATGATTACATTAGTCACCACCTTTTCTCTCACTAAAATACAAGTATTGAGAAGTATAGTGAATAAAAACGGATAATGTTCTATACAAACAACTTGGGAGTAAAACTTATAAAACATGAGGTTTTCTTTAAACAAATTAAATACAAGGTGGTTACAATAATCAATTAAGCATGCATGAGATTATGAGTTAAATATGTTTTAATGAGAGCTAACATATCTAAGTGAACGTATCTATGGGAATTATACCTAAGGTGTCATAACCTAGTATTGTTATTAGATACGATAAAACTGACAAGTTAGATCAAATGTAATAACAGTTGTTTATAAAAACCTCTAACGTTTTACTTAACTTAGATAAGATAAACTAAGTAGGTAAAACACTTAGTGGAATTAAACATAAACCCTTATAGCTATTCAGTTAAGAATAAACTCATACGGACCCTTGATGAAAATGAAACATTTATACTCATGGGCATAAATACGCGATAATTACAGATCTTTGAGTTGCTTTGAGTTTATATACGCGAGCGCGCATAATACGAGAACCCGGATTCTAAGGACTTCAGGTGAGTTCTCATAACCTCCCTTTCTTTAAACTACTTTGTTTTAAAATTCGGAGGTGAAGCATGTATACCAAATTCAAATATTATTTTGATAACTCATGGTTAATACCTGATTATCAATATGATATTCACGATATAAAATTATCATTTATTATGGATTGTCTCTTATTATTTTATATCCAGGTAAACCTTGTTATTGACTTCGGTCAATAACAAAGATTACAAGTATTGTCACAAACCCCGAGAGTCATCGCTTTTAACTTCGGTTAATTGCTTTGACATTGTGTATTGTCACGTGGATGATTTCCACATCTGTGAAGCATTGCCTTTGACTTCGGTTAATTGCTCTGGCTTCATGTATTGTCACGTGGTTAGCTACCACTCCATGAATCATGTATTTAACTTATGTTAATTACATAATGATCATGTATAGTCACGAACATTATTTGAGAATATGATTGATGAGATTGGTTGATTTGTTGTGGATTGATTATCTATATTTGATTATGATTATTTGAAATTGACTATGTTTGACTTGGTTATGTGGTTATGTGATTTTGTAAGTGTTTGATTGTTGAATTGGTGGATGTGTGTTGGATTATCCCATACAGGTATTCATATGGATTTTCTCAAGAAGATCATAAGTATTATACTTGTTTTAAACAAAGCATTTTATAAAACTATTTTAAAATACAAACTTTTAAACTCATTTTACTAAAACATTTTCAAGTATAAAAACTTATGATTACTCACCAACTACTTTTGTAGTTGACACTTGATTTCTTACATGTTTCAGGTGATGGAGACAAGTAGGATAAAGAGGATGATCTCTTCTATTTTGGACAGCATCATCATATAGGATTCTTGGACTTAGTTAATTAACTAAATTTCTGGCGATTAGAGTTTAGTTAGTTTAACTAATTCTTTTGTGTAATTGATGTAATTGATTCATGACGAACATGATTTTTGTGTAATTATGTTGTTTGCTTAAATGATATATGATGATTAAATTAGATGCCCACGAGCTTTTGAACAATCTACACATCCCTCGTGGCATCCCGACGTTTCCGCCATCGGTCGGGGTGTTACACTTACAACTCTATATATATCACCCATATTGATGATATACACATTATATAATTATTAACATGTTTAAATCATTACACCACAAACTTAAACATGTATGAACACATAAACACAATTAAGTGTCTTTTTCCCTATCCTGCCTTAAGCTGTCAAATTATACATTTTTTATTCGTGTATACACACCAATACATTTTCCATGTTCAAATGAATTAATTTCCCCAACACATCAAGTGTTATTGCCTACACTCATGTAGGTCTTTCCACATTAATCTTCCAATTCATTTCTCCTGAATTGGTAACACTATTACATACAAGTAATAGACACATTAAGCTCCAAACACCTTACCTAATCTCAATAGCCTAAGTATAAAATGATTCCCATAATTGTTTGTTCATATCATGTTTGCACTAGTAAGTTGGCCAGACGTACTAGTTCATTCATTATATGCCCAATTCCTTACTTCTTTCATTTCATACTCCAGACACTGATTTCGGTTTCACATAATCAATCAAATCACATTTAACATGTAATGATTCACATTACATTTAACCATTATAATACAGGACATAGATATGCTGACCTTATACATTCGGCATCATAATCGGGTCTTCGAATCAAACGTTATGTTTTCATATCAAGAGCACAAGAGTTTGAGATCAAGACGCACTTGATTCACTCAAACCATTGCTCTGATACCAACTTGTAACACCCAAACTTTTCACACGATTATACGTGTCAAATTTTAGGTCCCAGGTTAAACTTTATCGTAAAATTTTGTTCGGAAGCGTGAAATTACCATTTCATGAGTTAAACACACTTAATTTCATAACATTTACATTTATGATTAATAAAACTAGTGTGTTTAAGTTTAATACCACCAAATATTTTACATAACGTTTGGTTCTGCTTCAAAACATGCCTGATCTAATCGCCCGATGCATATATATCTTTGACCTGTAACATTACACATAAGGTCACAATTAGTTCATATGAACTAAGTAAGGAACCCCTCCCAACGTTTTCAACACGCACTTTAACACATCCACATACATATTATATGGATGTTTATCATGTTTAGATAATAATATATCATATTCAAACATCAACTTGCACACAACATACATTGTGCATTTATTACCCTTAATGGGACATTTTCACAAATATGATTATATTATCTAATCCAACTCTATCACCAGCACCTCTGGCTAAATTAAAACACCATATTTATATATTTTATTGGCTCAACCAATTACCCTCACACCTATGGTTTAATTTCTAATGTAATAATATTATTATATTATTACTTATCAACTATTGTTTGTAATAGTTTAATCATAATTACACTATGGTGTTCACACTCTTGTTTTTACACCATAGCTATTTGTCAGCACTTCTGACTATCCACCCAACTGTGGTTTCATACATATATTAAGTCTTAAGATGTTCACCCGCCGGTTTTTCCATCTAAGACAATTGCTAGCACCTCTAGCTATCCACACATTTGTGGAGTCATAAATATATTAAGTCTTAAGATGTTCACCCACCATACTTCCATCTAAGACATTTTTCAGCATCTCTGACTATCCACACATATGTGGTATCATAAATATTAAGTCTTAAGATGTTCACCCACCGGTACTTCCATCTAAGACAATTGCTAGCACCTCTAGCTATACACACATTTGTGGTGTCATAAATGTTTTAAGTCTTAAGATGTTCACCCACCGGTCCTTCCATCTAAGACAATTTCTAGCACCTCTAGCTATCCACACATTTATGGTGTCATAAATGTTTTAAGTCTTAAGATGTTCATCCACCGGTCCTTCCATCTAAGACAATTGCTAACACCTCTAGCTATTCACACATTTATGGTTTCAACAATTTAGTCCCCAGATTAACCGGTTATCCACACATTTGTGGCTCAATTAATCAATTTCACCGGCTCATCCGGCTAAATTTTAATGCATTTACACAATGCATACAACTCAAGCATAACATTCATTTTGAAACTAATAATGTCTTCTCATAGGTCTTTTAACTCCATTAGTTTCATTAGTCAAGTTATGCACAATCATTATATAAACATCAAAATCATATTAAATAATCACTGGTTTATCCGGTTATTCTAATGCAAATATATTGCATATACGTTTCCTATTGAAACTTAACAAACACAATCTAAAGGATTTCTCATCCCATAGTTTCAATCACATATTTAAACATCATTCACATATTTCAAGTACGCAAGTAGACTCTTTCTACTACTTATATGTAATGTTACAGCAAGTTGGGTAACTTACCTTGTTCAAATGGTTGATCACTTCCTACAACCTCTTTTCCACTTCTGTCGCTTATCTCTTGACTTTCACCACCAATACTTAGTTGCATATTCACACATATACAACTATATTCAATACATATAACACATACAATCAAGTTCAATTCACTTGACTGGTTTGACTTTCTCAAAGTTAACTTATCACATAATTGACTCTATTTTTAGTAAGTTTTAGTCAATTATTATAATTAATCATATCACATGCCTCCCTTAAGCATTTCATCAAATAATTGATGTCCATTATATTAGTTATGATATTAATCACTTCTTTTAATCAAAATTCATTCATGATCATAACTGTTAATAATTTTTAACATCAATTCATCATAATCATCATTTAACCCATGGTTCATAATCCATATTTCATTTAAAACCATAATCTACCCATTCCTACTAGTTATCACACCATGATATGGGTTTTATAACAACCGGACATTACACCGGCTTCAAAACGAAGATTTCACCATCAAAATATCAAGTTCTTCGTTTCTAACAATCCCTAGTCATCAACTAGGCAATAATCAATACCCATAATCATAATATTACATTCAAAACTAAATTTAATCCACATAATATTAAACTAGTAGGATAAAACGAATCGTTACCCATTTGAACGGATTTCTGATTGCAATACAACGATCCGAACTTGTATTAACGATTCCTGGCTAAACCCGAACGTTTAGATGGCTTCAAAATTGAGTTTAGATGACCAAAATTGTTCACGTAATGGTTTTGGGATGTCTGAGTTCGAAGAAAGTAAAAAAAATAAATTCTGGAATGAAATCTGATCTTAAAACCAATCTGCCGACTTAAAACATGCTAGGCGTACCGCCCCGCGTGGCCGCTTGGCCCGGGGCGTAGCGCGCGAGAAAGAAATATCCCAGATTTTTATCTGGCCCCGTGCGTACCGCCTAGCGAGGGCAACTGGGGCTAGGCGTACCGCCTGGAACCAATTTTCTCAAATTTTGGGATTTTTTCTTCGTTTCGCGATTCCGGACAATCCGTAACTCCGTTTCGAACACGGTTTTAGCCCACGTTCATGATTTCTCGCGTATTTTCAAATTGTAACAATCACAATCGTTATATTAATGATTATTTCACACACATTAAATCCGGTTGTTAGAATTTCGGATTTAGATTTTCGGATATTTCGGATTTGGATACGGATTTTTTTGAACACCCTAAATTTTTTTTTGAACGGCAAAGTTTACTTTTCACTTAAATTACACCATATATATATATATATAACTTTGCATGAGATTGAACACATGACCTCTTATTTTAAGAGGCAAGTCTTTACCAAGTGAGCTAGTCCCACATTGGCAAATACGTACAATTAACAATAATATTATTTTAATAATTTTTTTATTATTTATTGGTCTTATATTTGTGTTTTATGCTAATAAATTTTATAACGAATCAGGATCATTTTTTTCTTTTTGTGTGACGGTCACATTTATGACGGGTACGCTTTAAGCTTTTATGTTAAAGTGACAATCGTTATGACGTCTTTTTAAATCTGTATTTTACTATACGTGATCATGTTTTCGTTCTGGCATTTGCAACTTCAGCGAATTCCTGCAGCAACGCGCGAGGAACTACTAGTTTAAACCAAACTCTATAGAAATATATAATCATTAAAATATTATTCTTTTGAATTTTTTGATGATATATTTGATGGCTCTTTGGGATTTTGCTTATTTCATTCTATAGATTAAGGGTATTTCTCATGGTTTTTGAACTAGACCGGCAAGTCACATAGAGAATTGGTGGGTTGGCCGATCCAAACATAAATAATGTTTAAACAAACATAATCATGTTAAAAAATATCTGATTTGGCTTTTTAATTTTTAAATCTTTGGATTTAAGTTAAAAAAATCTGGTCTGACCGATAACCAATAAGACGTGTTGTTCAAAGTCTAGCATGGTTCTGAAAACATTGATTTACAGTAAGTTACACGACACGAAACGGTATGGTGAAAACTTTACTTCTCACCATTGGAATTTACAAATACAATTTCAAATCCACCAAACCTGCCTAATCAACCATACCAAGATCTTGTCCGTTTTGCCTATGACAGATTGCCTATCAAGGAACTCAACATTTTTCTCACCCGGCGAGTTGCTCGCACAAGCTAAATGCACCTTGAAAGATAATGTATCTACTTCCTTATAAAGAAGGTTTCGTTCCCCCTCCTAACTGATGTGGAATACTACAATATATCTTTCACACCAGTTGACTGTGTTTTTCTTTTAACCTAAAACCAGTTCCAGCTCCAAATCAGTAAGTTTTGATCAACAAAGTCAAGAACCAGTTCCCTTTATGTTCTGGTTTTGATCTTTTTTCTGCTGGTTCCAGTTTTGGACGGGTAAAGGTAAAACTGGTTCCGATAATTCTAGTATTGGTACCAGTTTTGTTTAAGAGTTCTTTGAGAAACTAGAAGCACATGTACCCGCATATTTAAAATAGAATCAATTCCGGTTCTGATCGAGATAGTTGGATTTAGTTCTCGAACCAACAAAGCCTGCTAGTTTAATAACTTTTTTTAAGTAAACAAACATATCCAATAAATGAATATTGGCTGGTCCGACTCTGAAAGTATAAAACCATTATTGAAACCAAACATTACCAAATAGGTTACAAAATTTCATCAATTTGCATTGTTCCACGCATTATCAAACCCGAATTTATGGGAATTTGTATAAAATACATAACAAAATAATGATATATATATTTAAATAATCAACAACCCCATGAAGCTGATCTTTTCATTTGAGGCTTCATCTGCTTGTCTTCCTCAAGTGATATCATACCCAAATGAGATGGATCTTCAAGCATCATTTTAGCCACCAAATAACCGGCTATAGACCACGTTTGGTTCTTACGGGCTTGTTTTCCAATGAACCGCCCAAGCTTTCCATCATAATATTCAGGCCACCCGTCCACCAACAATCGGCTCTCGGCTAACTCAATGGCTCGTTTTGCAATCTGGGGTCTTCCTGCCCTGATGCATGCGGCCGTCAACAGCCATAACAGAACTGCGCGCACAATGAGAAAAGAGATGCATATTATAAACAAATTTTCCTTTCTTTTTTTAAATTTTCAGCTAACTCAATGGCTCGTTTTGCAATCTGGGGTCCCCATACGTACGTGCAAGCGTGGACGCGTGGCAGTTCCTGAACCAACCCGAAAACACGAAAATAATCGAGTTTTGTGTTGTCATTTCTAGCCCGTTTAGTAAACAAGTTGAGTCAAGGATGACTTTTAACTAATTTAATAAAACATTCATCAACCCGTTTATAGTTAAGATAAAAATCTATATTTTATAAGGTCATCATGTCAGCTCGTTAATGATCCCTTTAACTCATTTACTACAACCCACCAGTCTGACTCATTTAGATAAAAAGGTTACACATGTTTGTGCTCGGGTCACATGATTTTAAGTGTATCCAAGTTATAGCTGATAAATTTGACACGAGTAACCAGATGGGTTGACAATTTTGACTCATTTACTTGTGAAACGTGTTTGAAACAAGATCTAGGAAAGTTTTCACCTGGCCAAGATCCACCATTATGATAACTCCAGCTCGTGTTTTTCGGGTCACACCCCGTAACAATTCTCCACTCATGACTTTCCATAGCCGGATAACATATCTTCAATGGCATTTCACCAACAAGTTCCTGCCAACGTGACTCGATAAGATCCATTATAGCGCTACTCTGTTCGGGTGTCGCTAAAGATGACAATATAGCAACACAATTCCCCAAACAAAACCACCTGAAATCCATTTTGGCAGGACTCACATTCCCGATAAAGTAACCGCCACGTATCGGCATGAAATCGAAAACCCAATCGGGAAGTGAATCAGGAATGACATTGAACTTGTTGACTGCTGTGTGTGAGTATTCTTCTGTTTTGTAACGGTATATGTCATTAAGTTGTTTAATGTCGAGCCAAAAATAACTTCTCATGTGAAAGCTTAAAGCGTGCAGGCGTTTGACGATTCGGTCTATGCAATCGTTACCCTCGCAATCACGTTTTAGAAGAAGTAATGCACATCTGAGAGCCATGAAAAATAACGCTTGTATCTCGATCGGGTACCCATAAACACCCTGGCGACATAAAAAAAGGATCATCAAACCTCAAAATATTATTCAAAAACTTATATTATTATAACTGAAAGAATATAATTTTATTAAATCTTATTTGACAATACTAAATATATAAAAAAAAAAACTTCAAACATTTAGACAAAAAATTGTTTTGGGTAAACACAACCAAAATTGTTTCGACCCGTACCAAAAGGTTATGAGATTGTTCCAAATAATCAATCTGTCCATTTGCCCTCCTTTTTATCATAGTAGTTAACTACATAGATGGTCCTATCACCTATGGTATGCATAAAATTGCACGTTCAGGTTCTAAGGGTTTAAAATAATATGTTTCGATTTTATGTTTTCAATTTTGTCATGACTTTGGGTGTTAAGGCTAATTTCCAATGAACTTTTCTGTGTATTAGGGTAAAATGACCAAAATACCCTTCAAATTTCACCTATAACTCTGAGCATTCAAAAATTACAAGGTATTTTGGTCATTTTATCCTAACTGAACATAAAAATTAACAAATATAGGCTTGATAATCAAATTCATTACAAAATTGAGAGCATAAAACACAAACATGTTACTTTAAAACCTTAGGCACTTAAAAGTGTTATTTTCTATAAACCACATGGCCAACTTTGCAATTAAATCATATTTGAAGCAAGAAAATTGATAAAAGCTGATATTTTCAACTACTAGAGCATAAAAAACCTGATTTATTCACGATATACTAACCATTCTGCGATCAATCATACAACACCCGTCAGCACACAGCAATGTCGGGAACGTATCAAACCCTTCAGAAAGACACAAAGTCATGATAAGCCGAATACCCCTTTGGATTTCGGGCCTCTCAGCCAAAGAAGCATCACCAGTTGACTTTGTATAGGCCCGAAGCAAAATGATCCACCAAAAGCCCGAATCAACAGGAGCCACTCGACCAATGGCACTTTCACCATAATCAGCCAGTATGGTCTCTGTGTTCCTGACTGGGTTGTGAAGTACTTTAAAACTTGCAGGCATTACCCCTTCTCCTAATTTGAAATTGTCTACCTTTTTTTCCCGGGATTGAAGGAAAACGGTTTTTAAAAGAAAATTTTTTACTATATCGGGCTCCCCGTTCATCAAGAATGCCAATGCACTGGGCACAAAATCTCTTACAAAAACCTGTATGAGAAGATAAAATTGCATTGATATGCAAATATGATGTATAGATGAAGAATAAAGTGAATTCAGCAGTTAATCAACATTTTTTCCTCTAGATGTCAAACATTGTTTGACCCATTTGGTTTGTTTCGTTTTGAGCCAACCTTTTGCATCTACGAGCCTGGTTCGTTATCAAACAACTAAAACTTGAACCAAGGAGTTTAAATTTTTTTTTTTTTTAATCACAAAAACCCGTCACTGGAAAACTCATGGGACCATGCTAATACTCTGCTAACCAATAGATCATGTAAACACAACTTGCACTGGGCAAGAGGGGCTCATGCACTTGCCACCATGCGACCCCCTTGTAAGTTGTAGACCAGTTATCTTAACAAAACAAAACTTGATATTATGCATATAGTCATAAAAAAACAGAAAGAGAGGGACTTCACCTGATCATAGTTGAGTTCCTCTGAAGAATTATCAAGTGCAGCTATAGTCCCAACCGGTTGACCACGAAAGTTGACCAAAGACCTTCTCAATGCCTCCCAAGCTTCTCCTACAATCGGATGAGGCTCAAAATAACCACTTCTTGGAGTTCCCGTCCATCTCCCCGGGGAGTAAACACCATCAAGATTATCAAAAGCACGAGATGAATGTTCACTTGTTTTGTAGAAATTATTGCGTGGTGACATGGAAATTGACATTTCACTAAATGATCTTTCATCAAAAGACCTTTTTCTCTCTATGTTAAGTGTCCTCGGCTTTTCTAGTAATCTTAAAAGATCTGAGTCATCAATTTCAAATAAAGAAGGCGCGCTTCCTTCTTCCTCTTTTGGCTTTACTAAACCATTTGAAGTCCCTTCTACCGTTGATGGAGCCATTTTTTTATAATTTTTTTATAAACTTTCAAAAAGTTATCTGTAGTTTTCACAAGTTATGAAAAACAACATGAAAATAATAAAGTCAAATGCTGTTATCTTAAATCTTTTAACAAAAAACACAAACTAGTTCTACAATTTCTTTGATACAAATGAATATGGAAGCAATCTATAACAAGTGTGATAGTCAAACAAAAAGTCAACTCTTTTTAACTAATAGTTCTTGGCTTCTAAAGGTTGTGATCATCATTCAGATTCAGATAATCAAGTAAGTAAATCAATCCCTATCTTTAAAGCGATGAAGAAAATCTTGGTGCTTGAATTCAAACAATCCCTTCAAACAATCCCTATGATCTTTAAATAAAAAATAGTCATTAAAGTTCCTTTTAATCTCCATTTCATCAGATGCAGACAAAATAAATTATTTTAAAAGGGTGTAGGATCTTTTATCCAAAAGTCAAATAACGAAAATCTTTGATCTCAGATCTGGTCAAACATCACAATAGAATGTAAAATGTGCAAATGAAGCAAAAGAAATCAATCAATCAAACTTACCTTAACGGATCATGAACATATTTTGATTACAACTTCATGTTTTTCAAATCGAACCAAACAATAAACAAATACCCGATTCAAGAAATCACCAGTTTCATATATGACTTTTGTTCTTTGTCGTTGACTTGTTTCCAAATAGGAGTCAACAATCGAAACCCACAAATAATATGATGGATCAAACACCATACATAATGCCAAAACCCAAAAAATCGAATTTGAACAGAGTTGCAGGCAAAAAAAAAACTTAAATCTTTCAGAACTCGTATCCTAAATCATTGGAATTGGAAGTTAGAAAACAAGAATCATACCTTGGAAGTTTGGCAGATGAAGAATTGATGGAATCAAGAAACAGGCATTGAGGGCGTAATCATAGAACTTAACAAATAGGGATCAAAAAGAGTATGATGTATTCAGAATGAAGGGATGTGAGTATGTGACCCTTTACTGAACAGGCCGACATGGATTGGTGACTAAAAAGATTGGTTGTAAAACCCTAATGTTTTCAAAGTTTGTACATTCGTCCCTCACATTTAAATATTTGACTCTTTCGTCCCTCACACTATGAATTTATGATGGATTTATCTATAAAGAATAACAATGAATTTGGTCAAGTTAAATTTAAAAAAATAAAGTGAAAGTCATTTTTCTATAATAAATTTATGAAAATAATGTATTTTAGCAATTTTATAGAAGTTTTAAACTATAAATTTGTTAAATATAAATCAGAGAAAAAAATGTATTAAGCTAAATCTCACACAAATATAAGATATAAAGATGGTAAGATGAATACACATGCTAACTTTTATCACAAGGATAGATAGATTGCTACCAAAGAGAACTCTAGTTTAAAATAAATTATTTAATTTATTTATTTTTTTATACAAAACACATGCACGTAATGCTTGACAAGTATACAAATCTTATACATGGAGAGCATACCAAAAAACAAATAACTTAAAATTAGAAATAATAGAGGTATGAGGGAAGTGATAGGAGACTCTGGTCATGGGTTCGATTCTTGATCCCACCCGGTTTTACCGCCTTTCCACCGCCGTGCCTTTGGGCGGGTGCTTGGGTTGGGTTTTTCCCGGGGATTGGTGGCTGGTGGGCTAGGGGCTCCGTTCTTCTGGACTAGTGGCCAGCTTGGGCATCCTTTAGCAATTGGAGGTCGCGTACGAAGTACCCGACAGTTGATTAGTGGTTGTTTAAAAAAAAGATATAATAGCTGATAAAAAGAGGAACAAGACAACAACACATCAAAGTTTTAGCAGTTATCATAAATGATATATTAATGTTTATCATAAATGATATATTAAGATACAACATACAAGAAACACAAATAAGACTAGGAGGACATTAATCACTACGCCTACAATTATGCCAAACAAATCTAAATTTTAGTATAGGTCAAGCAAAGACCACAACTATTCCTAAATCTAAACCTAAACCTAAACCTAGAAGGAAGGTTAAGATAAGCACATGCCAAGCTTCTAAGCCCTAGCAAAAACCACACTTAACCATCCTCTATAAATCTCTAATTGTTATTTAGGGTCTTCAAAAACTCATATCAATAATCATATCCTCAAAGATGTGTAAATCTAACACAACATGCTTGAATTTCTCATTACATGTCAGTCTTGATCCTCCTATACTCCACTCCCCCTATATTATGAGAGTTTTCATGATCCTTACAAATGTCATCATCTACCTTATTCGAACATGTCCATAACATCTTAATTTTTCATCCTTTATTTCCTCTAAAATACACAGTACACCATTTTTTCATAAGACCTTCATTCCTTATTTGGTCAAATATCGTGTGTTTACACGTGTACCTCAACATCCTCATCTCTACCTTCTCTAGCTTTTATGCTTGCGTCTTCTTGACTAGCCAACAATTGGTTTCATATAACAAAACTAGTTTAACAGCCATTCAATAAAATTTCCTTTTTAATTTGTTTGGAAACCTTTTATCATACAAAGTGAGTGTGTGGATGCCCTTCGCTTTCTCCACCCTTCCTAGACGAAATGAGAATGTCTCTATCACTTTGGACAAACGATCCCATGTATTTAAATTTGGTTGCGTGAGGTATCTTATAGCTCCTATTAGACAAACTTAAAATAACATTAGACATAATTGGTTTCTATCCAACTAGTGTGGTCTAATGTTAATCGTCACTAATCTACCCTTAGTATTTATGTTTGGGTACACAACACAATATCATATGCAAAAATGATGAACCACATGATGCCCTCTAGGATTGACTTTAACAACTCACTTAAGACTACAAAGGCTATTACGAAAGCTCGTTACTCGAGCTCGTTACTCGACTGAAAAAAATGGTTCGAAAAAAGCTCAGGGGTAAACAAGTTGAGCCAACTCGAATCGTTTTGTAATCAAGCCATGCCTGATCCCAGATTAGCTTGGCTCGTGACCCGGCTTGTTGGATTAAATCATGGCACGGCTTGACTTTTATTTTATATATATATATATATATATATATATATAATTAGTTATATATTTATTTGATGTATATATTAATTTAAATTTCAAACGGGAAATAAACTCAAGATCATGTTTTGTTTATTATTTAAACATTTGATTTTGTTAGTATATGTGTTTGTTAACTATTATGTATTGAAGCTTAAAAACATGTAATATTATGTTTTTGCAACAAAACACATGGTAACATATTGAGTTTGAGTTAAAGTTTCTTTGAATTCGAGTTAATAATTAGTGTTAGAAGAAAAATTAGAGCAAGAAAAATAATTGAATATTGCTTTGTAACAAAGTTATTTCAAATAATCAACTAAAACAATTTCTAATCCACAAACTTCTGTGAAGAAAGCTAGGGTTGTGCTTGGTTCGACTTTTACGTAAAATTAAACCAAAACCGGTATCGTCAGTTCTTAGTTATTACAACTCTTATCGGTTTCGGTTTTTTATTGTTCTTTTTTTCTTTTTTGTTTTTCGTTCTCTCTCTCACACCTAATATTTAAAACACAAACATGTTAAACAATAGATAATTCGTAAATTAATTGATCGTTACATTTTAAAAAAAACAAAGTTCAAAGGTAAATATGTAATAATTTGAATCTTCATCATTTGTTAAGATGGTATGGTTCTTCTAATCCAAATCTTCATCATCCCCAACAGTCATTTTCGTGTTTTCTTCCGTTAGATAAGTATAAATAGCAACATATATGTTAATTGTTAAACAAGATTAAAAATCGGTTCGGTTAAGTTTTTTTTTGTTTTTGAAATATGAAAAACTGAAACCGAACCAAAAAATTGGGTTTCAATTTTTTTTATTTTTTCAGTTAATTCAGTCCCCGCTAAGTTTTTTTCGGTTTTTTCTCACCCCTAAACAAAGCTTAGATACAAAACAATACATGATAATGCATCCTTAGGTGTTAAATTTTGTATTTTTTTCACTTTGAGAAAATATGAAGAAAATGAAACACGGAGGAAAAAAAATATATGAACATGACCTCGTCATTGCATATCTAGTAGACTAGTACTTGAGCCTAGTAAAATGAAGGGGTTGGTGATAACAGGTTTGTACATCTTTTAAATAAAATCAATTTGTATCTAAATAAATCATATTTAAAAAGTATGAATATAGTTCAAGATAAAATGAGTTATAATAAACCAATAGCCCATTTTAATAATTTTAATGATTTTCTTATCTAGTATATTATATTATTATTGATCATTGTTGTTCGTTTTAATCAATGCTAATCACATAATTTTTAGGTTATCTATTCTGACATATATTATGTTAAAGTGTTGCACATATTAACCCGTTCTATGTTATGATGCTATATGTTTTAACTCAAAATACAATAATTGTTCACTTAAATTAAAATATTTCTTTGAGTTTGTGCATAATTTAGTACTTGGATTCGGGTTTATCTCCTTATATTTTTGTTAGGGTGTTGGGTCTTAATATCATGATTTGTTTTGTCTATTCTCGGGATGGTATATTTTGCTTCTAGAATGCAACATAACCGTAACCGTTTTGATGTTCCATCCTAATTAATTGGATCGGGTTAAGCTATTTGGGTTATTTGAAATGTGAACCTTTTACTCTTCCTTTAGAGTCAACAAAACTTTTATAATCATGGAAATAGTTAACATAAAATCCTAACAAAAAATAAAACATCTTTAAAACATTAGTGAAAAAAATATATATTATATTCAAGTTTGAACAATAAGTAAACATTTATTAAGTTTCATTTAATAATGCATTTATAATCTCATGTAATTTTATCTGGATTAGGAGACCTTGATAGAATTTTAGTGAGTAAATTTGAGGTAATTTGAAACAAGCCGTGAATCAAATTGTAAACATAAATTAATCCATTAAAAAAAAACTAAATCGTTGTTTGAAAAGGAACAAAAAATGTAAACATGAGTCCAAACCGATGATTAGCTTAATCGATTAAATTGGATCTTGAACAGTTTTTGATCAACTTTCTATATAAACTTGAACAAAACTTCTTCAATTAGAAACACACATTAGCAGGTTTAATTTTTGGGGGAAAAAAGATATCCTACAAAAACGATAATTTAATAAGGTACTACCTTGTCTTCTTTTTTTTTTACTAGTGTGATATTGTCATGTTGATTATATGCTTTTATTAGTAAACATGTGTGTCTTATCAATTTTGAAACTATGAGGATCATTTTTGAAAAATTGGGTAAAGTACAAGGTTCTAGTCAAAATGCTGTGCGGGTTGACATTTTAACAACCAGAAACAACCGGACAAACCGGATAGATAAGAAAAATGACCGACACGTGGACTTATCTTGGAGGATCCGATCCAACGTAAGTTTTTGGATAAAGCTATGATCAGCTTGTCTCTTCGAGTCCCAGGACTAGCTTACCAGATTCCGTTTGTTTTATCGTAGAAGATACAACGAAAAGAGAAAATAATGTGATTTTTCATGAATTTGGTATATAATTTATAAAATGATTTTAATAAAAGATATTAAATAGCTAATAACAAAAATTACCAATGAGTAATTGCCTCAATAGTACCCCAATATTTTTCCAAATGTGAGGTCTTATGTTCAAATCTCTCCCGCAGCGAAAAAGGGTCTGAGGGGGGTCTAAGGTTTTCCCAATGGGGTTTCCTCCTGGGGTGGTTGTGGTGGCTCATAGGAGGTCCAGGTAACTAGATATTGGTGACATGACTTGGAAACAGTGGATTCACACGATTGAAACATTCGTCATTAATAAAAAAAGTTAATAACAAAAATTTATATATTATGAAACAATTTTTTCCGATAAAATATGATTAAATTACTTATTAATAAATATTTTAAGTGATAAAAAAATATTTAAATTTTAATAACTACAATATTGGTACCCTGTGTGTAATAAAAATTAAATATATTTATTAAATGGTTAGATATGTATAACAATATCCAAAAAAAAGAACATCGTTTAAAACTGAAAACTGAACAATATTCGTAACCAAAAAAACCAAACCAAATTTTACATTTGGTTTCAGTTTGGTTCCAATTAGGTTTTCGGTTAGGTTATCTTGTCCAAAATTCTTTTTAATTCGGTTTGTTTGATTTATTCGCTTAACCGATTAAATCAAATTTATATATAAATTTATTATTTTATTAATAATATATAATGTTGCATTTGGTTTATTCGGATCAGTTTATTAGGTTTTTAACTAGTTCTTTTATTTTATTTGGTTTATTTGGTTGAATTCACTTTTTTCAATTTTAACCAAAACAAGCCAAAATGGATTCGATTCGGATGACTTGAATTCTTATACGGTTCAGCTCGGTTGGCGGTTGGGCTAAAAAAATTGTATAATCATTAAAACCGTAAATTGAACCGTTGAATACCTCTAGTTTTGTGTCAAAAACTAATTGTTAAAAATCTAAAAAAATAACACACTATTTCTTTAATTATTAAGTTAAAAGACGTAATTTGAAAATAACATTAGAAATAAAAGAACAAAAATACATTTTTTCCTATCATATATATAATTTTTCGAATGGTAACCCTTCCTTATTGCGTTAACCGAATAACTATATCTTATTACTTTGGGGCCTACATTAAAGTAAATCTAATTATTTTTTTCCTTCTTTTTTTATTAATGTAAGTGAGCCCTATGTAATTAAAAAAAAACATATACCTTTAGATTTACTTTAATGTGGGTCCCAAAAAAATAAGATGTAGTTATTCGGTTAACGCAATAAACATGAGTTAACATTTGATCATATATATATATATATATATATATATATATATATAGGGAATAGATAATTTGAAAACCACTTCTTAGTGCGAAAACCTTGAAAACCATGTAAAAATCATGTAAAAAAACGTTTTTTTTTTTGAAATTTTTTTACAGGTTTGTAACACTATTGAACACATTTTTATAAAAAAAAATAAAAAAAGAGCCAACCATATATTTTAAAAAAATATATTTTAGAAAACCACGTAAAACATACGTAATAAAACTAAAAAAATTTCGCAAAATCTTACGAAGAGTTACGTATGTTTTACGTGGTTTTATAAAATATTTTTTTTAAAAATATATGGTCGGCGCTTTTTTATTTTTTTTATAAAAATGTGCCCAATAGTGTTACAAACCTGTAAAAAAAATTTAAAAAAAAAACCGTTTTTTTTACATGATTTTTACATGGTTTTCAAGGTTTTCGCACTAAGAAGTGGTTTTCAAATTATCTATTCCCTATATATATATATAGGGAAGGGATCATATAATGACCCTCATTAATTGAGATAACCCAGTAACCCATTAAGTGTCGCAGTGTAACGCAAACTTACATTTCGTTTAACTTTTTAACGCTTGTGAATTAGCGAACGCTTATAAAAGGAGCCCCCCTATTTTTGCATAAAAAAACTATGAAATTTTTTTTTTTGCGATTTGAGCGTTTTTTGCCAGGGTTAATGGGTTACCTCAATTAAGGTGGGTTATTATTCACTCCTTACCCTATATACACACACACACACACACTAGCATGGTACCCGCGCTATGCAGCGGGAAATGCAACATATAAGTTGGGTGATTTTAAAGATTTGTCTGGTTCGGTTTTGAGCCATAAACCATAACAAAAACTTTTTTTTTTATTTAATAGTTAACTAAAAATGACTTTAACTCAAAAAATAAAAGGTCAAATGGACCAAAAATGCCAAGAATTGATTCAATTGTTTTCAGGGGTTTTTCCTTTTATAATCACTCTATCTCACTTAAAATCTTAAAGACTACCAATATGAGACAAAGTAAAAAGAGAAACAAAACATTTAGGTTAGATTTAAAAATTGTACAATGTGCTTTAAGAGTTATAAAACTCTTAATTTTAAGAGATTTAGTTAAATTATTATTTTGCCCTTCTAATATGTATTATATAGTAGTATAGAAGTATAGATATATATATATATATATATATATATATAGGGAGACGATAAAAAATTAACTCTTTCCTATTGCGTTAACCGAATAATTACATCTTATTACTTTGGGGCCCACATTAAATTAAATTTAAAAGTGCATGTTTTTTATTTTTTTAATTAATGTACGGTCTCCTTACATTAATAAAAAAAGAAGAAAAAACCTACACCTTTAGATTGCTTTAATGTGGGCTTCAAAGTAATAAGATGTAATTATTCGGTTAACACAATAAACATGAGTTAACAAAGAAACTATACCATACATATGTATGTACGTAATAACGACAATCGGAAAAAAAAAAAAATACTTGGATTGATTTTGGTAGAGTTACACGAGTTATCATAATAAAAAGACAATAAAGACGTAAGGGATTGTTGTACAAATAAGTTATTAAAGTTGGTTTTTTTTTTCAGCAAGTGAGAAATTGATTTTCACTAACTTTGGGCATTTACTAAATTAATTATTAATTGTTATATATGTGTTGCACAATGTGAGAACTTAATAATTAATTAAATCGAGTTCTAAACGAAGATAGGATAAAGAAGATATCGATCATTGTCTTTTAATTTTGAAAAGTTATGTAAGTTGAGAAAAAAAAAAAGATAACTTGCCTTATATAGGAGTAGGGTGTTCACGGTTTGGTTTTAAACAGTGAAACCATTCAAGCCGTTCATTGATTTGATTTCATAGTTGGTTTTCGTCCCAAAATTTGGTTGGTTAGTTTCAAAAGTTTGAAACCGTAATAAATGGTTTGATTTATGGTTTATCAAAAACTGGTCATCAAAAAACGGACCGAATCATATGTGTCTATATGTATATATATTGGTTTGACACACGTAGCATTCAGCCTAGAGGTTGGCAAAAAAAAAAAGAGAACCGGAGCATATCATACCCGAACCGGTGGGTACAAACGGATCCTGTGATTCAAACAAATTAGAACCGAAACCGGAACTGGTTTCACCTGTATCCGGCTAAAGCTGGTCGAAACTGGTCAAAACCCGAAACCAAATCTGTAACTGGTTCTTGACTTTGTCGACCTAAACTGGAAACGGTTACAAAAAAAAAAAAAAAAAAACCCCTATTTGCACCCCTCTATACTTCAGTAGTTCAGACTTCAGCCGTTCACTTAAAAAAAATAGTTAATTGGGCTGGACGCTTGGGTATTAGCCCATATTCTATTCTCTAAAGTTCTAATCTTCTATTCCATTAAAGTCTACTTTTCACATATTCTACTCCTCAAATCAAATTCAAAAACTCGTCTCACCTTCTCGTGCTGAATGCTGAATTTTCTTTCGTTCAGACGAAAATATGAGCATCAATCGGTGATAATAACAGTTTATATTCCTGGACATGTTAGTGACAAAAGGTTTGTTTGGGAGTAATTATTGTTTTATTTTTTTAATAGGCCCAAACTGTAAAACCAAATCGTTTCAACGGTTCAGATTGGTTTGGTTTGATTTTTAAAGGTTTGGTTTTGTTTTTGAATATTAAAACGGTTATTTACAGCTTGGTTTATGATTCAACCAAAAAACTGTAAAATTTGGACCGTGAAAACCCCTACATACGAGAGTGGTATTTAAGTGAAGGTCTCCTAAAAGAATTTTTTTTTCCTATGTAGCTAATTGCCTAATACTAGTGAGGATGCTATAAGGTATGAAGCACCCTGAAACGCACCCCCACTCTAGACACCTTATGTGTAAATTATTTTAAACATCAACAATCATGAAAAATAAAATAAAATAAAATAAAATAAAATAAAATATAAAAAGACCTTAAATTTAAAGAATCAGCATCTCATATCTCTACATCAAATTTCATCGATTACAAACCAACACCACATGTCAAAAGCACCAATATGGTCCTAGCATAACTTTCATAACTTTCAAAACCATCCCGACTGAACCGCAGAATGATACTTAACCAAAACCAAAACCAAGATGACTAGGCAAGCGACTCCCCATGGCGAGCATCCATCTTGCTTTCCTGACTCTATTGGAAGACTAGCGGCTCGAACCACATACGGCAACCGGTGCCTCATAGTGACGTATGCTACTAGCAACAAAGCAACAGGCAACAAGTAAAAGAACAACTTAAGGGCCATCTTCTCTCTTTCGATATGAACCTTGAACTCGGTATATGTAGACATGGACATCAAGAGTATGGCTACACCCAAAAAGGCTAGCAGTTGCATAGGTGGCGCGGATATTGTGCCAAGGGTCTGGTCAGCCCAGCTTAGCCCAGATCTTCCATCTCTTATGAACCAACCCATCTAGAACTTTTTAAGTGTGTGTTTTGGTGTAGTATGTGTGTGTTATGGTTTAGTGTGTGTTGGTGCTGATTGGCTATATATGTGGTCATAAGGTTCTGTATTCTGGTGATACTTGACTTTTTATTTTTGTTTTTTGAAGATCTGATTATTAAAAAAGAAGAATCACATTCGTTATGTGATAAACTCAATAAAAGAAGGGTGCAAAAGGAGAAGTATTGATTCCTTATGGTGGAAACTTTTTGTATAAATGCAATAAAAAAACACTTTTATTTAAGTCTTAGGCAAATAAAAGTGACGGTCACCAATTACTTGAACCAGAACCTGCCCGAACCAACGGTTATAGGCGGTTCCGGTTCTTCAGAGAAAACAAAACCGGAATTACTGAAACTAGTTTCGTTTTTACACGGCCAAAACTCAAACCAGACCAGTGAAAAAACTAGAACCATTTATTAACTTTGTTTATCAAAACTGGAACCGATTGAAACCGAAACCGTTTCTTAGAAAAAAAAAAAAACTGGTTTACACACCTCTACTTCAAGTAACCCAGAATGCCAGTTGCCCAACTTGTCCAATAAATGGCCCATCATTGGCTTGATGCGTTTGGCCCAACTCAAAATGGGCTTTATAGGAACGGTCCAAACTGAGTTAGGGACTTGGACCCTATGGAATTACAAAAGAAGAAAAGTACCAAATTTTTCAAATTCACACACATGTATTTAATTGATTGGTTGATTAAAAGTCACAGTGTTTCAAAATCTCAGACTGAACCCACTGCGCACGTAGAAGGCCTACGTGGATGGCCATTTTTCAGACAAATGCAATGGAGGGGATGATGTGGCAGCATTTTGGATGGATTTGCACGTCTCCACGTGCGTAGAAAAAGAAAAAAGAGGTGGGCCACCTCTTTAAAATCATGTGGGTGATAAAAAATGCACGTGGGAAAGATGTGTTGGAGTTAAAAAGAGGAGAGAGAATACATATGAGAAGAATGTGTAAAAAGCTGATGTGTCAGTGATGACTAGGACGCATGTAGTTAAATGCAGTGTTAGCATTGCGGGTAGTCTCATGAAGTTTAATTGATAAGAGTTTAAATGCGTTTTTCAAATTCAAACAATCGTGGTATTTTAGCCATCTTTTCTATAACGCCTACTTTTTAAAAAACCTTATTATATGTAACTAGTGTATTGACGTGTGTATTATACAGAGTTATATAAAATGTAAATATTCAAAAAACCACTGATAAAAAATAGATGTACAAATATTGTAAAATAAAATTTAAATAAAGAAAAGAAGAGTGCATTTTACAAATCTCTAAACATTTTTTAAACGATACAAATAAAAGTAAAAAAATTTCAATTTATAAAATTATAAATTGAAAATACAAAGTTTGAATTGATTGGATTTTAATTAATATTAAAGGAAAATTAATATTTGCTTTTATTTTAAACTATGTTAAATCTCGTGTATACACGAGTTGAATAAATAATATGTTACTTATGCATATCAAGTAACAAAAAGTTCTAAAATTAAAAACATACATTGAGAAGTTTAACTAAACTCATGTTTGACACAAGTTTAATATAT
Source organism: Mikania micrantha (assembly GCA_009363875.1). NCBI lineage: Eukaryota > Viridiplantae > Streptophyta > Magnoliopsida > Asterales > Asteraceae > Mikania > Mikania micrantha. The sequence continues at coordinate 58,792,283 of CM018680.1, read as the reverse complement.
ATAATCTTCTACTACTAATAAAAAAATAAATTGAATGTTACATGGCCTTTTACTTGCATATACACATCATTAAATGCCACCTATCACTCTAATACTACTGCCACATAGGATACCGTACAAATGTCATCATCGTATTAAAAGTTGAAATTTTTCATTATCATAAAACACAAATTTATTAGCATTAGTTGTCTCCTAATTTACTATTATTTTAAATTTAAAAATTAAACAATAAAAGATTATCGATTTATTAAAAGAAACTAGGGTAAAACCTGTGTATTACATATGTTAAATAAATAATTTTAAAATTTTTTATTTTAACTATCATAATATATAGTTTTCAAATATGTTTTTTATAAGTAAATAAAGAATTTATTTAAGTTGTAATTATATTATTTATCAACTTTAATAAAGAATTTATTTAATAATTTCATAATTTAAAGAAAAAAAAAATCAAATAACGACAATTGTTTGTAATAAATTAATATTTAAAATTCACGTGTTAAAACTTTAACTGATTATTCATTTATTAAATGAAATGATTATAACAACTAAAATGGATCAGAATTTTATTAAAATATGATTAGACTAATCTCCTTCTAATATTCATTGCTTAAAATATAAGAGAAATTATTTTAATAAATGAATACATTCTTCTGTTTTATTTTCAAATCTTCAACATTCTCGTTTACTTAAATTTATCCACTAATTTCGCAATCTTTTAACATACATATAAAAAATACAATTATATATACGTAAATAAGGAAATAATTAAAAAAAAGGTTTATTTATAAATTTAATCTCATTGAGTATCATTTCTTTTTTACTATGTCATGCGAAACTATGGAGATATGATAGCGATAGAGGAAAAAAAGCTTGGTAAAATGATCGAATTCATAATGTTTTTATGTCGGTTTTTGTGAATTGAATTATAACTTTATGTCAATCTGTGTGTTATACAGATTACTAACCTAGTATTTAATATATAAAGTCATCAAATTATGTTTAAAATATTTGATGTAGTAATTATAAATTGTGTTTTTATTTTAAATTTTTTTCAACTATGTGTTAATATTTTTATGTAACGTAATTCATGAATAAATTAATTAAAGTATACTTATTCTTCTTTTAATACACTTAAATTTATATTAATACATATAACTTGGATTTTTAAAAATTACTTACTTTTAATGATTTCAATATAGTATAATTTATCATTCAAATCATCCAATCATATTAAATGTTTAAATTTTTTTAAAATCAATTATAAAAAACAGTTAGTATCATTATTGTTTTTTTTTTTATAAATTTTAAGAAATCTAATTTGGATTTGATAATATTTAAAGAACTAAGAAAAGAAACTGAATAATTAAATAGGAGAGATAAACGAAGACCAAAATGTAGGTGATATATAATTGTAAAAAAGTGTCCACATTTATTTTATTTACCAGCATAATTAGATTTGAAAGTTTGATTTGATTGTATTAAATTAAATGAATTTTTAAAATTTGTCAAGTATGTTATATACATATCCTTGAAAACAACACATGTCAAATATGAGATGAATAAGCTAGAATAATGACATTTAATATATTGTTATTCTTTTATTATTAAGTACTTGTAAGATAGAGACGGAAAATCAATTTTGAGGTGTTGCAAAAATATGACATGGGTGTCTACAACTTTTATTTATTTGAATAGGTAGATGTTACATTCTGCAACTTAAACTAGCAGCCTTTATTACAAGTAACAACAATGGTTGTTTGAATAAACGTACAATTTTTGCCAAATGAATGTTCTAAGAGGGGACATAAAACTTGTTTTTAATTTAAGAAATGCAATATTTCTCATGTTTATTTCGTAAAATTATGTGACTGTTAACAATTAAATAAATAATTTATTTGCATTTTGAACAATCTATCTTGAATGATTCATAATTTGCCATTATTCATGAGTAAAACTCACGAAACCTTTTATTCTATCTGCCTAGCTTTTAATGGATCCATGATTATCTTTCTAGCATTGGTATATTTTAGGTTAATACTAATATACAATATCGAGGAATAATATTTTTTCGTTCACTCAGCCAGTAAAAATCAACCGACAGAAATATTATTCCGTAGGCTCTAAACCCCTCTCAGTTGAACCGGATGATTATCGATCGGACCAGTTGAACTGACGAACCTGATGGTGGTTGGGCCATATTTTTTTCTTCCAAAATTCAAAGGATAAAATGTTGGAAGTAATCCTAATGTTTAGGATAATACCGAAACATGTGGTTACCCTTTGGTTTCGGTGTTATCAAGTTTTTTAGTTATAATTCTATGGTTTAGATAAACATGAGAGTTATAGATAATAATTGGTTTATGATAATTATATGTAATCAATTATAAATACACCCACCAATGATTGTGGTGAGGGTATTGTGTGATATTCAGTTTTGAGAAGTTTCTGAATAAGATTGGAGAGTATTCCATACTTGTGTTGGATTGTGTTGGGACTTGAATTGGTATCAAAGCCTCTTCAAGATCCGATACAAGCTAGTTATAGCTGATAGCGTGTGCATCATCAGGAGGAGCAGGTGTTTGCTAAGAAGTTGTCGTCAAAGAAGTTCAATAATCGAAGATGGGGACAATGAGAATAATCGGAGTACAAACAATAACAACAAGCAGAACACGATTGCGCTTTCGTGTCCCATGTTATCGTCAACAAACTATACGACTTGGTCTATGAAACTTCATGCAATTTTTAACGTGCATGGGGTTTGGGACCAGGTTGATCTGGGAACGGCCGAACGGCAATCGAACAAAAGAGGAATAGCATCACAGTGGCATTGCTATTTCAATCTCTTCCGGAAGAACAATTGATCCAAGTTGGGAATTTGAGAATGGCCAAGGAGATGTGGGATCCTATAAAGACAAGGAACATAGGAGCTAATCGGGTTCGTGAGGCACGTCTGCAAACTTTGATGTCTGAGTACGAGTCATTGAAGATGAAAGACCAAAGCTCCATTGATGAGTTTGTGGGGGTATTAGCAAGCATGGTTTCCAAAGCCACTGGGTTAGGATCAGTTATTGAAGAACAAAAGATCGTAAAAAAGTTCCTAAATGGGTTGCCAAGAAAGTTTATTTTTATGGTGGCCTCAATAGAGCAAACGGTTGATCTAAATGCAATAACGTTTGATGATGTTGTGGGGCGCCTTAAGGCTTATGAAGAACGAGTGAAGGACGGAAGTTTTCAAGGAGAAACATCAGGAAAACTCATGTTGCAAAAAACCGAGACCCCTCCAAAACAAGACTCAACTGATGCTTACAAACACAAAGGTTGGGGTGGCTCTAGCTACCGAGGCAAAGGACGAGGAAGAAGTGGTAACCGAGGAGGAAGAACTCAGAACTGTCACGATCGAGACTAAACAAAGAAGGACAGATCAACTATACAATGCTACCGGTGTGATGAGTTTGGTCATTACGCAAACATGTGCCCCGATCGGAAACTGAAACAAGAACATGCTAAGTTCGTTGAGAAAGAAGAACAACGTGATCCAGCACTGTTTATGCACAAAGTCATGCATCTGAATGAAGACAATGCCACTCCAAGGAACCTTGTGTTTGAAGCAATGGAAGAAGATACATGGTACCCTGATAATGGAGCTTCATGTCACATAACGGGTAACAAGTTGTTCTTCTCCGAGCTGGATGATCAAGTAAGAGGATTAGTTAAGTTTGGTAACAATTCACGAGTTCAGATTGAAGGAAAGGGGTCGGTGCTGCTACGAAGTAGATTGGGTGAACACCGGGTGATGACGAATGTATACTACTTACCAGAACTTAGATGTAATATCCTAAGCCTCGGTCAAGCTATTGAATCAGGATGTAAGGTCGTAATGAAAGACAATCTTTTACTCTTGTATGACAAGTCAAAAAGGCTAATGATGAGAGTAGAAAGAGCTAAGAATCGTTTGTACAGTATAAAACTTCCAGTTGGAGAAATCGTGTGTCTGATGACCAAGCTAGATGACCCAATATGGTTATGGCACGCCCGACTTGGGCACTTGAACTTTGAAACACTAAAGATGCTGAGCAAAACTGGTTGGGTGCAAGGGATACCAATCATAAATCAAAGTTCAAGTTTCAGTGACTCTTGCCTAATCGGGAAACAGACGCGAAATACCTTTCCAGTGCAGGCGAAGTTTAGAGCTGAAAGGCCTCTGGAACTTGTGCATGGGGATCTTTGTGGACCTATCTCCCCATCTACTCCCGGGGGGAACAGGTATGTCTTTCTGTTGGTCGATGATTACACCCGGTTCATATGGAGCTACTTGTTAAAAACCAAAGACCAAGCGTTTGAAGTATTTAAAATGTTCAAGAGGCTAGTTGAGGTTGAAACATGTTTCAAAATTAAAATGTTCAAATCCGATAGGGGAGGGGAGTTCACATCCACAGAGTTCAATGAATGGTGCAAACAGGAGGCTGTCCTAAAGCATCTCACGGCTCCCTATACGCCACAACAAAATGGCGTGGTGGAAAGGAGGAATAGAACAGTAATTGGCGCAGTGCGGTGCATGCTGAAGTGTATGAATGTTCCACAGGAATTTTGGGGGGAAGCCGTACGACATGGTGTGTATGTTCTCAACAGGGTTCCAGCAAAGCCGGTTGCAGCTATGACACCGTATGAAGCACTCATGGGCCGCAAGCCAAACCTGGGTCACTTGAAAGTATTTGGATGTGTTGGCTTCGTAAAGTACACATGTAGAAATCTAAAGAAACTCGATGATAGGAGCTCCATGATGGTTTACTTTGGATCTGAACCGGGGTCTAAAGCTTATCGAATGTATGATCCTCTAACAAAACGGATTCATGTTATTAGGGATGTGAGATTTGATGAGAAAGAAGTTTGGAGTGGAGACCTCACAAACTATAGGAGTTTGAGATTGCTGGTAACAGCTCAATAAATGCATCAGATTACAGCGGTGCTGATGAGAACCCTTACCAAGGCCCACCAGATAATGGCGAGGGCGAAAGCCCGCCGCATGGACAAGACCACGATGAAGACTCAACGTCAGATAAAGAAGCTGGTAATCAAGCCCACGACGAAGTGAATGTCCACAACCAGCATGCAATGCCGGCAAGGAGATCGCAGAGAACTCACAAAATCCCAGAACGATTAAAAGACTTTGTTGTAGAAGACGGGATTGATCGAACCAGGGGAAAGGAACTGCTACTGTTAACCGAAGGTGAACCAGAAACTTTCCTTGAAGCAAAGGAGGATAAAAAGTGGATCATGGCAATGAAGGTGGAGCTTAATTCAATTGAAAAAAAATAAGACCTGGACCCTGGTGGAACTTCCGAAGGATCACAAGCCCATAGGACTCAAGTGGGTGTACAAGATCAAGAAAGATGCTAACGGCAAGGTGATAAAGTACAAAGCAATATTGGTTTCCAAGGGATACGTGCAGAAACATGGTGTTGATTTTGATGAAGTGTTTGCACCCGTAGCACGGATGGAAACAGTGAGGATGATTCTTTCTCTAGCAGCTATTGATGGTTGGCAAGTACACCATTTAGATGTGAAATATGCATTTCTAAATGGAGAGCTAAAAGAGGTGGTTTACGTAACTCAACCGGCTGGTTTTGTCAAGAAGGGTCAAGAAAGAAAAGTATATCGACTCTCGAAAGCGTTGTACGGATTGAGGCAAGCCCCGAGAGCTTGGAACTTAAAGCTCGATTTTACTTTAAGAAGTCTGGGATATAAACGATGACCACAAGAACACTCAGTATACATGAAGAAGACATGTACAAACCTTTTGCTCATTGGTGTGTACGTGGATGATCTAGTTGTGACGGGTTCAAATGTAGCTACTATAGTCGAGTTTAAAAGACAGATGATGAATCAATTCGAGATGAGCGACTTGGGGCTGCTGACTTATTATCTCGGAACGAAGTGAATCAAGGAAATCTGGGGATATCAGTAAAACAAGAAAGGTATGCTAAGCGTATTCTAAAGGAGTTTGGGATGGTGTAATCTGTCTAGGAGTCCTATGGAACCCTGTTTAAAGCTTTCGAAGGATGAGACTGGTACTCAAGTAGATGCTACCTTGTACAGAAGAATTGTTGGAAGCTTGAGGTATTTGATAAACTCTCGACCCGACTTGGCTTATGCGGTTGGGATTGTTAGCCGCTACATGGAAAATCCAAAGCAATCGCATATGGCGGCTGTTAAACAAATACTTAGATATTTGAAGGGTACATAATCATATGGAATACATTATAAGCGGGGGGAGCACGAAGCATAGTGGGATATAGTGACAGTAGTCACAATGTTGATAGAGACGATGGTCGAAGCACTATGGGGCATGTGTTTTACCTTGCTGGTGCTCCGGTGACGTGGTGTTCTCAGAAACAAGAAACAGTGGCGTTATCTTCATGTAAAGCCGAGTTTATGGCTCCCACCTCTGCTACATATCAAGCCATTTGGTTAAGAGGATTGCTTGGAGAAATGATGGGTGCGGATGTACAGACCATAGAGATAAGGGTTGACAACAAATCGGTAATGGCTCTAGCAAAAAATCATGTGTTCCATGGTAGAAGTAAGCATATTGACACCCGATATCATTTCATACGTGAAAGTATTGAGAAAAACAAGTGGTGATCGAGTATGTTAATAGGAGTCTTCAAAGGGCTGATATTCTAACAAAACCACTTGGAAGAATGAAGTTTTCTGAGATGAGAGATCTTCTTGGAGTGGAGGACCAACCTAATCCAAGTTTAGGATTAAGGGGGTGAATGTTGGAAGTAATCCTAATGTTTAGGATAATACCGAAACATGTGGTTACCCTTTGGTTTTGGTGTTATCAAGTTTGTTAGTTATAATTCTATGGTTTAGATAAACATGAGAGTTATAAATAATAATTGGTTTATGATAATTATATGTAATCAGTTATAAATACACCCACCAATGATTGTGGTGAGGGTATTGTGTGATATTCAGTTTTGAGAAGTTTCAGAATAAGATTGAAGAGTATTCCATACTTGTGTTGGATTGTGTTGGGACTTGATAAAACACTACAACTAAAACATATATCTTTTTAAGCATGATTTTATTTGTTTAAATGTGTTTATAATTATATATTTTTAACTATTTATTATGTTATTTAATCTTAAATCCGATTTAATTAGTAAACTAGTAAGATATATCCGATCTGAGTAGAAAAACATTCATTTTCTTTAATTTTTAGTTGTGACAACATGGCATAAAATAAGGATAATTTTTATGCTAAATTGTTGTTTTTCATTGGCGAAACTTATTGGGGCTAGGGCAACCGTCCCCCGTCTTTTACCGTCCGTAGTGTTAATTTTTCGGCCGAAATGTTATTTTTAGCTAAATATAGTGCTTTCGTCCCCCTCGTATTAAAAAATTAACATGTATTCTGGGTATAAAAAATTTCCGCCCCTCACTTCGCCCAAGCTCCGCACTAGTTGTGTTACCTAATAACTGGATAGAACTTGGGCGTGCATTGTTACGAGTGCTTCAACCCTTTTAACATGGTTTCACACCCTTGTTCTGCGTCAAATGCGAAACAATTTTAGTAAAAAAACACTTAAAAAGAGATATGGAGGCAAACACAACAATAAAATAACGTTAGTCATTAAAGTGATGCGGTAGTGACGGGATGATCCGCAAAATTAAAACGTAAATAAAAAATATTAGAACGGTTGTCACTCCGTAGTAAAATCCTAAAACATACCTTGTCTTTAAAATGAACATCACTATGTGATAAACTCGAAATCATACTCTGTCGTAAATCAAGAGTCAAAGACATACTCTATTAAAGACTGCCAAAACGGGTCTTATCGTATTTAACATGTCGAAAACGACGAGATGAATGCAAATATAAACTTGAAAACGATTTGTTTAACATTTGGTTTGGTGATTTAAGTTTGACGGTCCAATATTTTATGTAATAAAAAAGATATATAAAAAAATGTGACTGTAATGTATGCACTAGTCTACCGGGTCACCTTCCGGATTTTCCCGATATGCAATTGCACTCCAACGGGTGAATCACCTCCCGGATTTCTCCACCCGTTTGTATCCTAAGATACTAGAGAGCTATAAAGGTGACAACTTTGACATGGATTGACACTAACACTAAGTAGATCTAAGACAACGCCCTCCCGGGTCGTTTAACTTAAATATCCCAAGTGGAAGAGACCAACCATCTAACCTGTCACCTTCCGGATTTCTAGGTTAGGTCACACATGTAAATAATCAACACTTAATGAAGTCTAATCCTATGGAATGTGATCAACAACCCACAAACTAACCTAAAACACAAAGTAATAGGCCTAACATGCATCTATGTTTAGAAAGACATTCCTAAACACATGTGGATCAATCATTCATCAAGCAAAATCATTCAACATATGCAAAAACCATCAAAGTTCATAACTTTATAACTAAATACAAAGCATATAACATCCATAATCATAAATCAAGTCCGAACATCATCAAGATCACAACTTTATCATCCCAAACCTAGATATAACCCTAGATCTAGCTAACCAACATCTCTACAGTAGCAAAACAGATCTGATAATAGTCTAGATACATGAAAAACCACTGATTTAAACTAAGAACATGAAAAGGTAAAGAAAATACTCAAACAAGCTTCATTCTTCACTTCAACAAGCTCTAATCAAGCCAAATCCTCCATGGTTAATCTCCAGCAGCTCCTAGGCTTGATTAGGGTTCCAAAATCGCAGAAGAAGACCCCTCAATCGGCTGGAAAGCGTCTCATTTATAGAAGACATGAAATTAGGGTTTTAGAGCTAAAAATGATCTGGGGCGTACCGCGTAGCGGGCGTGCACGAGGCTAGGCGGTACGCGCTAGACAAAAGAGTCGGTAACTGATGATGGCAGGCACAACGCCTGCGGCTGGTGTCTCTGACTAGGCGTAGCGCGCGGATCAGAGGGACGTCAGAGAATGTTTCCGCGTGTATCGCCTGGGACTAAGAATCCTCGCTAGGCGTACCGCCCAGGGCAGAAATCTTCGTTTTCTTCGCTCGTTCACCCGCACTTAATTCCGACGCCCATTTGCCCTCGTTTCAGCTCCTCCGGGACACATTCTTGCACGAAAACACTAAAATGTAAAAAAGAACTAAAACCGATTCGAAATATTTACAAAACTAACGAAAACAGACTCAAATATGTACAAAAATGGATGTGTTAAACTAACACATCACCTGGGCTATCACCCGACTTTGTGTCCGAGCCAAAATAGTTTTACGTGGCATGGTTAAAGCTTCCTGCCCGGTTTTCCTTGTAACAGTTGATTTACGAGTCTTCGACTCCAACCAACTTGGCCCGTCAGGAGGGTTGGGTGGAGCCTCCGCTGCAATCGCAGCATAGAGGAGCCTCACTAATGCCACTGAAAAATACATCGCTGCAATTGTAACATGAATGTATGGCTGATGTTTTGATACTCAGTTACTGCAATATGAGGCAACGGTCTTGCAGTTGCATCAACTAGAGATGAGCATTGGGTACCGAATACCAAAACCGAAGCGGTACAAACCGGTACCGAATCGATAGATTTGATACGGCATTCGGTACCCACTATTCCATAAATTCGGTATCGATACTGGTACTGGTATGGTACAAATACCGTTTTAGATGATTATTTTGTAATAAATACCGGTATCGAACCGATACCGTACCGAACCGGTATCATATTGATCATTTCGGTACCTATACTTTCGGTATCGGTACCAGTACATACCGGTATAGTACCGATCTCATCCCTATCAACCGTCATATTAGAAAAAAAGTTAACTTAAATCGAAATCAGATTCCGGATTTCAATTTTGTTTTTAATCCCTTCAAAAAGTGATTTTAAATTCGGTCATGTTTTTAAACACTACCCTTCATTTTTTTTTAGCGGCAAAAGTTATCTCATCCTAAACTACTCCACAATAATTACACCATTGCTTGAGCTAGAACCCATGACCTCCATTCTAAAAGGCAAAACCTCTACCAAATGGGCTAGTCCTGCATTGACACCCTTCATTTTCTACAACGTTGATTTATCCTCAATTCACTCAAGCGTTACATTTAATTTATGTGCGGAGTTTGACGACTAATATCGCAATAGGTTCGTTACCTCTTTAACATTAACAAAATAAAGTTATAAACAAATATCATTTTTCTGTAATTTCTTTCAGGTTATTCAGTAAACTACCAAAAAAAATACATTTTGTCATCTATTTACTGAACTGTTCCAAAAACAGTAACATAACAAGTAAACTTTACTGGGTATGATTATTTCGAAGAGGCCGGCAAAGTTCAGGCGTCGGTGGCACATCCCACACCACCGACCGCCGCTTCATGTACTCAAAATCCTTGACACATTGATCAAACGACAACCCTGATACTCTTTTCCTTGCCGTAGCCAGTCTCTTTCCGGCGACTTCATCGAATATATCCTCCCAACCATGCTCCCATTCGCCATGCCCGTCACACAGCCGCAGCGACCCGTTTATGTTTTCCGTCCAGCTCCACTGCCGATCCAACCCGTTTACGATGGCAGCAGCCCACCGACTCGAAAACACAGACGTGCATGGACGACATTTGACCCCGCTCAATGGCCCTTTGCTCGTCAAAGATGCAACCGGGACACCGAACCTTCCCGGAGGGAAATCATAGGTCCGGTCTGAAATAACACAAAAGGGCACTCGCTTGGTGAGATAAGACACGTTTCGTAGTTTGAGTTGGGCTTCAAAAGCAGCTTCCGAGTTGAGTTCATGGAGACCCGCCGAGTCGAGTTCCGGAATCATTGAGAGGCGGGAAAGGGCAGCAACAGAGGTGTTGAGATTGCCCACACCAAAGCGGTCGTTGAGACCGCCGTAGGAGGATCCGGAAGGGACGACGTAGTGATCCGGGATGAAAAGGTCGGGTTGGAGACGGTTTGACCAATACCCGTCAACTCGTGTCCGGACTATCCAGTTGTAGGTAAAATTGTTTTGTTGTTGGTAAGACTTTATCATCGTTAAACAACCTTCCACCAAATTGAAATACTGCAACAAACCCTGATCAACAAATACGTAATTTTTAATTAGTCTTGATAATATTAGTTTTTATTTCATTTCACGTCAGCTAACATTAGGGTGTTCAAAAAATCCGAAATCCGAAATCTAAAAATACCGATCCGAATTAAAGATTCAGATATTCGGATGGATTCGGATCGCATATCCATTTTCCGAATTCGGATCGGATCGATATACAAATTCATTTTTATTCGGATCGGATATTCGAATTCAATCCGAATAACCCTATTTATTCGGGTTGTTCGGATTATTCGGATGAAAAAATAATTTTATTCGGATTTTTCGGGTAGATTTGGATCGGATTAATAAATTTCAAATTCGGATCCGGTCGGGTTCGGATAGGGTCTTAGAAATTTTCAAATCCGAATAACCCGATCCAAATAGTCCGAATAAACCGTTATCCGACCCGATGAGCACCCTACTAACATATCAAATTTTCTCTCATTTTTTTTAAATTTATCATTTTTACTTAATCAACACATCTTTTTTCTTATATATCCGAATTTTGCACGTGTAAACTTAATTACACATGTACAACCTGAAATAACAAATTGTAAAATTTGACTGGTGTGATACACATGTGTAAAGTATTATATAATCATGTGTTTTAATTCAGATTTGTGTGAATTAGCTGAACACACCAATTTAAAATATGAATAAGGAATAATCAAAATGTAAACAAGGAAAATTCTAAAAAAAAACATATAATTATTTATTTATTTAGATTATGGATGTAGATACTTTTTATTTGTGTAAATGTGTTTTACTAATATTTAATTGAGTCTTATACGTGTGATATGTGTAAAGAGCATGTGTATAATTATGACATTGATACTTTTACATAAAACATGTTTTTAGGTTTTATATGTGTACTACACACGAGGTAAAAATATAACATATACACGATTTATGTTTTACGTACATACATATTTGGTGCTTACTTGACTTAACTATCGCTCTGCACAAAGTTAGGGTAAGGGTTGGATCATTTCATGATCTGATATAGGTAACCGCACTTTACACATGTGTGCAAGATGATGTTTTCTACCTTTTGAACTCATAATCTCAAAGTTACAAAATAGCAACAGTTGATTTCAAAGTCAACCCTCCTATCTCACCTTAAAGAAAATTACTAAAATATAGTCTTATACAAAATCTATTTGAAACATATATATAAGTTGCATAATCACTTTATATGATTGTTTTATATATGTTAGGAAAGATCCCCATACGTATAATCCTTATACTAATAAATTCTTATAATATCCTTGTACTATTTAATAAAAATAAAATGAAAACATGTTAATTTTATAAAATATTTTTATGCTAAATTTCATATTTACCTCTCCTATTGTATACATCTCTTTTACTAAAAAAATAAAAGGCAAATTGGATTTAAATAATCCAAACTTTGATCAATTGGTCGTTGCCGGTCCCAACTATGAAAATCTCCAATAGTGATCCGAACTTTCGACATATTTACCTGTGGTGGACCGCCGTCAAAAAAACTCTAACGGCGTTAACTTTTTTTCGAGTTTCGAACGGATTTTTGAGGGCTTTTGTTCAGTTGGAAAATACGAGTCGAATGACATATAACTTACCTCGAAACGCTGCATCAAATTTCACAATTTTATTGTTTAAACTTTTGATTCATCAAAGAAATCATCAAATTGGGAAATTTGGAGCAACGTTTCGAGGTAAGTTATACATCATTCGGCTCGTATTCTCCTTCTGAACAAAAACCCTCAAAAATACGTTTGAAACTCGAAAAAAAGTTAACGTCGTTAGGGTTTTTTGACGGTGGTCCACCACAGGTAAACATGTCGAAAGTTCGGACCATTATTGGGGATTTTCATAGTTGGGACCGGCAGCTGCCAATTGATTAAAGTTTGGATTATTTAAATCTAATATGCCAAAATAAAATTAAATACTTCATATTATTTATTATTTATACCTTTTTTCAAATAAAAAATAGATTCCTTGGAATAATAAAAAATGTTATAATGAATTTTTTTAATAATGAAATATTAAAAAAATATTAAATATTTTAAAAAAGCAAATTCAAAAAAAAAAATTCAAAGTTTTAAACAACAAAATAAATGACATTAAAAACAATTTTTTTAAGTGAACTAATTAATAAAACTTTAAAAGGAACAAAACTATAAAAAAATAATACTATTATATTCTTATTTATAATTAAATTCAGTTATATATTATGTAAAAAAATTATATTCTTGAAATATTTTTACTAGCTATTTAATAATTTACGTGCCACTAGTGTATAGTAACAAAAGTTTATTTACTACGTGATAAGTTTTTTAAGCATTCATTTAGAATACGTGCTATATTAGTTATTCTATTATTTTATATTCATACTATGCATGTTAGAAAAGAAGCATATCACACAAGTTGAGTAAAAAAAATTAAACAGCAGTTAGTTAATAATATAAATATATAATAATTATTAGGCTCATATGGATTTAAAAAAAATAGTTATAAACGAAAATTTCAAAATTATAAAACAATTTTTTAGATAAATTATGATTAAATTACATAATAATAAGTACTTTAAATAATAATGAGATAGCTATTATAATAATAAAATATTTATATTTTATATATAATTTAATTATACAAAATTATTAGTATTAAATAAGAAAAAAGTAATTATTTAATATAACAGATAACGAAAAAAAATGAGAGAACGGTCACCCTTGTGATACGAGTTAACAGTTGCTATGAATAGACGGAAAAAAAAATAGAAATAGAGAAGGGATGATTGTAAAATTAACATTTGATAAAAGATAGTGAATGATGAATCTGAAATGGCAGGTGCCAACATTTGTTATTCTCATTTAGTATCAACTAGTAATTTACACGCCGCGATTCGTCGAAACGTCCAGTAATTCAAATTTTAAAATTATGAATGATTTAAGCCATTTTTAAAAAAATGTTAATGAAAAGTGAAAACTATCGCAATGTAGCTAAAATATCTTGTTGTTGTAATAATTAGAATTACGAAATCCGAAAATGTATTTAAAAAAGTAAAAATATATCCTATGTAACCCGACCATAAATATAAATTGAATCGATTTTAACTTATATTTATGACGAAATATATAAAAGTGAAAGTATATCAAAGTTGACACAACCGAAAAAATAAACATACTCGATTTTAAATGATATATATATTGAAAAGTAATCATGAAAAATCATTAGAATAGTAACTTAAAATGTACCAAAAGATTATATTTTAAGAGAAAAAAAAAGACAAAAGGATAAACATAGGTAAAAATATATCGTATGTAGCAGACCGGAAACATAGACGGAATCGGTTTTGACTAATATTTATGTCGAAACATATAAACATAAAACCAAAACATAAAGCTCCAAAATGTAGTTGTTATAAATGTGTCCGGTTGGATGAATGAGTATTCGATTTTGATAGCATACTCTTAAATAAAATGAAATCAAAGCACAAATTAATTCATAAAACCAAATCATAAAACAATTATGTTTCTCAATTACTATTATTATTTGAATATTATTATTTATTGTTTCGAATATTTAATTATGATTATATAATTATTAGTGTTAGTTGAATGTTAGTATTCGATAAATACTATTATGAAATCTAAATAGTTTGTGAGGTAATTACGATTAAAATGATATAAACGATACAAATTCTCGATAACGTACGGGCACATTATAAGCCTATGAATAACGCACAAAATTTATGCGCCCGTTTGAGTTTGAAATTTATAATGTACTAGCATGTTATAAGCTTGTGAATAACACGCAAATTTTATGCGCCTCGATCAAATCTATATAATTATTATTATCCGATAAAGTAAGAATGTGTTAAAAGTCTGAGTAAAGTAGGAGGGGGACTTAAAAATAAGAGTTCAAAGTTCAAGGTCTAAAACGTAAGTTTTGAATTAATTCAAGTTGGAGACTCATGTTTGAGAACCTCTTGCAGCGGTCACTTTCCTCCGGAGATCTTTTGAAGCGCCTTGAACCACCGGCTTTAGTTTTTATTAATATAGGTAATTCATAATTAAATTTATATTAGGTTTTCTAAAATGTTTTTTAATATTATTATTATCTCGTATTATTATTTAATAAGAATGAAAAATGAGAAATTAAGTGTTAAAGACATCAAATAGTGAAGTTATTAGGGGTATTCCTGGTTCGATTTTTAGGTGGACTTGTAAATCAAACCGTTAACAACGCAATAATGAAAACCAAATCAAACCATTTAAAATAAAAACCGAATCAAACTGAACCGTTATCAACGGTTTGGGTCTTGTTTGTTTTATGGTTTGAGCTTTTGATCCCATTAAAATAAAATCGAATCAAACCAGATCTTATAGTTCAAGGCGAACTAATTACACCAAGTCCAAATGTTTTTTAATGACGCGTAAATCATAAACTCAATACACACACCCACATATAGACATGTATATATGTGATGTAGTGTGTGTACGTATATCTATATTTATAGATACACACATACGGTTCGATATTTTACTACAGGCTTTTAAGAAAACCGTAAACCAAACCATATATTACAGTTTTGAACTTTTGAAACCAACCAATTAAATGTTTAGAATAAAACCGATAGTGAAACCGAAACGATGAACAGTTTGGTCGGTTTCGCAGTTTGAAACCGAACCATGAACACCCTTAACATTTTATTGTATACAAGATAAACCTTTCTATTATAATAAATAAAAATATGTTTTGTCACTTGTCACTTTCTCATGCCTTTATTGTTATTTGTCACTTTCTTATAATCCTATTTAATTATTTTTTAAATTAAATAATTTTATTATCTCTCCTATTAAATAATATATTATCTCTTGTATTAACTAATTATAATATTAATGACTATTAATATTGTTTGCCTTTTTATATTAGATAATACTTTTTGATAATTTAAAAATCAAATATTTTAAAAAAAAACTTTAAAAACAGATTATAAAATGTGAAAATTTCTAAAAATCAATTCTTTAAAAAAATAAAATTATTTTAAAATGTTATTTCAGAAAATCTTTATAAAAACAAGTTTTCTTAATGATTTTTTTTTATAAAATTTATTGTAAATCAAAGTTTTTAAATAATGTGATTTTTATAACAAATGATGTTTCTTAAATCAAAATGTTTAAAAAATAATTCTCTTAAAACCAAGAGTTATAAAAAGGATATTAAAAAATTACATTTTCAGTTATTTAAGTTTAATAATATTTTCAAAATGAGTTATTTAAATTTAATAATTATAGAAATTATACATAATTTTCATGATTTGTTTAAATATTAGGTTTCGATAGAAAAACAACTGAAGTTTGAACATCAATTAGTTTAAAAATATTTATTGGTACAAATCAAGAAAGTAAGTATCATTTCTTTAGTTATTGTTTTATTTTTTAAAATATTTATCAATACGAAATTTAAACAATTTTTTAAAAATATTATTTTATAATTTATGGAATCTTATAATAAGTATTTAATATTTTATATTTAATCATTGTATTACACGAGGTGATAATGTAGTAAAAGAATAAAGGTGATGATGCATTACAAAATGACATGTGTGTTTTGATGCATTAAAAAAATGACAAGAGTGTGGATATGATCGGGTGGTTATATGACATGTCAGTGATCGGATGACATGTCAGTGATCTAAATTACCGTTTAAAAAAAGTTATTAATTAATATTACTTTATGAGTGATCTATCATTTCTATCTCTAGGAATAAAAGGCATGTTAACATCTTGTCATCAAAAGAAACATTTAAAATTGTTTTTCATGTAATTAGATTCAGGATTTGAGTTCAAATAGTAAATTTATTAAAGTTAAGGTATGTTTCTCTTAAAATTAAGGGTTTAAAACAAGCAAAGACAAATCGATATAAAATTGTTATTTAAAAACATGTAATTAGATTTCTTCAAGAGAAAAAGTTTATGGATACATTACACCAATTTTAGTAAATCGTACTAAATTATCATTATTTAAAAAATATATATTTATATATATTCATCGTTGTCATGCTTAGGACCAAAGACATCCAAATCAAACATCAAAAAAAAAAAATTCAGTTTGATAGTGATTAATTAATAAGGCTTGGTATATTTTGCAAGAAAATAATTAGGTGACCTGGAAATGATTTTATGTGTTCGATAGAAAACGAGAACACAAAGATGATTTCTTGATAAACATGGGTTAAATTTTGCGGTTACTTCATTTATTTGGATTTCTAATCTAATAAATTAGACTAAAAGAATATTTTTTAAGAATTTTCCCACTGTGGTAGAGAAACTATTTCGCTCATAATCTAATAAAAATATCACTAAAATAATGCAACACATTATGTGGTTAGTCTTTGAATCAGTTTAAGAATTTTCCCACTGTGGTAGAGAAACTATTTCGCTCATAATCTAATAAAAATATCACTAAAATAATGCAACACATTATGTGGTTAGTCTTTGAATCAGTTTATAATATTTTAAGTTAGTAACTATAAGCTAGTGGTTAGTAACCAATTAAGAGTTTCTAGCCTAATAGTTACCGTCTTAATTTCCATATGTAAGGTCTTGGGTTTGAATTCGAGACGAAACATATTTGCCGAGATAAGGTCAAGTAGTTTACCTAGTTGTGTTTCTTGGGTGGGCTTGGAGTCTGTCTCAAAGCGTCAAATCTCAAAAAACAGTTGAAATCCTGTATTAAATGTCGTCGTTTCAAGGTAATAAAAAAAAACTAAAAGCTAGCGATATAATCAATACAAGTCATGTTAGATCTTATAATGATTGAAATGAAAGACAAATACTTCCCCACAAAGTGTCATTTCTGCTCAGGAGTTATGAAATCTCACCCAATTGATTGAAACATTTAACCAAGATTTGAATGTGACACTCATCCAATTCATTAAATTTTCAATTCCTAATTGTATACCATTTCACTTTATTACGTTTATATTCATGATTGTTAATTTGTTACAAGTTTTTCAATGGTTGGCACCTGTAGTTAACCAACACTATCTTTTTCAACCGACTTAACTCATTCTTATAAATATTTTTAAATTTTTTAAACAACTATTAGTTTAACAGTAAAATTAACAAAATTAGAAAAATCACAAAAACCACTAATTAACCACATATATTTATTCTTTTAAGGTGCAAATGTGCGCGCGCGCGCACGCACACACAAATATATATATATATATATATTGATGTCAGTCTTTGTACCTACTTATATAAAATAGGCAGTTGTGGCAATTATATCGATTTTCACCTGTTACGATACTTACAATGGTGTTTCTGATGGTTACAATGGTTTTTGACAATTACAACGGTTTCCAACGGTTACTAGATTATGGCAATTTTAAATGGTTTGATATTTTCCAACAGTTACGGGGTTAGGTTAATTAAATCAATATTGTTTTCTTTAATATGTCATTTATAATGATGATATTATAACATAAAGTAACCACCTATGTTTTTTTTTATGCTCCTAATGTAAAGTATAGTTAGCAGAAAAAAATGGTAAAAACACAAAAAAAAAATATATATGTAAAGAAATGCTAGCGCAAGTAATAACGGGTGGCTAATTATTATACAAATGGATTATTCATATAAGAATATTACACTTGTATAATAATTAAAACAAAAAAAAAATTATTCAGTATATCCTTCCTCTTCAATAGGGCCTGAGAAGAAAGGATGATTACAATCATTACCCCTATCTCAGTTGGGATAGATGCTGCTTCAAAAGAGTCTCTGGGTAAAAGTTATTGTTTAAAGTTAATCATCCCAACGCTTTTAACGTTATTTTTATAAAAGAAGTAAAATATCATTAAAATTAGTGCAATTTTATTTATCTCATGAGGGCCACAAATATATACATTATATGCGTTCACCGTAAATAGGACGTTAATTGTATAATAATTATCAGATACAAATAGAAATATCATGATATTTCATTTGTGAGATAATTATATATTGCATTATAATTTCATCTTTGTGAAATTATCACGTAAAAACGATTAACACTTGGTAAAATTTTGAGACGAACTTTATTTAGCACGTAATATGTGTATGTTAACTGTTAAGGACATTACCTGAATGCCATTGGGCGAGTTGCTTGATGTCAAAACTCTGGCAGCCGATTCACTTTCCGGTATCTCCACCGGCTGAAAAATCCTGACGGCAGCTATTCTCGGGGCATTTTTGAGCAGAGAAAACTTGTAGGATTTAGAATCGAATGGACTGTTCAAAAACAGATCAGCATTCGGATATTCTTCAAGAATCTTCTCGACAATCGACGGTCCCGTCGCTTCGAACCTTCGAGCTTCACCGACCAAACAAACCGCCATCCTCGATCGTTTCAACTCCGTCACTGGAAATTGATTTTGATCAATGAACAATGACTTCAAATAGTGATCAAACAAGTTGTTTCCGGCTCGTCGCGAGATGGCTATGAAGAAAAACAGCAAGAGAGAGGTTGGTAGCAGAAACTGCCATTTGAGACGAGATACATGTTTTGTGATCGGTGATGATAAGTTTTTCATGATCAATGAAGTTTGTTTGATTTTGTTAAAGAGAAAATTAAGTGTTTTAAAGAATAAAAATGGTATGATCATACAATGGAAGATTATGAGAACATGAAGTTGTCGTGTGGGGATGTTGTAGGTTGAGAAGGAGAAGTGTAATGCAACTTTTTAATTTATAGTAAATTGCCGATTGTCGAGATGATTGATGTGATTTGCTAGTAATTCATTCTTTCTCTCTAGGTTTTATAAATTACACGCATGTTCTCAAACTCTAAACATTTGTAACGCATATAGTTATTTGATAAAAGTAATTAATTAGTCAAACATGTAAGCGTAATTTAGTGATCTAAGAACTGTATATGTTGTAAATGTTTAAAGTTTAAGACTATATGAGTAATTTATTAACCTAGAGTTCAAGAGTATTGTTTGAACCAGACCAGACCGGCCTGTCAGACTGGGGACTGGCAACCGGAAACTAGATTGGCCCAAAATAAGCAGATGAACCGCTAGGAAGAGAACCGGCCGGCCCATCCAGGTGAGCGGTCGAACCGGGAACCAGACCACTGGTCGGACATGTTTTCGTTCTAGTTTTTTTTTTTTTAAACTAAAATCCAAAGAATAAAACATTAAAACCAAACAAGTGGTTGAACTCGTAGATTTTTCATATAAGTAGTACCCTTCTCTCTTCTTTCTATAACCAAGTGATTGCTTGTTTTCTTGTAATCTCACCGATGTGTGATGATGAATTAGGAAGGGAAAGAAATGTGGAATATGTGGGATGAGAAACAAGAAAGGGAAATGAATGTGGACCTATATGGAATGAGAAACAAGGAAGGGAAATGATTTCTTGAAAAATTAATTTAATATATTTCAAGTTTTTTTTTCTTTTTTTTAAACCAAAATTCAAAAAATAAAACATTACAATGTATTTTTTTTAAATGATTATGTTTGTGTAAACATTAATTATGTTTGTTTAAATGTGATTACAATTCTATATATTTTTTGAAATTTTTATATATTTATTGTTTTATCCGGTTCTTGAATCCGGTTCGACCACTAACCAGTAAGATGTCCGGTTCAACGTCGGATCCGGTCCTGAAAACATTGATCTCGGCAATCCCCTCTTGTAATTTCTTTGTTTAATTCACCTTTCAAGTACGACAAATTATTCCTTTGACTTCCAAAATTTTAAAACTGTTCATTAACACATGCGTTAACGACTAATAAAATCAGTACTGCTGTGTTTAATGTTAAACAGTAAAATATAAGTATCCATAAGACTAGGGTGAACATATTCTATGTTATTCGGTTTTAAGATTTGACCATGGGTGATGACGTGTGTCTCGCAATTGTATTACGGTCAGTCTATTTTTTTTTTTTAATTTAAATATGTAACACTTTTTACCAAAAAAAAGAAAAGGTTTGTAATAAGGTTGGACGACTTTTTTATATGTTCATATGACTCCATTTTACAATAAAGGATTTTATAATACGACGGAAACGACTCTATTTAAATAGAGTCGTGTCGACTCTATTTAAATAGAGTCGTGTCCGTTGAATTATAGAGTTGTGCAAACGCCTTCATTTGACTCTATTATAAGGCCAAACGTTCCTACATATAATATGGGAGGAGACGACCCTAAAGTTGTCTTCGCATGTGTAATAAAGTCATCCGACCATATAATAAAGTCTTCATTGTTTAGAAAAACAAGTAGTCATGGATGTAAGGTTGTCTGGACTAGAGACCAATAACAGTAAACTAAAAATCTACTGACGACAACGTTAAAAAAAATTAACTATATGTTTGTTACATGTATAAATTTTTTAAATTACATTTATTTTTCTACTTTTTTTAACCAAAACTAATAATAGAATAAAAAATGTTCAAATTAATTAAACTATTAACAAAAAAGCGACCGAATTATAATCACGAATAATATAATCCAACCTGCTCGAATTAATCAAACTATTAAAATAACCAAACCTGTTCAAATTAATCAAGCTAGCTAATAACAAAACAAACATGTTCAAATTAGAGGTGGGCAAAAAACCGGTAACCAGAACCAACAAACCGAACCGGAACCGGAACCGGTTGTACCCTAACCGATAGGTACAGGTGGTTCCGGATTCTCAGAGAAACTGGAACCAGAACCGAAAAGGCGGAATGGGTTCTAACTTTACCCGGTCAAACCCGAATTGGAACCGACCAAAAACCGGTTGGAAACCGGTCAAAAACTGAAACCGGAACCAGTTGTTGATTTGTTAACCGGAACCGTTTGAAATCGAAATTGGTTTAAAAATACCGGTTTGCTAACCTCTAGTTCAAATTAATCGAAATAATAATCAAAAGGGACCAAGTTACTAAACTAGGTGTAGTCACATTTTTGACACTATGTGGTATTTCACCCCTAGTTTGTTTTTAGTGCATTGATGAAATTATAAATGATAGTTGGACTAATGGAGTACGTTTCTATCCAGTTTTTGACAATCGGATTATTTGAACATTCAACAAAGTTATCTTCGTGATTCCATTAATTTGTTAGTGGGACATAAAAATTAGAAAATTAAAATAAGAATATCTTTATCAACTAAATTGAGATTTTCGTGTTATATATAAAGTTGAAGAGACATATCATAAGAATTGTTTAAAAATTAGGTGTAGTCACATTTTTTAACGCTTCAAGTTAACTCTATAAAGTTATCTTTTTAATTTTATTAATTTATTAACATACAAAGTTAAAATATATCTTTTAAACAAATAAACTTGAAAAAATAAATTACAAAAGTTAAATGATGTTGACTTAATTATTTATATATGAAAAATAACTATATAATTTAAAAAGTTTATTGCATAAATGATCCATTGTGTGATTAAATTGTAGGTTTAGTTGCCATGGTTAGAAAATTGTAATATTAATAACATTTGTGAGAATGTTATATATCTAGTTCATATAGTTTGGTTAGATTGCATTTAGGTCCCCCAGTGTTCAAAAATTTGCAAAGTTAGACAAATATTAGTAAGAAGATTTCCTATGATTTGATCAGTTAATTACAACTCATATCAAGTTACTATAATATTTTAAATATTAGAAACTAATTATTTAAGAACGATTAATATAACAAATTACCAATCCAAACTAATTATTTAAACACTATTTAAATAGTTTGTATTATCTCTCAAGTTATTAAAAATAGTTGTATTCATATTACTTTATTAAACAACAAAATACAAATATATTCAAAAAAAAATGTTGAATGATAAACATTAATTAGTCTTTTTTTTTTTTTTTTTTACTTTTGAACTTGCAAATTATTCTAATAGTGTTTAAATTATTGATTTGAATTCATAGCCTATTTATATTAAATGATATTAATTAATGTGTTTTAGCATTTAATTAAAGTTATAATTTAATCTTAGGACTTAATTTGCAATTAATCAAATAATATGGACCATTGATACAATTCTCACAAATGTTTTACTAAGTTGGTAATTTTTCAATGTTGAGAATCAAAATAACAATCTAACCAACCCACAAGGATCATGTATGTAACTCTATCATAACTGTGAAATAAATTTACAATTTTTCAATCCTGAGGATCAGGGGCGAAGGTTAGTTGGGACCGGGTGCCCCCCCTCTTTTTTTCGTGAGTAGTGTTAATTTTCGGACCTAAAGGTTATTTTTATAAAAAAAAATTATTTCGCCCCCCTCACTTTAACCATCTAGAAAGGGATCCGGCTAAACGAATACACATGTGAGATCATCCGGTTAATTTAAGAGAACAAGTAAGGCGAGCTTATTTGAATTTAGGACCTTTTCAAATCCATCTTAAAGAGTATCCTAGTTGATTAGAGTATTCTCCAATAACAAATGCTTCATATTGCTGGTGCAGCTTATAGTCATTTGCAATCTTTTGAGTTTGTGTTTATTCTTCACTTGATAAAGAAAGTAATGAGAAGAACTGATATACTTTCTCATGCCATACAAAAGAAATCTCAAGATATTCTTAATGCCATGGAGTTAGTTTCATCAACAAATGTTAGTCTAAATAATTTCAGAAACGATGGATGAGATTTTTTTTTTTTGCAAAAGTTACTTTTTTTTGGGAGAAGTTCAGTTCTAGTTTACTTTCTAAAGAGATAAATGTTGATCAGATTTGTCTTCTTGTTGAAAAATATTATCCTACAGATTTTAACGATCAAGACAGAGAGGGGAAGTCAAATATGATACGTATTATTTGAGAAGTCAAATAATACCAAGCTAAGTGGTGTATCAACAATTTCTGATCTATGCAAAAGTCTTGTGGAAACTCATAAAAATGATACGTACTATTTGGTTGATAGAGAGATCCGGCTAATCTTAACTCTTCCGGTTTCTACTGCAACAACGGAGAGGGGATTTTCAGCAATGAAAATATTCAAGAATCGCCTTCGGAATAAGATGTTAGATGAGTATCTTGCAAACAGTTTGGTGATTTACATAGAAAAAGAAATTGCAGAAAAGTTTGACTCATAATGCATAATAGATGAATTCAAAAATCTAAAAGGGCGTCGAGCTGAATTGTAATTCTTGTTTCAGGTACCTACTTTTTCACGCATAATGATAATTATTTAATACTTATATTTTTAATGTTTGACCCGAATTGACCCGAATTGACCCGAATCATTGACCCGAATCATTGACCCGTACATTAAACCAGACTAACCGAGACATACCGATCGATCGGAATTTTTTTTATAGTGCACATAAATTTTCGCCACCTCTGTAAAACATTTGAAGCTCCGCCACTGCTGAGGATCATAAGTACAATCTGATTAAATCACATAAACTATTTATGTAATTAGCTTTAATTTAAATGTACTATATATAAACTTAAATTTAAGTACATAATTAATTTAAAACATTTGTAAATGTAACAAGAGAAAGGGAGTGGATTCAAAAATTAATATTTATATTTATATTATATAATATATAAAAGTTTTCATTTTACACTTGCCAAATTTATAGACTATCAAGAAATTAGTTTTGTCCCTTTCCTATTAAATATATGTAATACACATGTTATATATTTAAATCTTAATTTTTTTTTTGTTTTAAATAACATGGTATATATTTTTCAAAAACTTTTTATAAAAAAATAAAGAAAATTAATTTATAATATAATCATATTATTCACCTAGTTTAATAAAATAATAAATATTTAATAAAATAAATTAGATATAGAGTTTAGGTTTTAGGGCTTTGTTTTTAGCTTCTACATTTTATCTTTAGGTTTAAGGTCTATTTTTAAAGTTTTGGTTTTAGTATTATGCTTTATTGTTTATGGTTTAAGCTTTGGAGTTTAAGGTTCGACAAGTTGTTTCTAATGATACGAAAAGAGATCAATTGAAATTTGTTTAGGTAGGTTTTCGAGATTTAAAAATCTATTTTAGCATTCTTAGGTAAACTTAACTTTTTAGGCAAACATTCTGTTATATGTGTGTGTATGTGTAAGAATTGTGTCATATGATAATCTAATTTTAAAGAGTTAACCCTTAAAACTTATATCGATCATCCATTTTTAATACTAAAAATAAATGTATGTTCCATAATAAACCACGTTAAAATTGTTTTTTATTCAACTTTACTATGGATCACATATTTATTTTCAAGTTTTGAAATGAGCTGCAATAGTAAGGTTGAGTTATTAGAGACAATCTTATATATACATGTGTGAGTATATAAACACACGGTCGCGATTTGAAACAAGAGTGTAAACACTCTTAATTTAAATTACATGCAAAAGGTGAAATTTGATTTATTAATGAAGATGTTGTTAGCATTAATCCTTTTTAAACTAAAGTCTAATAAATTTAAGGATTAAATTGTAATTATCATTAGTAGTTGGCCGGTGTAGGGTAAATCTAACCAATGCATCACATCGCGTCGATAAAATCCGCACATGATGAGTTTGTACTAACAACTATTTTTTTTATCACAACTGTTTAAAATATTAACAAATATGAAAGATTACAATAAAATGGCAGGCAAGCGGACAACTAGTTGCTCAGCGACACTCTTTTGAATTGCAAATCCAATCCTACTAAAAACAATTTTTTGGGTTCTAGGAGCCGTGATGTTGCTATTCATGACCCTCTGAACTCGGTTCAGAAAATTAACAGCTAAATTTAGAGTAAATTGTTAACATGGTTCTTATGGTTTGGTTTGGAAGTTTACAGTTAATTAATTTATAAATTAATCTAATAGGAATGCCAAAAGGATATTGCGTCTATTTACCAACGGCAAGCTCTCAATGGCTCAATTGATTTTCAAATTAATCGAAATATAGGATCGTAAAAAGGACCATAAGAAGTCACCCTTATTTAATTAACATCTATTACACAAATAATGAAGAAAACTATGATGTCACCAATATTTTTATAACCAGCCCAGAGTTGAATCAGACGTCTTATTGGTTACTGGTCGTACCGGTAGAACCGGATTCAAGAACCAAATGACATAATAAATATATATAATATCCCAAAAAAGTTATAGAATTATAAACACATTTAATCAAACATAATTAATGTTTAAACAAAACATAATCATGTTAAAGTAAATATATGATTTTGTTTTAATGTTTCATTCTATGAATTTTAGTTAAAAAAATAAATAAATAATTGAAATCCGGTCCGATCAGTGAACCGATTCCTGGTCCGACCGGTGAAGTAGCTCAACCGGCCGGTTCGATTGAAGACGATTCACATGTTGATTTTGGGCTGACTGACCTGTCACACCCCCAAATTCCCACTCGTGGTGTCAGTCCACGTGGGTGTGACGTGGCCAGAATTACAGCTCATGGTCATATAGAATAACTCTATATGTGTTTCGAATACACAGTTTGACATATAAGTAACAAAATAGTTTGCAGCGGAAAATATATAATATATTGCAGCGGAAAATAATAAGTTTACATATGCAGCGGAAATATAAGTGTCAGACACTACATTGTTTAGTACAACATAGTTAAAAATTGTTTGATCAAAAGACATAATATGAATGCAAGCGGATCCTATGCTCGGTTCCCTATTGTGCATTCCTGATTTCCATACTCCTGTCAGTTACCTGAGACTACAAGTTTAAAAAAAGTGTCAACACAATGGTTGGTAAGTTCACAGGTTTTGATATATACATAGTAATAGAAAACACGTGTCATGATGTTTATCATAATGTTAGTCCTGAGCCCTAGGCTCCAAGGGTCAGTGCGTCACTACCGAACTAGACTTGTTTGTCCTTGCCTCCGCTATGTCTCGTATTACATACCAAGTTAGGTTAGAGTTTCACGAGTTATGACCTCCACAGTCATAATTGTGCCCCGTGAGGTTAGTCACACCCAAACTGTAACATCTGTGCCGGAAACGTCGCCGGAACAGTGAACGGAACAGTAAATGCACAGTAACTCAGGTACAAACTACGTAAACTATTGCTATGCTACTAATATCATGATGCTTGATATTAAACTATTATGCTATTGTTTCTGTAATCTGATTAAACTTAACAGTTTAATCAGTTGAAAACATGTCAGACAACATAGTGTTGAAACATAGGTACTTGAATTGATGCTATAGTGTATAAACGTATGCGAGGTTAAACAAAACAAACACATAACGGTTGTTGTTACAGAATGCTAAACAGACGAGTTATTCGTATAGGTGACGATCTATACGAATGATTCTGATAGTTTAACGTTCTGAAATAATGATTGAACAGTAGAGAACAAGAATCAGAAAGCCGAACCATCGTAGTGTTCGTTCGAATGACGATTCGAACGAATACGCGCGATGGTGACGCGTTCTGACGAGACAAAAACGAATACGAATACGACACGAATGTCAATAAGTTAAGAAAATAAAACATTTTAAATGTTTTACAATTTTGAAACTCATCAAAATAATTAATAGAAACTATTTTATTTGAAAACTGTAAAATAAGCGCGTTACGTTCCAGAAACGTAACGAAAACACAAACCGAGCAACAAAAACGAACCCGAACTCACTCGAGGTATAAATACCTTGAATGAGCTCCTTTTTATTCATTTCTCACTCCTTCTTCTCTCCCAAACCCTAATTTCCGGATTTCTCCTCCTACCACTATTCTCAACCTTCAAACCTTCATATCTTGATCATTTCTCCACCAAATCGTCTCATTTTTGAACCTACACAAAGATCTCATCATCCTCTATCTGAAAGTACAAGGGATCTGCCCCGAAATCCAACAAATCCGAGGTAAAATCGAGCTTCAAAGTAGCGATTTTAGGGTTTTAAACCCTTTTGATCAAACACTAATCTTAACCGGTTAACCACCTTCTAAACCCGAACCCCACGACCCCAATAACCACCCCTAGTGTATGCCACTTCCGAAACCACAACACAACCTCGAAATGGTGATGTTGATGGGCGTCGCTCTGCTGTGGCCGAATGAAACACCACAGGCCGCCGAATAGGAGGACCCATGTGGTTCGGCCGAATGGCTTCATGCGTCGTGGGTTCATTCGCCGACGGCAGCTCATTCGCCCACTTCCCATTCGGTTCTACCCACTCATTCGATGATAGTTCTTACGGCCACCCCAACCCTATTCGACCCCCATTCGCTCAGCCTTCTCATTCGAACCTTTGGTTATTCGGCAGTCACCCAGTCGACCACAGCCCTTCGCCCAGGCCCCAGTTGTTTCGGCCATGGGCCATACGCCAACCACACAACCACATTCGGCCAAGCAAACTAAGTAGGCCCAGACATAGTTTAATTCGGCCCAATATGGCCCAGATCTATTGGTGTGGCCCAACTGAACTAAATTGACCTGAAAGTATGGGCCGACTCCTGAAATCCATTCGATCCAACGACTTGGCCCACCCCACTGCTCAGGCCCACTGGTTCGGCTAGGGACACTAGTTGGCCCACCATGATTTAATTGGACCATGTGAAGACTTCGGCCCAACCCTATTCTATGGCCCAAATCCTATCGTTCGGCCCACGTTGGTTGTTTGGCCCACATGAGTTAACTAAAACAAACACTTGAAACCAATTTCAATGATGATATGCATAGAATTTTGTTAAAACACTACAAAAATAATGATCTTTAGTATAAAGAGCCTTGTTAAATGAGAACCATTACTTTTACAAGAAAGATTGACTACTTAGTCATTAACTATGAAGCAACTATTTCAAGGTTACCAATGAATACAAGTAATGGTTGAACTATAAACCTAAGTTTATACTTAGGATGATTTTGGAAAGTTTATGATCAATACACTTAACTAACCTGTTAGGACAAAGTGTTCAAATCTCAGTTTAATTAAGCAAGGTTAGCAAAACATATGACAATCGAACAAGGGCCGAATGAAGATCAGCCAAAGCTTGTGGCTAACACATACATACACACACAAAAATCCTTATCAACTCACACTTACAAGTTATGAACAACGTGAAATCAATACAGGATCGTGAAAACAATATCAATTACAACAAAAAGCGCGTGCATTCTTGTTTTAGGCTAAGTCAACTACAACAACTGCAAGGTGAGTTCATCGTCCCTTTTCAAACTATTTTGAGTTTTACTTCGGGACTGAGAAACATGTTGAAACTTTTTTAAACAAATGTTTAACTGTTGCAAATATGCTTTTATACTTATTCAAACTATTAATGCTAAATGCTAAAGCTACGGGTTATGCTACAAACTAATGCTATGGGTTTATGCTACAAACTAATGCTATGGGTTTATGCTACAAACTAATGCTATGGGTTTATGCTACAAACTAATGCTACGGGTTATGCTAAATGCTAATGCTACGTGTTATGCTAAATGCTAATGCTACGGGTTATGCTAAATGCTAATGCTACGGGATATGCTAAATGCTAATGCTCCGGGATATGCTAAACGTTAATGCTACGGGATATGCTAAATGCTAACACTACGGGATATGCTAAATGCTAATACTACGGGTTATGCTAAATGCTAATGCTACGGGTTTATGCTAGATGCTAATGCTAACGCTAAATACTAATAACTCTATGCTAACACTACTGATATATATACATACATACTAAATGCTTAAAATGCTCTGAATGCTTTAAACCTTATATGCTCTATATGCTTGCCATGCTAAAACAACGGTTTGGCCTCTCAGTGCTTGCCTTACCGGTTGTGAAGCTAGTACTTGTGCACAAGTTACGTAAATGCTGAACTATTTGAATGCTATAAACTTGTATGCTAAAACTATTGGCTATGGAAGAACAATAGTTGGTCTCTCAGTGCTTGCCTTCATGTGTTCTTCCTAGTCGGGACTTGAAGAACAATAGTTGGTCTCTCAGTGCTTGCCTTCATGTGTTCTTCACAGTCGGGACTAGAAGGCACCTACTATGGTCTTTCAGTGCTTGCCATAGGGTGTCCTTCATGGTCTGATACGAGGAAACTGACTGATGGCCTCTCAGTGCTTGCCATGCAGTGTTTCCCATAACTACTTACTCAGGTGATCAGTAACTAGGACGATATTGGTGATCCTTAGTTGACTTTGTGTCATCATGGGAATCCTCTATCTCCCCCTAAGTTGCTAATGGCACCTAGTGCTGGTATGGATTGATACTGGATTCCTTAGGGTATTCAGTTGTCTATTCTGGTGACTCACAAACTAAACTCACGGATGCTATGGGTAAACTTACATACAAAATGCTTAAACTATAATGGGGAAAAGAGATTGGATGGTAGGTAAAATGCTTAATTATCAATAACACCAATGTCCTATGTAGCTTACTATGTGGTGGGACGGCGTCTGGGCGGGTCGTAGGCTCGACTCAGGGGTATGCCCTATATATAAGCATACCGAGTTACATGATACAGGTGATGTTAATGAGGTTAAGGTTTTACCGGAAAGGTTTGCAAAAGCTATTTTAAACTTTAAAACTATATGAACTCACCAACCTTTGTGTTGACTTTGTTTTCCTTACATGCTTTCTCAGGTGATGCACATGTATAAGCTAAGGCTCAGGATTGCATACTAGGCTGCCCAGATAGAGGACCTAGTTGACTTTTGGAAGCACACTTTTTGTTATTTATACGAATCACTTTTGGATGTCTTGTACAGGTACAAGATAGAAAACAATTGATTCTTTTGTTAGGTTTACCGAGTTAAATTACTGAACATTGACATTGTAATTTAACTTTGTAATCCTATTTAAATGCTTTATTGTGCTGTAGTTATTCTTAACATTGATGCTATGAAAACAATCTGATCAACCCGATTATCACTCACGATATCGCGCCCCGGGAACCTTCTGCCCGGCGGGGAAGTCGATCCGTCCCGTTGGCTCGGGGTGTGACAGATTGGTATCAGAGCTCAAGTTTATAGAGAATAATAGGTCATTTACTTAAATGGTTTGGCCTAGACTATAACTTAGGGACCCTCATGTGGAGAACTTAGGATTATGTTTGCATTATGTTTTCTACATTTGATCACTGCACTAACCAAATTCTTTTGGTTATGATCAGAATGCAGCCAAGAAAACAACCGACCTCACAAGCCTCTGCACCACACTCATCTACTCCTACACCACCAGATTCACCACCGCCACCGCCTCCTCCTCCACAAGACCCTCCTCTAAATCCGAATGCACCACCAGCTCTTGACCCTGCTACTATTGCTTTAGCAACTCTTCTAAGCAGTCAACTGATAAGTCAGTTGAAGGATGTCATTCCTGAGATGATTAACCGGATACAAGGCCACGGCAACACCTCTGGCCATACTACTAGGGAAGCTAGTGGAAACACTTGCCATACTTCTGACTGCTCCTACAAATCCCTTGTAGGAGGCAAACTACCAAGTTTTACTGGTGTCGAGGAAGCTTGTCACACCCCCAAATTCCCACTCGTGGCTCATGTTCACGTGGATGTGACGTGTCCAGAATCACAGCTCAAGGTCATATAGAACACTTCTATATGCGTTTACAAATCCAAAGTTTGACACATACACTCATAAAATAGTTTGTAGCGGAATAAAAGTTATCAAATCATATTGCAGCGGAAAATCAAATATTAGTGCAGCGGAATAAATAAGTCATAACATGCAGCGGAAAGTTTGAAAATGTTAGACATCACATTGTTTAGAAATTACATAACGATTAAATATTGTTTTCAAAAGACACAACAGAATGCATGCGGTTCCTAGAGCTCATCCCTTAAATGTGCATCCTGTCCCATACGCAGCTAGTTACCTGAGAATACAAGTTAGAAAAGTGTCAACGCAATGGTTGGTGAGTTCACAGGTTTTGATATACATATATATAGTAAGAAAGTGTGTCATGCTGTTTATCAATGTTAGTACCGAGCCCTAGGCCCAAAGTGTCAGTGCGTCACTACCGAACTAGACTTGTTTGTCCTTGCCTCCGCTATGCCTCGTATGCATAGCAAGTTAGGTCAGAGTTTGCACGGGTTATGACATCCAGTCAACATTGTGCCCCGTGGGGTTAGTCATTCCCTAATGGATCCATCCAAATCTACCACGTTGTTCGTACATTAACGGTAAGACTTTGTGAGGGCTTGTTACGAGTTCAACACTTAATGTTTGTCCAATAAACCAGCATACACATAGTGTTTGTACAGTAATAGATGTTTGACTCGATGCAAGTAGTATTCTCCCCCTATTTAAAAGCGTTTGAAAAAGAGTAAAGAGGGGCCGTAAACTCACCTTAGTGATGAAGTAGTAAGTCAAGCGTAAGCTCCTGCGTAGTTGGCACGTCGGTCACTGGCAACCTATATCGTATATCGTACGTGAGTTTGTGTAAGTGACCGTGCTAGTGTTTGTGTTAGTGCTCGTGTTCGTGTCCAACAACTCTTGGTTGTTCATGTTTGTCCGTGTCGGTCCACAATGACCGTGTTTGCTCGTGTTGGTCCACATTGACCGTGTTTGACTGTGTTGGTCCACAATGACCGTGTTTGACCATGTTTGACCGTGTTTGACCGGATTTGACCAAGTTTGACCGTGTCAAGTCAACGACCCGTTGGTGAACCGTGTGACGGTTTGTGAATCGTGTAGCAATCGTGTAAGTACTCGTCGTGTGCAAAACGCGTAAATCGCGTCCATGGACAACTTACTAATTATAGTAAGTTTCCATTTATAGAAAGTTCACAAAGCATATCGGTTTTATAGTTCTAGCATGTTCAATGGTCCTACGTGATCATGTTAACACATAGCACATCGTCATACGAATTCATATAAGTCGTTTTCATCATGATAGTGCACAAAAGTTTCCTAAAATGGAAATTTTCCATTTTTGGCATACGTGACATCGGAAACCATCTAACTTAGCATCTAAACATCATGTTATAACATATTAAGTCATCTAGCATGCTCGAATCACACAACATGTTGACAAATCGGTTTTTGTAAAAATAAAGTTACTATAAATAGTAACTTTGTTGTTTTGCATAGAAATAACCATTTTAGTATTTCAAAACCAATTTTCATATCACCAATCATCTTAATAACCAATCTAGCATCATTTAATCATACCAATATAGTCCAAATCATCATTTATCAATATTTCATTGATAAAAGTTACTAAATATAGTAACTTTGTCAAAATGATCATAAACATTATCAAATCCACATTCCACATATCCTATTCATCATAATATCATCCAAGTTACCATTTCATATACATGCATGTGTACCATTTCATCCATAACACCATTTTGTCAATATAAAGTTCCTATTTATAGAAAGTTCATCAAATCCCACCATTTTAACCATCTAAATCAAATCTAATCATGAGTAATCCTTCTAATATCATCAATAAGCATACCAACATACTCAAGATCATTCCTACCATCATGGATCATGCATGCATGGACATATAACATCATCTATCATCATTTTAAGCAACAAGACTTACACCCAACATCTTGGATCGTCCTAAAACATCATATAATCATCATGGATCATCAAGGAATACATCTAAATCATCAAACCCAGAAAATAAATTCGTGCATGTGAGCCATGGGTGCTTGCATGTGGGTTTTAACACTTGCATGTGGGTGTAATAGATGTGAAAGTGAGTTTTGAGCATAAAACTACCTTCTAGAGCTTCAAGGTTCTCTGGAATGATGGATGAGCAGCCTCTAAATCCCTGGTTCGTGGGTTTGGGTCAAGAACAAGGAAGGTGATGGTGGTTCTTCGAGTTTCCTTGTGGTGCACAAGCTTCAATCCTTCAAGTTGGAGCTTCAAAGTGGTCTCCAATGGTGGAAAATGGTGGTAACAGGGGTTAGAGGTTGAAGATGACCGAGTGGTGGCGTGTTTGGTCGAGAGAAATGATGAAGGGAGAGTAGGATATGATTTTCTTGGGTTTATAAAGATTTTCTGCGAACTGGGCATTGTCGCGTAGCGCGACACGGTGCAAGGTGGGTCTCGCGTAGCGCGAGGGATTTCGGGGTTTGAATTTCCCCCGCCCACCTGTCGCGTATCGCGACAGGTTCCTTGTGGGCCTTCGCGTAGCGCGACATATCCACTGAAGAGCCCAATAGGCCCATTTTCATTAGTTCGATCCGTTCGTCGCCGTTTTCGCGCTTACGGACTATCGTTTGGCCTTGTTTGAACTTCCTAGTTCAATGTGTGAGTGTTTTATGAAGTTTCGAGTGTTGTGCTACACAATCTTTTCAGCTGGTGCGTTGGTCAGTCCGAAGGGCATAACCAGAAATTCGTAGTGTCCGTATCGGGTTCTGAAGGCAGTCTTAGGAATATCATTCTCTTGTATCCTTAGTTGATGGTAACCCGATCTTAAATCGATTTTCGAATAGTAGCTTGACCCTTGCAACTGATCAAACAAATCGTCTATTCGTGGTAACGGGTATCGATTCTTGATCGTCACCTTGTTCAGCTCTCTATAGTCGATACACATACGGAATGTTCCGTCTTTCTTCTTCACAAATAAGACTGGTGCTCCCCAAGGTGAGAAGCTCGGTCTGATAAATCCCTTGTCTAACAGTTCCTGCAACTGGTTAGACAGTTCCTGCATCTCAGTCGGTGCTAGTCGGTATGGAGCTTTAGCAATCGGTGCTGCTCCAGGTGTAAGATCTATCTGGAACTCGACCTGTCGTTTCGGAGGTAGTCCAGGTAGATCCTCGGGAAATACTTCGGGAAAATCGCGGACTACAGCGATGTCCTCAATCTTCCTTTCCTTCTTCGGTTGCTCTGCGATGAGGGCTAGTATGGCAGTGTATCCCTTTTGTAGATACTTGTTCGCCTTCATGCATGACATGATGTTCAGAGGTACTCCCCGTCTTTCCCCCTGAATCGAGATCTGTTCTCCGTCCTGCAACGTCACTCGTACGATCTTCTCGTTGCATACGATCTCGGCTTGGTTAGCGGATAACCAATCCATTCCAACGACTACATCAAAGCTTCCGAGAGTCACCGGCATTAAGTCGATTTCGAGTTTGTGATCCGCCAACACCATGACGCATCCTCGAAAGACGTGTTGTGTTTCAATTAGTTTGTCGTCGGCTAACTCTATGGTATATTTGTAGTCTAGTGGTGTTGGGGTAATATCTAGTAACTTACTAAACTCACTAGATATAAAGCTCCTATCAGCACCGGTATCAAATAATATGCTAGCATAGACATTATTTAAAAGAAACGTACCGGTTACGATGTTAGGATCGTCTTTGGCTTCCCCCGAGCCAATCACGAAAGCTCGTCCCTTGGCCGCTCCTCCTCCGGCCTTCTTCAACTGAGGGCAATCCCTCCTCATATGTCCCGGTTTTCCACATTCATAACACCCTCTGAGGGTGTTCTGGTTGCTGTTATTCTGGTTGTGGTTGGGGTTGTTGTTGTTGACAGGAAACTTTGATCTGCAATCTTTGGCCGTGTGGCCATGTCTTCCGCACTTTAGGCAACGGTATCGCTCGCATTGTCCGAAGTGGTGATATGAGCATCGGTTGCACAGTGGGTACTTCCCTTGATACACACCATTTCCCTTGTCATCGGGTTGGGTGGCAGTGAATGCTCTGGCAGGTGCAGATCGTTGTTGTTGTTTGGGTTGATGAGATTGGTGGTGGCTAGGTTCCCACTTCCTTTTCAGGCTTTCTTGAGGCTTCAGGTGTTCGCCTCGTTTGGGTAGCTTGCCCTGAGCTACAGCTTGATCGGTCAGTTTATGGGCCAGTCGGATCAGTGGTTGGATGGTGGTGAGATCAGAAGCAGTCACCATGCTTTGGATTTGTTCGGGCAGCCCACTGATGAACTGCTCTATCTTTTTGTACTCCGGCGTCACCATAGCCGGACATAGCTTACACAGCTCATGGAATTGAGTGCAGTATTGCTCGATCTCAGAGCCCACCATCTTGAGAACCCAAAATTCGGCCTCTAGCTTCCTAACCTCATCACGAGGACAGTATTCCTCTTGCAGTAGTCGGGTGAAGTCAGCCCATGGCATGGAGTTGGCACCGTCCAACCCCCGAGTTTGAACATGGGTGTTCCACCATGTGAGGGCCGGTCCCTCCAGTGTACCGGTTGCATACTTGACCCGGTTCTCATCAGCACATTCACACATGGCGAATACAGATTCCACCTTCTCCACCCAGCGGAGCATTCCGACAGCCCCTTCAGTTCCCTTGAATTTGTGTGGGTGGCAGTTCAGGAAGGATTTAAAAGAACATCCTTTGTTGTTGTTGCCTTGTGATCCTGCTCGTCAGAAACCAATGTTGTGGGTTAGTATCGTGTTAGTTACGCTATGTTAGTCATGTTAGGCGAGTGTTAGTACCATTGTTAGAGCCACTGGTCTCACTAGCAAGGCGGTTTGCCTCGTACTCCGCCAGTACCTTGTTAACCCTTCTGTCAACCATCATCTTAATGACGGCTGCGTCCAGTGTTCCTCTAGGAGGGCGTGCATGTGGTCCTCTTCCCGCCATAGATATTTTCTATACGGAAGGGATAGAATGTTAGTAAGTCAGAATGTTAGTCAGATGTTGTGTCAGAAGTCAGATCAGATGTCATGTCAGAGGTTATGTCAGCAACAACCATAATGATACAATAAATAAAACAAGCATAATTCTCATTAATACCAGATTTGTAGTACAATAATTTCAAAAGGAAATACAATGCGAGTTCTTCGAGCACATCCCGCTCGTCTAGGCCAAAATAAGAAGAAATACAAAATAAAACAGTCCTCTAGTCTGAGTCCATGGAAACGTGTGAAATGTCACTGGCAGCGTCTCCGTCGTCATCATCCTCCTCCGGATCCTCATTGGGATCCTCATCAAAATCCTCCTCTTCGAGGTCCTCGGCCTCGAACTGTGGTTCGCCGTCATCGGCTGGTGGCTCCTCAATGAATTGCGCCGCCCATGCATTGAGCATGGCGTCGCTAGCTTGAACCATCGCCTGAGTTTTCTCATTGGCGACCCGGTTCTCAGTGATACGTCCATCATGCTCTTGCATGATGTCGACCATCTGCCCATGCTGACTCATCAGCTGGGATACCTGGAGACGAAGGGTCTCCACCTGCTCCTCCAGTCAACTGTTTCGCTCCTCCAGTCGGTCGTTTCGCCTTTCTAGGCGATCGTTCTTCTCGCGAAGAAATCGAACCTCATTGGACAGCTCGCCACTCCTCCAAATCTCTCGCCGAGTGCAAGCAACGTGGGCCGCGAAGGCCTGCTCTAGTGGTACCCCGAGTGCTGGTAATCGACGGCCTGGAGTGGTATCGCCAGGGAAACGGTATGGAGGTACCCTCTCCCCGGTAATCCACTCCTGTATCATCGTGGGTAGCCATCCCCAGTGTCGGGCTCGTGCTGCGTCCCTAGCTCGTCTATCCATCTCGGCGTCTATTTGCGCCACAATGTCGTGAACGCGTCGGCGGCTCTCTGTCTTCAGGTCGTCTGTCGCCGGACGCCTGTCCGTGTTCCTGCTAGTGTCTTCGTTGTTGGCCATCCTGTAAGTCTCAAGTTAGTAAGTAACAGTTTAACATAAGTAATAACATCATCAATGTGCAAGTTCTACGTGTAGTGTCTAAGTTGAGCAATGGCTATAGTCTAAGTTTACTACATACAAACCTAGTTCTCTATAACCAAGGCTCTAATACCAGTCTGTCACACCCCCAAATTCCCACTCGTGGCTCATGTCCACGTGGATGTGACGTGTCCAGAATCACAGCTCAAGGTCATATAGAACACTTCTATATGCGTTTACAAATCCAAAGTTTGACACATACACTCATAAAATAGTTTGTAGCGGAATAAAAGTTATCAAATCATATTGCAGCGGAAAATCAAATATTAGTGCAGCGGAATAAATAAGTCATAACATGCAGCGGAAAGTTTGAAAATGTTAGACATCACATTGTTTAGAAATTACATAACGATTAAATATTGTTTTCAAAAGACACAACAGAATGCATGCGGTTCCTAGAGCTCATCCCTTAAATGTGCATCCTGTCCCATACGCAGCTAGTTACCTGAGAATACAAGTTAGAAAAGTGTCAACGCAATGGTTGGTGAGTTCACAGGTTTTGATATACATATATATAGTAAGAAAGTGTGTCATGCTGTTTATCAATGTTAGTACCGAGCCCTAGGCCCAAAGTGTCAGTGCGTCACTACCGAACTAGACTTGTTTGTCCTTGCCTCCGCTATGCCTCGTATGCATAGCAAGTTAGGTCAGAGTTTGCACGGGTTATGACATCCAGTCAACATTGTGCCCCGTGGGGTTAGTCATTCCCTAATGGATCCATCCAAATCTACCACGTTGTTCGTACATTAACGGTAAGACTTTGTGAGGGCTTGTTACGAGTTCAACACTTAATGTTTGTCCAATAAACCAGCATACACATAGTGTTTGTACAGTAATAGATGTTTGACTCGATGCAAGTAGTATTCTCCCCCTATTTAAAAGCGTTTGAAAAAGAGTAAAGAGGGGCCGTAAACTCACCTTAGTGATGAAGTAGTAAGTCAAGCGTAAGCTCCTGCGTAGTTGGCACGTCGGTCACTGGCAACCTATATCGTATATCGTACGTGAGTTTGTGTAAGTGACCGTGCTAGTGTTTGTGTTAGTGCTCGTGTTCGTGTCCAACAACTCTTGGTTGTTCATGTTTGTCCGTGTCGGTCCACAATGACCGTGTTTGCTCGTGTTGGTCCACATTGACCGTGTTTGACTGTGTTGGTCCACAATGACCGTGTTTGACCATGTTTGACCGTGTTTGACCGGATTTGACCAAGTTTGACCGTGTCAAGTCAACGACCCGTTGGTGAACCGTGTGACGGTTTGTGAATCGTGTAGCAATCGTGTAAGTACTCGTCGTGTGCAAAACGCGTAAATCGCGTCCATGGACAACTTACTAATTATAGTAAGTTTCCATTTATAGAAAGTTCACAAAGCATATCGGTTTTATAGTTCTAGCATGTTCAATGGTCCTACGTGATCATGTTAACACATAGCACATCGTCATACGAATTCATATAAGTCGTTTTCATCATGATAGTGCACAAAAGTTTCCTAAAATGGAAATTTTCCATTTTTGGCATACGTGACATCGGAAACCATCTAACTTAGCATCTAAACATCATGTTATAACATATTAAGTCATCTAGCATGCTCGAATCACACAACATGTTGACAAATCGGTTTTTGTAAAAATAAAGTTACTATAAATAGTAACTTTGTTGTTTTGCATAGAAATAACCATTTTAGTATTTCAAAACCAATTTTCATATCACCAATCATCTTAATAACCAATCTAGCATCATTTAATCATACCAATATAGTCCAAATCATCATTTATCAATATTTCATTGATAAAAGTTACTAAATATAGTAACTTTGTCAAAATGATCATAAACATTATCAAATCCACATTCCACATATCCTATTCATCATAATATCATCCAAGTTACCATTTCATATACATGCATGTGTACCATTTCATCCATAACACCATTTTGTCAATATAAAGTTCCTATTTATAGAAAGTTCATCAAATCCCACCATTTTAACCATCTAAATCAAATCTAATCATGAGTAATCCTTCTAATATCATCAATAAGCATACCAACATACTCAAGATCATTCCTACCATCATGGATCATGCATGCATGGACATATAACATCATCTATCATCATTTTAAGCAACAAGACTTACACCCAACATCTTGGATCGTCCTAAAACATCATATAATCATCATGGATCATCAAGGAATACATCTAAATCATCAAACCCAGAAAATAAATTCGTGCATGTGAGCCATGGGTGCTTGCATGTGGGTTTTAACACTTGCATGTGGGTGTAATAGATGTGAAAGTGAGTTTTGAGCATAAAACTACCTTCTAGAGCTTCAAGGTTCTCTGGAATGATGGATGAGCAGCCTCTAAATCCCTGGTTTGTGGGTTTGGGTCAAGAACAAGGAAGGTGATGGTGGTTCTTCGAGTTTCCTTGTGGTGCACAAGCTTCAATCCTTCAAGTTGGAGCTTCAAAGTGGTCTCCAATGGTGGAAAATGGTGGTAACAGGGGTTAGAGGTTGAAGATGACCGAGTGGTGGCGTGTTTGGTCGAGAGAAATGATGAAGGGAGAGTAGGATATGATTTTCTTGGGTTTATAAAGATTTTCTGCGAACTGGGCATTGTCGCGTAGCGTGACACGGTGCAAGGTGGGTCTCGCGTAGCGCGAGGGATTTCGGGGTTTGAATTTCCCCCGCCCACCTGTCGCGTATC
Organism: Mikania micrantha; assembly: GCA_009363875.1. NCBI lineage: Eukaryota > Viridiplantae > Streptophyta > Magnoliopsida > Asterales > Asteraceae > Mikania > Mikania micrantha. The sequence goes on along the minus strand of CM018680.1, from coordinate 58,751,917 downwards.
GCGACAGGTTCCTTGTGGGCCTTCGCGTAGCGCGACATATCCACTGAAGAGCCCAATAGGCCCATTTTCATTAGTTCGATCCGTTCGTCGCCGTTTTCACGCTTACGGACTATCGTTTGGCCTTGTTTGAACTTCCTAGTTCAATGTGTGAGTGTTTTATGAAGTTTCGAGTGTTGTGCTACACAATGTGCTTGACGTTCACCAACGTTCGTGTGTTTTGACACGTGTGTGTTGTTTGCCGATAATTCCACGAATCATCTAGTCATGTGTCAGTGTTTGTACCGTCGTGTCACGTGTCACACTAAATTAACTAATTCTAGTGCCACGTGTACATAAATCATTTAAATAAACATTTAAATAAATAATAAGCTGACCTGGAAATTACGGGGTGTCACAAAGCTGTTGGACTGATCCAATGGCTGGAGAAGATGGAGAACACTTTGGACATAAGCAGTTGTCCGGAACACCATAAAGTTCGCTATGCAGCTGGTTCATTTAGCAAGCGAGCATTGACATGGTGGAATGCTCAGATTAGAGCAAAGGGGAGAGATGAAACAATGGCGATGCCCTGGGCAGAGTTCAAACTCCTACTGAGGAACGAGTTCTGTCCGAAACATGAACTGCAACAACTAGAGGTTGAGCTCTCGAACCATGTGATGAAGGGAGCCGATCATATGACTTTTACCAACCGCTATCATGAACTTGTAGCCCTGGTGCCAGAGATGGTGCCAACATTGGAAAAGTTGATTGATCGATATGTAGCAGGATTACCTTCCTGTATTCAAAGAATTGTATTGGCTTCATATCCTGCTACACTGGAGTCAGCTATTTCCCTCTCAGCCAAACTTACTAAGGTGATGGTAAAGTCTGGAGTTCTAAAAGATGATGCGGGAAAAGCCAAGGAAACAACAACGAAGAAACCAGACTAACATCAAAAGAAAAAGCAAAAGGTCGTAAAGAACTATGCGGCCGTCACTCCTCTCCAACAAGTTACTACAACATCTGCTCAGGTTGCACCCAAAAACTATGTGGGAGTGCATCCTCAGTGTGCACAATGCAAATTTCATCATCCTACTACGGCGCAATGCAGGAAATGCAACAACTGTGGCCGATTAGGTCACCGGGCTCAACAATGTCGTGCTCCAGCAACTCAAGCAGCAAACAATGCTGCTGTAGCATTTCCCCCACCACCAAGACCTGGCAATCACAACAACAACAGGGGATACTATAACTGTGGAGAATTAGGCCATTTCTCCAGAGAATGCCCAAAACGAGTGCAACAGGGAGCCCTAAGCACCTCGTGGAAGGGCTTTTGTGATTGGAGCCAATGCAGCACGCCAAGACCCTAACGTGGTCACTGGTACATTTCTTATACATGACTCTTATGCATCTATTTTGTTTGACACTGGTGTAGATCAGAGTTTTATTTCATCTGACTTTGCACGCCAACTTAACCTTACTGAGGAAACTTTAGACTCCCCTTATATCATCGAAGTAGCGAATGGGAAGCAAATTACAGTTAGCACTATACTTAGGAACTGCCCACTTACACTCACAGATCACACATTTACCATCGACTTGTTGCCGATGGAGTTGGGCAGTTTCGACATCATTGTGGGGATGGATTGGCTATCACTCAATATAGTTGAGGTCATCTGTTCCGAAAAGCTACTTCGGATTCCAGTGACGAATGATCGTGTATTGGAAGTTCGTGGGGACCAAGCAAAGCATAGTGTCAAAATCATATCTTGCATCAAAGCGTGTAAGTGTCTACAGAAGAAGTGCATAGCTTTCTTGGCTCATGTGGTGGAGAAAGAGAAAGACAAGAAAACGATCCAAGACGTGCCAATAGTAAAGGAATACCCTGAAGTGTTTCCTGAAGACCTACCTGGTTTGCCACCTATGCGACCGGTAGAGTTTCGTATTGACCTGATTCCTGGAGCAACACCTGTTGCTAAATCTCCTTACAGGTTAGCACCTTCAGAGATGCAGGAATTGTCAAATCAGTTACAGGAGCTACTTGACAAAGGTTTCATCCGACCGAGCTACTCACCTTGGGGAGCTCAAGTTTTGTTCGTGAAGAAGAAGGATGGATCTTTTCGGATGTGCATAGACTACAGAGAACTAAACAAATTAACCATCAAGAATCGGTATCCATTACCAAGGATTGATGATTTGTTTGACCAACTACAAGGAGCAAAATATTTTTCGAAGATTGATTTACGGTCCGGATACCACCAGCTCAGAGTACAAGATGAAGACATACCAAAGACGGAGTTTCGTACCAGATACGGGCATTACGAGTTCATGGTGATGCCTTTTGGGTTGACGAATGCACCCGCGGTTTTCATGGATCTCATGAACCGTGTGTGTAAGCCGTATTTAGACCAATTTGTTATTGTTTTCATTGATGACATATTGATCTATTCTAAAAGCAAAGAGGAGCATGAGCAACATCTCAGGACGATCTTGGAACTGTTAACGGAAGAGAAACTCTATGCCAAATTCTCTAAGTGTGAGTTTTGGTTTAAAGAGGTTCAATTCCTAGGGCACGTAGTTAACAGTGAGGGAATACACGTTGATCCTGCCAAGATCGAGGCAATAAAAGATTGGGACACTCCGAAGACACCGACGGAGATACGTTCTTTTCTAGGTTTGGCATGCTATTACCGAAGGTTCATCTCGAACTTTTTTAAGATAGCCCTGCCACTCACGAAGCTAACACAGAAAAGCGAGCCGTTTGTTTGGGAGCAAAAACAAGAAGAAGCCTTTCAGACCCTGAAGCAAAAGCTATGTGATGCTCCGATCTTATCTCTTCCAGGCGGTTGTGATGACTTTGTAGTGTACTGTGATGCATCCCATCAGGGACTTGGCTGTGTACTGATGCAGCGAGACAAATTTATCGCTTATGCCTCGAGACAACTGAAGGTTCATGAGAAGAATTACACTACTCATGATCTGGAACTGGGAGCAGTAGTGTTCGCACTGAAAATTTGGAGACATTACTTATATGGCATCAGGTGTACCATATTTACATATCATAAAAGTCTGCAACACATATTCGATCAGAAGGAACTCAACATGCGACAGCGACGTTGGGTTGAGCTTCTGAATGATTATGACTGTGTAATCAAGTACCATCCGGGCAAGGCAAACGTGGTAGCTGATGCTTTGAGCCGGAACGAAAGAGTCAAACCCTTGTGCGTCAGAGCAATGGGAATGACTGTGCATACAGGCTTACACGACAACATTATACAAGCACAACAAGAGGCAGTTGAACGAGGAAACTTGAAGAAAGAGTTAGACTGTGTAGTGGAAAAACATTTGGAAACGAAAGCTGATGGACTCGTTTACTACAAGGATCGTATATGGATTCCTGCAGTAGATGAGTTAAGGAAACTTATATTTGATGAAGCACACAAGACCAAGTACTCTGTGCATCCCGGTGCTGATAAAATCTACCAAGACTTACGTGCATTTTATTGGTGGCCGGGTATGAAGAAAAATATAGCTGAGTATGTTGGCCGATGCCTTACATGTGCCAAGGTGAAAGCAGAACACCAGAAACCGTCAGGTTTGCTGAAACAGCCTGAGATTCCACTTTGGAAGTGGGAACAAATAGCTATGGACTTTGTTACTAAGCTACCCCGCACTTCCAGTGGACATGACACTATATGGGTTATCGTTGACCGATTAACCAAATCTGCTCATTTCTTGCCAATGCGAGAAACTTACACGATGGAGAAGCTAGCTAAACTCTACATCAACGAGATAGTGGTACGCCATGGTGTGCCATTGTCTATCATTTCAGATCGTGATAGCAGATTCACGTCAAGGTTCTAGCAATCATTGCAGAAATCTCTGGGGACAAACTTAAACCTGAGTACAGCTTATCATCCACAAACGGATGGTCAGAGCGAACGTACTATACAGACCCTGGAGGACATGTTGAGAATTTGTGTTCTAGATTTCGGTGGTAGTTGGGACTCTCATTTGCCACGGATTGAATTCTCCTACAAAAACAGCTATCATAGTAGCATCGGATGTGCACCGTTCGAGGCTCTCTATGGTCGCAAGTGTCGATCGCCGATCTGTTGGTCGGAAGTGGGAGATAATCGTGTCATTGGGCCAGAACTTATTCAAGAAACTACAGACAAAATTGCTCAAATACAGCAAAGACTACAAGCAACTCGAAGCAGACAAAAGAGCTATGCCGATAAACGGCGCAAGCCGTTGGAATTCCAAGTGGGAGACCGTGTCATGTTGAAGGTATCCCCATGGAAAGGTGTAGTTCGTTTTGCAAAGAAAGGCAAACTAACACCACGGTACGTGGGACCGTTTGAGATCATCGAACGTATTGGTCCTGTGGCGTACAGACTTAGACTACCGGATGGACTTAGTGGTGTACACGACGTGTTTCACGTCTCAAACTTGAAGAAGTGCCTTACTGATGAAACTCTTACCATACCGGTTGAAGAAATTCAATTGGATGAACACTTACGTTTTGTTGAAGAACCTTTGGAGATTATGGATCGCAAAGTTAAACAACTAAGGCGAAGCCGTATTCCCATTGTCAAGGTTCGTTGGAACTCCAAGCGCGGTCCTGAGTTTACTTGGGAACGTGAAGATCACATGAAGCATAAGTATCCCCATCTGTTTACAGAGGAAGCCGTACCTGATAACAATGCTTAAATTTCGGGACGAAATTTCTCTAACAAGGGGAGACTGTAACATCTGTGCCGGAAACGTCGCCGGAACAGTGAACGAAACAGTAAATGCATAGTAACTCAGGTACAAACTACGTAAACTATTGCTATGCTACTAATATCATGATGCTTGATATTAAACTATTATGCTATTGTTTATGTAATCTGATTAAACTTAACAGTTTAATCAGTTGGAAACATGTCAGACAACACAGTGTTGAAACATAGGTACTTGAATTGATGCTATAGTGTATAAACGTATGCGAGGTTAAACAAAACAAACACATAACGGTTGTTGTTACAGAATGCTAAACAGACGAGTTATTCGTATAGGTGACGATCTATACGAATGATTCTGATAGTTTAACGTTCTGAAATAATGATTGAACAGTAGAGAACAAGAATCAGAAAGCCGAACCATCGTCGTGTTCGTTCGAATGACGATTCGAACGAATACGCGCGATGGTGACGCGTTCTGACGAAACAAAAACGAATACGAATACGACACGAACGTCAATAAGTTAAGAAAATAAAACATTTTAAAAGTTTTATAATTTTGAAACTCATCAAAATAATTAATAGAAACTATTTTATTCGAAAACTGTAAAATAAGCGCGTTACGTTCCTGAAACGTAACGAAAACACAAACCGAGCAACAAAAATGAACCCGAACTCACTCGAGGTATAAATACCTTGAATGAGCTCCTTTTTATTCATTTCTCACTCCTTCTTCTCTCCCAAACCCTAATTTCCGGATTTCTCCTCCCACCACCATTCTCAACCTTCAAACCTTCATATCTTGATCATTTCTCCACCAAATCGTCTCATTTTTGAACCTACACGAAGATCTCATCATCCTCTATCTGAAAGTACAAGGGATCTGCCCCGAAATCCAACAAATCCGAGGTAAAATCGAGCTTCAAAGTAGCGATTTTAGGGTTTTAAACCCTTTTGTTCAAACACTAATCTTAACTGGTTAACCACCTTCTAAACCCGAACCCCACGACCCCAAGAACCACCCCTAGTGTATGCCACTTCTGAAACCACAACACAACCTCGAAATGGTGATGTTGATGGGCGCTGCTCTGCTGTGGCCGAATGAAACACCACATGCCGCCGAATGGGAGGACCCATGTGGTTCGGCCGAATGGCTTCATGCGCCGTGGGTTCATTCGCCGGCGGCAGCTCTTTCGCCCACTTCCCATTCGGTTCTACCCACTCATTCGGTGATAGTTCTTACGGCTACCCCAACCCTATTCGACCCTCATTCGCTCGGCCTTCTCATTCGAACCTTTGGTTATTCGGCAGTCACCCAGCCGGCCTCAGCCCTTCGCCCAGGCCCCAGTTGTTTCGGCCATGGGCCATACGCCAACCGCACAACCACATTCGGCCAAGCAAAGTAAGCAGGCCCAGACATAGTTTATTTCGGCCCAATATGGCCCAGATCTATTGGTGTGGCCCAACTGAACTAAAATTGACCTGAAAGTATGGGCCGACTCCTGAAATCCATTCGACCCAATGACTTGGCCCACCCCACTGCTCAGGCCCACTGGTTCGGCTAGGGACACTAGTTGGCCCAACATGATTTAATTGGACCATGTGAAGACGTTGGCCCAACCCTATTCTATGGCCCAAATCCTATCGTTCGGCCCACGTTGGTTGTTTGGCCCACATTAGTTAACTAAAACAAACACTTGAAACCAATTTCAATGATGATATGCATAGAATTTTGTTAAAACATTACAAAAATAATGATCTTTAGTATAAAGAGCCTTGTTAAATGAGAACCATTACTTTTACAAGAAAGATTGACTACTTAGTCATTAACTATGAAGCAACTATTTCAAGGTTACCCATGAATACAAGTAATGGTTGAACTATAAACCTAAGTTTATACTTAGGATGGTTTTGGAAAGTTTATGATCAATACACTTAACTAACCTGTTAGGACAAAGTGTTCAAATCTCAATTTAATTAAGCAAGGTTAGCAAAACATATGACAATCGAACAAGGGCCGAATGAAGATCACGACCAAGACTTACGAGTGTTAGCCTAAGCTTGTGGCTAACACATACATACACACACAAAATCCGTATCAACTCACACTTACAAGTTATGAACAACGTGAAATCAATACAGGATCGTGAAAACAATATCAATTACAACAAAGAGGGCGTGCATTCTTGTTTTAGGCTAAGTAACCTACAACAACTGCAAGGTGAGTTCATCATCCCTTTTCAAACTATTTTGATTTTTACTTCGGGACTGAGAAGCATGTTAAACTTTTTTAAACAAATGTTTAACTGTTGCAAATATGCTTTTATACTTATTCAAACTATTAATGCTAAAGCTACAGGTTATGCTACAAACTAATGCTATGGGTTTATGCTACAAACTAATGCTATGGGTTTATGCTACAAACTAATGCTATGGGTTTATGATACAAACTAATGCTATGGGTTTATGCTACAAACTAATGCTACGGGTTATGCTAAATGCTAATGCTACGTGTTATGCTAAATGCTAATGCTACGGGTTATGCTAAATGCTAATGCTACGGGATATGCTAAATGCTAATGCTCCGGGATATGCTAAACGTTAATGCTACGGGATATGCTAAATGCTAATACTACGGGATATGCTAAATGCTAATACTACGTGGGTATGCCCTATATATAAGCATACCGAGTTACATGATACAGGTGATGTTAATGAGGTTAAGGTTTTACCGGAAAGGTTTGCAAAAGCTATTTTAAACTTTAAAACTATATGAACTCACCAACCTTTGTGTTGACTTTGTTTTCCTTACATGCTTTCTCAGGTGATGCACAGGTATAAGCTAAGGCTCAGGATTGCATACTAGGCTGCCCAGATAGAGGACCTAGTTGACTTTTGGAAGCACACTTTTTGTTATTTATACGAATCACTTTTGGATGTCTTGTACAGTTACAAGATAGAAAACAATTGATTCTTTTGTTAGGTTTACCGAGTTAAATTACTGAACATTGACATTGTAATTTAACTTTGTAATCCTATTTAAATGCTTTATTGTGTTGTAGTTATTCTTAACATTGATGCTATGTAAACAATCTGATCAACCCGATTATCACTCACGATATCGCGCCCCGGGAACCTTCTGCCCGGCGGGGAAGTCGATACGTCCCGTCGGCTCGGGGTGTGACACAAACGGATCCATTCAAACCTACCACGTTGTTCGTACATTAACGGTAAGACTTTGTGAGGGCTTGTTACGAGTTCAACACTTAATGTTTGTCTAATAAACCAGCATACACAGATAATGTTTGTACAGTAGTAATGTTTGACTCGATTCAACAAGTATTCTCCCTCTATTTGAAAAGTTTGTAAAAGAGTAAAGAGGCGCCTGTATCATCAAGTAGTCACCTTAGTGAATGATGTGATAGTACAAGCGTATGCTCCTGTATCGTCAAGTAGTCGATCACCGGCTACCTATATCATATACCATACGTGAGTTTGTGTAAGTGACCGTGCTCGTGTTCGTGCTAGTGCTCATGTTTGTGCTCAACAACACTCGGTTGTTCATGTTTGTCCGTGTCGATCCACATTAACCATGTTTGCTCGTGTTGGTCCACATTGACCGTGTTTGACAATGTTTGACCGTGTCAAGTCAACGACCCGTTGATGAACGGTGTGATGGTTATGAATCGTGTAACATTCGTGTTAGTGCTCGTCGTGTGCAAAACGCGCAAGTTGCGTCAATGGACAACTTACTATATATAGTAAGTTTCCATTTATGGCAAGTTTCACAAACATATCATTTTTAAGTTCTAGCATGCTTGTTAAGTCCTACGTGATCATGTTAACACATAGCACTTTAACATGTGGATCAAATAAGTCACGTAAGTCTCGTTTGCATACAAAAGTTTCCTAAAAATGAAAGTTTCTAATTTCTAGCAAAAGTGATATTGGAAACCATCTAACTTAGCATGCAATCATCATATTAAAGCATTTTAAGTCACTTAGCATGTTCAAATCATACAAAACGTTCAGAGATTGATATTTCTAAAAATAAAGTTACTATAAATAGTAACTTTGTCAATTTACATCCAAATGATCATTCTAACATACCTAGACCATTTTCATGTCACAAATCATCATAATAAGCCATCTAATATCATTTAAACATGCTCATCTAATAAAGAAGAAACCCTTCTTTCTTCTTCATTTCAAGAAAACCCTTTCTCTCTCTAACTCACCATTTTCGTCACTCTCCTTCTCTTTACCTTCTATCTACATTATCTTCTTCATTTCTTGCAAAATCACAAGATCTTGGTACCCACGCGTTCGTGTGATCGAGGGGAACAAGAGGATACGAAGAAACCCAGCTGTTGATCATGATTTGAAGGTAAGATGCTCATTTTACTTTTGGTTTACACCCATATACAAAGCCGGTTAGTATAACATTTTGTTTTAAATGATTTTACACCACAAAACCCTAAACCGCATAAGTGTGAGAGTGATGGAACCATGGATGGACCTGCTAGGGCTTGATGTCGATGAAGATGATGAACAATAACTGGTGCAGTGCTGGTCGCGAACCCAGGGTAGCCGAACCCTTCCCTGGAACGAACCTTCCCCTTTGAGCACTCAGTTGGTGGCCGAACCTTAAAGGGGGAACCGAACCTAGGTCTTTGTTATCACCACGAACCTGTGCGGTCCGTTTAGGGTTAGCCGAACCCTTCCTTCGACGAACCCAGCCTCACGAACCCTAGGTGCCAGCCAAACCCCATGCAGCACCGAACCATCAAGCATGCAGCGAATCTGGAGTATACTAGCCGAACCTTCTCTTGAACATGGGCCGAACCTTATCTTGAACATGGGCTGAACCTTCTCTTGAACTTGGCCGAACCATCTAATGGGCCACGAACCATCTGCTGGGCCACGAACCTAGATGCATGCCAGCGAACCTTTATGGTGCCGAACCCACAAGGTGGAAAACTTTCGTTGTCTGCATGGATCCTGCATGAAACGAACCTAACCGCGAACCTACATTGTAGCCGAACCCTAACTAAGGGGATTTGGAAGCTGGACCGAACCTTAATCCACCAAACCAGCTAAGCAGCGAACCTAAGGGTTCATGGGACTACTAGGGCAGCGAACCAAGGGGAGATTATGTCTAGGGTTCGCTGAAATCGATCTCGATAAAACCTAAGATTCGAACTAAGGTTTAAGGATCTATAAAAGGAACATAATAGATGGGTACTTTCACACATGTATGGACATTTTAAGTGGCCTTCTTTTATGATGAGGATATGTTTGAAATTGAAGATTTAAGTGACTTAAATAAATTAGGAGAATAACCTAAGGTTGATTTTATTAAATATAACTTGAACTCAACAAAGTAAAAATCTATTGGTTAATTCAGGTGCCCATGTATGCACATAAGATATAGATATATACGTGTATAAGGTTGCCACCATTACTACATGTATAATCTTGTACCCATACTAAGATGTTATAAAATCGATTTCTCTAAACTAACTAATGATAGGTTGATCTTCTATAATGAGAATAGAAAGCCTTAAGGGTTACCACTATAAAATAGATGACAAACCTAAGTGAATCATACTACTAATAACAAAAAGAGAAGTGGATAAGATAAATTAATAATGATCACATTTAGATACTTATATATGTGATTCACACAATAAAACAGGTCGATTGAGTTGTGTTGATTTGATTTCTCATACGCGAGCGCGCATTCTACAGACCTACTGATTCTAAGGACTCAGGTGAGTTCTCATAACCTCCTTTTTAATCTTTTTTGTTTTAAAACTCGGAGGTGAAACATGTATACCAATATCTATATTATTTTGATTCCACATGGATGACACTTGTTTAATTGTTATGATATTCATATTATTGGATGATCATAATTCCATGGGTTGTTGCTGATGGCTTCGGTCATTCGCGATAACTGCATGTATTGTCACTATTCCATGGGTTGTTGCTGATGGCTTCTGTCATTCGCGATAACTGCATGTATTGTCACTATTCTATGAGTTGTTGCTGATGACTTCGGTCATTCGCAACGACTGCATGTATTGTCACGATTCCGTGGATCGTTGTGGTTGACTTCGGTCATCCACAATGATTGCATGTATTGTCACGTGGGTTGCTACCACTCCATGGATCATGTCTTTAACTTCTGTTAATCACATTGATTCCATGTATTGTCACTTATACTATTTGAGAATATCGATGATTGAGATTGGTTGAATGATTAGGTGGTTGATTATCTATGATTGTCTATGATTATTTGAGATATGTGATAATGTGTTTGTGATTGTGTGTTTGGGTTATGTGATGGATTATCTCGCAGGTACTCATGTGGAATTTCTCAAGAAACTCTAAAGTTTTATAATCATTTTATAAAACCTTTTTAAATATAAAAACTTATGATTACTCACCAACTACTCCGTAGTTGACACTTGATTTTTACATGTTTCAGGGAACGAGGAGAAATAGGTAGGGCAGGATAGCTCTACACTTTTTGGGGACATCATCACTTACGTTCTTGGACTTAGCTAAATAACTGAAATTCTGAAGATTATAATTTAGTTAGATAGCTAAATCTCTTTTGTATTTGATGTAACTAATTCGTGATGAACATGATTTTTGTGTAATTAATTTGGTTGATTGAATGATATGTGATGATTTAATTTAGATGCCCACGAGCTTTTGAACAATCTACACATCCCTCGTGGCATCCCGAAGTTTCCGCCATCGGTCGGGGTGTTACAGATTGGTATCAGAGCCTGGGTTATAGGGAATTAGGTTACTAGAAATAGTTGACCTAGTCTATAACCGTAGGATACCCTGGTATGAATTATTTCATACACTAGTTAGTATATTCAGGATTTCATGCTTATGTGTTTATTACATGTTAACTAAACTCCTGCTATATATCTGAACTGCATATGATACTTGCTGATTTATTTGCTTACTTGTGCCCTAACGACTCAATAAGGACATACTCGTGATGTATTGTAAAGGTGGTGGGACGGTGGTTTGGGCGGTTGCGACCTACCCTTATCGTATGCCCTATACATATACCATTTACAGTACATTGGGTGGATGTCAGTATTGAGGAATAAGAGAACTACCCAGTTGAGAAATTAGTTGTTTAGGAAATTAACTGCTTATGAATTTATTTGCCATAGGAATTAATTGTTTGATCTAGGGTCACCAGACAAGGACACACTTGTGGTATACTACAAAGGTGGTGGGACACAGGGGCGGTGCTTATTGAGGGCCCGAGGGGGCCTCGGCCCCCCTATTTTTCCAGCCAGAAGAGTTGATTCAGTAGTATTTCGTCGAAAAATCCTTCGGTTTCTCTCGTTTTCTTCCTAAAAATCCTTCGGCCCCCTCCGTTTTTCTTCCTAAAAAACCTTCGGCCCCCTCCGAGCTTTTTTTTGAAGCTCTGCCACTGGTGGGACAGTGTTGGGGAGGTTGCGACCTACCCTTGCATATGCCCTATACATATACCATTTGTAGTATATTGGGGGTCTGTCAGTGTCAGGAACTTAGGATATTGTTAGGAAGTGTTGTAAGGTTGATGTTGATGGGATGTTGGTAAAGTTTGGTATTGGATTGACACTTTGGATGATCATATTTGATGGACACATATAAATTCACTTATGAAACACACTTATTGGACACGTGGGGGTGTATAGGATCAACGAACGATACGAACACTTAGTGATAGACTGAAGATTTGGGTGATGATATAGACACATGGTGAAAATATGAACGCATAGTGATGATACTAACACTTAGTGATGGTATGAACACTTAATGAGAATGAATTATAGGGGATGATATGAACACTTAGTGACAATAAGAGCACTCAGTGATGATATGAACCCTCATTGATGATTATGAACATTAGGATTTGGTATGGATTTTTAGTGAACTTAGACATTAGGGGAACTTTAATGTCAGGTGAACTTAGAAATAGGCAAACCTATATGTCAGGTGAACTTAGACATTAGGTGAACCTAATTGTCCAAGAGAACTAGAGACCACTTCACTCAAAATTATCCTAGCTAGGATAAGGTTTATGAAATGAGACAATGATAAGAGACATAATACACCCTAAATTCTAACAAGGGCATAATCGTGGTGCAATGCAACGGTGGTGGGACGGTGTTGGGGAGGTTGCGATCTACCCCTGCATATGCCCTATATATAAGCTTGTTGCATTGCATCGACAGGTTGTCAGTGTTGGTATAGGGTGGGGAATGTTTGGTACTTAGGAATAATTAGTTAATATTAGATATGACCAACTAGGATGCGTTAGTAAAATATTAGGAAATTAATACTTTGATATGAGTTTAATGACAGATAGGAGAAAAATATAGTTCCTATATGTAATCCTAACTGTTGAAATGAACTCATTTGACCCTTGTTTGTATGACTTACATTGTAAACGGTAGTAACATATTTCTAATATCCTCAGAAACATGCCGCCACGCCGTCACAACGGAGACAATATGAACTCTGAAGATGTTAACGGTAATGCCAACTCCGGCATACAAGAGTTAGCAAACCTCATTTCTGGATTGGTGAATCAACTGACTCAAGCCAATCAATCTCTCAATCAGAACAGAGGTGGTGCAAACCCACCAACTTGCACATTCAAACACTTCAATTCCTGTAATCCACTGAAGTTTACGGGTTCTGAGACTGCCACTGGTCTGTTGCAGTGGTTTGAGAGCATGGAGAACACCTTCATCAACTGTGATTGCCCTGAAAATATGAAGGTGCGCTATGCCACAAGTGTTTTCCAAAAGAGAGCACTAACTTGGTAGAATAGCGAGAAGCGAACTAGGGGAGTTGATGCTGCCCTTGCACTGACATGGACATAGGTCAAGAACCTGATGACCACTGAATTCTGTCCAAGTAGCGAGATGAGGAAGCTGGAAACTGAGTTCTAGGAACTCAAGCAAGACAGTGGGGAGAATGTTATCTACAATACTCGCTTCCACGAGTATAGTCTGCTAGTAACTCATTTAGTGACACCGCTAGAGAGAGCAATTGAGAAGTATATCGGCGGACTGCCGATGCAGATCCAGGACACTGTCTACGGGAGCAACCCCAAAACACTTGAGGCTGCTATCCGTCTATCTGCAACTTTGACTGATAATCATGTGAAGGCTGGAACACTCACGAGGAAGGGGACAAAGAAGACTGACTCCAAATCAACTGCAAAGCAGGCTTCTACTGAAGTCAAGACTGAACAAGACAGTTCATCCAAAAGCAGCAACAAGAAACGAAAGACTAGAAATTTCGTTGTCACTGCTCCTGTTGCTTAGTCGGCGCAACAATCATCAAACAACACTACTGCCAGGAATTATGTTGGGAATACTCCTCAATGTAATACCTGCCGATATCACCACGCACCTAACTTGCCCTGTCGCGTCTGCAACAACTGCGGCAAGTATGGTCACCTTACAAATGTTTGCCGGAGTGCACCGCAAGCACAGAGGATGCAACTTACTCCGCTTGCACTGACAGCTCCGCAAGTTCAACCGATACAAGCTGCACCTGTTCGCCAGGTACCTCCCGCACAGGCAAGAGCCTGTTATGAGTGTGGCGAAGTGGGTCACTTCAGAAATCAATGCCCAAGATTGACGGGGAACAACCAACGGGTGGCAAGAGGCAGAGCGTTTCAACTAAATGCTCCAGCAGCTCAAGCCAACCAGGACGTGGTCGATGGTACATTTCTGATCAACAACTCTTATGCATCTGTCTTATTTGATTCTAGTGCCGATATGAGTTTCGTTTCATATGATTTTGAATGCATGCTTGGTAGAACACGTACACATTTAGATAAACCGTTTAACGTGAAAGTGGCTGATGGGAACACTATTGATATTGACACTAGTGTTTTTGGACTTGCATATTTTTGGACATCATTTTACAATTTATTTTGTATATCTTGTGCAGATACAAGATAGAGAATTTATGATGTTGATAGTAGATTTACATTGTTAAATTATGAACTAAACTGATGTAATTTAACTTTGTAATTCTATTTTCATTTAGCAGTTTCTCATTATATATCATGTGCATTGTAAACAATCTGATCAACTCGATTATCACTCCTGATATAGCACCCCGAGAACCTTCCGTCTGACAGGACACACGATCCGGCTCGGGGTGTGACACAACCTTGTTTTAAAAAGCTCGCTGCCTACAACTTACATCTATTCAGTTAAAAATAGCATAACTCCATTAGTTTATAAAGGGTAAATTGTAATCCAAATCATTTCATCTAAATTAAATTGATATGCGTCTTCTAATATCCAGATGTAATTGCGGGCATTTTCTACCACCTTATAGTACTCCACCTCATCCATATGTCATAGTGTATCCCCATGGTGGCTTATACGCTTATCCATCAATGAAATCAAGTATTCTTGTTATGATTTTGCATTATTGTACTACCTTTTTTATCTTTATCTAATAAAGAATGCATTGGTGTTGTCCAATCATGGATCATATATTTTTAATCCATATTCAATTCCCTCTCCAAACGGTGTTGCCAGGGCTTTCGTAGTTTCGTGAGTTGCCTGCCATTGATTTGTATACTCTTCATTTACGTACATATTGAGCATCATATAGAAGAAAATTGTAAGTCGCTAGAGGGAAAAGAAATTCTCCAACAATTTGATTTAATCACAACAATTAATTAATAATCTAATGACTCAATGACCTTCTTAGACTTTTTAGGATAAAAACTTATTTAGCTTAACATAACTCCGTATAAAATAATAATAAGTGCACAATAACAAGATAATATGTAGTTAGTATGACACTATGAAATATAGTTATCATATCACACTCTTATAAAAATGATGGGAAAAAATTCATGAGTTGAAAAGGTTTAGAAGTAGAGTAATATGATGAATTATCGAAATAATAACATATTAACATATAAATAAATCTAACATGTAATTCTATGGTTAGCTAATATTTGATTAATTATTAAAGCAATTGTGGTTTTTTTTAACAGCAAACAACTGGTTACCAGAGATTGCGTTGGGTAACGGGTCAAAATATGTACGATTTAAGATATTTTTAAAGAAAATCAATCTGGGTCTAAATGTATCGCTTTTAAAAAACATCAATTAATTTAGTCAACTTAAAATGAGTTGTAAAGAAACAAATAATCTATTTAAATAATTTTTAATGATTTTATCATTAAGGCCTTGTTTAGATTTCATTTAGAAATTACTTATTTACTTACTGGTTTTTAAAAAAGTCAATAAGTTAATAAGTTATTTGCCAAACTTAAAAAAACTTTTAAAAATGACTTTTTATAAAAGAAAATAAATTGTTTTTTAAAAGCTAAAAATTTAGTTTTTTAAAATAACTTATGACTTATTGACATAAAATTACAAATCTACAAACTCTTTACCCTTTACCTAATAACCTTAAAATTGTGTCAATAAAAAATGTCATTTTTGGTCATTTTAAAAATTCATTTTGGAAAAACTAATCCAAACATATTTTTAAAAACTTTATTTTAAAAAGTTATAAGTTAATAAACACTTTTAACAAAAAGTCCTTTTAAAGTTAAATTAGCAATCTCCAACAAGGCCTATTTATATTATTAATCATTCTTACATTATATTCACATAGTTTTGAAGTTACTCATCTTAATCCGTATTGTGTTAAAGTGTTAAGATTAATTTACCCTTAAAAAACTGTAATTTCATGGTTCTAAAAATTTAATCATACGTTACTCAATATGTCATTTATGGTTCTTAGTTTCTTCTTAAATAAGGATCTAGAATCATCAATTTTTAGAACAAAACTAGTAAATAAGCCCACGCGATGCGGCGAGTTTCTTGCTTTGTGATTTGAAATGCTAAATTCTAGGTATGTCTAGTAGAATAAATACCAATCTTATTAATTTTATGTTTGTTTAGTTGAGTTATTTTTAATACAGCTACATTGTTAAACCCATATTAGGAAAAACGTATTATCTATAAAGAAGAAATTATGTTTGTGATAATTGCATTAAACACTTAAATGTGGGGAACATTGGTATACACAATTAGGTAATTTAATTGGGTTAATTTTAATACAACAATATGGTAAACATATTGTGTGACGAAGCCTTTTGACCTGGTAAAAATCCTAAAATTTTAGTTAATGGAGATAAGGCTTTAGTTTGAGTCATAATAGAGACGTATTAAATAGAGAATCTTTACGTAGAGATGTATTAATTAGAATCTCTCTACAAGTCTCTGTCTTTTGCAAATTCATATGTCATATAAAAATCCCACATGTACATTTAACAGGCATGCTTACATGTTAGTTGTTATCACTTACAATTAGTATATGTAATGTAAACACTTCGGATTATTGTAAATGTTGAGAACTATTACATAAACAAACGCGACTGTGATTGCTAAAACGAAAGAAACTTTAGATGAGTGTCATTGTAGTAGTTGGTGCATCCATTTCAAGTGTTGTTGATGTCTTAGCAATACCAATTGTTTGAACGGCTTTATGAACACTTACGGTACCATCTTTCTTCAATGTGATATGCAATATCATGGTATCATTGATGATGAAACTATTTTAATGGAGTGTCAAATTTATTTAATGGAGTGTTTTATCCATGTTTATATATATTATTGTTTAAAAAACCGAGTTAATAAAAACAACCATTTGATATGGTTTGTTAACGTGTGATTTGAAATAACATTGAATAACTTTTTGAACAATAAACATAATATTTTTGCCATAATTCTTCTTTTGTTGACAAAGAATTCTTGTTCTAAATATGCTAATAATATAATGTCATAATGATATTATTAAAGTGAATGGATATACAATGTATAATGCATTTATTGGATACAATATGGGATAATGTTAAATCCATTTGTGCTGTTCAACCTTAATTTCTAAATTTTCTTACAACTTTTTACCTAACCACTAAAAACATGTTGTATAATTGTATGTGCATTCTTGTACGTTAACTTGATCATTGTCATTGGTTCTAATATTTTTTTAAAAAAAAAATAGGTATATGTTGTGTAAAACAATTATTATTCTCAAATGAAAATTAGCACTGTAATACTTATATAATATCTTTTATCATTAGGTTATACCCTAATTATATGCAAAGTAATCACAAATAACACCAAACGATCATTATATACACAGTAATCACAAATAATACCAAACAATCATATAAAAATAGTAACACGACAATGAAACGAACCTGATATAAGCGATCAGCGGTGGTAAGGAAACATGATGTCGGAGTTATGAGGGCAATTTGAGATAATATAGAAGCAGTGGCGTATCCAGAGTTTAGTAAGAAATTAACACCAAAAACATGATATGGGAATTGTAAGAAAAAAAACCTCAGATGAATAATTGTAAAAAAAATAATAATAAGAGGCGAAACAAACCTGTACGAATCCGAGAACAACAGTATGAAAGTGATGATGTAATATGTATGCGGAAGAACCCTAATACAGAAGATAGTAATAAATTAGCACCAACAAATTTTATAGAAATTGTAAGAAGGCAAATCCCTTAACAAACATGTACAAACTCGAATGCAATACGTATGCAGGAAGAATCTGGAATTTAAAGAAGTTGTAAGAAAACACCCAAATGCATATACGTAAAAAAAATTGATAAGGCAAACCCCTTGACAAACCTGTACAAATTCGAATGTAATACGTATGCGGAAGAATCTGGAATTTACGGAATTAACATAGTTAAATTGAGGGTTTCTATGGAGAAGACGGAAGACGAAGCAATTTTTTGGAGAAGACGAAGACATCAGAAAATGGTACGCTTGTTAAGAAAAATAAATATATTAAGTTTTGTGAATTGTGATGGATGCCAGCGGATATTAATTTTAACTAAAGGAAATTATATTAAGTTTTGTGAATTGTGATGGATGCCATCATATATTGATTTTAATTAAAGGAAATTATGGTAAATGGACTGCAACGGAAAAAGGTTAACGGAAATAAATGGAGGCGGTTTTAATTAACGGAAAATCTACGGCAATTAAGGTATATATAATTTTAACGTGCTTAAAAAGAAAATTTTTAGCTTATAATCAGTAAATTAAAAAAATTAAAATTATGTGCTTCAAAAAAAAATTATAGCTTATAGTCCGTAAATTAAAAAAATTAAAATTATGTTATTAGTGTTGCACCGATTAAAGTTGCGCCATTAATCTTTAAAAAAAAAAGCAAAATATAGAAATCGTCTCCAATGAGTTTTTTTTTTTTTTAATTTTAATGTTTATGGTGTTTATAATTATTATTTTTAATTTAAAAATATATTGTGTGTACTTAATTTTAAAAGTAAATAAAATAATACAAGACAAAAATAGAAAGACGACAATCAAATAAAACTGTGTCGTCGGCAGTTAGCTCGACAACAACAGTAGATCGAGAGTATGGAGATGATAGCTGATTGTGAAGCGATTCACTACATCATCAAATGCCTATCAAAATATTTGAGGTTTTTCCTAACGATTTTTCGTCACTATAGACCAATTTAATCTGATCCAATGACTTTTGATTGGTATATCCGTCCTCGGCATAGCTTAGTGCATATAGAGTAAAAAGTAATCGGCACATCTCAAACTTATATCGACGACATCTTCGCAATACTGTTTGAAAAAAAATTGACTTTTGATCACAACGTGTGGTCGCCAGGATAAATAAAAATTAAAAAATTTGTATCTATAACAAGTAGTCGGTAGAATTTGTTTTTAAAAGAATTTAAAAACTATGTGCCAACGACATGTAGTCGGTAGAGTTTGTTTTCAAAAGAATTTAAAAACTATGTGCCAACGACATGTCGTCAGGACATGTGATGTACTTGTCGTCACGTCGTCAGGACATGTGATGTACTTGTCGCCTTATATGTTCGGTCGAGACAGGTGATGTTTCATGTATTGATTTTTGTGAGGTTTCAATTAGGCTTTAGAGTTTAGATTGTTAAACTCACTGACCGATCACGTCGGTGATTTGGGGTGACTGCTACAAGTGTATGGAAACAATTTCACATAAATAGCGAGTAATATATCTTGTTTATTATTTAATTTTGAAGGGATTTTGAAAGTACCTACAGGATTCTAGGCGAATAAATTAAATACTTTATAAAAAATAAATTATTAAGGAATTAACAAATTGTATATACACTTTTTTGAACTACTAACTTGG
This sequence comes from Mikania micrantha, assembly GCA_009363875.1. Taxonomy (NCBI): domain Eukaryota; kingdom Viridiplantae; phylum Streptophyta; class Magnoliopsida; order Asterales; family Asteraceae; genus Mikania; species Mikania micrantha. The sequence continues at coordinate 58,731,954 of CM018680.1, read as the reverse complement.
ATCACTTATAAATCATTAAAGTATCATCATGTTATCAGCGGTACCATCCAATCATATCAAACACCAAGTTACCAGTTTAGAAGAAAACTTAATACTTTGAGAAAACCCAATAATTTGAGAAAACCTGCTTTTGAGACTTGAACCAAAACCTTATGGTTTCTGAGTCTTATCACATCACTAAGATGTCGATGCAGTAACGCCTTTAACTAAATTTTATCGCGAATGACCACCACCCCTTCCAATGATTAAATATCTTTCCTTCAGATAAAATGTAACTTAGATGGCTAAATAAACTGGTTAAGCAAATGGTATGAATCATAATAGACGTAGGTTCGATTCTTTCTCCACGTTCTTTTTTTGTTCATGCTCGCTCACTGCCACCGTCGCAATAATGGTTGTTTCTCCGGCCACCCACGAACGTCATGATCACAACAACCTCCGTCGTGTCTACCAATCGGATTAGGCTTCATTTTCTTTATCTACCATCTTTTTTTTTTTTTTGTTTAGGACAAGATTCATGCTTGGTCAACAACAGTTTTCTGTTTCATAAATTGATGCATGACTTCATAGCGGGGACATACACTAAGTTGTCCCATAAATTGGTAAGCCGTTTTTACTCTAATCTTTATGATATATCAGTATGAAATCAATCTTGAGTATATAAGATTCAATTTATTAGGTGTAAAGCAAAGCAACACAAGCTATTTCATATTACCATTATCTTTATACGTGGGCAAGAATCATCACAAAAGTCAAAACCTAAAGCCATTATGTTGATCGATTCCTATGTTTAGTCATTAAACATGCATACGAAAACATAACAGTAAATATATAGTTCAGATATAACCAGTGAATACAGTAAGCACAACATTGATTCCTGACATGACTTTCATCGAGCAGATCAGTATGATTAGGATAGATTGGAGAGACTCTAGAGGGCTTTACGAATTCTAATGGTAAGGAATTCATGAGTGATGTTGAGCATTAGCCAAATAAGAATCTTAATCTTCTTTATATATACACCTAATGGGAAACCTTAATTAGGATAGCAAGGGTAATTATAACCATAAAATAATTACCTATCTAAATGAATATTTAAGTAATTTATTAATTTGATAAATAATTAATAGCATACGTATATAGTCATGAGATTATTAGCACAAATATCTCATATTCTGTTGTATCTTATCCATATTTAGTTTGTATATCTTATATATGGTTGATCAATCAACGGAAATCTCAAGCATTGTGATTATCTATTCCTTCATGGTATCATAGTTTCTAATGTTGTCTCTGAAATTTGTTGGTTATGTAACCTTTTATTAGAGCTTCGACGACCACCGTGTCATGCTACACTCATCTATTGTGACTATGTCAGCGTGATCTACCTTTCGGGGAACCCAGTTCAGCACCAACGTACGAAACACATTGAGCTGGATATTCATTTTGTTCGAGAACATGTTCAGCGGGGAAATGTTCGGGTTCTCCATGTCCTTTCACGGTTTCAAATCACTGATATTTTCACCAAAGGCTTACCTAGGGTTTTGTTTGAAGATTTCCATTCCAGTCTCAGCATACGACCTCCTCCCGCTTCGACTGCGGGGATGTAATAGCATACGTATATAGTCATGAGATTATTAGCACAAATATCTCATATTTTGTTGTATCTTATCCATATTTAGTTTGTATCTCTCAAACATTGTGATTATCTATTCCTTCAATAATTATGAGGACCATATTGTAAATATTGAGTGTTACATATTACTGACTATTCTGATTCGACTGCTGTGAAGAAAATGACATTCTAATCAGAAACCATCATTGACTGCATTTGTTTATGTTGTATCGTCAGTTTAACGACATCTCAATTGATCTCAAAGCTATAAGATTATAAGGGGTTAAGGACTTAACAGATTCATTGATCCAGTCGTTATTATTTCAAGTGTCATATGTTTGTTGTCCTTGTTGCTACTGGATTCTAAAGTACTAGCCCTTCCCTTTTCTTGGTTACTAGTAGTTTTCATAAATATGGTCATAAGTCTCACAACCCTCACACCCAGGCCAACAAACGTCTATGTAATAGCAAGACTTACAGTCCCAGATTTTCTAAAATTGTTTTAAGTTACCACAAAAATAAAAATAAGTCTAAGTTGGTTGACACATGTAGCTCGTTTATTAGGTTTTATTTGTTGTATATCTATCACTGGAATCATAAAATTAAACAATTAAACACAAACCTGAAACTTAAATCTTCACAAACACATATTGAATTAATCTCTGAATTGTATGATAAATGTCAGATAAAACCTATTTATGCATTATACAATGATCTATCAGATTAGACAGAGATTTTGCATTGTAGAATTTGATCGATAAGTTTCTATGTGATGAATCTACTAGACTATGATTTGTGTGTAAGTAGCCTAGGACACCAAGACATCGAACCATGAAAACAATTCAATTAGATTCGGTTTGATGGAAACAAAATAACTAGAGAAATTTTTAAAAGTCTTATCAATGGTAACTTCTAGAGATAAACAAAAAAAGTTATCATTGGATGATTTTGAGAGGCGTATAGATGCATTCTAGGACTTGATTTGATATTATGATTATTTTGCGTTTGAGTGCTGTAGTGTCATACGCATCTTCCAATTTTGAGTGCACTAGAGTCGCGACCTGTATATTACTATGATTGTGATGATGAGATATGATATTTTGACACAATGATTGTGCATTTGGGTATAATTGTTTTTGTATGCTACTCGGTATCAAATAACCTTAAATCTTTTGTTGATTCAATCTTATTTCCTTGTTTAATTTTGATGAAGAGATACTATTCTGTGAGAAAATTTCATTTTCAAACACTTTACCTATTTTGTAAATTTCTTCCATAAGAAATCGTCATTGTATTTATTTTATTGTACTTGCATCAATGCACTAAGCTTGTGGCTCGGCTTATGTTGTCAAAGATGTTAGGAGCACTTAAGGCACAAAAGTCTTTGCATTGGGGGTTAAGGTGGTAGATGCAAAAAAAGTAATAATCTTTGCATCGTGTGGGTTTGATTACTCGGACATGCTAATTCCATACGAATCAACACTTAACGTGGCTCATTTGACGACTCAGTAATGAATGTCATGAAAAAACAACAACCAACAAGGTGGAAGTCGTAAATCAAAATTGATGCTTTATACAACTTTTAAATGAGCCGTAGTTGATACAGATTTCCATAAGATATCATCATTGTATTTATTTTACTGTATTTGCATCAATGCACTAATCTTGTGGCTCAGCCTATGTTGTTAAAGACGTTAGGCGCACTTAAGGCGCAAAAGTCTTTGCCTAGAGGGCCAAGGTGGTAGATGCAAAAAAAAAAAAAAAATCTTGCATCGGGGTGTGTTTGATTGCCGGGACATGCTAATTCCATACGAATTAACACTTAACGTGGCTCATTTGACGACTCAGTGATGGATGCCATGAAAAAAAAACTACAACCAACAAGGTGGAAGTTGTGAATCAAAGTTGATGCTTTATACAACTTTTGAATGAGCTGTGGTTGATACAAATTTCCCTTGTCATATATTCAAAGATGGTTCAATAACTCAAATGTTGCGGATGTAGTCTTGCACTCACGTTTTCGGCAATTTACAAATAAAATCAGATACAAATTCGTCCTTGATGGAAAACTCGTACTTAGTTTTGCACCCAATTCGACTGTACTCAGTTCCTATCTAGTTACAAGCTGATTTTTTTCTTCTTTCAAATAGCCGCTGGTAATGAGTTAATAGCCATTTTGGCCCATTTTTACCTTTTTTTCATGTATTTGAGGAACATTTTATCCATAAGTTAGTATAAATATGCGTTAAATTAATTGGTTAATTATACACTACGTGAAAATACAAACTGAACGCAAAAACAAATATTATCTTTAGTAGTTATGGCTTATTGACAATCATTTGTTTGTCATGAAGGCTCAACCAATGTTGTCATTGTTAGTCCTCCTATCTCATAGTAGAAGCCAAAAAAATGTGTAATTAGAATTTGTGTGAGATGAGTGTTGAGTATCAAAAGGCTCAATGCAAAATTCGTGTCACCTTTCCCTTTGAGGAAACACATTGATAAATTATGCAAAACAAAGAAATCAAATATTGCATCGGATCAAACACAAATAGATGTTGATTGTAGAAAGTATGACATGTGCACAGTTTGAGATAAAATGACAAAATTTATGACTTAAGAAGGTTTATTGTTCGACCACTTTGAAATCTCGGTTGAGAATGATGTGATTCGAGACATGTTACATGTAACAATTACAAATTTTTGATTTTTTTAAATTTTGTAATTCCTAAATACATAGTTATGGAAAGCATTTCTTTTTAAACTGTTTCATTATAATACATATACATATATATATATATATATATATATATATATATATATATGTATGTATGTATAAATTATTTATTTGAGTGTGTTATAAAATTATTTATTTAAGTGTTTAAAACTTAAAATTTTATTCATTAAAGATTAATAAACCTTTTTAATAGTAATAGTAATAATTATAATAAATAGCAAAACAAATATTTTTAAGAATTATTTATGATTTTATTATCATAACACTTTTATAAAAGTTAACATTTAAGCCTTATAACCTTTATTTAATAATAAGTTCAATAACCTTGTATGTTTTATAAACTTTTATTAAAGTTAAACAAGAAATGTATAAGTCTAAGGGGCCAATTATGTCATAAAATGAACTAGGTTGGTGTGTGTAGTGAGGTTTTAACTAAAATATGGTAGAAGACTAATCAGGAAGGACCAAAGTTGCATATTTCCCAAACTTTCAGCCCCCCTCCCCTTCTTCTCCTCGAACGGCTGCACATCCACCGCCATCTCCACCGATCCAACCTCCAATCTCGAATTCGGCCATTAAATGCAACCATCACGCTCGTCCCAACCCTCAAATACCTCCGACAAACTTAATGGTACATTAATTGATTCTAATTTAATACCCTAATTAACCACGATCGAACGTTAAACATGATCTTGACACTCGAATTCATTTATCTAGTTCACCAAAATCAAATCCAACTTACACAAAGCTTCACGACATCTCTCTGAATCTACCCAAGGCATCAATCGCGTCTCAGAACAACCTGGACTTCGAATCCCACTCAAGAACGGCCGCGACATTGAAGCGAACTCGAACACGACATCAAGAAACTTTCACAGGTAATGTATAGGCTCAAACAACTCGTCTTTAGAAGTGGAACAAAAGCCCTATGATTATAGGAGCTTGAGCTTTCTGGTTTGATCGAATTAGATGGGATAATGAACTAGGGTTTTTCTTGGAAGGGACGAACAACAAAGAAGGCTTACAGCCTTTATGTTTTCAGTTTCCTCAACAAAACACCACCCAGTCGAGTGGTTTAGACACTCGGGTTTGGTGGAGGTGACCCGGGTTCGAACCTTTCCCTGCTCACAGAACCGGTTTTTACCCCTTAAACCCTATTCTTTTTTATTTTTAACACGTTTAAAAAATTCTGAAACATTATAAAAAAATCTATAAAATATTTTCTGACTTCTTTTAATAATTTTGAGATTTTTTTATATAATACAGAATATTATTTTTTTATTATTCCTTTAATTAAGTTGTATTATAAATACTATGATAATCATTTTTATGTATTAAACCATTAAAATATTTACAGCATTCTAAATAATTATTTGGTTATAATCAGAATAAAATTTTAATAAAATTAATTATTTAAATATTGCTAAAGGTTTTAAAATCATTATTTTTAACTTATTAAAGTATTATATAAAATATGATATTGTGTAAATATTTAGAAAATAATTTGTTAACTTCTGAAATGTTTTTATATATAAAATCTAAAAGCCTTTTTATTATTATTTTATTTTATTTAACTTATCATATTTTGTAACATTTTATACTAAAAGTTTCACTTAAACAAACTTGGTATGACTTTATATATATATAAGAAATCTTTATAGAATCTATGTTATATTTTATTTACTATACTTTAAATATTAAGACTAAAACTTAAACATTAAGTTAATAACTTTAGAATGCTTAGTTCTAATAATAAATAGTTGAACTTATAGATTCATGCTTAAATACAAAACAGGTTGACAAGTGTTGTTATTTCACAACTAGCTTAAGTTGTGCTTTTTGGAAGTGCTTAGCAAACAAGTGAGTTTTTCACATCCCTTTTTAGTTTTATATTATTTTGGGCTGTCACACATGTCCTTATTCAAATGCTTAAACTTTATGCTATTCTTGAAACATATGCAAACTATGAATGCTTTGTAGTTGAATGTTTATTATGTGTTGATCTTGTAGTGTATTCATACTTATTCTTATGCTTTTCTGCACATATACTTAGTACTTGGTTCCTAGGAGAGTCGCACTCTCTTCGCGTTAGTGTTAAAAAGGACCGATACTCCATTTACACTTGCTTGTGACATACATGATCTAATTAATATTCATATACATTGCTATTAAGGTTTGCATACTTTTAAACTTATACTATTATAACCATGTGACTACTCACTAACTATTCAATTAGTTGACATTTACTTTACATGTGTGAGTGTGTGACAGGTTAGGTGAAGAGTGTTATGACAAGTGTAGGATGAATGGACCTAGATAGACTTATCAAGAACTTTAGTTTTTAAATCTTTGAGTTTGTATTTGACTTTCAAGTTGTATTGTAATACTTTGTGTTTGAACTCTTGAAATTTAGTACTTTAGACTATAGAACTTTAAATTTATATCATGAGCTTTTGAAACAATATTTCACAAATCATGCCCCCGCATATTCCGCCACCGATCGGAGTGTGACATTACAACTCTGTTAGACCCGTGTAAGTTACAATAATAGTAGCTATTTTTGTTTAAACATGTGAAAACTTGCAAAATATGATTTAAATTTATTATTTCTAAACTTACAAGCTGATTTAAACTTACATATCACTGATGTTTAGTTGGTCTTGCACAGTTTACCTAAATCATACATTTGCATCACCACTCATAGAATAAATCTCAATATAGAATAAATCTCAATATATGACAAATGTGGAAAAGTACAACTACATTTGAATAGTTTCTATATCCATGTATTAGATAATTTTGACCTGCATTTTATATCAGGTAATATAGAGTTTTAAATTAGAAAACAAATATTATCAAAGTCATTCAATAACACATCAGATAATACAAACACAGTTGAAAAATTAAAAATAAAGCATAAACAAATTTGTAACAAAGAATGTTTACGTACTCGAAGTTTGCATATATTATTAATCTGGTGTTAAGACGAGCTCATATAAACATGTTTCAACCTGACCCTACTCAGTTTCATATGGATACGGTTTTAAGTTTACCCTATCCAATTAAAAATCAGACCCGATTACACCTCAATCCGAAACCATTTTATACTTAATATGAAAAACTAGATTCTTACCCATATGGCCATATCGTATCCTCAAATGTTCTTATTGCCTTATTGAGTTATTGGTAATTTGGTATGGACTTTGCGGTGTCTTCTCTAGCCCATCAGTGTGACTGAAATTTGGGCCTAAAAACAATATAAATGTAGGCCTTTTACTTAATGGGCCTGCTTTAGTTTATCCCAGGGGAGTGAGAGATGAAACCCTAATCAACACCCTTCCTATATAAAACATCGTCTTCCTCAGCTCGTCGCAACCGACCACATGAATCAAAGCAAGAAATTAGGGTTTGCTTCTTTCAGGTACGCCCAACTCTAACTTTTTCCAGATGATGATTTTGGATTTAATTCTCACGACGGTCGTCTGAATTTACGCCTTTTCAAAAGGCTGTGATGCATTGATCCATTTTTCCTGATGGTTGTTTGTTTCAATTCAAACTGATTTTAGACGAACGTAATGATGATTGTTTAATTCTTCCGATTTTGTTCATGAATGGAATCGAAAACCTCCTACTCATTCTGAATGTTTGTCTGTTCTTTGTAACTGTTTTGCTCGTTGTTAAACTGAAGTTCAAATTGATGGTATTGTGTTTAAATCTAGGGTTTTGGAAACATAAGGATTTGATTGCTTGATTATACCGATTTGATATTTCTAATTTTTTTAAAGATATTTTGATTATTTGTGAGATTAATGGGTCTGAAGTTTGACTCTTTGGCTATAAATTCAATGCCAAGGTGTTGAATCCAGCACCCGAAATCATTATTCATTCCTTTTGTGATGATTTAGATGGATCTTTTAGTAGCTTATCTGAATATCATGAAGGCGTACAATAAAACAAATATATTCGAATTTTCAAGAAATAAATTGCTCAATGAAATGGTTGACTGATTGATTGGGAGATTGATCGCTGTGATGACTCGCAAAATTCAAGCTCAACAGACCGGAATGCAGGCATCTCTGTATAGAGATCAGTTTGCGTGTCGATATTCCCGCTGAACTGAGCGATCTTCTCTTTGAAATTTGATTAATGTTTGTTTTTGATCTGATTTTTTATGTTTGAAAACTCGTGATTTTGTTGCGATCGAAGGATGTTACGATGAGGATTCAAAGCTCCCTCTTCTGATTAAAAGTTGAGGAAACTCTGCTGGCAGAATCGAACCAAATAAAACTTCATGCCTACTGAGTAATCAATCTCCTTCGCATTCTTAATTGAAATAAATATTTTTGAATTTTTTTTTAATAAAACTTACAAGTCTGTTTAATGATTTTTGATGTTCCTTAGAACCCAAAATTTGATTTAATGTTACACTTAAACATTTAAATTTGTAAGTTCAATACTTTACCATTGAAATTTCAGTTTTTTTGTTATTATTTTTGTGATTTTTTGAGATATTGATGAAGCAAAATTATTCATATTTCCAACACTTGGACTGAGAGTTTTGTTCTCAAGAGATGAACCCATTGCTTCTGAATCTATGTACTATATTTAATGGTTATGATAAAATGAGATCCCTTGGTTTTAAAAGTTGTACAAGCTTTTACCCTATGTTCAAGAGTATACTTATGAATAGAAGAGAATGGAAAAAAAGAAAAGAAGAGAAATTAACTAAAATAAGTTAAAAAGAAATAAAGTGATAATTTGACAATTATACTCTTTCAGTTTATTGTTTATTATTATACATTTTATTATACTAGGTATAAAAAAACTATTAAAATATCTAAAGTTTATAATATACTACTCATCCAAAAATTAATTAAGCATAATATTTATTTATTGACCCCTTTTTAAACTTGGCATTGTTAATTGTTTCTACTTTAAAATTTTATATTTTTTTTGCAATTGAAAATTTTTCTTTAGCAGCTATAACATATGCACCAAATGTCTTTTGCAATTAGTTCTAGCGTTTTTTAATAGTTTGATGCTTTTTTTTGCCTTTAGATTTCCGCATAAGGCTTCTCTTCTACTTTAAACTTTAAATAGTTGAGTGTTGAAATTCTATGAGAATCCACAAAGGAAGACCCCATAAACATATTCGACCATTGAGAAAAATGTTTTTTCAATGTTTTTAAACGAATCTTCAAACGTGTTTTTGTTAAAATTCATCTGAATCTTTGTATTTAGTTCTTTAATCATGTTTCTCATTCATGTTACTGTACGCTTGTCAAATAATGTCCAATATTTAATTTTGTTATCATTGTTTGAATGTATATCTCATTCATGAAATCTGACCGCTTTAATTGTTCAAATTTACCTGTAATTCCAATTGCTTCTTATTTTCTGATATTGAGTTTCTTACATGTGAAAATTAATTAAACAAACATACATTAAAATAATTACACACATAACAAATGGTAAATGTAAATCAGATAATAAATAACATAAATAATTTTAAAAATCAATCGTCATTACATAGTCAAAATTAGGGGTGGGCAAAAAACCTAACTTTAACCGGATTAACTTAAATAACCGAACCGACAAAAATTGAAACCAAATTTTTTTGTTTGGTTTTGATTATTCATACTCTAAAGACTGAAAAACCGAACCGAGTCGATTTGTAATCTTGTTTAAAAATTTATATATATATATATAGGAGAATGAATAATTAAAGTAATTTAAGGTGTAGGATTTTTTATTTAATATAAAATGTGGGATCTACTTATATTAATTAAAAACTTACACCGTTAGATTTACGTTAATGTGGGTCTCAAAGTAATAAATGTAGTTATTTGGTTATCTTAAAAAGGAATGGAAAACAATTGAACTCTTCTCATGGGTGTCTGATGTATTATGATAATACTAGCCAGAAACCCGCGCGATGCGGCGGTGGCGACCCATTTCCGAGTTGCTAACTGTAATACTCTACTGTTAAAATTTAATTTATGACAAGTGAAATAATGGTCATAAATATTTAAAAGAATTCTGCTTGGCTCGTCTTGGATACTGAATTTTTTTACAAAATGTAAACATGCTCAAATCTATTTTTTATATAATAAGTAAACTATTAAACAAGATAACCATAATAAAAAATTGATCGGTCACAAGTAATTACCAAATAAAGTAGAGCTAATATAAAGCATTCAAAGACCCATGTCAGAGAACTTAAGCTTCATCAAAATATGTTAAGGTTGTGCAAAAAATTGTATGATCAATTATAGAGTAGTTCAATTCATTCATAAGACTTACACATCTCCTATTAAAGATATAAAATCAACCCTAATAGGAGATGTGTAAGTTGATTAGTGTTGCATAGATTAGTTGCCAGTGAGAGATGCCGGAAGTGGTTGTTGCATAAACATTATCTAAAAAATAGAAGGGCTAACAACTAACCTGCAGCAATGGGTTTAGGTCAAGGTATTAATACAAATTTTCTTGATTAATTTGATTAGTGTTTGTTGCATAACTCCCACCTAAATAAAAAAAATCCAACCTACATAACAATTTTCTTCATCCACAACAATATTATGCTTAAGAAGCAAATGGTAGTAAGTTTTCAATATTCATGATTAAAATATTATGCTTTGATCAGGTTAAACATACAATTAGACTTTCTTGAAGAATTTCTCGTTGAAGATGTCCATATAAAAAAAATTAAAATATAGCACCCTTGCCATTGCACTTGTTTCTTGATGTTCAAAACCACCTCTTATGAGAAGCTCTCTATTTCATTGATATTGTTAGTCTGACCTACACATAGCACTATTATTACAATCCACATGCTATCAAAGTTGTGTACCATCATGCAACTCATATCACATACAACCAGGCTGACCAAAATGCCCAAAAAAAGTTAGAAGACAAAGTTAGTTATATAAATTTATGTATGAAAAAACGCATAATTCTAAAACTTAATATGTGAAAATTTCATATGCATCGAAGAATAAGACCTTGAACCGAAAAACTAATGTAGTTGCATCAAATTAGGACTCACTTCCAGCCAAATCGACAAATCCTAAGTGATGAAATTTTACCTAGCTCCCAAGCTAGGACTCACTTCCAGCCAAAAGATCTTCCTCCCAAACATCTGTCTCTTACGACAGCTATCACATTTTTTTCCTTATAAACCATAGTCAAATTCATATACTTTTTACTAATTAAGATATTGATTTTCAACACTTTTGAGCTCGAATATAAAGTGAAAGTCTTACTTAAATAATGATTTTCAACATATGTCACATTTGGATATCAACTCAATAGGAGATTCGATCTACAAATGAAACAAACAACAATTCAAATTAATAAAAAAAATTATAAATGAACTACATATGAATAAAAGACTGAATCTCTGCTAATACACATGACCATTAGAGAATTAACCGCTACTGGACTGAAGCAAAACATAAAAAATAATCAAAATTTATGCATCCCCAATTGAACAACTTTTTAATTAGTGTATCTAGTTATATAATGAATAAAAATTAACATAAAATGGTACTGATTTCTTTACTTGAAGCACAACCCAATTCTTCTTTTGAACATTACACAAGGGCAGTTCCAACAATGTAGTCCTTCAACTAACAATAAACTCATCAAATCTTTGTAGTTCAAACCCCTGAGATGTCCAATTCAGTTTACCATAATCAGACCCAGGAAATATAGATTTCAAAAACTCACCTTGATAGAGAGATTGCTGAGTTCACTCTTAAGAAGATGGCGATGTCTGCACCAGAGCATATGCTTAAGAAACTGGACTGATATATACTGATTATTTCCTCTGATAGTAACCCTAACATGGATTTCAAACCCCTGATGGAAGAACATCAAACCCTAAACCATACGAAAGAAATGTAAGTGGTAAAACCAAACTACATCTATTTACATAAGAAATCAAACATTTCAAACATTTGAATTTGGAGCCAAATTTCTTCTTACCGGTCTATTGATTCAGAAAAGAAAAGAAGATGCTTACCAGTTCTCGAATCTCTTTCTCCTTGTTGAGATATTAACCGTATAAGGTAAGAAGAATCAAAGGAAAGGAAGATCAATCGAACGACTTACTGGTTTGGGAGGAAATTGCCGAGAATGGTATAGCAACCCGATGGGGAGATGGAAAGCATAAATCAGGGTTTCACTTGGGATTCCATGTTTAAGCATTATCTGGAGTGAGTTTAGGCTTAGTTGTGTTGTATCATATGCTTCTTTACTTGTATTTTTCTTAAGTTTAAGACAATTGTATTTCATCTCTCCAATATTCATTATAAAGTAGTTAAGATTCGTCTTGTGTTGCATTTAAGACCTCATGCATGACCTCATTTTCAAGATATTTGTCACAATCTTCCTCTAATAAAAAGTTGTAAAATACATGTTAAAAAAAATTATATTGTGTTTTACAAGATTAAGATTGCTCTATTGTACTTCTAATAATAAGAGACCTCTTCTTTATGACACCAAATGCACTTTTAATTGAATTATGTAATGATGCATGATGAAAGTTAAATAACTCCTTTGAATTCTCAGGGGTACGAATAGAGTACTCTTTCAAATGATACCTAACATCCTCTATTGTGTCATTAGGCATTAGCGTAGTTGTATGTGGCAAACCCTTTCTTGCTAAACAATATTTACATGATGGAATTACTAGTTTGTCATCACTAGCAAGTGCATTCTTTATTATTCTTGAATCTAATGCAGTAACCTACCAATCTGTTAAATATATGTAAATTTTAAATCAAAAGTAAAAGAAGCCAACACATTTAATATACGACTAGATATTTGGGGGCATCTTTATTTGCTATGTTGACACGACCATGTGTTCTATCATTTGCTCATATACAATTCTTAAACAAATAGGGAAAAAAATCTCTTTTTTTCTTGAATTTCTTTCAGGACACTATCTCGCAAAACTTAATGGAGGCACCAACTAGTTGATCTAGAGCGACAGTATGTCCAAGATGCAAATTGGTTTCATCAAATCGTTACCTACTATATGTAAAAATCTTGCAACTTACTCTTCAACATACTTGGGTTGAATAGATTGAAGATTACAGTCACATTTTTAGATATAACATAATTTCATAAAAGCTTCCCGACTCATTTAGATAGGTTCACAACATCTATAACTATTTGATAGGTCGTGTAACATATCTTCTTGAACTACTTGTGGTAAAATAATCTCTAGTAAGAAAAATTCCATGGTTTTTATTGATTATCTATGTCGTGTAATAAAATCAACCAATATGCAAATCTGGTTAACTACTTGCAATTGTCTACCTCGCACAACATGAGCTATGTTCAAAATCTGATGATCCATTGTAACTTTATTTGCTGTTAAAAATTATAAATTGATCAATCCATTAGATGTGTTAGGATAAGTCACAAAAACATTTTAATCATCGATCAAACCTGAACTTGATAAAAGCGTGAAACTGTTCCTCAAAAATAAAATTACACCTATTAATTTTTACTTACCATGGGCCCAAAAAATTAAACTTTAGCCATGTACAATCACCAGTTATTATATAATTCCAAAAATGAATAACCTTGTGTATACTCGATTCAAAATGACAGTAAACAAATAAATCAACTCTAATACTCACAAAGCAGGAGATGTGATGCACAAAAGAGAATGGTTGTCATTAGGGGCGGTCCTGAGAATTGACGTGCCCAGGACGAGTCGGAATAAGGGTCCCTTAGCGAATTCAAATATTAAAGTGGAGGTGTTTAAAAAACCAAAAAACCGAAACGTATTTGTAACTGAAAAAATCGAACCGAATTATGAATTTGGTTTTCGTTTTGGTTCAAGCTGTATCCAAAATCCGAATTCGTTTTTCGGTTCGGTACCTAACCATATCCGAATTTCGGATTTTAATTCCAATTTATATATAAATTTGGTTTGTTTGGTTAATCAATTAAATCGAATTCAAATTCAAATTTATTATCTTATTAATAATATATAAGATTGAATTCGGTTTAGTCAGATATGTTTATTCGGTTTTTTAATCGGTTTATTTGATTTTAATTGGTTTATTTGATTGAATTCGGTTTATTTGGATCGGTTTATTCGACTTTTAAGCGGTTTGTTTGGCTTTCAATCTGTTTATTTGGTTTTAACCGAAATTAGAACCAAACCACTTCTCGAATTCGGTTCGGCTTTCAATCTGTTTACTTGGCAAAATGGGCGGGCTGGGTTAGGTAACGGGTCAGAATATGTGTGTGTTAATATAGGTGCAGATCAGGATGAGTTTTAAGGAAAATAAGTTTTTGTCTAAATGAGTCGATTTTAAAACATTAATGTATTAAAGATTCAAGTAAATGAAGCTGAAGCAATTACCGTAACAAGTTGTCTAAAGATAGTTTAGGATTGCTTATCCAAACCAAATGGCTCGTCTAATTATGAATTAAACTTTGTTAAGACTTAAAGTTTCTTATTTCCAAAAGCAATAAGTAGATAACTAGTTATAAACCAATGATGTCTTGTCTTAGTGGTAAGATGAATGTATGAGGGAAGTGATAGGAGACCCAGGTCATGGGTTCGATTCTTGATCCCACCCGGTTTTACCGGCCTTTCACCGTCGTACCTTTGGGCGGGTGCTTGGGTCGGGTTTTCTCCGAGAATTGGTGGCTTGTGGGCTAGGGGCTCCGTCCGTCTGGACTAGTGGCCAGCTTGGGCATCCTTTAGCCATTGAGGGCCGCGTACGGAGTATCCGGCAGTTAATTAGTTGGCCGTTCAAAAAAAAAAGACAACTAGTTATAATAAGCAATCCCTTAATGGTGGTATAATGATAAACACATTCTTGAAATCGAAGAGGGTTCGAATTGAAAACAACATCTGAATTTGTTCATCATTTATTAGACCTGCATTACTTTAACCTTTGCACTACTTCAACCTTTTCTATGAATTCTCTTAGAATTTTTCAAAACTTAAAAATAAGTAGAAGACATATATAATGGCATGCCTTTCAATAATCTAGGAATTATCTAAGAAACCAGAAGCGCCTCTATTTGGTAGGACTGATTCCGGTTTGGGTAATGAGTTTAGTTTTTTTTGCCCATCTCTAGTTAGGGCTGGTTATAAATTGTTATTTTACCTTTAGACAAGATCATACCTTGCATAAAAGCATGTGTTTATATTTTTTTCTTTCTTTATTTTATTGTTTAATTTTATTTAGTATGAGACTTCGTAAGTTATGATAGCAAAATAGAGTTGAAGTTGTTTTACGTATTCTTCTCCATCGAGTATATTGTGAAACAATTAATCGTGGATCTCATTTCTGTTCTTGATGATTATGCAAGTGTATGCACTACAAAATACACTAAGCATTTATATATTCAAAGAAATGATTAAAAGAAAAACATTTTTTCAGAAAGTTGTAACCTTGTTATTGTTACATCTCTTATACAATCGTGATTCGAGAAATCTAACTACGAGAAAATTTTAATGGGGTGATATGAATTATATAGGTGTGTATGATTTGTGGTTGGATAAGACTATAAGGTATGCCAAGTAGGGATGAGATTTTTGTACCGAATACCGGTACCGTACCGGTTTCATACCGGTACCGTACCGGTAGATTCGGTACCGGTAACGGTACTTCATTTTCTCAAGTTTTGGTATCGGTACTAACCGGTATCGGTACCGGTAAAATACCGAAAATTCCCGAAACGGTACCGGTACCGGAATATAGATATTTTTTTGTTTTGAATTTGATTATTCAGTAATCTAGTATAGTTTAAAAAATATTTACCATGATGCGTTAAAACCTAATTAATATTTTAATTATTAAATATAAAAAAATACTATAGAAATCTAAAAGACGATATGTTCAAATATTATAGTTTGTAATTCTTCGTTTTGTGAACTTGATTTTTTTTATAATGTATTCATATGATACATTCATATGCATAGATTTTTCTTATAATTATGGCATAATAACATCTATTTAAATTCAAGACTAATATTTTTCATCTTCATCTCAACAAAAAATTGAGAAAACGGTACAAAACCGGTAAAGTACCGAAAATACCGGTACCGGTACCGACACCGAACCGGTACCGTACCTAATGTTTCGGTACCGGTATCGGTACCCATTTTTCAAGAATTTCGGTACCGGTATTTTCGGTATCGGTACCGGTACGGTACCGGTATGGTACCGATCTCATACCTAATGCCAAGTGATTGGGTCACTCCACCTATGCGCCACGTAGGCGTCACATAAGCACTCACTACAACCACTCACCTTACCATTTTGGTGGAAATGCCTCATTACCCACTCGCTTCACGTCATCATTCCTTTTTAAATTAACTTGAGATATAATTTAATAAAAACAAATTACAAATTAATAAAAAAATTACAAACTAATAAAAAAAATTAATAAAAAAATACAAACTAATAAAAAAAATTAATAAAACAAATTAATAAAAAAAATATAAATTAATTATCTCTATATTTATTACGAATTTTATCCTTCTCCCGCTCGGCAATTTCGCGGTCGAGCCCGGTTAAGTGTTCGATGTTGGTGAAGAGAAGTTGTAACTCTACCAACCGTTGACGTTCCCGTTTTAATTCGTTAAAGTCACCGATTCGTTGAGATAATTGTTTTATTCCTTGGTTATAATCTGGGGTCGTTTGAGATGAAGAGCCTCGTCTCGCCCTTGCTCGGTCGGTTTTTGCGCGATCTCTCCCGGTCGGACGAGTCAAATCCTCTATCTCGTCGTCGTCGTCTTCTTCTTCTTCGTCGAGATCGTTTAGATTTATATTCACTCGAGCATCCGACGTGCCGGGGCTATCGGTTGACGATGCTTTTGATCGTTTTGAGGCCGACGTTTGTACAGTCGGGATTCGAATCCAGTTCGGACATTTCCTCATAAGCTCCCAACTCCGTTTAAGCGTGAAGGGGGCGTTAAACTCTTCCCGGTATTGATCTTCCGCTTCGAGCTCGATCATCGCGTCGCTTGGCCGCTCCGACGAGTTTGCCATTTCTGGGAATAAATCCCGTTGAACTTTCTAACCTTTAGGTTCATGTCACGCCATTTGCTAGAGAGCATATCGTTTGTACGATATTCCTCACGACCCATGGCTTGAAAAAATTGATTTCGGATTTTACTCCAAAAGTCCGGTCCTTTTTGGTTACGACCTATAAACAATTAATAAAAAAAATGTTAACAATTTATAAAAAAAATATTAACAATTTTAAAAAACTAAAAGGAAAGTAATTACCAACAATTGGATCTTCCGACACATCGATCCAAGCTTTTGTAAGTTGAAACTCTTCCTCCGTAGTCCATTTTTCTATACGGGATGAACCTCCCACAGCGGGTTCGGTATCCGCAGCTTGTTTCCTTCTGTGTCTATGCCTTTGTTTAGGTTGCGTGCTTGGACCGGCATTTGTAGTGGGTTGGGTCTCGAGTACAACTTCATCCTGAGATAATTGTCCAAACCCGTGCGGTTGTTGACTCGAACCATAATCGGCGAATGTATAAAACCCTTGTTGTGGGCTTGAATCAAAATTCGGTCGATAACAGTTTGAATCAAAAAAAGGATTTATTGGAGAAGGGCTAAAGACCCAATTTGGAGGTGGCGTGTTAGGGTTTCGGTTAGGTGGAGTGTTTGGGTTATAGTAATTTGGGTTTTGGTTGGGATCCATGGAAATTATTTTTTTGGTTAAGAAAGTTTGAAATGGAAAGAGTGGGTATTTTTTTGTGTTGAATGTTTGAAATGGGAAGTTAATATTTTTTTGGGTTTAATATGTGAATGGTTTAACTAGGTAAAAAAATTTTTTTTCCCTTCACCAACAGCTAACCCAACGGTCCAAATCAACAAAAACCACGCACTCACGCCGTTGCTCGACTCACGCCCAAGCTCCCACGCCCACTCACCCCGCATACCGGACAGCCTAAGGGCCGGTGTTAAGTTATTATTACAAAATGTCTAAATATATGAGCCTTTTCAGTAAACTAAAAAGAACTCCTATGAACCAAAATTAAGTAGATTTCACTTCATTCTAAATATGACAATTATCCCTAATGTATTTGAATATATTAAGTTCCTCATTATTATCAAAATCTAGATTTATCTTCTCTTTGATCTAATTTTTTTTGTTAAGTTTAAAGTATGTGTATTATAAATGTTAAATAATGAAATTTTAAATTTATTTTAAATAACTTATATTTTAAAGATATTTTATAAAAATATAAAAATATGACTTATAATGTAAATTATATTATTTATTAAATTGTATAATTCATTATTATTTATTATTAGAAATAATAGAAATATTAAAATAAAAAATGTTATATAAATGTTTAACAAGAGAGATGCGTATGGGAAAAATCAATTTTAAGATCTTATAGGAACATGATATATGATCATAAAAACTTTTATTTATTAAAATTGATTGATTTAATAGTGTAATTGATGCATCATATAATCTACATATCCTATTGAAAAAAAAAACTATAAATAAAAAACTGAACCAATAATAAGCAAACAAGAAGATCAACGAATGCAAAATAAATTTGTAGAAAGCGAACCAATAAACCGATGAAGCCAAACATGTCTGATCGAGCATAGTACTATTCCAACATATACTGTCAAATCGCCCCAATAGATTGATTCCTAGATTGGAAGTCATGTAAATTAATGTGGACAACTAAGCAACAAAGATGGTGAACCTTAAAAGCTACATATAATGGGGTTTTATCGTGTGCTACTAAGGTGTCATGCAAGATGTGTTAGGAGTGGCCGATTCATGAATTATTTTCAGTTGGTTTACTATTTTCAGACTCTTCAATGAGAAAGAAGCAAATATAAAAATTTGTAGGTCGGTTTTACAGTTCGGGTCTTGTACTGTTCATCACGTAATTACAGCGCGATATACGACAAATTTACAGGTCGGTTTCAATAGGCCAATAATTAAAAAAACATAATTACTAAGAAGCGCGGAGTGTACAATTGTTTAAGATTTATGAGCTCTAGACCAAGCGGGGGTCAAGGGGACCGTGCCTCATTGCAGGGTTTGGGGAAACACCCCGAAACCAAAACGAAATTGCTAAGTTTATATGACTGTAATTAACTTGACTTGTGACAAAAGAGAGGAAATCAACAAAATAAAATAAGGATAATTCATATATGATCGTAGTAATTCTTTGGATTATCCCAAATCAAATTTTTTGATACTCGTAATAGAAGAAATATTGATTTTGGAAAGTGGTTTTAACATGATCCTATAGAAATTTAAGCATTTATTATCGAAAATTATCTAACAAAGATCACTTACCACATTTAAGTTGACAAACTTATGGGAAAATTCCATTGAAGATTCACCCTTAAAATATTAATGAATTCACGTTACCTTATAAGTCTTTCGAAAGCTTAAAACTCCTACTAAATATTAACTTGACTTGTGACAAAAGAGAGGAAATCAACAAAATAAAATAAGGATAATTCATATATGATCGTAGTAATTCTTTGGAGTATCCCAAATCAAATTCTTTGATACTCGTAATAGAAGAAATATTGATTTTGAAAAGTGTCTTTAACATGATCCTATAGAAATTTAAGCATTTATTATCGAAAATTATCTAACAAAGATCACTTACCACATTTAAGTTGACAAACTTATGGGAAAATTCCATTGAAGATTCACCCTTAAAATATTAGTGAATTCACGTTACCTTATAAGTCTTTCGAAAACATAAAACTCCTACTAAATCTTCGGAAGCACGATGAGTTCATGTGAACCCACTCTAAACAATCTAGATCCGCTCATGAGTGTTTGCTGTGAGTGTGACTAGAAAAATGAGCGTAATGGTAAGATCTAATGTGTTAATATTATACACTTATATTCTAAATTTTTTCTTGATTTTTCTTATTATTATGACATAATAGCATTAATAATTTCGAGGAAAATATTCTTAACCTTCATCTTAACAAAAACGTTTAAAAACGGTAAAAAACCATCAAAGTATAAAAAATACCAGTACTATTACTGTACTTATGGTTTCAATGCCGATATCAGTACTCACTTTTATAGAATTTCGATACCGGTACATGTATGATACAAATCTTATCCTTAAGACCATGTATGTAAGTTAGGTCTGTAATCGAGCTCGAGCTCATAAAATACCCTGAGCCATACAAGCCGACTGATTTTCACGCATTTATATTTAATATAATATATATGCATATCATATTTCCCACCTCTCTCCTAATAAATATTTGCATGTCATTATTACTTAAATTTTATTTTTTCATCCTTTCTTTAATATTAAATATTAATTATTTTATTAAACTTGGTAAATAATATGATTACATTAAAAATTATTTTTTTATTTTTTTTATAAACCGTCTTTAAAAAATATATAGGATGGTATTTAAACAAATAATTTTAAAGTTCAAACATTTATTATGTTTAATCCTAGTATATACACACACACACACGTGTGTGTATGTGTGTAATATAATATATGTGTGTTTATATATAAATTGTCTTTAAAAAATATATAGTATGGTATTTGCTTAAATTTCTTAAAATTAAGAGTTTTACAACTCTTATAGCATATGGTACAACTTTTTAATTCTAACATAAATGTTTGTTTGTGTTTTCACTTTGCCCCCACATTGATAGCTTTTAAAATTTTAAGTGAGATAGAGTGATTATAAAAGAAAACCCTTCAAAACAAATAAATCACTTACTGACATTTTTGGTACATTTGGCTTTTTATGTTAGTAGCTAAAGTCACTTTTACTTAACTGCCAAGTTAAAAAAATTGCTTTTGCTATGGTTATGACTTAAGAACGCATCATGCAAATATTTAAAACATCCAATTTAATTGTTGTGTTTTCCACTGCAACGCGCAGGTACTAGACTAGTAACTATATATATATGATATAAACGGGATTTTTGTTTTACCTCTTTTAAACTCTCCAGCTCCTACATTCCCCTTTTCCACCACATTTCATTCTCCTGTTCTTCTTAGTTCCCTTCAATGAAGAAATGCTCAGGTATGTAACTTTGAACTTTGATCAATGATTTCCTTAGACGAAATGTATCACAACCAGATGAGATTTCTCTACCCTAGAACTCAAACGACCCATTCCTTCTTGATTTATTCACTCTTAAATCAAGAAGATGAAAGTAGTAGTCTGTCATATACGAATAGAGCAATGGAGAAATGGCTCCACATTCAAAGTTTCAACTACGAATTTCTCTTCAATTGGTATGCTTCTCTAACGTTTCCTCATAATTTGGTAAGCATCCTTAGAATCCGTTTAACCTCTTTTTTAGTTTGTGCGCTGGCATACCTCCTTCACATGTGTAATATGTGTGCATGCATTGTAATAAAACTTATTTAAATCTCTATGTGTTTATTTTATAGCACTTAACCTCATTTTATATTTGTCAAAAAGAAGATGAATATAACAACTTAGAATCTGTGATCAATAAAACTCTCAAAGATGCACAAAACAACTCAAGATCCTAAGATATTACCACTCGATCTAATTACAACGACTCAACCTTATGATCGCCAATCAACAAGAATAATATATTTGTGTCATCTCTAATCAAAGAGACACATAACAAACATAGACAAAAAACAAATACATATATGAGAACTATTCATCTGATAGAAAGTGAAGCCGAATCTCACCCACATTGAAGTTTTTAGACTTCATCTACAATATATACTTGATATTTAACAACTAATCCTCAGGCTTCTTTTATTTTCCTCCTTTCACCCTTTAAACCACACAACTTGTCATCTACTACCTGCACACTAACTTATGCAACATAACAAGTAAAATAATCAACATAACATTTACTAACTGAATTAAATAATACATTTTAACAATATTTAGTTGTAAAAAAAGATTTTTGTTTCACAAGTTCTTTAATGGTTTACAAAATAAATTTATGCATGCTTTTTGTGTATCTGTGTGTGTTTATGTTTATAGTTTTTAAAGCATAATATATGGCGTGTGAAAGGCCTCATACATGTATGATTCATGTGTTTGTGGTTCAAGTGATTACTGTATACTTGAAGTTTGGATAAAACAATTTTGATTGAAAATTTTCCATGGAGTTTATTATTGTAAGCTAGGGCTTAGAAGCTATAATTTCACTGCTTACATGTGCATCTATATGGAATAAATGACAAGACTATTGTGAGTATTGTTGTCAGGTTGTTTGGTTAACATAATAGAGTTTTTTAAATTTACTCAAAAGAAGTCATATATGCTATTGAAACTATGAGAACACTTCAAGGAAGAGGTGGGCAAACCGGTTTTTTATTGAAACCGGAACCGGAACCGGTTCCGGTTTTTGGCCGGTTCCGGTTCGGTTTTGGCGGGTAAAGGTGGAACCGGTTCCGCTTTTTTTTGGTTCCGGTTCTAATTTCTCTAAGAATCCGGAATCTACCCATCGGTTCGGATACAACCAGTTCCGGTTCCAAAACCGAGTTTTTTGCCCACCTCTACTTCAGGGCATTTTGGCATCTGATTGCTATAGTAGTTTTCATCACAAATTATTTGAAAGGCAAAAGTGTCAAATAACAGATGAAACCACACTTTTTAAGAGGCACATCTGACTATTAAACTTACTTAGCTTATAACAATCAAGTTTACTCTTTACTGTGTTTTTTATGGTGTGTAAGTAAATAATTTTGTGACAAGCTTCTTACAATCTATCTAATAGGGTTGCCCTCACATCCATCCTCTAGGGAAGTTAATATATATATTTTTTTATTTATAATTGAAGACATGTTTACTTTATGATTTATTATATCGTCTGCATGAGTAATCGTTTTTTGTTACCATTTAAATTTTAAAAGCAATTGTTGTCAAAATCTAACAATGACAAAAACATGTGGTCTATGAAAAAATACTAGTGGTGGTCTATGACAATCATTTGGTTTCTATTCGAAGTCTTGGAATATCATTTGATATAAACTTTATTTTTACTCATGGTTTGATGTTTTCATACAAGTCTTCAACCAAAATTCCAGATGTTTCAATTCCGGAAAAGGTTGTTATACAAATTGTGTCATCTGTAAGCAATGTTTTTAAACCCGGACCGGACCGGCCGGTCGGACCGGTCGGACCGGGATTCGGTAAGCTAAGCGGGCCGGTTCTATGTCCAAAACCGTTTTTGTCATAACCGGCCGGTTGAACCGGCGACCGGTGGTCGGACCGGAAAACCGGTGGTCGGGCCGGTGGTTGGACCGGTTTTTTTTTTTTTTTTTTTTTTTTTTTAATTTTTTTATTTTTATATATATATATATTTATAAAATGTATATAAAATCATCCGGTTCTTAAATCCGGTTCGACCGGTCCGACCGGTCCGACCTCTGACCGGTAAGGAGACCGGTTCGACGTCCGGTCCGGTTATGAAAACATTGTCTGTAAGCTGATTCTAGAAGAAATTTATATCTGTAAGCTCTGATTCTTTGTACAAACTTTAGACAGTTAATTATATATACTGCTATGTGGATTGCTATATTGTCTGTGTAAAAAATGTTTTAAGCAATTGGTCAATTATATATACATGTAGTTTGTGCAAATTATTTAATAGTTAAAATACATGCAGTTTATGCAGATTTTTTAATTAGCTAATGAAATGTATGTATATGTATTATGTGTATGATATATATGCGTGCATGCATGTAGTTTTGTATGCACTTTCTTTTCATGCTTTCATTTTGTTCATTTATTTATCGGTTTTCCTCATCAAGGACTCAGGGTATTTAGTTCACTTTGAGTGGCACTTGCCCGTTAGGATTGTTTGAATATGTACTGTTGGGTTTTTTTGGGCCCATGAGAAAAGCCAAAATATAAACCCAATATATACTTTGAGCCCACAATTTCTTATTTAGCCCAATAAAAGAAATATAAATGAAAATAGGGTTTTTTATTTTTGATGCTGCCGTTATTTTGCAAAAGAAGAATAAGATGTGTTTGTGTGTAAAAGTCTTGGTTTTTTCTTGAGTTCACTACTGCCAAAAGAAGAACAAGACAAAGTGTGAACCATAGTTATTAAAAGCGAGCGCCTAGGCTCCAATCTGAAGCCAGGCGGTAAAATCCCGCTTTTGATAATTAGGAAAGTCAGACGCCACTTGGAAACTTGTTTTTTTTTTAATTTATGAAAAATATATAGATTAATTATAAGTTAACATAATTAGGAAAGTCAGGCGCCACTTTGGTTATGAAGAAATATTATCTATTATTTTATGAACCTTTTGTTTTCAAGTTTAAATTTTTTTGGTTTTGAGGGATTTTTTCATTTGGGATGATTTTGCTATTTGATATTTTGACATTGTGTTTGGTTAGTGAGAACTTTTTGGATTTCTAGTCTTATTTTTTATTTTATAATTTTTTTTAGAATTTTTTTGGAAAGGGAGCTTTTTTATCTCAGGCCCCCGTTTTTTTGGCGCTTAACGCCTAAGCCTTAGGCGGGGACCAATCGCCTTGAGGGCGCCTTACGCATTTGATAACTATGGTGTGAACGCAAAATATTTGTGTTTGTTTTCTGGGTAAGATTGTCGATAGAACAAGGAAAGAAAAGATAAGGTTATTCAAAATACTTTCATTTATTGTGTGGTGTGATGCAATCATAAAAGACAGAAAAAGGTTAAATCGAATTTTTGGGGTAACTTTATTCGATGATTTCTCTATCTTTGATTATTGTCCTGATTCCATATATTTGATGTTAGTTCTTCCAAGTATATGATTTGTGTATGCCTCTAGTATATTTAGAGAGATCTTTGTATTTTTCTATCATTAGTGATAGTGGATTTGAAGCGGCTATAGCAGTCCCGTGGTTTTACTCTCATTTTGAGAGGTTTCCACGCTAAAAATTTGGTGTTCTTTTATTATTTTAAAATACCCTATTTGTTTACATCCTCGTAGGTTCATTTAGGTTGGGAATTTTTGGTCAAACGAAGATCATTCCGCATTTTGTAGTTAACTGTTTATGACCGGGTCGCTTGTTTTTCCCATCAAATTGGCATCAGAGCCATTGGCTATTATTCTTGTTAGTTGATAAACACTTGTTTGAACGATGGATGCTAATACAAGTAGGATGGTGAATTTGAACGGTTCTAATTATCATGTTTGTAAAGGCAAGATAGATGGCCTTCTTTATGTTAAGGATTATTATTTGCCTATGTTCAGTACTGATAAACCTGAAAATAAAACAGATGAAGAATGGAGTATTCTGCATAGAAAGGTTTGTGGGTATATCCGTCAGTAGGATGGTGAATTTGAGCTCTTCCAACCTCCTTTTCTCTTGTTAGGGTAAAAAAACCCACAGATCCCTGCTCCACCGCCTCTCCTTCTCGATCACGTCCCTTCTCCACCGAAATCAAATCAAAAGGAGGAAACATAATCAAAATTAAATTCAAAAGTTGTAGATGTGTTCTTGTTTCTTGTGTTTGGTGAAATATCATCGAAGATGGTGAAGGATCGGAAGGTTGGCATGGCCATGGATTTCTCAAAAAGCAGCAAGTCAGCTTTGAAAGGGGCGTTGATGATGATAGCGTTGATGCCGCTGGTGGAGTTTCGAAGGGCCGTCACCTCCCCCGCCGTTTCAAGAGACATCGGCCGCCGACTCTCCACAGCCTTGCGAATTTCCTCATCTCTCTCACAATGGCTGCGATTGATCCACAGCCTTCAAGAACGGCCGCCGACCTCCACAGCCTTCAAGAACGCCGCCGCACATGGTGGGATCTGTGGTGGTGGAGGATTGCAGACGGGTTGAAGAGATTAAAGAGGAAAAGAGGTTTGCAAAAGAGGTTAAATCAAACAATCTTTTTTAAACAGACAAAAGAGGTTTTGTCCACCTCTTCTGCAAAAGAGGTTTGCAGACGTGGTCCGCAGACCGCAGATGTTTTACATCTGAAAAAACAAACACCACCTTAGTTTCCTTTTTCTTCATATTTAGAAGGAAATAAAAGAAAAATTATTTCATTTCTTTTCCTTCTCTTATCTAGTAAACATCCATCCAGATAAGTTGTTCTAGTGGTAAAAGACCCATCTTTCAATATGGAGGTCGTGAGTTTGACTTCCACTTGAGCCACTTTGATGGATACCAGGTGAGGGGAGGAATCTTGAGTTTAATCTCGGGTCTGAACCAATGAAGGGCACAATTTTTACAGCAAATAAGCTGGTTCCTGCGTATCAGGTGCAACTCTTCCGTAGGTGACGTTCGGTAAAACGGGTTATCGCTCCCTTGAGGAAGAGGTATTCTGAGGCCTGCTGATGTGGTACATATGTCACAATGTTACGCTCGGTTGTTGCTGTTCAAAAATAATCTGGTAAACTATACAACTTCAAAGTCCCTCCAACACTCAACAAACTAGACTAACTAGTGAAATAGATAAAGCGAACCTAATGTAAATGTAAATGTAAATGTAAATGTAAATGTAAATAGATTCGATCTTTAAAATGTGGTTTGAAGGTTGAACGTGTTGAAAGTGAAAAGAAAATGTGAAATGAAGAAATTAGACGGGTTGGAAAGCGACATGAATCCACCCCCAAAAATCAGTCGACTTTCGTAACCACAGTCAAACCCTTCTTCCATGTTCTTCCAAATTCTTATTTTGTTTCTATTTTCACTCCCAATCTGCAACCAAGAAAAGTAAACCACAATCAACGCGTTTGTCATCCTGTTCCCACTTGCAATTAATCTAATCAATTCACGGATCCCTTCTTTTATATGGCTTTCATTTCGATTCTTAGATCATCTGATTGATACTGCAATCCACGATGGGTGGGGTTTGTACCGGGGGGACGATCAAGCGGAACACGCCGGTCGATTACGGTAGTGATAAGGCTAGTGCGGGGTTTTCAGGGAAATTGAAATCTGTTAACAGCTTTAATGATCACCAGATGCAGAAGAAGAATGATTATGATGATGGTCATGCTAATGGTAATGGTAATGGTAATGGTAATGGCCATGATGATTTGAGTTTATCTTCTTCTTACACAAATGATGAACTGTATCATAGAAAAACGACGTCGTATGATTCGGGTGAATTGTTCTTTTCCATATCAAGGGAATTGAAACCTTCTATCTCTACTAGGGTTGGTAAGGTATATATATGTTTTATTTCATTCCCTTTCTAATTTTATTGGAGGTTGATTGATGTGTGAAATCTTTCAAACTCCCACTTGTTTGTTTTAGTGATATTGATATGCATATGGACCTTAAATGATTAGCTATATTTGGCACTATATAACTTCTAGGAGCTTTTGACAAGTTTAGTTTTTGTTAAAATAACAAGTTAGTGTTAAATAGAAAAGAGTAATGATATGTCTTATTCACTCGTCTTCGAGACAACAAGTTTAATACGTTTGGCAAAATCAAGAGATGAGAAGTTAGAAGGGAGAGAGTAGAGAGAACGAGAAGATGCCAATTGTCATATTCTTGGTGTGAGGAGGATGAATTATAATGCTCGCTTATATGGATTGCAAAAGTCCTTGGTATTAATAAGCATGAGGTGATCATTAAAAAAAATGGTTAAATCCAATAAAATCAACCTTTGACTAATTAGAGCAATTTGACCCGATTAGATGATTTTTGCCCGACTAGGCTGATTTTTGCCCAACTACCAATTAATACCACTGATTTTATGAAATCGCATCAGTTGTCGGCCGTATACCGATGAGTTGTTGCCTAGAATTGATTTTTACAACACTCTATTCAATGGATACTTTGTGAACCTTTTGGAGGATTGCTTGTTGACGTTTGTTGGTTTAATAAATGAATGAACATGAATAACAAATTTTGTTCGTTTAGTTAAATAATTGAACATTATTAGAGGTCACATTTGTTTATTTGTATACGCGAACCTTCAATAATGTGTTCGTTTATGTTTGTTTATTATTGTCATCATATGTGTTTTATATTTCTACTTTTTTTTTGCTAGTAAGAAACCTAGTTATTTGTAGTTTATATCTTATTAAAAAATAGTTATTTGAAACTTGTGTTTTGTTTTGGGATAATTATGTCTATGTTTTCAATAAAAAGTGATTTACTTTATATTTATTTAAGGTGATTTTGTCTCTTGTTTGGGATACAACAACAACCTTACCCCGTATATTCCCACTTTTCAGTAGGGTCTGGGGGAAGGATAGATACAAACCTTACCCCTATCCCAATTGGGATAGAGAGGCTGCTCCGAAAGAGTCCCCGGCTCAAAGTTATCGTTTGAATTTGATAATCTCAAAGATTTTAACGCTATTTTCACAAAAAAATTGAAATAACGTTAAAATTAGTGCACTTTTACTTTTGCCCCTTGTTTGGGATAATGAATGCTAATTTTTATTTTAAATATTCTATGTTCTTTTGCGTTCATGAATACGTTCAATTTCTAAATAAAATAGGTTGCCTTACACATTTGTGTAAGAAGCTATTTACACAGCTTGACCCATCACCTCAAAGTCACTAAGTAGCAATGAAATAGCAACTGGATGAGTTTGTTTGGCAACTAGGAATATAGGAGGTTTGTTTTAGAATTGATACTTGGCAATAAGTGGCTTGAGACCCAGGAAGTAATCAGAGCAGTTAGGGCCTGATCAAGGGGTTAACGTTTGCTGATAAACAAAAGAAGAAACAGATGAAAGAACATGGAACTACCACAAACCTTGTAGCAATTATACAATGGAAGGTGGATAACAACGCCCAGGTTAACTGCTACAAATTATCCAATTTGGGTTGTGCATGTGGGATGTAAGAGGTGATCGAATCTACAACTGGGAATAAGTGCATAAAAAGAAGTTCAAGTTGGCCAGTGCTTTTCTTTTCCAAGAATTATCTTTTGATTTGAGATTTGCACATAAACCAAACGTGTATGAATACATTGAAAGCAAGGTTGCTGGGGTTGGATTGAGTAAGAACTAAAAACACCACGTCTTCCAAGTTCCAAACCATGTGAAGGGAGAGTTCGAATGATAAAAGATGGAGGGAGATTTTGTTTACATCTTTGTAAGCAAACTAAGTAGGTAGTCAAAGACAATAGCATCGATTAAGCAATGTTATGAGATGAATACAATGCCTTTTAGTGAAGTTGTTGGAAGCTTGAAAGCCTGCAAAGAACAGGCAATGGAACAAGGAACCTAACAAGGAAGAAAATACTCATGGAAAATTACTCATTTGAACGGATGTAAAAGAAAAAGAATAGGAGCATAGATGTGTGCATTGTGGCTTTGGGAGCTCAAACGAGTAGATTTAGGATGTGGCTGAGGTAGAGGTTGGGGTTTTGGGAAAGGTTGAGGAGATGGTCGGGTTCGATGAGATAAAAGTCACATAAGGTGTTTCAAGTGCAATGAACTTAGGCATTACGTGTCCAAATGTCCAAAGTGGGAGCAAGGTAAACTTGACTAACTATGAGGATTAGACCTCACAATCTGGACCCAAAGCAAGATAAATGGGTTGATTTGGGTGAACAATTATTCTATTTTGGGTTGAAATGGGTAGCACCATAACATAGATCGGGTTGAGTGGGTACTTTAATACAATGCGGGTCAAGAGGGGTAACCTAAAAACTATATGAATATAATTGATTTAAATGGATAAGAATTATCAATAGTATGTTTGATGAGAAAATCACTAAAGATTAATAATATATACTATTCGTTTAGTTACAACCATTTTAACTTGAACTAAATTGCAACTTTTAGAAAACGACCCATTAAGACCCAAACTGATTTTGCTTAAAACCCATCTTGACCCAAACCCATTCTGACCCGTTATCCAAACCAACCCAACCCGCCTATTTTACCAGACTTAATGAGGATGATGGACGCTCGTCGCTGTCAAGGATAATGTGTCCAAGACAATGAGGATGATGGACGCTCGTCGCTGTCAAGAATTATGTGTCCAAGACAAGATCAAGGATAATGGACTAAACTAGTCATAGATTATTAGTAGGGGTAAATTGCTAAATTTTAAGAAGTGTTTTGTTCGAGTGCGGCGAATTAAAAGGATGTTAGCCTATACCGGATTTTGAAATTGAGTAGGATAAGGATTAGATCTGGTTGTTATTTACTTTGATGTCAAGTTAATTTCTATTACAAATAGGGGGGCTTAGTTTAGTTCTAATGGTGTGATTTTGATAGATACAAGATTGAAAGAGTTGTGATCTCAGTTATAGGTCACAAAAATAATCAAGTTCAAGTTTACATATGTGAAGATCCAATTGAAACGATAACTAAAGCCTCTTTGTTTTTCAAATTTAATAAACTCTCTGTAATTTTGATCAAGAAAGTTGTAATATGCTGACATGTCTGATTGGTTTTTGACATTTTGTAAAGGCTTCTGGAATTTTGATGGCCATACCTGACGTATTGGGGTCAATTGTATTCTTTGCAGTCTATCTTTTAAGGTTAGATGCTTTTTTTAATAGTCTGTGAATCTTAGATGGTTCTGGTAACGACTTCATAAAGTCCAATGACCAAATAAGAAATCAATCAATCAACGTACTCAGTATATCCCGCCATTAGCATGCTAAGACAGGGTCTGAGGAGGGTGAGATGTAGACAGCCTTACCCCTACCCCGTAGGGGTAGAGAGGCTGCTTTCAGTGAGACCCTCGGCTCATGATGCTTGATCAACCGTCCGAAACGATTTTAACGTTATTTTCACTGAATAAGTAAAATAACGTTAAAATTAGTGCAATTTTACTTTTGCCCTTCAAGAGCTGTCGACACATATATACATTATATGTGCGCACCGCTAACAGGGCGTAATGACCAAATAAGAAAGTGAAGAGGAAATGTGTTTCTATGTACTACAGTGTGCCTTCTTTTTTCCTGGTTTCTTCTATCATCAGATGTGTAATTTGAATATCTGCAATGATTACAATTGTGCCAAGTTTTATCCCTTTGAGGTCAAACAAGTAGAAAGTTGCTCAAGCCTCAAAGTTATCCTAATTGCGTACAACCCAATGAAAACCCTAGATTATTATTGTTATAATATATTTCTAAAATAATGAATTTCACACAAAATGTTTATATATGTGTTCTTAAAAGTTGGATAACAATTGGCCAGGTCAACCCAACTTGTTTGACCTATAACAAAAGACACCCATATGACCGGTTTCTTAATCCGTCTGTCACGGTTGTGTTATGTACTTACATGGTTCCACTCTTGAATTTTTGCTAGGCGCCTCATGTAAGCACATTTCTTGGTAAAGCGGGTAGTGTTGGTCTTGAAGTCCTTGATACCCTTGGAAGCAGCATGACAAATTTAAACTCCCACAGTGGATTTGTATCTAATTCAGCTTTAAGGGGGAATAAAGTATCTATTTTAGCATTTGAAGTGGCTAATACTATTGTTAGGGGCTCTAATCTGATGCAATCTCTTTCGGATGAAAATATTCAAATTCTTAAAAAGGAGATTTTGCATTCAAAAGGTGTTCAATATTTGGTTTCTACAGATATGAAGGAGTTGTTAAAAATTGCAGCTGCTGACAAAAGGTAATTTGATTTGTACAAAACATTTTTTTTTTGTCATTAGATTGAACGATTTGAACTCATTTATGTGATGATGTGTAAATTTGGGATATATTTTATTGCTTTACGAGTTCATTGGACAAATGTAAAAAATTACAATAAAAATGAAATGGGTCAAATGGGCCATAAATTAAATGATTATGTAATCAAGTGTAACAAACTTCTAAATTGTTTTGGATTATATTTCTTATAATATATTTTTTTATCATCTTATCTTAGTTGTTTTTGATTGTTTGGATGTGTGGTTTTAAAGTAATTGTTGTTACTTCAATATTGCTAATGCTAGGGTTAGATTAGCAATTCTACATCTGGAATAACAAATTCTCTTACAGTTGCTTGTTTCCTGATTATCCAAATTTA
Source organism: Mikania micrantha (assembly GCA_009363875.1). NCBI lineage: Eukaryota > Viridiplantae > Streptophyta > Magnoliopsida > Asterales > Asteraceae > Mikania > Mikania micrantha. The sequence continues at coordinate 58,699,677 of CM018680.1, read as the reverse complement.
GTTATTTCGACCATAAAAAAGGGTAGAAAATCATAATCAGTATAACCAAATATTTAAATCTAGCTAATTACACATTTAAACAATCATAAAAAATTAGAAATCTTTAGTGGTAATGGGCTAACCTGACCCAGTTTCTACTGTAGTCCTAAAAGTTAACTCATTTAATCTTGAACTCATTACCTAACCTGTTTGGTCAGCTCATTTGCCACCTATTAATGCTGTTGGTATGACTGTATGAACTTTATGTCAATGTCTTTCTGTTAAAAGCAATTTTATGCTCATTTCACAATATGCCTTATTCCTTTTAGAGAAGAATTTGAAATCTTCTCGCGAGAAGTGGTGAGATTTGGAGATATGTGCAAGGATCCACAATGGCATAATTTGGATCGTTTCTTTGCTAGGTAAATTTGAAAATTGAATTGCAAAATAGTTTATCTTTCTTTTTTTGCTCTCATGATACTAAAACATAATTTTGAAATGTTATCATTTAGATTGGATTTGGATTTTGCCACAAACAGCCAGCTTAGAGAAGAGGCTGAAATTACGATGCATGAACTTGTCAATTTGGCTCAGCATACTTCCGTAAGAACTTGTCAAATTGTTTCTGATGTTATAGCTCACAATTTCGATCCATTACTTTATACATGGGTTCTTTTTGTTTATTCATTATCTTAAACAGGTTAAAAAGTTGAAACAAAAAAAAAAAAGATCGAATAAAAGAAAACAAGTGAAATGGGTTGCATAATGCCCAAAGTTTATTTTTATATAGTAAACACTTTATTTTTTTTATTTAAAAATTAAGTTCATGTTTGAAAAATATAATGTTGTTAATGTATATTTATAAAAAAGTTAAACTTTTTAACAGAAAGTGCTTCGGTTTATTTCAATCAAATCTGGCCTGTTTTGACCCTCCCAATTTTCTAATCCTTATTAAATTATCCTTTGGCTGACCCTTTCTTGATGCTAAACAATTAATTGTGCAGGAATTATACCATGAATGGCATACTTTGGATAGATTTGAACAAGATTATCGGCGTAAGCTTGAGGAAGCTGAATCATTGCATCTTCCTCGAAAAGGTATATTAGCAATAATAAAATTTTTGATTCGCATGTATTGTGCGTGTGTAAGCATTGGGTTTAGGGTGTGTGTGTGTATACGGGTATCGCTTATTTCTTGTGTAACAATGGGGTTTTGGTTGTTTGACTAACATTTTGTTTTTTTATAGGAGAGAGTTTAATGATATTACAAAGTGAGCTAAAGCATCAAAGGAAAGTCGTGAGGAACTTGAAAAAGAAATCTCTTTGGTCCAAAAGCTTGGAAGAGGTACAAACTTGATACAACTTAATATTCAAACGGGTCAAACAGGTCGACTTATGTCTTTTCAATTCATATGATCTCCAATATCATTGTATTCCAAGAACTAGGTTATTATCGTAACAAATTTTGTTTTTGTAATTCTTGTTGACATTAATACACATTATTTGCGAAAAAGAGGCAAAAGGTATACACAAGTCAACCTGCATGCGCATTTCACCCTGAGCCATTTATAACCTGTTATCCAAACAACGTTATGATGACCTCATATTTGGATTCATATTGTGTCTTTTTGCATTTCCTGGTAGTAGATTGTGGAGAAGCTTGTTGATGATGTCATTTCCATACACCAAGCAATTGCAGAGGCTTTTGAGGAGAATGGTATTTGCATCTTACTTGAAAAAATATCCTCCATAATTCATTTATATCGGTGGCCACAATGGGCAGGTTAGGACATGGGTTTGGGTGGGTCAAAATGATTTGGGCTGACCCAACAACATTTGTTTTTATTTTTTCTTTGAATTTCTAGCACTGTAATATATTATGTATGATTTAGTAAATATATTATTAAAATACTAATCTATTTAAAAAAAAAAACAGGTTTTAGAAGTTGTATGCGTTTGAGTACACTTTGAGATATCATTCAGCTCATTTAAGTCGCTTCTTTTTAATATTGTTTTTAAGGATTGCATTCTGGATATAAATACAACTTAGGAATGGGTAAAACTTGCCACCTTTGTTCATTTCTAATAATTTACATTACTTTTCATGTAATGTCATGAAGTTATCCTATGATAATATGCATGTACATGCACAAGATTAAACAAATAATTTCTTATTTTACACTTTGAGATATCATTCAGCTCATTTAAGTCGCTTCTTTTTAATATTGTTTTTAAGGATTGCATTCTGGATATAAATACAACTTAGGAATGGGTAAAACTTGCCACCTTTGTTCATTTCTAATAATTTACATTACTTTTCATGTAATGTCATGAAGTTATCCTATGATAATATGCATGTACATGCACAAGATTAAACAAATAATTTCTTATTTTACATGTGTGCTTTCATGTTTAGCATCAATTTCAACAAAGAATGACAAGAAGACTAATAAAAAACCTGAAAGATTAGGTGTTGCTGGTCTTGCATTACACTATGCCAACTTAATAACTCAGATGGACAACATAGTAAGCCAAATATAATCTCTATTTCGGTTAACTTTTTTACACATAGTTATAATGGTTATATATATATAGAGAGAGAAGGTTTAAAATACAAAGTATTTTTTGCATGCAAAATGTGCAAAGTCTATGTGATAAAATCATGCAAGCATTAATTGTTCTTGCGCGGTAAAACGACCTTTGTATTTGAACCGGACAATATATAGGATTAGGATCATATAATAACCCACTCTTAAAGCATTAATCCAAATAACTCTGCCAAGATGAAGCCAAAACTTGGATTTTTTTTAACATCATTGTAACACATCTAGAACGATTTATTCTTTTATGAATTTGCGTAAATTCATCACTGGTAAGGCGTAACATCGTTGTAAGTTTTGGATCTAAAACATTTACAGTGTTGTAAGTCAAAAACTTACAACAATGTTACGTCTTAAATGGTGATGAATTTACGCAAACTTATAAAAGAAGAAAGTGTTGTAAATGTGTTACAATGATGTTTAAAAAAAATCCAAGATTTGGCTTCATCTTGACGGAGTTATTTAAGGTTAATGCTTTAAGAGTGGTCATTATTAGAACACTACCCTATATATATATATACATGGGGAAGGTTTCCCTTAAAAGTCCATTTTGCCTAAGAAGGATTTTTAAAAACTCGAAAACCGACCCAAACAAGCCCTGATTGATTGAAATCATTTTTGCATCATTGGAACCGGCTTGTCAAACCTTAAAACCCGAACCTTAAATCATAAACAATAAACCCTCATACTAAAACCTAAACTTTAAAAACAAACCCTTAAGATAAAGCTAAAAACCAAGCCCTAAAATCTAATCTCTAAAATTAGTTATTAAAGCTAAAACCTAAAAGCTAATATTGTAGGGTTCGATGAGAAGGTTCTAAACTTCTAATGTCATCGAAAGAGATCAACCGGAGTTTGTTTGGGTCGTTTTCTGAGGTTTTAAAGATCCTTTTTAGCCTTCTTAGGCAACTTTCCCTATATATATGTATGCGTGTGTTTGTGTGTGACAACAATGTTTTAAAATTTTAAAAAGTCTATGAAGAAATCTCAGCTACTAATCTTGGAAACGGGGGGCTTTAGACGTGCCACCACACATGGAAATTTAAAAGGGAAAACTAAAGTGGCTCAAGTAGTATAATGGGTATTATTGACTTTTAACAACTTTCCTATATTTTTTTCAAGGTTCATAACTTTTTTAATTAAAAACAATTACCACTTGAACATTTTTCCAACAAGCGTAATATTGCTGTGTTAAAAAAAACAATGAACCAGGTGTTATATGAAACTGGTGTTTTTTATGATGTTTATAAAACTAGATGTTTTATGGTGTTTTTTCGAATGGTCATAAAACCAAGTGTTTTATGGTACTTTCACAGAAAAAGCAAAAAGGATAACAACGTTTTATGGTGTATTTACATATGTTTCTTCATATTTTCATGATGTTTCTTTGGATAACAATGTTATGTGGTGTTTTTTCACTTAATATTAATGGTGTTTATAAGGATATTCTTGAAACTAAGCACTTATGTTTTTACATGTTCCCATCTTTTCTTTTGTACGCCTATATTTGACCTTGTATACTTGTGTTTTGATGGCTTTTTAGGCTTTTTAAGATTTCTCTTTTTGTAGAATATCTCTCCCATGCATGCATGCATGCATACATAGAGAGAGATAGAGAGAGAGAGAGAGATTAAGGAATGTTCAATCGAGAACCAATATTTTGGTGAGAATCTAAAGAACCATACACACACAAATAGAGTGACACTCTCATTATTACATAACCAAAAGTATGTTGAGAATCGCATTATGCGCGTGTATATGGGGCTTTAAATGTGATACATAGTAGCGGGAGAAAGAAAGGAGGATGGTTACATAACTATCATACGTATAACATTCAAAGCAATATGTGCAAATGTATAAAATGGTTCTTGATATCCTGTGATAAATGAATCTTAGAGATAACCCTTAAACGCTATCTTAGCTACCCATTTTAAATCCTGAAAAAAAAAATGTGCGACTCACATAAAGTTGAATAAAAAATTGGGTGTAGAATAAAAAAAATCAACTTTAATGTGCTTAATGTGGACCATATTGATATTTTCATGGTTTAAAATGAGTGGTTAGGACATAGTTACAGGAAACGTGTAAGAGCCCGCGTACCGCGATCTGAGCCGATCGTATCGAATCGCGGTACATCATCGTCCCAATCACCCTTGGTTCGCGACCCGGAACGTGAAAATTAGCCGATCCCGATTGAACATAAAATCGTCAAATTGGCTCTGAAATCGCGTACCAGATCAACCTAATTCGCGTTCCCAGACCACCAATTCGTCGAATTTGTCCAAGAATCGCCGATTGAAGCTTCCAGGTGACTGTTGATATCCGATCGTCGTTCCGACTTTCGACTTCCGATTCTTTCACATTTCAAATTCGTTCAATTTACTACTTATAAATTCATCAATCAGTCTTTATTTCTACGTACATCTAATTTCAGAATTCAGATACTAAAAACGAAAACCATAATTTCAAAATAATGGCATTTGGAAAGAAAGTTTCAAGTTCAAGGGATACCCAACCTACTGAAGATCACAATTTTGGAAGTGATGATGATGTTGAAGAAATTCCCAACCCACAAACTGAAGAACCAGTCATGGAATCTACACAAGAAGGAGCTGTGACAGAAATTCAAAGTAAGCAGAAGGATGACAAACCGTTGATGGCTGAAGTTGATTTTGTAAGCTCTGGAAATAGCAAGAATTCTAGAGGTTCAAAGGTTTGGATTTGCAAGCATTGCAAACAGAAATTTACAAGCTCTTATACGCGTATTCATGTTCATTTTTTTGGTGCTCCTGCGGGGAAGAAAGCTGAAATCAAGAGGTGTCCAGCCCTGCTACAAGATTGTGAGAAGTATGAAAGACTTATGAAGAAAGTTAAGGATGCAGAAAAGGAAGGGGTATCCCGTTCTTTAAAGAATTCAGTATTAAACTCCAAACAGAAGGTTTCTATTTCTTCCAAAAAACCAATTGAGCAAGCTTTTGGTGCTATGGAAAAGAACCAAGTTGATATGAAGATAATGAGAGGTTTATGTGCAAATGGAATTCCATTTAATGTTTTGCGCAATCCACAATTTTTAGAGATGGTGAGTGCTATTAACAAAGCTCCACCAGGTTACAAACCCCCATCTAGTGAAAAAGCTAGAACTGTGTTGCTTGATGAATGTGTTAGAGAAGTTGAGAAAGAACTAACTCCTGTTAAGGACACATGGTATTCTCAAGGTGTTTCCATTGTTTCTGATGGCTGGTCTAACGTGAGGCACAAACCGTTGATCAATGTTCTTGCAGTGAATAGCAGAGGAGCAATGTTTATGTATGCTGAGGACTTTTCTGGTTTGGAAAAGACAGGGGCTGCAATTGCAAATTATTTGCTTACTGCCATTGAAGAGGTAGGACCAAGCAATGTCCTACAAGTAATCACCGACAATGCAGCGAATTGCAAGGCAGCTGGAAAGGAGATCGAAAAGGTACATGGTCACATTTTTTGGTCTCCTTGTTGTGTTCATACCTTAAATCTTGTTTTTAAAGATCTTGGAAAAGAATTTGATTGGTTGATGACCACATATAGAAGAGGGAAAGTTATTGTCAAATACTTTCTTAATCATTCTCAAGTATTGTCAATTTTTAGAGATAACTCAAAGCTAGAGTTATTAAAAGTGACAAAAACAAGATTTGCATCTCACTATATTCTGTTAAAAAGGCTTATGGATTGTAGAGAATCACTTGCAACAACCATTTCACTAAATTCATGGAGGGATTGGGTCAAACAAGGTGATGAAAACACAAGGGTCACAGGTCCAACAGTTGTTGACACAATTAGGAGTGAAGACTTTTGGGATGATGTTGAGAATATATTGTCTATTACTAAACCAATTTTCTTGATGATCAAGTTTTGTGACGGTGAAGGTTCAAAGATGGGAGAAATTTATGAAAAAATGGATAGTGTGAAACATGGATACATCGTACCTCGTACCGAAATGGCGTTCCGAATGAACCTACCCCCCCTCGTACCGAATTTTAGAAATGTACGAACCACGTACCCGTTTTCGTACCACGCACCGGAGCGTACCGCGTTCCGTGTGACTATAGGTTAGGATACGACATAAGGGTTAACTCTCTAAGATTATGTTATTATGGGATACAATCCCCCTCCCATATATCATATTCTCAAAATCGTTAGAACTCCTATTAATAGGTCATGTTTTTTGAATTTGTACTTTTTATGTATAGTTGCGTATGTTTATGTAAATAAAAAGGCATCAAAGATTTACTCACATGTTTAAAATTTTTTAGTTGTTTGTAGATATAACCTACACATAAGTTATGCATGTGTAGGTTATAAACATAAACAAAATTTGTTCCACATTCATTTGTTTTTAGACTACTAAGTATTGTATTTCTGTCATTTTCTTTATAAAATAACTGCATAAACACTTGTATCTTTTGCTTCAACTGATACATAAGATGGTTATGTAACCGCAAAACCACCCCTCTCTTTCTCTCTCTCTCCCACTACATGTATTCAACACCTGACACAAGTGTTCAAGCGGTTTTTAAGATAAAATTTGTTTTTTATTAAACATCCCCATCCCCCCCCCCTCTCTCTCTCTCTCTCTCTCTCTCTCTCTTGCTCTATGTATGTGTGTGCGCGAGCATGTGTAAATGGGGCTAAATATCTTGTTGCAGGCGTCTCGTCCTACATCCTTACCTCCAAATATGAGGGACACTTTATACAATGGTTTACCAGCCAGTGTTAAGGCAGGTTTACGTTCTCGCCTACAAGCTCTTGATCCTAAAGAAGTGGTAAGCAGTTCTCTAGCATAAGATTATATATTTACTGTGGGTCAAATGGTTTTTTTTTTTTATTTGAAACATAAAATGTAGCTTTAAGTTACCAAAGTTGTATATGCACAAAACCTCTTGAACAATTTTATATAAAAAACAACATTACCCAATATATTCCTGCTTTTTAGTAGGGTCTGGAGGGAAGGATAGATACAAATCTTACCCCTATCCCAATTGGGATAGAAAGACTGCTCCGAAAGAGTCCCCGGCTCAAAGTTATCGTTTGAAGTTGATCATCCCAATGATTTTAACGTTATTTTCCCAAAATAATTAAAATAATGTTAAAATTAGTGCACTTTTACTTTTGCCCCTTAAGGGCCCACACATATATACATTATATGCGTGCACCGCAAATAGGGCGTCAATTTTATATAAAAAATCAAACTTTATTGAAAAAATGTGATTTGTATAATCATATCTAACACACTAATTATATAAATGATGTGAAAGTTTTGTACAAAAAGTGTTTTGGGTCAAGTGATGCCGGAAACTTACTTCCTATTTGCGATACACACATATAATGTATATATGTGTGGGGCCTGTGGGCTCTCAAGGGGCCAAAGTAAAACTCCACTAATTTTAACGTTATTTTACTTATTTTGTGAAAATAACGTTAAAAGTGTTGGGATGATTAAATTCAAACGATAACTTTGAGTCAAGGACTCCTTCGGAGCTCTTTCCCAACTGGAATATGGGTAAGGTTTGTGTCCATCCTTTCCCCCATATCATACTGAAAAGTGGGAATATACATGGTAAGTTTGTTTGTTTGTTTGATGCCGGAAACTTGTATCGTGGTTTGTTTCAGATGTCAATGCCTAAACTAAAGGCGGAAATGGAAAAGACTCTTCAGTGGCTCGTTCCTGTAGCAACCGATACGACCAAGTATACTTTCTTTTGTGTTTATTTGTTTATTTATTTATTTTAAATTTGTTTCTTACACCAATATTCTAAAGATCTTTTCTGTGTTTGCTAATGTATTGCTTATTTTTTTCTTGTGTTTGCAGGGCACATCAAGGTTTCGGGTGGGTTGGTGAGTGGGCAAACACTGGGTACGTTGCGAGTTCTTTTGATGTTCTTCTTACTTTTGTCATCTGCTTGTTGAGAATGCTTAAACAATGAAATTTTTGTTATTACCAAAATGGTATGTTAACACTTAGGGGTATAAAAGAACCGAGCCCACGTCTCATCTCAAGTTGACTGATGTTCAAGCTCGGTTCGGTTAATATTTATTTGGTTTTTCTTTTTAAACTTGTTTAATTTTCTTGTATATTAAATTTTTTTAAATATGTTTATATAACTTAACTACGTCAAAATCTTGCGTATTACACATGTTGAATAAAAGAGAAAATGGAAAGGGAGAAAAAAGGTTTTGAGGAACTAAATACGTGGCAAGATATAATATATAAATGTATTGATTTTAACATCAAATATTTTAGTTTATTATATAAAATGATGGTATTTATACCAAGGTTGCAAAAGTCGCTAGGCGCTTCCAGGTCGGAATAGCTCTTTGGAGTGAGTAATCGGGCAGTACTCGGCCCTAGGCGGGAGTACTCGGGTAATACTCAGGAACTACCCGGCTTCGGAACAACTCCTTGGAGTGAGTACTCGGCCTTGGAGACCGACTTTTGCAACAGTGATTTGTACAATAATAGGTTCAAGTTTAGTCAATCAAGCTTCGTTAAGTTTGACATTTTAGGTAGCAAATATCAAGCATCTCACGAGCCGATCAGCTCGTTTACACCTGTATATATAACGGTAACTAATTTTGTTATAAACAGAAACGAATTTGGGAAGAAAACAGCAGGCAGCAACAACATAATCCGGCTGCAGACATTATATCATGCAGACAAACACAAAATAGATCGATACATACTCGATCTAATCATCTTACTACACCGTTTGATCAGCCTCGTGAGATACCGAGACAAAGTACCAAAACACCCTGCAACCCGATCCCCTGTTTCAAATGGGTCGTTGACCGATGGTCAACTTCAACGGGTCAAGATCTCCCTCGAGGACAAAGTTCTTTTGGAAGAAGTGAGTAAACAGAGAACCGTGGTTCCCGGAGTCAGCAAAAGTCAAGAATTTGTGATTGTGAAGAAAAAGAAACGTGTATTTGCTTCTAGTAGAAGCATGGGGAGTTCTCCTCCAAGAGATTTCAAGCATGCAAATGTTAATATGTTGGATGTGTTAGATGGGTTAGGTACAACTTCTTGAGCTGTTGGTACAACCAATTCAATCTATTTTTGGTTCGTATAATAATATTATATATATGTGATATGATAAGTTAAATGTATATGTATATTTAAACCATTTATATGAGAAGTGTGTAGTTTTTTTACAACGGCAAAAAAGGGAAAATGTTATTTTAAATAGTATAAACTTTTAAAATAGTATTTATTATTTGTAAAAAGGAGTAAATGTAAAATTGTTTTCGAAATTCAATTAAATGGTATTTATTATAAACTTTTAATAGTTAATTACATTCTTTTAAGAAGCAATTTTTTCCTCGTAAATACTATCAACTCTTGTGATTATTTTTACTGGCAAATAGGGACGTGCTTGTTTCGGTTAGATTTTTGGCAGAAACCGAAACCCACGTAGTCGGTTTTTATATATTACGAATCAATTGGTTTTTGGTTTTTGGTTTTTGGTTTTTGGTTTTTTCGGTTTTTTTATTCGATTTTGTTGGCATTTATTATGAAAGGCATGAGACTATGCGAGTATCAAATAATAACTTTAAGCCGGATTTGGATGATGTCGGAGTTAAGGGTGGTTTGGTATTATCTTAATGGTTATTAAAATGCTATCTCTTAATATGTGATAGTTTTTTAATGATTAAAAGATAATCTTTAAGTCAGAAATAGTTAAGAAGTAACACTAAGTGGTTGAAGCTTTACCATTTAGACTTAGTTACCTATTTATTAAAGAATAGCTTCTTAATAACCATTAAAAGATTATCAAGCAGCCTTTGGTTAGTTAATTTGATTGTGAAGTCACGTCGTGTCATGTTTGCAAATTTTTCATGCCGGCAGTTAAAAGTTACATGCTATATTCTCAAGTCATGAAACCGATCAAAAATTCACCTCCAAAAACTAATTAAAAAAAAAAACTTAAAATACAATTATAACAATTCTATATTTTTAGAATTTTAGAGTTAATAGCTAATTTCCACTCTTGTGATTTCATGGTTTTTGTTACTCGTTCAAAAACTTTTTTTTCTCCCTTCTCTCTAAGTCTCACATTTCAAAAAAAATGACATTTTCATCATATTTAACCCTGTTAAATCATTTAGTTTTATCATAACATAAGATTATAAGAATATGGCTGTGTGTAAATCGGTTTGGGTTGGCTTAGCTTAAACCCAAAATCAAAATATTAGCTTTTGGGTTTTTTTTTTTTTTGATGACCGGGGAACCCACTTGCGTGGTAAACCCCGGGCCCCCCAATACCCGACTAACTGGAGGGAACGGGTAAACCGCGGGCGCAAGCACCCGGGTTGGTGGCCTTGTGGAGAAATTGTCACCCTCATGAGTAGCTTTTGGGTTTTTAAACTCGTCTATGTTCGGTTTTTTGGTTTTTATCCTTTTAAACTCATTTAGGTTAACAAATTTTAGGATATGAAGTAAACTTAGATTTACCATAACATGAGACGATCTCGAAGTATTTATCGGCATGTCAAATCAAACCACAAGCTATCTTTTATTGCAATCAAATGCTTCAACTAATAAAACAAACCTGGTATGCAAACATGAGAGAAAAACAAAAGAAGTTGATGTGACAAAATTGAGGTTCTTGTATACTAATATATTTAATTTAATTCAGGTTTTTTTTATGTAGCTAATAAGACATAAATGTCCTTATGAGATGTCTATTTTACATAGTTTTTGACGGAGTTAAGTAATGAAAATGACAAAAGCTATCAAAAAAAAAAAAACGAAAACGACTATTAACTCCAATGTTCATATGCTTTATGGGTTCTTTTTTAAATTTTACCACTAAGTGAAGCGTTAATGAAGAGTTTAATTATCTTTAATCTTAGTATCAAGTAGTTCATATATAAAGATTTATAAACGGGCATTTTTATGCAAAAAATTCTATAACATTTGAGTTGAGATTTTTGGTTGTGTAAGATGCCATTGATCTCCATCGGTGGAGGTGGCGTTATTATGTTTAATTATTTGTTAGATTTTTCGTTTTAGAATTACAACTTTAAAAGTTTGAAGTTATTTATTAAAATTATGTATCTGATTATTAAGAAATAAATTTAATTAATAACCCCAAAATAATTTATTTTAAACTATATTAAGCACTAGTTTTATATAAAATAATGGTATAGTATCATCTAAGAGTATAGATACCAAAAAAAAAAAAAATTGATTATCAATATTACGTTCACTTATTTGAACTAGTGGTTAACCACATGCCCTTTGCGCTTATAACAAAAGAAAGAAAGAAAAAAAAAGGAAAATAAGTGAGAATAGTAAAAAACAATAAGAAAAAGGGAAGAAGTTTTTTTTTTTTAAAAAAAAACCTCACCAGATGGGTTCGTTGCAAGTACAGACGCTTGCCGTTACGCCATCCACGTTTCTATTTTGAATAAAAAGCTAAAACTAATTATAAAACCAGGTTATATACCAGTGTATTACACATGTTTCTGAAAAAAAAATGTAATTTCATAATTATACTTCATAAATTTACATAATTAAAATAATTTTATTACATTTTTTAAAATTTACATGATTATATCAAAACTAATAATATTATTTATACCTTTTTATATAGAAAAACTTTAAAAATAAAAATTTATAAAAAAATGATCGTAATATATATATAACATTAAACATAGATGTATTACACATTTACACTGGTTAAATATTTGAATTTTCAAATTATTTGTTTAAAATAACATGATATATATTTTTTAAAGCTGTTTTATAAAACATTAAAAAATTGATTTATATATTTAATCATATTAGTTACTAAGTTAAATAAAATAATTAATGTTTAACAGGATAGAAAATATGAAAAAAAATCAAAATTTAATAAAAATATTTATTATGAGAGAGAGACGAGAAAATAATCTTTAAATGGTCTATAAAGTTAACACGTGACATATCAAAACATTTATTTATTATATAGTATACATGCCAAAATAATCCATATGTTTATATAAATTATTTTTAAAAAAATGTCAAGATGGTCTTTTAATTTGTAAAAAATTGTCAATTATGTTTCTTAATTTATAGCCAAAATCATCAACAAAATAGACGGGAAAGACTTAATTGCTGAGTATTTACAAATTAAAGGCCTAAATTGACAATAAAATTTTTTAAGAATAGACACACCTTTTTAATAGTTTACTCTAGTTAAATATATAATAATATAATATTGATTTTAGAATAAACTAAAATAATAATATAAAAACAGCATTGAATTAATTAATAAATACCTTAGTTTAATAGTTTCTATTGTTATTGCATTTAGCAGATAATTTAGGACTAGATTAAGGATGTTGGACTTTTGCGTTAGCTGACCAGGTTCCATGCATAACTGGACCCACTGTTTTAAGGCGACATCTTGATACCGTTGGAAGACGGTAAACAGAGTGGGACCCTTTTGTTTATTAATTTTACAATAAATATTTTAAGCAACGCAAAATACTGTCATCCACTTATAACTTGACACGTACATATATGCATAAAATAACTAAAGATACCCAAAATTTTCGTCCCTTGAAAATTGAAATGCGCCCGGAATAAGAATTTTGCTTGATTGTTTATTTGTTTCCAAACCGAGCATGAGCAACACTACCGGCTCAACCAATAATTGGTTAACCGGTATATAAGGTTTACCTGTTTTTCCTAAAAACCGGTTCGGGTATTAATTGGTTTTTTAACCTAGAATCCCTAACCGATGGAACCGAACTGGGTATAAACTGGACCGGTTAACTGGCCAAACCGGTTTTTATAATTTTTTTTTCGTTTTTATTTTATCCGTTATTCTGTTTGACCGTATTGAACCGTTTTTTCTATTATACGTTTTGAAATTTAAAGTTAAATTAATAAAACCTTAATAAAAACCTTAAAATAATCAAATCTAAAACTAATAATTACTAAACCCTAATAAAACCTTAAACTAATCAAACTAATATTAAACTAATAACTAATAAACCTTAAAATAATCAAAACCTTAAACTAATAATTACTAAACCCTAATAAATAGGGGTGTTCAAATTCGGATATCCGGAGATTCGGATATCCGAAAATTTCGGATAGTGGTTTTCACTATCCGAATAGATATCCAAACTCTAAAAAAAATAAATAAATAAAAAAAACATCCAGATATCCTAAAATTCTGAAAAATATCCGAAAAACTATCCGAATATCCGAAAAATTATCCGAAATATCCGAAAAAATATCCGAATATTCGAAAAAAATCCGAATATCCGAAAACTATCCGAAAAAAATAACTATTTCTGAATCCGAACTATCCGAACTTTTTCAAAACTACTATCGAAATTAGTCTTCGGTTTGTGCTTCGGATTGTAGTTCCAGGCTATTGTTCCGCATCCAATCATCCATTGTTTGTTATTCGTCGGAAAGTGGGAAAGTCATTCTTTCCTCAACTTCAACATTGTGTATTGTCTCTTCTACCTCAAGCTCGCCTTCAAGTAGTGTGTGGTGTTGTACACGTTCCAATGCGTCCAAATGGTCTTTCAAGCAAATGCACATCTCCAATGATGCAGGAGTAAGCCTCGTCCTTTGTATCGATAAAACCCTGCCACTAAGAGAAAAAGCAGACTCCGAAGCTACCGTAGAAGCTTGGACGCTTAGTAAATCACGGGCCATGGCAGATAGAATCGGAAATTGGGTTTTCTTTTGTTTCCAACAGGCCAAAATATCAAAGTTTTCAAATTCTTCCGGATTAATACCGGAAATCCAATATGTCCCTAGGTACCTTCCTAATTCGCTACTTGCGCTAGTACCTCGGGCCCGTTTAGTTACATTTTGCCTCAAGGTGAAAAAAAAATCAAAGTTAACATCTTGGCTTCTACTCGAACTAGAAGCCGCATACATTGTTTGTTGTATGTTAGATGTTTCACCATACTTTTGTAAATAATGATCAAACATATTTTGAAAAAAGATGTTAAAGTTATTTTTAGTGTTTGTTGCAAAGTTTGGGTCATCCAAACCCAAAGCACCAACAATTTCATCAATTAATGTTTCAACGCCGTCACCATTGAAACATGGGTTTAATGACGTCGCACAAGTAAAAACGGCCGGCATTTCTTGAAAGTATTTCAATAATTTTACTTTCATTGGAAGTAACATTCCCCTATATATCTCATTATTCTCACCCATCGATGGAAAATCGTTAATCTTTTTTGTCATTATAAATAATTGTTGAAGAACCAAACAAGACATGGGATAATAAACACCCGATAAAATCGTTGTTGCATTTTTAAAAGATCCAAATAAACTAGTGAATTCTCCTATGGCGTCCCAACATAGGCTATTAAAAGATTTAGCCTTACGTTCTAGCACTAAATTGTTATGAAATACTTCCAAGGTTTCCCTTTGTCGTAAGGCGTTGTTAAACATACGCCAAGTCGAATTCCATCTTGTTGGTACGTCCCAAGAGGGAGTTCGTATCCTCACATAATTTTTGATATTCCATATATCTTCTACGGCCGTACCTAAAAAGAGGGAGTTCGTATCCTTAACATTTGTTTAAACTTTTCTTTTAACATATTCATTTCAGGAACCGCAAGAGCATCACTCACAACCAAGTTAATGATGTGGGCAACACATCTTGTATGAAAAAAAACACCGTTACGTATCGGTTTATATTTAATTTTTAACTTTTGAACCGCATTAGTATTATTTGAAGCATTATCAAAACTTAGTGAAAGTATTTTATCTTGTAAATGAAATGTTCGTATTATTTCATCCAACATTTAAAACAAATTATCCCCCGTGTGAGGATACGGAAACGTTTCGAACGCAATCGTACGTTTCATCATTTGCCACGAATCGGGATCAATCCAATGCGCGGTAACGCAAAGGTACGATTCAGGAAAACCGTGATATGCCGACCAAACATCCGTTGTTAAGTTAACCCCGGTTTTTAAATTTTGAAAACCCAAAATTAATTCTTGTTTTGCTTGACGCCAACGTTTCAAACAATCACGTCTAATAGTAGTTCGACTTACTTATGATATCGTGGTTGTAATGCCTTTTGAATCATCCTCGTCAAGCGTGGGTTGTTAAAATGATTAAAAGGCAAACTTTCTTGAATTACTAAGTTTCCCGCCATTTCACGAACCATGTCGGGATCGAAATTCCAAACCCCACACTTTTGAGACATTTGTGCTTGATCGTTTGCCAGATTATTTTTGACCACAACACAATGCTTCATCAAATGGCTTCTTAAAGTAGAATTAGATTCCGGCTTAAGAAAAGTACCGCAACCTTTGCATCGTGCCTTATCGGCACCGTTTGACATTTCGCATAAGTCGAAATGTTGAAATAGATCTTTGTTCCTCGTTGTAGTTTTTATTCTAACAGCGGTTGGTTCGGTTGAAGTAGATGCACCAACACCAACGGAACTTTGAGCACTTCGTGAGCTTGCCATGGATGGAATAGAGACTGAATTAAGATTTACGAAGAAGAGATTGAATCGAGAAGTAGGGGATCGTTTTTTGAGCGTTTTTGATCGTTTGAGAGCGTTTAAGAAGAAAAGATGTTGTAAGATGTTGTGTGATCAAACCAAAACAACCCCATCTATTTATACTAACGTTTAGGGGCAAAATGGGTTAAAAAATTGTTTAAAACGGCTATAAACGGTAACAAAAACGGCTCTTTTTTTCACACGATCGGTTAACCGGTTAACTGGTTAATAACCGGTTAAACCGATTTCAACGGCTATAATTTGGCTCCAACAGCTAGCAACGGCTAGTTTTTTGAACTCCTAACCGGTCTAAAAAACTGGTATTGCTTTAACCGGTTACTAACCGATTTCTCCCCAAAATCTCCCAACCGGTTTAAAACCGGTGGTTTTTCGAATTGGCCCAAACCGGTTCCTAACCAGTTCCAAAACCGGTTTGGTTCGGGTAACCGGTTTTTTTGTGCATCACTAGCTCTAAGCGGCATTAAAATATAAGGTTATTCGTTATTTTGAGAACTTGTATTCTTATCTCAACATCTTTTTGATACATCCGCTCCTTGCAAGCTTAGCCGACCCTTTATTAGGAGTGTTTACGGTCTGGTTTTTAGGTAAAACAATAAATAGTGATTTATGAATAACTAAAACCAAAACCGAACTTTTAAAAATAAAATCAAACCAAACCAAACCAAACCAAACCATTATTAACGGTTTGGTTTCTATTTGGTGTTACAGTTTGAGCTTTATGGGTTTTGGCTTTTTTATTTTTGGATATTTGAGACCATTAAAAATTAAAACCGGATCAAACCGGATCAAACCTAACCATTTAAGGGTTTGAGACGAGCTAATCACATTGCGATCTCAAATATAATATTTTTTTATTAACTAACACCTAAATCATCAACCCTATACATACATATTTACATTATACATACATAGATACACCTATGTATGTACATATGTATGTAAGTATGTATGTATGCATGCATGCATAAACATGCACGGTCTGGTCCTGTTTTTAGTGAAAACCGTAAACGAAACCGTTCACTATAGTTTCAAGCTTTTGAAACCGATCAACCAGAAGTTTGGAAAAAAGCCGACCGCAAAACCGAACCATATGGACCCCAAAAAATATGGGACCCGATGCTACTGCCTAGTTTTTTTAATTAAAGTGGCCGACTCTGATGAGCTAACATAAGCTTAAAGAGCAAATAAGCGAAAAACCAAACTGAAGAAATAAAACTAAATGAATAGCTAGGAAAAAGAGAAACCAAAATTTTTCGGTTTGATTTCGGTTTTTCATATTCCAAAAATTGAAACCCGAGTTGAGCCGATTTTTAGTCTTGTTTAACAATTAGCATATATGTCACTATTCTTGCACTTCTAACAGGAAGAAACATACAAAGAGTCTAACATTAGTGATGGTAAAAATTTGAACAAAATGAACTTTAACATCTTAAAAGATGATGAGGATCAAAACTATTGTATGTTTACTTTTTAACTTTGTTTTTTAAATGTAAGGACATGATAATGATTTAGCTTTATTTCAATTAGTTGATGTCAGATCAATTAATTTATGAATTATTAATCACTAAACATGTTTGTGTTTTTAGTATTAGGCGTGAGAGAGAGAGACAACAAAATGAAGAAAGAAAGAAAAAAGAAACCGAAAAACCGAAGAAAATGAAAATTGAAAAACCGAAACCAAAAAACCGAAAACTGAAAAATTAAACACATATCGGTTTGTAGTAACTAAAAATCGATTATTTCAGTTTAGGTTGTATATGCAACATCAACCCCCATATTCATTCTTCATAAGTTTTGTAGTTCATGCATTTGTGCCACTCATTTGTAATAGGACAACTTCTAATTTGTAAACTTAATTTGTATTTTATATATTTATTAATTGGACTTATTGTTTTTTTAGTTATTATGAAATTGATAGATACGTTTTGAATATTTATAAAATTTTATTTAAAATAGAGATATGTCAAACCGAGCTAAGTTGCTCAACTTCTAAATGAGCCGAGTATGAGTATACCAATTTGCTTTGTTTTATAAATCCAAATCAAACCGAGCTGCTCGATTTAAAAAATGAGCTCAAGCACGACTTCATCGGCAGCAACTAAAAAAATATTGCTGATAAATATTTTTTATAAGAACAATGTAACAGATTAAAAAAAAATTATTTAAACATTTTTCTTCGTAAATTCAGAATACATCGACACTCCTCCTAACTTACTTAAAAAAAACTTTTGATTGGTGTCAATCAACAAATCAAAACGTCACACGTGTCATGTAAGAATCAATTAACGTGGGGCGGCCGAAACCGCCGATAGTTAAGATTCCCGGATTCCCCGGCGCCGGAAACACCGCACCGACTCTTTGCTGACTCCACAATTTATTACAATTCCTCGTTTTGGATAACTCCAACACACCGCCACGTATTCATCTCCGATCATCCCCTTATAAATAACCCCCAAATTCAACTCCCCCAACTCACATCCAATCCAAAATCCAGCAAATATTTCTTCGAATCAATCAAAAAATGGCAACTTTAACAACATCTTCAATCTTCATTTCCCCCAATTTCACCTTCAATTCGAACCAATCGGTTGTTTCAGCCTCTGTAAAGTACAAAAGATCCACGATCACCGCCGCCTACGCCACCGCCGAGCGGACCGCCACGGCGAACGAGTCGGGGGCGATCAGATCGTTACGAAACCCTAGTCATTCTTCGCTGTACGATGTGCTCGGAGTTCGAATCGGAGCTGACACGCGAGAGATCAAATCGGCGTACCGGAAATTAGCCAGAGTCTTGCATCCTGATGTCGGAAGTTGCGATTCGTCGGCCGATGAGTTCATGAAAGTGCACTCGGCTTATTCCACACTCGCTGATCCGGAAAAACGAGCTGTTTATGATCGGAGTTTGGTTCAGAGGCGTGCCGGAGACTCGTCGCCGGTGAGATCTGCCGGCGGTTACAGGTGCCGGAGATGGGAGACCGACCAGTGCTGGTAGAAACTGAATCATTGAAATCGGATCGTGTTTTAGAGATCTTTGATGTTGTATATATGGAGTTTAAATTTAGTGACTAATCTCACAATACTTGATAGATTTTGAAATTAGAGTATTGAATTTTGGGGATTAGGGTTTTTAATTTCTTGATTGTTAATCACGATTTGGTTTTGAATTTAAGAATGATTGCTACTTTGCTATGCTATTCAAAAGTTACAAAAGCCAATTTGATTCTTAGATTTTTCATCACCCTTTTGGTGTTTTAACTTTTAACCTTTAGATTTTATTGGATTACCACATATATTCGTTTACACGAACGACCTTCAGGTTATACGGGTTATATGGTATCAGACGAAACTTCCAGTTTGTATTGCCTTGTTAATAAACACATTAAATCTCATATTGTCTTATCTTACTATACTAATAAACAAAAATTTTTTTTTGCCACTTGTGATTACGACACATATCAATTGCCACATGTCAATTAATAAAACAACCTTGAATTAAATACATTTATTAAGTACTATGAAATAAATTTTTTAAAATTTAATTGAATGATTCTTATAATTATTTAAATTTTCCAATAAATTAATCATTATAGAATTGATTTAAAATTATAAACTAGCTCATTCAATAATTTATAAAAATTTATATGATAACTTATATTATAATTATATTATTTACCAAATTGAATAAAATCATTAAAATTTGATTGAAGGAAAATGAGAAAAAAAAATAAATAAAAGTGTTTACGATATTTAGTAAAAAAAGGTGCATGAAACAAATACAGATGGATATACACATTTACTAGCTTATTGCACCATCTATTACATCGGTTAATTAAAAATATAGTATATAGTTACCAATGAAAATTTAGTATAAGGTGATTTTTGATATAAAAATTTGATCAAAATTTAATATAATTAATACTTTAATTATAAAATAATAATTTAACTTTTTAAACACTATTTTCTTCAAAGATTAATTTTTTTAAACATTTCTTCTATAAAATTACTTTTGTTTGTTTCATATTTATAATAATTTGGTTTTTTGAAAAGAGTGTGTTTTTAATATTAATATATCTTTTAATGCCATAAAAATATATATTTTTTTAATTTACAATTGTTACAGCTATATTTAATATTTAATTTTATTATTTAATATATACAATAATTTAAATAAGAGAGAAGTTTGAAAATTATTGAGAACAATTTAAAATAGTGATATGTGTACAGACTCTTGGGTATGTCTTCATATTTTACGTTAATTTTTCATTAATTTTTTTATAATGCTTTAATAAGTAGAGAATGTTTAAACTACTATAATTTTGTGGATAGTAAGGTTATGAATATAAAAACAAATATTGTATAAAAAAAGTATTTAAGCATTTTATGAACTTTTGTTGTAACTTTATATTGTTATTTATTGTATGTAATAATATTTAATTTTAGCCATTTAAATCTCTTACACTTTAATAATTTTTTCTACTTTTTATTTGACCCGTGTTACACATGGGTTTATAACCTAGTCATAATATGTATAATACATTTTGTATTATACCATATTACCCATATTTAGGTTTTAATTGTTTGATTAAAACTTTATACGAGTTATAATATGATGTTATACTGCCTGTATTATGAAGTCTTATGACAGAATACTACTTGTATTTTGTAAGCTTAACTAACATTTTGAGTTTATCTAGAAGGCTCACTTATTTATAAAAGTAATACATCTTAACCATTAGACTATGCACAATGGGCGTCTCGTGCATCCAGCGGGAGGCAGCCCTTCGGCGGGGTTCAGCGGCTACACCGCCCCCCCTCACCGGTGGCCTCCATTTCCCGCACCAAGCGGCTCCCGCTCCCCGCTCTATTTCTTTATTTTCTGCTTTCTGATTGGTTCAATGGGATAGTGGGGAAGGATTTTCGGTGGGGTGACCGTTGTGGGCTTTAAGGTTTTCAGTGGGGTGATGACGTGGCTTGAAATTTCGGTAGGGAAGGATTTTCAATGGCGTGACCGTTGTGGATAGTCTTAGGATGGATTTTAAATAAAATTTATCAAAATAATGCGAGTCCAAAGGGATCATAGATATTGTATAGGAATATAGGATTGGTAATTTTTTCACGTAAATAAACAGTTCCTAGTTTTTCATAACAATGTTTTACTTATACAGTTATTAGTATTTTTAATTATAAACTTAAGTAAATAAGTAAAAACAGTGGACCGGTATTTTTTACACGTAAATCAAATTTTCTAATTAATAAATACTTTAATTTAATTTTGTATAAATAGATTGGATACCTGTCTATCACTTATTTTTATCAAAAAGAATTAATAATGGAAATACATAAAAATTTCCATACGACAAAGCAAGTATATTAATTTTAAAACAAATATTTTATTATTAATAAATTTGAAAATTACGTGGGTTTTTGTGGCCCTACGCTGATGTATTATGTCGCCTTCATATTCTATTAAGACGTTCATCTTATCCAATGGATCTGCCTGCTCACATGTGAAAAAGTCAGAACCTTGCTTAATGCATAGATAAATGCTAGATGCCAATAACCTTTTAAAAAATAAATAAAGTATAGAAATTAGTGAACAAACTCTGGCGTCAGTAGTAAATTAACCGAGTGTTATCCAAGTCACCTAGAATACAAGTAATATTGTAATATACTTCTTCTCTAAGACCACCCACAGTGGGTGTCCCGCGCATCTAGCGGGATGCATTGTTTTGGTGGGGTTCAGCGGCCACACCGCCACCCCTCACCGGCGGCCTCCATTCTTCGCACCAAGCGGCTCCCGCTCCCCGCTCTTCCACCATCCTCTCCTCATTTGTGATTGGTCAGCATATGAAAAAGAGACCATTTGAAGTGTTGATGTGGTATAGTGGAGAATGTTTTTCAGTGGGGTGACCATTGTGGGGTATTAAGGTTTTCAGTGGGGTGATGATGTGGCAGAAAATTTCAGTGGGTAAGGATTTCAGTGGGGTGACCACTGTGGATAGTCTAATATAGATTAGTACGGTATCATACGACTTGTATAAAGTATTAGTCAATGGCGTGACCGTTATTTGACTCGATAAATACATTTATTTGAAATGAGTGGTAAAATATTAGTTATGAGAAAAATTTGTGGATATGAACAACCCTGTTTGAAATGACTTGTAAAATTAAGTTGTAGATAAATCAAGCAGTCTAGTGAAATATTCGAAATCAAATCGGTAAAAAACTCGAAAGAGCCAAGCTTAAATGAGCCTAAGCCTGAGCCCGAGCTCGAGTCCAACAATATGGCTCGTTTAGTTATTGAGCCCGAGCTTGAGCTTTACATATCGAGCTCGAGCCGGCTCGCGATCCTAAACTTATTTTTATAACTTTATAAGCGATATTTAAAAAATATAATTATTTTTATATATAAAATTATGATAAATATATTAAAATCTTATATTTTATCTCAAATTTGGAAAGTAAAATAGTAAATATATATCACATTAGTAATTAAAGTAAATAAATTAAATAATTAAAATATAAATGAGCCGAGCCGAGCTGAGCTCGAGCCTAAAAAATTTCTAATGAGCCGAGCTCGAATCTTAAAAATAAACTTTTAACGAGCAAAGCTCGAGCCCTATTTTGTCTAAAAGATCCGAGCTCGAATCTTAAAAATCTCAGGATTGGCTCGGCTCGTTTACATCTTTAGGTAAAATATTAATTATTTGAAAAAGAGTCACTATGATTTAATTTTAAAGGGTATTTCGGACATTTGCTAATCAACATAATTTGATTTAAAAAAGTTTACCCCTTATTTTTCTATTTTTCATAACTTTGATATACATTTTTATTTATTTTATAAACTAGCTTAAAACCCCGTGTATTACATGGGTTAAATAATTATAAATATAATTTATTAGCTTTAAATAATAATAAATATTTAACAATTATAAAATTATATTTAGAATAAGATATAATTGAATTATTCTTATTGTTTATTAAATTTTAATATATTAGTATATTATTTGAAGAAGAAAAATTATTTTTTTAATATTTAATTATATAATTTATTTACTAAAATTAATATTATTTATTAGGAGAGAGAGATGTGAGAAAAACTTGTTCAGATCTAACCAGAATGCGACACGTGTCTCCTAAAAATACTCCTTTATTAGAGTACTAGGTTATAGACCTGTGTATTACACGAGTTTAAAAATAAAAATTATGTTACTTTATAATGCTTTATTAAATTTAAATACATAATTAAAAGAATTTTATTACATAAAACAATATACAATAAAAGTATAATTATGATTCGTAACTTTAACATTTTTTTATGTCACATTTGTGTTTTATTCGAAATTAAAATCTTTTATTGTGTTTAGGCTTTATATTATGAATTTCAAAAATTAAAAAAGTTGTTATCAATTAATAATTTTTGTAATAAATTATTAAAGAATTATATTTGAAAAATAACATACTTTGTTTCAATTTAAAATAAAACAAAATACATGGTTTTGTTCTATAAAAAAATAGTATTAATAGGATTTAACACAATACTAAATTAATTAGAAAAAGAATTTAATTAAACTTTCCTTTAATATCATTTTATAAATAAAAGAATGTTTTTATTTAATTATCATTTAAATCAAATAAGAAGGTGAATGTGGGAATGCCATGTGGCATTTACTTGGAATCATTTATTAGTAGTAGGATTATTTGAAGAAGAAATTTTTTTTTTTTAATATTTAATTATATAATTTATTTATTAAAATTAATATTATTTATTAGGAGAGAGAGATGTGGGAAAAAATTGTTCAGATCTAACCAGAATGCGACACGTGTCCCCTAAAAATACTCCTTTATTAGAGTAGGTAGATATTACACCATTAAACTCATTATATTTTTATCTTTTATTAAAATATAGTGTTGACAGATTTTTTAAAAATGTTTGTAATTATTACAATAATATAAACAAGTTATAACATTAATATTCAAGTTTTTATCATTTAGATACAACTCTCTCACATTTAAAAATCTTCATAAGTATTTTATACAAATGTTATTTTTCAATAAAAACTACATAATTAGATAAATATCATTGCACTGATGTAATACAACTCGTCTTGTAACAAAAGTTTGCATTCTTATTTTTAAAACATTCATAACTTTTATATACATTGTTTTTTTTGGACGAAGATATTTCAATTGAAATATATTTCGATTCATTTGGTTGCTGAACCGCAACAATTTTGGATCATTTTCAAGATTTTCCACCATTTTTTGTGGAATTACGTACTGATGGCATATCACCAACAAGATGCCAAAAAAGGTAAATACTAATTCTATATATATTTTTATGTGGTATATCTAATACTTTTATATTAGTTAACTCTTTATATTGTATATCGTTAATTACACGTATAATAATGAATTATTTAAGATTGATGGTCAAAATTTATGTATTTCTAACATCTATATAATATGTCAGAATACAAGTTTTAGCATGTAGATATTGTAAAATATGTCGATTACATATATGTAATCAATAATTGCTTTGGTTATGGAAGTAAAATATGTTAGTTACATATATTTAAAATGTGTTTTGGTAATACAAGTCAAATATGTTAATTACATATATGTAATCATGGTTGCTTACACATACCCCCACACTATATATTATGCAATCACAATTGATTACACATATGTAATCAATATGTATCCCTATGGTCTCCCCTAATATTCCTAAAGGAAAATGGATCAAATGGGCTCCTGAAGATGGCTCGCGCAGACAGCTGACTCCTTTTCTGTAACATCAGTGCCGGAACCAGTCTCAGAACAGTGATCTCAACAGTAACATGAACAGTAATCAGGTACAAACTATACGTTAGGAGTGAGCAATTCGCGGTCCAAACCCGCGAAACCCGTGCACCCGACCCGCGAAACCCGATTAATACATTTCAAGGTTCGGTTATCGGTTCTAGTTTTTTTATTTTTTCGGTTCTCGGGTCGGTCCGGTTCCGACCCGTCGATTATTACAAAACCCATGAAACCCATGAAATTTAATATACCTGGTTTTTCTAGGACTTAACTCTTAAGGGCTTAATTGTGAAAATTTGAATGCCGATTCATATTCCATTCATCAATTGCACTGTCTTCAACTCTTCATTCGTTTAACAATCAGGAGACTTAAGGGCAATAAATTAAAAAATCCTCTTCTTCTTCTTTTGTTTAATCGTGAAACAAGAAACCGATGTCTTCATATTCCTTGGAGACCAGTTGATCATCATCTACACCTCTTCATCAGTTCATCATCAAAATCATCATCTTCTTTCAAAGAGGTACTTCCTCCATTCAAGATTGTTATAGAAAACATATAATTTCATACTACCTTGATTTTAATGTTTGGATTAACTAATTCTGTTTTTGATTATCAGATTGTTTAGACTTTCCTTCTCATACAAAAACAAAAAAGCAACAAAAAATGTCATCTTTGAACATTACGTATTTACGTTTATTGAACCCTTTTTTCTAATTCATTATTAGAACTTATTATCACAAAAAAATCATCCAAACATTAGTTTATATATCACGTTTAGTTTCATGTGGTATATGATTAGATTGAATTAACATTATGGTTCCTAATGTTATATATGATCAGATTAGATTAACATTTACCACATCTTGGATGCTTGTTGATGTATGCAGATGGATTCAAAAGAATGTGAAGACATACCAAGTGATGGTAATGATGCTGGAAGCAAACCCTTGAATGAAAAACAAGATGGAAAACGCCAATACAAGAAAAGAAAGTACACATCTCCTGCTTGGGAACATTTCAAGGAAATCATTGATGAGGATGGCTCAAAAAAAGGTAAATGTAATTACTGTAATAGGATGATATGTGCCGACTCTTCAAAGAATGGAACATCAGCTTTAGGTAGGCATCTTAAAAGGTGTCCTGAATATCCTGAAAATCTAAAGGACCAAACTACCATGTTTATGAAACAGAATGATGATGGTCAAGGTACCTTAAAAATATGGAAGTTTGATCCTGCAAAAGTTAGAAAATCATTGATTAAAATGATTATTGTAGATGAACTCCCATTTTCTTTTGTTGAACGAGAAGGGTTTAGGGAATTGTTGAAGCAGTGTGTCCAAGTGTTAAAATACCCTCACGATTTACAGTGGCTCGTGACATTGTTGATTATTATTTGGATGAGAAAAAGAAGTTAAAAGATTTTTTCATAAAAAATAAACCAAGAGTATCTTTTACAACAGATACTCGGACATCAAATTAGCGTATTAATTACATGTGTTTAACCGCACATTTTATTGATGATAATTGGAACTATCATAAGAGGATCATCAATTTTAAACCAATTTTAAGCCACAAAGGTGATAACATTGCTAGTGCTATTCAAGAGTGTCTATTTGAATGGGGGATTGAACATGTTATGACATTTACCATGGATAACGCCTCATCAAATGATGTGGTGGTAAGAGAATTGAGTACCAGGTTACCAAATTTAGTTCGAAATGGCAAGTATCTACACGTTAGATGTATTGCTCATATTATCAACTTAATTGTTCAAGATGGTTTGAAAGCACAAGATAAAATCATTGAATGTGTGCGCAATGCAGTGAAATATGTAAGACAATCACCGGCAAGGCTTGCAACATTTAAGGCGTGTGTTAAAGAAAGATCGATAGATTCAAAAGCTTTATTATCCCTTGATGTTTGTACAAGGTGGAATAGCACCTATGAAATGTTAGAAAGGGCTATTAAATTTGAAAAAACTTTTGACTCATTTGCTCTGAAAGAACCAAATTTTCGCAAAGACTTAGATGTAATTCCTGATCATGCTCATTGGAAGTATGCAAAAGAAATTGTTGGTTTGCTACAACTTTTAAAAGAGAAGACAGTAGAGGTTTCTTGCTCTACATATGCAATATCACATGAATTGTATCCTCAGATTATGGATATAATCGAAAACTTAGAGGAATTGTATAAAAAAAGTAGTCATCTTCTTGATTTTAAGAAAATGTTATCATCGATGAAAGATAAATTTAAGAAATATTTTGAAGATACAAATAAAAAAAATATGTTATTCGAGTTTGCTGTTATCCTCGATCCGCGACTTAAGCTTGAAATAATAGATTTTGCATCCAAAAGAACTGTTGACATAATCAAAACAGTCAACAATAATATGACAGCTGAAGAATATCAATGTATGGTGGATAAATTGGTTGATGACGTGAAAGCTGAGATGCAGTTACTAGTAACAGAGTATGAGACACTGTATCAAACGGGATCAGACAATCTCGTAAGGAAAGACAATGACTCTGGTCCGACTCAACCTAGTAAAAATTCATGGATGGCTAAATTTGAACAATATCGAGGTGTTGGTGTTCAATCATTTGGTAAGAAGACTGAATTGGAAAGATATCTCAGAGATGATGTTGAAGGAAAGACAGACAATTTTGATATATTACAATGGTGGAAAGCTAATTCGACTAGGTATCCAACTCTTTCGAAGATGGCCAAAGGTAATAATTTTATTTTTATTTGCTTATTCTAAATTCTTTTACTATATATTAAAATTAAAACAAATTATGTTAGATATTTTGGCTATTCCTATTTCAACCGTGGCTTCCGAATCAGCTTTCTCAACTGGATGACGTGTAGTAGACTCTTACCGAAGTTCCTTGTCACCCCAAAATTGTTGAGGCGTTAATATGTACACAAGACTGGATTAGAATGGGAAGAAAACAACCCAATGATACAGAGGATTCGGAAAAATTTGATGAGCTTGCAAAAGGTAATTATTTATAATTTGTTTATTACATTCAAGAATCTTTATGTTTACTAATTTTTTTAAAAATATTTTAGATGTATTCAAGAAGATCGAGTCTATGGGGTTGGAATGAAGATCGAAGAATTAACCAATTTTTGTTGAACGAGAGAAGATTGAAGGATTATATATTTTGATTTAATTTGGTTTATGAGAGTTTATATTTTGATATTTGAAACCTCTTTATTTTCTTTCTTTATTTGATATTTGAAGCCTCTTAATGAATTCTTAAATCAATTACTTAAAGGATTTCCTATTAATTTTATGCAAGTATGCTTGATATTTAGTTTGAATGAGTGAATACATAAGTATATGAATGTTGTTGATTGCATCAGTGGATTGATCCTAAATGTGCAGGTGTGAAAAATTAAATTGACATAAATTTGCATTTTGGATTCATTAGATACAAAGTGAATAAAAGACAGGTTGTCTAATTCCAAATGGTTGTTTGATTGGACATTATGTATACCCGGAACCGACCCGCGAAAATGTGAAATAACCGAAACCGACCCGGTTATATTCGGTCCGGTCCTCGGTCTCTGATTTATGGTCTTGACGGTTCCGGTTCGGTCCGGTTCCGGTCCGGTTCGGTCCGGTTCCTACCCGATACTCACCCCTACTTAGTATACGTATTTCATTGCATGTCATGTTCATATCATATATCGTTATCATTTCGTGTTATCAAACAGCAAATTCAGAATCATTTCAGAGAAACAGAACTCAGAAAACATGGTTCATCAGTCAGATAATTATCTGGCATTACAGAACCATCATGTAATTATGTGTTAGGATTTTATTACGTATAAATGTATGTGAGGCTTTACAGAACAAAACAACACCGATGTCGTTACGTGAATGCTAAATCGACGGATTATTCGTATAGGTGACGATCTGTACGAATATATCCGAAAGTTTAACGTTCTGAACGATATCCGATAATTAGAAAACCATATTGAAAAGTATAGTTATCGTCGTGTTCGTACGGGTGACGATTCGAACGGATAGGTGCGATGATTGTACGATTCGATTTTAAACGGTAAATTAAATGTTTTTGAAAATTAAAAAAAAACATAAGATATTTAGTTAATTTACTAGGAATAACCATCTAAAATAATTTTATGAACTCTTGTTTTAAAACCGTAATGTTTCGTTACGAAAATGACGGAAAACCGACGTTGTACGCGAAACCGAACGAACCCGCACGTAACCGGGTGTTTTAAGGTCATTTATGATGACATTTACTGTCACCATCTTCCCCACCAACCAGCCTCAAAACCCCAAATTCGTTTACTCTCTCTAGTTTCTCTCCCTAGAAACCATCACCCGATCTCCTTTGTTTCTTCATGAAATCTTGAGTACTTGGTGTCAAAACGACCACCATCACTTGTAGATCACGAAAGTACAAGGGATCTAAGCTTTTATCCAGCTGATTCGAGGTAAATCCGTGATTTATGTCCGGTTTTAGGGTTTTGAAAACCCTAAGTTCGAATCCCTATTAAAAACCGGTTGAACACCATGTAAACCCATAGGATCCTCACAAAAGCTTGTTAGAATGATGTAGGAACAAGACCCACTCAAATCCCTAGCTGGATAGTTCGAAATCGTGGCTGCCATTACTGGACCTCGACTGGCCGAATGGTCTGATACAGGCCGCCTAATGGCTGGGTCAGTCGGCCCTATTCGCCCGAACCAGTCCCTTCGACCAGGGTTCATGCGGCCCCCTTCGGACAGCCCTCCTTCGGTCGCCCAAGCTTCTTTCGGCCACCTCCCCATTCGCGAGGCACCATCTTTATTCGCCACCATGCCATTCGGTCGGGTGAAGCCTCTTTTGGCCAAGACCTCTTCGCCCGAACCCTATTCGATCAACTAAGGATCATTCGGCCTAAGACTTGGCTCAGTCGGCCCTCCTTTGATAAAGAGTGGTTCGGATCAGGTTCATACGGCCATGAAGATGGGTCGAGACTTGGGATAGGTTATAAGAGTCCACAAATGGATTAGATTGTATGGTGAACGTGCATGGGATATGGTTTTATGTGTGTGTGCATGGAATTTTATTAGGGTTTCATGGCATGCACACAAATGTGTGTTATCTAGGGACCAAACATTGAGTAACATGAAAGCATGGATTATAGTTTCTAAAGACGAAGGTTTCTTAAAATATGCTAACATCTTTTGGGGTTCAAAACAATGGGAAATTCGTAGAGAAACAAGAACCGTAGCCTAAGTACGTGGATGTTGACTTGTGATTAACATCCAATACTTAGAATTTGCATACGAAATATGATTACATGAGCTAGTTATATGAACTATGTAGGATGGATTATACAAAGAATCAAGCAAGGAATCAATTATTAAGTAAAGGTTAATAATGGGCCCGAAGTTGGCCCAATGGGCTTTACCAAAGCCCATCATGTGAACATTTCATTTCCTTTAAAATAATTATGATTTAATAAAATAAATTAAAAGTGTAAGTTTTGTCAAAAATTAATTACACAATTTCTCTGAATAAAGATCCAACTAAAATTAACTTAAAGATATTTTACATTAAGAACTTGTAATGTTTGTTGTGGGATAAGGGTTAGTTATGGGTTATACGTTTAGTCTAGATAGATGAAATATTAGAAGCACATTAGTAACATAGGACACTTAGTTGCACACCGAGACCAAACCCTAGTTGCGACTATTATAAATACTTATCGTATTCGAATTCTTTTAAAAAACAACTCAGGAACCGAAGAAACATAGTCCACAACAACGAGGGCGCATTTTGTGGTAATTCAATACAGAGCAACACATGTGAGTTCATTGCCCCTTTTCTAAACATTTTTGTTTTCAAACACGGGGCTGAGAAGCATGCGTAAACCTTTTTATTTAAATTGTTTTACGTAAATGCTTTTACTTATTATATGCTTTATATATACTTGCTTATACTCCTAGACTCCTGTTTAGGTAATTGCTATGCAGAATTAACTAACAAGTTAATTAATTACTCTTATGAGTAATACCTTAATTCTAAACTCTAACCAAACCCTTAGTCCATCGAGTTCAAATTCGAGAATCTAAATTCAAAGTGGAATCAAAAGAACTAAAGCTAAAGATCAAAAGCAATGGAATCTAATCCAGTGTGTGATCATAAAACTAAGGATCCTAATCAAGAATCTATAATCATTGTGGAAATCATGGAGTTCTAAAGATCAGAATCAAGAGAATCAAAGGAATCAAGGAAATCATAACCGTGTGTGAATCATTGAAATAATGAAATCATTAAGATCTAATGAAATCATTAATTGCTTAAGTTAAGGTGGATGTCAGTTGTATGTAAATCAAGACCACGTGTAACACATGGAAAGTCCCGTCACTGTAGTATACTCTTGTAGTCAAGCTACATGGGCATAACTTAAACTATCAAACGAAATCAAGAGAATCATAGACGATCATGAATCAAAGGATATCCTTAATGTCCCGGCATGTACAGTAGACCAATGGGTCAAGCTGATATGGGCATCATGAAAGTCCCGACGCATACAGGTAGACTCCTAGTGGGTCATGCCTGATATGGGCCATGTGTGAGAGGGTACAACTTGGACAACCACCAACAACTAAGTCTAATTGATTGAGTCAAATAAGGCCCAATCATCATGTCTTAGTTGTATTTAAATGCTTAATTATTAATTTAATTAAACATTTAATATTATATTTCTACAAGTGCATTGGGGTAATCATGAATACATGGTGAACTCAAGAGATCACAGATGAATCTATTTGTGGAAATCAAAAATCTAAATTGAAGGTGAATGGAGTGAAACGCTTAATTATCATTGACAAAAATATGCTAAGCAGTCCGGTATGTGGTGGGACGGTGGCTGGGGCTTGTCCCCTACATATGCCCTATATATAAGCATACTTGATTGGATAGCATAGGTGGTCCTTGATGAGGTTAAGGTTGTCATTTCGGGGCATCAAGGTAAACATTTTCAGGGTAATCAAATTCTAAGAATCAAAGGTTATGGAATCAAAGAAGTGGGACGAAACGCTTAATTATCACCAGGAACAATATATCATGTGGTTTGATATGTGGTGGGACGGTGGCTGGGCGGGCGGTAAGTTCGACCCTACATATGCCCTATATATAAGCATACTGAACTGGATGGTATAGGTGGTTAATGGTGAGGTTAAGGTTGTCATTCAAAGGTTATTCAAAAATCATTTTTATATAAAACTACATGAACTCACAAACCATGTGTTGACTTGATATTTTTGCATGACTTCTCAGGTGACAAACATGTCAACTAAGGAGTTATTACTTTTGGACTAGGATACCAGTTAGAGGACCTAGCTTTTTGGACCAGCATATTTTTGAAGCATCATTTTTCAGATTTATTTTGTATATCTTGTGCAGATACAATATAGAAGAATTATGATGTTGATAGTAGATTTACATTGTTAAATTATGAACTAAACTGATGTAATTTAACTTTGTAATTCTATTTTCATTTAGCAGTTTCTCATTTATATATCATGTGCAATGTAAACAATCTGATCATTCCGATTATCATTCCCGATATCGCGCCCCGTGAACCTTACGCCCGACGAGAAAGTCGATCCAACCCGCCGGCTCGGGGTGTGACAGATTGGTATCAGAGCCATGGTTATAGGGAAATATAGGTCATGTTATTTCAACGGTTTGGCCTAGACTATAACCTAGGGACCTGTCATGTAGAGAACATAGGAACTGTATACTTGCATTGTGTCTTCTGCATTCGATCATTGCACTAACCAATATACTTTTGGTTATGATCGGAATGCTGCCGAGAAGACCTCCTTCTATTGTACCACCTCCACAGAGTTCAACTCCACACTCGTCAACACCATCACCAGCTGACTCACCTCCTCCTCCTCCTCCTCCTCCACTTATTCCTCCTCCAAACCCGAATGCGACACAGATTCTGGATCTTGCTACCGTTGCTCTGGCAACACTATTGAGCAGAACCAGCTGAAGGAAGTGATAACGGATATGCTCAATGGTCCTCAGATATGTTAAAGATATATCCATATGTTGTTTAATGAAGACAACATCACGAATGTTCAAACTCTTTTTTCAAAGTCAATTCAAGTTCATCAAACACACGAATTCATGGTCAAAGGTTCAATCAAAGAGTGATGCAAAATTGTAAACATGACCTTTTTACTTTGTGAATGATGTTACAAACATATTTGTTTTATTACAGGTTATTATTTTAATGATTTAGGTTAAAATGGTTTGGACTATCACACATATTTGCTTAATACATGTTATTTTTTAAGGATACATGCCACATTGATTACATATATGTAATCAACATATTTTAAATGTATAATCATAATCCATTTGATATATTATCAAATTGATGGTTACCAATTATATATGCACATCAATCATATGAAACCACTTTTGATTACATATATGTAATCAACTCTGGTTACATATATGTAATCAATTCCTTCCAGTGCATGCAACATAGATCGTAGGTTATTTAATTTTAGTTTTATTCAAATAATTAATAATAAAATACCATGTAGGTGTAATATTTACTATTATGTATAATTGGTAATCATGATATGGCTTATATAAGGAGAGCTAACGATATCATTTTATCAGGGGTGATTCATTCTGGGCCTACAACACAAATTCTTGGTAATTAATTAGGTATAGAATTAAAATTTTTTGATTACATATATATATCATAAGTACTGAAGTGTATAAATAAATGGAAATCACTGTATTAAAAACACGTGTGTTATTTCTATATATACATTACAATATGTTTGATTGTCATTTATTTAATCAAATGTAGGCTGCATATGTAATAAATGTTTGATTACATATATGTAATCAAAAGTTACCATATTAAAAACACGGTGTGTAATTTATGTAACGATATTACAATATGTTTGATTACATATATGTAATCAACATTTTTTAAATGTATAATCATAATCCATTTAATATATTATTAAATTAATGGTTACGGATTATTTATACACCTCAGTCACATGAAATCACATTTGATTACATATATGTAATCAACTCTGATTACATTTATGTATTCAATTTATTCCTGGGCTTGCAACTGATCGTAGGCTATTTAATTTTAGTTCTATTCAAATAATTAATATTATGAAGCCATGTGTGATTTCTGTATACACGTTACAATATGTTTGATTTTCATATATTTAATCAAATGTAGACTGTATATGTAATAAATGTTGGATTACATATATGTAATCAACAATTTGAATCAATAAATTATTAGTGATTACTTTATTTGTAGTTTTATGCATAATATGTGTAAATATGTAGTACATGTTTTATCCATAATGTACATTTAATAAATTTTTATTTAATATTGACAGAAGTTTCAAAAACTTTGGAGAAAACCATAGTAATCCCAGGCATTCAATTAAATGTTTCCAAAATGAGTTTAAACTCATTAACCATGATACCCTTATAATTTATTTTAATTACTTTTAAATAAATCTTATTTACAATAATGCGTTTATTAATTCTGGTCATTGATTTGTCTGATTAACGGTTAGATTGATGTTTTCTTGGTTTCTCAAAAAACATAGTTTTTTGAGAGCCTCCCCTATATATAGGGGATGGTTCGAATATTAACCTTTCCTTATTGCGATAACCGAATAATTACATCTTATTACTTTGTAGCCCACGTTAAAGTAAATCTAAAGGTGTATGTTTTTTCTTGTTTTTTTATTAATGTAAGTGAGCCTACGTTAATTAAAAAGAAAAAGAAAACCTACACATTTAGATTTACTTTTAATGTGGGCCCCAAAGTAATAAGATGTAGTTATTCGGTTAACGAAATAAACATGGGTTAACATTTGATCATCTCCCTATATATATATATATATATATATATATATATATATATATATATATATATATATATATATATATATATATATAGGGACTTACTCTATTAAGAACCACTAAATTTGAAGGAACCAAAAGAACTAATTTTAAACCACATGATTTAAGGGTATAAAAGTAATTTCCTTTAAAATAGGGGAAGTTACTTTTTTACCCCTTAAATCATGTGGCTAGAATTGGTTCTTTTAGTTCTCAAGTAACAATAGTTCTTAATTGAACATCCCCCTATATATATATATATATATATATATATATATATATATATATATATATATATATATATATATATATTAGGTTAGTACCCCGTGTATTACACGGGTTAAATAAAAAAATATAATATATAGTTATCAATTAAAATTTATACATTACAAGATGATATTTAAATATGACATATAATTAAAATTTTATATATTTAATACTTTAAGTAATAAAGTAATTATATTATTTCTTTAAATACTAAGTTAAAGTTTGTTTATTTAAACATGTCATTTTAAAAAAAACTGTTTTTGAAATTTTATATTTTATAATAATTTGTTTTTTTAGTATTTTTAATACTAATTTATTTTTAATGTATTAAAAAAACTTTTTTTAATTATAAAATATTTAAAAAGTATATATAATATTTAATATTATTATTTAATATAAGATGTATTTAATAGGAAAGAGAGGAGGGAAATTAATATTGAAGTGCTCTAGAAAGATGACATGTGGATTTAGAAAACCTTTATTTATTATAATAGATAGATTTAAGGAATTAAATTTTGACCAATCATAAATTTTCCATGAAATAAAAGTCATGAAAAGATTAGCAAAAGAATTTGTTATATAGACAAATGAATAAGGAATTTTAATGGTATACTGCTATTTGGATTTTGCACGCAACTGACACGTTGGATAAATCATGGGTATGGGTTGAATGTATGAACATGGTTAAGAAAAAATTTGTTAGTCAAGCTTTTGCATTTACAAATTTCAAAGTGACACAAGTAATGTTTTTAGAACCGGACCAGATAGTGAACCGGACGTCTTATCGGTTCACTGGTCAGATCTGTCGGACCGGATTTAAGAACTGAATGATTTTATAAATAATTTTTTTACCTTTTAATACAAAAAATTCATGTTAATTGACTAAGTTGAAACATAATAAAATATTAAGGGACTTAATTTATAAAATAAAAATGAAAAAGGTAAAAAGCATTATTGATAATATTTAATAAGGACTCCAAATGAAAATTACATCCCTAAGTCAAAATGATTCAAAATGGTCAGCTGACTCTTCGTTTCAGTTCGTCTTCTTCGCCTCTCTCTCTAAATCAAACAACTTCTCTCTTCATCTTTCTAAGTTCTCTCTGTCTTGAAAATAGGAAAGCCCATAAGCTAAATCTAGCATGCCGGCGCCCCTCAGCATGCCACCGTCGCCCCTCAGCTATCAACCGGTGACGGCAATGTTCACATATGTGCTTGATCGGAGCTTTCTTTCTTGTTTGTATGACTTTAGTTTTGATGTTCGCTCGTCTTACCGGTCCAGCCGTGGGTTCCGATTACCTGGTTTGGCTGCCAACCGCCGGAACCGGCATGTTATTTCAAAGGCTTCTATTATGCACAATCGGACCGGTAGTGACACCGATTCCCGGTTCGACCGGTTCAATCGGCCGGTCCGGTCCGGTCACAAAAACATTGGACACAAGTTCTAGATAAAATACAGACATAGATACATCATAATAGAATTCTCAACGTATCTATCTATTATAATAAATAAAAATTTTTCTAAACATATCAATCTATTCTAATAAATAAAGATTTTATAAAGATAATGTCATTTTCTTATAGCATCTCAACTTTAGTTTCATGTCTATCTCTTATATTCAACACATCTTATATAAAATAATAATATTAAATATTAAATATATACTTTTTATATATTTTAAATTTTGAAAATATTAATACACTAAAAATATATTAATGTTAAAAACATTTTTTTTTAAAAAAATAAAGTTATTATAAAATATAAATTTCAAAAACAGTGTTTAAAATGAAATGTTTAAAAAAATAAACTTTGAAAAACTTAGTATTTAAAAAAAATAATATATTTATTTTATTACTTAAAATATTAAATATATAAAAGTTTAATCGCGTCATATTTAAATATCATGTTATACTTTTAATTAATAACTATTTATTATATTTTTTTTTATTTAACCCGTGTAATATATAGATACTAACATAGTCAATTTATATACCAAAGGGTTTATAGCCCAATAAGAGATATTTGATTTGAGTCTTGCTTAAAACAAAATAATACAGGTTGAGTCGTTGAGCTAAGGGGCTTACACAAGTGTGGGTTTCCTATTGGAAGGTGTGAGCATGGGTGCACCTAGCTCTTTAACATGGGTGAACCGTTTGTCAGGATGAGTTAAGTGGTTGAATTTTAGCTGGTCAAAAAAATATAAATATCAATTTACATATAGGAGCTTATATGAATTAACGATTATAACTTATTAATTGTTTCGGGTAAAAATTAACAAGTATAATTTTTAATAAAACCGAATTAGTAAAGTGAGGTTTTGTGCTTTATAATCATAAATATTACTTATATGCAATTTTCGACAAAATTATCCTAGGGGATCCCTAGGGATATTTGAGAATATAAAACTATAATAAATAGCTAAGCACGCTAGATTTATACGAGAAGAAGCCCTTAATCCCTTAGGATTGCCAGCATAAAAACCTTGGGAGGTGACGAATGTCACTCTGCCTGATTTATTAATGTAAACGTAAATAGAATGCAAAGAAAGAGCACAATAAGATCAATGCTAATCGTGTAAATAATCTCTGAAATAGCCAAGTTTGTTGTGTTCCTATTATCGATCATTGCCTCATTATTTATAGTATAATTTTATAACAAACGGTCATAATAGCAGCTCCGATTATTTCGGCATCATTCCAATCGTGAGTCTGACTTGTTCAAAAATAATGTCGTTAACTCCTCATAGTCCACGATGTGACATCCAGTACCAGATCGTCCGGCAAGTCCGTACGGTATGTGTACTTTCACTATTTACTATGTGTAAATACAAGTACGTGAACAATGTTTGTGTTAACAAGAATTCAAAATACAAGAAACAGTTGTACGTATTTATGTGTAAACTTAAATACTGTAAGTACAACACGCAGATAAACAATAGTTGTTAGTATTTAGGTGAAAACCTAAGTACAGTTAAAACAACGAATCAAGAAAAGCAACAGTGTTCAAGTAAATAGCAAGAACAATGTCGGTTGTGATCTGATATCCACAGATGACGGGAATCAGATGGCCGACAAATCAGTACGAAAACAAGTGAAAACAGGATGTTTAGTTGAGTCCGTCAGTGAGGAAACACAATTCAAACACAATTACAATGTTATTTCAGAATAACGAACTGACAGTGTGTTTGCGTGGGTGACGATTCACACAAACATATCGGTGAGTTTAGAGTTCTGAAATAATTACTGAAAAATAGAAAACAAAAGTCGGAAAGCAAAATCATCTTCGTGTTCGTTCGAATGACGATTCGAACGAATACGCGCGATGGTGACGCGATTCGACGAAACGAAAACGAAAATACGACACGAACGTGTTTAAATTAATAAAATAAAATATTTAACATTTTACAATTTTGAAACTCATCAAAATTAAATAAATAATCTATTTTCATTTAAATCCTTAAAAACGCGCGTTACGTTCCGGAAACGTAACGAAAATGCGAACCGAGCAACCGAAACGAACCCGAACTCACTCGTGGTATAAATACCTTGAATGAGTTCATTTTTACACATTTTTCATTTCTCCTTCTTCACCGAAACCCTAATTCCCGGTTTTGAGATCCACCACCAATTTCAAACTTCTTTCCTCTATATCTCCCTCAATACTTAACCAAATCCTTCCATCTTTGGACCAAATCGAAGCTCTCATCACCCTCAACGTGAAAGTACAACCGATCTAGAGTCAAAAACAACTGAAACGAGGTAATCTGTGGTTGAAAGTAGCGATTTTTAGGGTTTTCACCCACCTTGTTCGACCTAGAGCTCTAACCGGTTCTACACCCACTTTATTCGACCCTTAAACCTTGAAACTTAGTCCTTGCATATCATCATCATGAAACACCACCATTTTTGGCCATCACCTAGTCGTGGGAAGCCACAGGGCGGCGAACGGCTGAGCAGCTAGGCCGAATGGCCTAAGGTCGAATGACCTTGGCCGAAGCATTCCCTTCGCTGGCCACCCTCTTCCATTCGACCACCACCATTCGCCACTTTCCTTCCTTCGACCAGATCTCATTCGGCCGAACCACAAGGCCTTCATTCGGCCACCACCTTTCAGCCATTCGTGGACATTGATTCGGCAGTCAAGCTACTCGGCAACCCAGGTCCCATTCGCGAGTTATTCGGCCAAGATCATTCGCTGGCCATTCTGTCGGCTTAACATAGTCTCATTCGGCCAAGACCACTCATCCGGCCCAAGCAAGACCCATTCGACCAGAAAACTATTCGACCCAATATTAAGTAATTGGCTACAACACTTCATCCGGCCCAATGACACATAGCAGGGCCCAACAGTGAACTAACCCCATTTGTTCAGTCCATCTCATTTCTACGACACATGGGACTATTATAGACAATAACATATCCAACCAGGATCATGATTTGGCCCACAGTTCATGAAGCAGGCCCAACGTGGCCCAGGAGCTGAATTGGACTGGTTATTCGGCCCATATACCTGGTCTATGCACTAAACATTCGGCCCAATTGAATGTCGGCCCACCGGTTATGTCGAGAGAAACACTTGAAGCCAACCCAATTAATAACATGTATGGGATAATCTTGAAAATAATAACAACATGATCAAAAACAAACTATAAATTTAACATAAATTACATACGGTTTCAAGAGTAAAGGCAAACGGGATAATGAGCTTTTAACCTCTAACCTAAAGACTAAATTTTATACTTAGTACTCTTTTACTAAGACATTGATTCAAGATGAATATAAAATCAATAGAAAGATAAATAAGCTTAACTTAATTGGGTTAAGCGTTATCAAGTTTCAACAACAATGGAACCGGGCCGAATCATAACCGAGACTTAAGTGTGTTAGTCAACTCTAGGACTAACACCTACACACACTTGAACACATACAACTTATACTTATAAGTAAACAACGTGAAATCAATACAGGATCGTGAATACAACAACAAGAACAATCAAGAGCGCGTGCATTTCTTGTTTAGGCTAAGTCAACCACAACCACTACAAGGTGAGTTCATATGCCCCTTTTCTTTAATCTTAACTGATTTTAAACTCTCGGGGCTGAGAAACATGCTTAACTTTTAATTATTTAAAAGTTTAATGTTTAACATATTGCTTATACTTTGATTTGATAATATTGCTTTAATTATTATCGGTTATCATTGTATGCATGTTTGTATGATCATGATATGGCATAAGCAACCTAGATGAATATGATAATATAATTTCATAACTCATCAACACAATAGAATAACCTAGTTGTCAGATTACATCTCACAACATTTAGTTATTCTTACAAAAACAGACATTGGAACAATTGCAAGCAAACATATGAATGTTATAAAGATATTACATATCTTTGTATTAACATTCAATACCAGAGTTAAGTAAGTGTATTAGGACAAGTCCTTTAAACACTTAGCTTTACAACTCAACACATATTACAAGAGAACATGGAACAAAGAATGATAATCATGATAATGTAATTTCATGATAACAACATCATTCACTCAAATAATTAACATAACATAATAAGAGAAGCTCTTATTTAACTTGTTAATAACACTAGGTACATATGACAAGGTGAACAACAACAAGGATGAACACAATTACAATTAGTTGCTATTGACCTGTTGTATTATATCACTTCAATCATGTGCCAATTGTTCAAGTTGATCATGTAAGCCCCTATAATTCACTGACCAGTTAGTTTGACGTGACTAAACCGACGATAGCATAGTGGTACCATAGGTTTGACAAACCTCTAGCTTGTAGGGCTAGTATGTTGATCATAATTGATTCATTGGCCGGTAACGTATGACCGGTGACAGGGCTACCTCAAGTCAGGTTCTGGAAAGCGACACATGGTGATATTAATCTGCAGTGATAAGTAATTAATCCAGCGGAAATTCCTATTGACTAGTGGGTTGAGAAAGTGATCTCCTCTCATGTTACACTACTAGTAATAGATTTCGTTGAGGACACTAGACATACAAGGTGGTAGAGGTAAATCAGATGCATTGAAATCTGATTACGTGAGGATTTAAATGGATTCCTTTTAGGCTCTATGCACTATGGTTCAAGATCAAATTACAATTGGTTAACTAACACTCTTAATATTTAAAAGTGAAATAATAGTTAACCCCACAAGAATGGAATAATATAAGGACCAGATTAAATTAATCTAAATTCCTTAATACATTGAGGGATTATCAATACTTCGGTTTGATAACTAAACCCCTCATATTATATTATTCTACATATGATATAACAGACGAATACATATCAGACATGTTGAACGATTGGGAAAAATGGATATCTTTAGTTGTATCGCAAGTAGTGTGGAACTTGACTGAGCATGTGGTGGGATGGCGTCTGGGCTTGACCCTTTCGTATGCCCTATATATAAGCATGCTTGGTCAGGTGATACCCTACTTGTACATATAACTAAGGAGAGGCTATTGGGTGGAAACAGGTGAATCAATCATTACAAATATCAAGTATGACTATGTGACTGTGTGTGAACAATTCAAGGTTTTCAATATTCAAACTTATGAACTCACCAACCTAGTGTTGACTTGTTTTAAATGCATGTTTTCTCAGGTGACGAACAGGTTTAGGTCACCAGATTTCAAGGTCATAGCTAGAGGAATTTTAGAAGACCTAGCTGCATTTTGTGTGATCATTACTTTTGGAATGACAAAAACATTGAATCATATTTTGTAGATCTTGTACAGTTACAAGATATAAACACATTGATTCTTTTGGATGGATTTATGGGGTTAAATTATGAACGATACTTTGTAATTTAACTTTGTAATTCTATATCATTGTCATGTTTACATTTCTCAATTATACATCATGTGCTATGCAACACATTGATTCTTTTGGATGGATTTATGGAGTTAAATTATGAACGATACTTTGTAATTTAACTTTGTAATTCTATATCATTGTCATGTTTACATTTCTCAATTATACATCATGTGCTATGCAAACAATCTGATCAGTTCGATTATCATTCAAGATATCACGCCCCGGGAACCTTCCGCCCGACGGGAAAACACGATCCGTTCCCGTCGGCCTGGGGTGTGACACACGATCTTCATGTAAAACGTTTGCTGATATCTCCGGTTTTATAGGAAAATAAATTGTAGACCTGTTTGACCTACAATCTTAATAAAAAACTAAATATAAACAGAGATATAGATTAGAATTAATTATATTCTTGAATATCCCTAAATATCCTCAATCCTAAAATATTTCGGGTAAATTTTGGTGCTCAACAATTGCCCCCAAATTTTTGCAGTGAGTGTTGTACAGCTGTAAAAATTTAAATTTTAAATTTCAAATTTGAAATTAATCTCCATGATTGGATGGTTACAAAATTGCTAGCGGTTATCGAGGATATCGGTTTTTTGTAGGATATAATC
This sequence comes from Mikania micrantha, assembly GCA_009363875.1. Lineage (NCBI taxonomy): Eukaryota > Viridiplantae > Streptophyta > Magnoliopsida > Asterales > Asteraceae > Mikania > Mikania micrantha. The sequence continues at coordinate 58,657,081 of CM018680.1, read as the reverse complement.
ATCACTCGCCCTCTTTCAAATCAATTCTTTTTCTTCTTCGATCATCATCCAGAAAGTCTTTGAACCTTTCTCTGTTTTCTTTAAATTTTTGTCATCGGAAATATGTCCAATTCATATCCCTCCTCCGATTAAGAAAAATTTCATAACCATAATATTCTTCCTTATACCGAGCAGAATATCTGCATATTCGATGATGATCATATCGATTCCATGCAGTTATCTCATGCCTTTTCTGATGAAGCTGTTTTTTGTCGCTTTGATAACACACTCAAAGCAGACCATAGTTCTACCTCTTGGGTTTGTTTTTCAGAGTGTCCATTTTCTTTGGGTCTTTCCTATCCTTTTCCTGCTTTGATCTCTGATTTCTTCCATATCACCCAACTTTGTTATCCTCAGTTGATGCCCATGGGTTGGCAGTTACTTGCCACACTTCACAAATTTAAACCAATGGTATGGTTTAAAAATCGGAGTTCCCGAAATTTCAACCGTTTTCAACTTCACACCCATGGATATTCCTGTTTCCTTCTTCAAAGAAGAAACAATGGTCCTGTTTTAGATCCTGGGACAACCATGAACGAAGTGGAGTGGAGTAACAAATTCTTTTTTTTTTAAAGAAGTTCCATACCGGAGGGGAAACTTCTTTCAGTTAACTGGTTATTGAAAGATAGGATTAATTAGGTTTATCTTTAAACTTTTTAACTTAATTTCATACTAATCATATTTTCATTTTAATTCTGCACCGAAGATCAAATATCTTATTGCTGAGAATAAAGATAGTGAAAAGAAGATCCAGGCCCTACTGCTTATTGAAGAAAGAGAGAGAAAATTTGGCGTTGTTTTGAAGGTTGGTGTTATACCTGTAAAAATTTAGTCTTATAATTCAGAATAATTCGGGATACGGAATACTTCGGGATAATTAGGAATATTCGCGTATATAAATTTCTGCTATCTGATAACCTTAATAATAAATAATAATGATTTATTTTTAATTATTTTTATTCTATTATTCATCATGTGCTATTAACTTTTGAACTGATTCAACAGGTTAATAGCAATAGTTGTTCCTATTTATCCGGAATATGGAGAAAATCGTGGATTACATGGAGAAGTTAGCAACAGTCATGAGGAATCAATTGGCGCATGACTTGTAGTTAGACTGGATATTGTGGAACTAACTTAGACTACCGTTGTATTGTTTTCATGAATATAAATTGAGGCAATATCGATCTAGGAACACACACAACTCACTCAGCTTAATACTGCTTATTTCTTGATTATATTTGCGAGATTCAAAGTTCTCAACACTTAGTGATCGATTGATTGTGCTCTTGTATTGCAATATTACTTCTTTATTTATATAAACTAGGTAGAGTGACGATTGTCACCTCCCGAGGTTTTTATGCCGGCAATCCTAAGGGGTTAAGGGCTTTTCCTCGTATAAATCTCGTGTGTTTGGCTATTTTTCTGTTTCATATTCTGAAATATCCCTAGGGATCCTCAGGGATATTTTTATTAAATTATACTTATAAACTATTTTTTAGATTATAAAACACAATTCCCCACTAAATTAATTCGGTTTTGCTAAAAATTATACTTGTTAATTTTTACCTGAAACAATTTGGAGCCCTCCGTGGGGCAAACTTGTGTTTTTTATAACAAAAACCTTGTTTAAAGGCGTTTTCAGAATAAATATAGTGAAAAATGGCTTCACAACCAAGATCAACTTCTTCATTACCTATTGTTTCTGCTACTACTACTAATGTGTCCTCGTAGGTTCTTGTTTTTCCAAGAAGTCTGATAATCCTAGCAATCCTGGGAAGAAAACCACATTTGTAGCTGAGAGTGTTCCATCAACAAGGATGACCACTTCTGCTCCCATTCTTGTCTCTAACAATGATATTTTGAGTATGTTTCAGTAGGTTCAGCAACAAATGTTGGATCAAAAAAGAATGAATCAAAGTCTCCTTAGGGAAATGGAAACTTTGAGGGCTGAAAAGAATTAGCAGATCGAAACTTCAACTCCACTAGCTCCAAGGATCTTGGATTTCGGGACAGCAGGGATGTCTGGGAATCATTCTGGAGACTTCATTCCCATGCAGACTAGTCTCGGGGATCCTTCAGGATCCCAAGGGTTAAGGATATCTCGGGATAATACCAATATCCCGGGAACTTCTTGTCTAACTCCCATTACCAGCAACACTCATAACTATTCTCTCATTGATACAACTAACTTTGGTTCTATGCAGGAATCAGGGCTAACTCCCCAAGTGGCTAAGGAAATTCAGAAACTCAGGGATATGATCTCGAGTGTTCCCGAAGTGGTGAAGCCTATTCCTGAGGTTCCTGTCACAACCCACAGGATCTTTAGATTTGCTCCACCAATATGTGATGCCGAGATCCCAAAGAGATTCCAAACTCCAATAATGAAGTTGTATGATGGAACCACAGACCCTGAAGAACATGTGGCACACTATAGGGAAATAATGGAGACTAACCCTATACCCCCTGAAATGGCTGCTTAATGTTCCTCCCTATTCAATAACTTCATTTGCTCATCTGATTAATCTATTTAACAATCAATTATCTTGTAGCAGGACGTTTGAGAGGCTGACTAGTGATCTCTACAGGGTAACCCAGGGACCCGATGAATCCCTCAGGAGTTATGTCAACAAGTTTGGCAGAGAATCCCTGATATCCCTAACCTTGACATCACTACGGATGTTCAAGCTTTTAAGATGGGTTTACAAAGAGACTCACCATTTTATGATGACTTGGTTATGAATCCTTGTAGGAACATGGACGAAGTTCGAAACCGTGCATTGAGGTTCATTATATTGGAGGATGATAAATAAATCCAGAAGAAGATCACCACAACACCTCCCAATGATCAAGGCAAAAGAAAATTGGATTCACCTACCAGCAAGTCATTCAAATCTAAACCATACTACAAGGCTGATAATCACAAGATCAACTCTGTGGATAAGGATGATGAAGAATATCCCAGGATATCTGACTATTTTTTTCTGTTGATATTCCTGAATTAATGTGTGCTATGCAGGACTTAGGTGAAAAAGCTAGGTGGCCACCGAAGGAAAAGAAGTTTGCAACAAGGGACAAATCTAAGTGGTGTGCCTTTCATGAAGACTTCGGCCACATCACCGATGACTGCATTGCACTAAGGAAGGAAATAAGCTACCTACTAAGCAAAGATCATCTCAAAGAACTACTGGGGAAAAAGAAAGAAAGAAGACATGATTCCAACGGATTCCCAAAAAGAGCAGCATCCCACCTAAGGATGCAAAGGTAATAAATTTTATTTCTGGTGGTTCTGACATATGTGGTACCTCTTATTCTGCAGCTAGGAAACGTGCTAAAGAAGCCAAGATGGAAAATGGAGAGAGACACACAAAGACATCAACACTTACCACGGAAACAGTGGTATCCTTTGAAGAGCAAGATCGCGAGAATATCCTGGATCCTCAACATGATAGGTTAGTCATTACATTATATGTTGCTAAGCACTATGTACGCAGGATACTCATAGATGGAGGAAGCTCAATCAACATCATCCAATTGGAAACACTCAAGAGGATGAATATCCCTGAATCAGAGATAACTACCAAATCTTTGATTTTGGTTGGATTCAGTGGTGAAGCTAAAGCCACTGTTGGAGAAATCAAGTTGCCAGTATACATCGAGGGGGTAAACTCTATGCAACATTTTTGTATTATAGATTCCCTATCTTGTTATAAAATTATACTAGGTAGACCTTGGATACATGACATGAAAGCAGTCCCCTCGACCTATCATCAGTGTGTCAAACTGCCGACACCATGGGGAGTAGTGAAGATCAACAGTGATCAGCAAGAAGCCAAGGAGTGCTATTCATCTTCGATGAAGGGAGCAACTAGACCTTCATCAGCATAGCAATCAAAGTGCGACCTTGGGGATAGTCAGGAATATAGGGAAAAGGAAGTAAAGGAAGTACCTCTAAACCCCAATGATCCTGAGGTTAAGGTCCTTATAGAGACAAATATCCTTGAGGATATTGAAGAGAAACTGATTTCTTTTCTGAAATCAAGAGTTTCCACATTCGCATGGAAACATGAGGATATGACAGGGATATCCTCAGATGTGATTACACATAAGTTAGGGATAGATAGGAATATTAAGCCTGTCCACCAAAAAAGAAGGAAGTTTGCACCCGAAAGAAATCTAATCATTCAAGAGGAAGTAGAGAAACTCCTCAAAGCAAAAATGATTAGAGAGGTAAAATTTCCAAAGTGGCTAGCCAATGTAGTCGTGGTTCAAAAGAAGAATGGAAAGTGGAGAGTTTGTGTGGATTACACAGACCTCAACAAGGTTTGTCCTAAAGACCCCTTTCCATTACCACATATATACTCCAAGGTAGATGCAACAGCAGGACATGAAATGTTGACTTTCATGGATGCATCGGCAGGCTTTCAACAAATTCAAATGGAACCATCGGACCAAGAAGATACAGCCTTCATGACGCCAACAGGGATATATTGCTATACAACAATGCCATTTGGCTTGAAGAATGCTGAAGCCACATACCAGAGACATGTCAACATGATGTTCAAAGAGAAACTGGGGGACACTATGAAAGTGTTTATTGATGATATCGTGGTCAAATCGAAGATAACTGAGAATCACCTTAAGGATCTTCAGGAATCCTTCGATATCCTGGACCACTACAATATGAAGCTTAATCCATCTAAGTGTCATTTTGGGGTAAGATCAGGAAAGTTCTTGGGATATATAGTCACTAAAAGAGGAATAGAGGCCAGCCCAGAACAAATTCATGCAATCCTAAACCTCAAATCATCAAAGAACATAAAAGAAGTGCAAAGACTAACAGGAAGGATAGCTGCACTCAACAGATTCATCTCAAGATCTTCTGAAAAATTTAAAGGATTCTATGATATCCTTAAAAAGAATAAGAAGTTCCAATGGGATAAAGATCATGAGAAGGCACTTCAGGATCTAAAGGAATATTTATCCTCACCGCAGTTGCTCATAAGACCAGAAGATGGTGAACCACTATCACTGTACTTAGCAGTATTCTGAACTACTGTAAGTGTTGTGTTAGTGAAGGATCATCAGGGATCACAACATCCCGTGTACTATTGTAAGTAAAATCCTAGTAGATGCTGAGACTAGATATTCTCACTTAGAAAAGCTAATTCTGGCTTTGGTCATGGCATCAACCAAGCTTAGGCATTACTTTGAGACACATAGAATACACATTAAAACAAATTATCCTATTAAATCCGTATTGAGAAAACCCGAGCTATCAAGAAGGATGGGAAAATGGTCAGTAAAACTCAGTTCTTATGATTTAATCTATGAACCAAGGACAACAATTAAGTCACAAGCATTAGCAGACTTTGTGGCTGATTTTAGTAGTGATCTACAACCAGAAGTAGATCTAGAAATCAAACTATTAGATGAAGATACTGGTGAGTGGACTTTGTTCACAGATGGATCTTCAAATGTAAGAGGAACATGACTAGGTATCATACTAAAATCGCCACAGGGGGACATAATACCCCAATCGATTAGTTGTGAATTTCAAGCAACTAACAATGAATCAGAATACGAAGCTCTAATAGCAGGACTTCAATTGGCTAGGGATATGAACATTAGAAACCTTCATGTATTTGTCGATTCCCTACTAATAGCCAATCAATTTAACGGTTCCTACACGACTAAGAGAGATAAATTAGCGAAATACTTAGAAATAGTTAAGGATATTTCAGCATATTTTTACAACTTTAATATCACTCAAGTGCCGAGGGATGAGAATGCTGAAGCAGATGCACTGGCAAACTTAGCATCATCCCTAAGGATCCCTGATGATATTAATATTCCTATCCTTCATATTTTAAGACCAGCTATAGATATGCAGGATATAGATCAGAATAGTGAACCCGAGAATACGGAGGTTCATCACTCAGAAGCACATGAGCTATCCTGGACTATCCCTATTAAGAACTACCTTCAAACTGGAAAAATACCTAATGAAGAAACAAATCCTAGAGCTTTTAAAGCAAAGGTATCTAGATACATAATCATACGAGATATCTTATATAGAAAGTCAATAGCAGGCCCATACTTAAGGTGTTTGGAGAAACCCGAAATTTTGGAAGTAATGAAAGATATCTACGAAGGAGATTGTGGAAATCACACTCGGGGTAGAGCATTATTCTCAAAGATCCTGAGAACTGGATACTTTTGGCCAACCATGAGAAGAGATGCAATGTCTTATTCCCAAAAGTGTGATGCTTGTCAAAGACATAGCAATATACTTCATCAACCAGCTGAACCTCTACATCCAATAGTCTCATCATGGCCATTCATGAAATGGGGAATGGATATAGTAGGAAAGGTACCCAAAGCACCCGGAGGAAAGGTGTTTATGCTTGCTATGACAAATTACTTCTCAAAATGGATCGAGGCTGAAGCCTTTGTGCAAGTTATAGAAAAAGAAGTAATCTCATTCATAAAGAGAAATATCCTGACTAGATTTGGGATACCCGCAGAAATCACTTGTGATAACGGAACTCAGTTTATAGGCAAAAGGACTACAAACTTTTGTGAAAGCTGGGGCATAAAGATGATAACCTCTAAACCTGTTCATCCTCAAGCTAATGGCCAGGCGGAATCAAGCAACAAGATCATCATCAACAACCTTAAGAAAAAGTTGGGATCCAAGAAAGGAAAGTGGGCTGAAGAACTTCCATTAGTCCTATGGGCTGATAGAACAACCACAAAGAATGCAACTAGCCAAACACCATTCTCTCTAGTGTATGGTTCTGAAGTTATTCTCCCAACTGAAATGGTTGTCCCTACTGCAATATCAAGTTTACAAAATCTAGAATCCAACAAGGAAATACTATCTAAGGATCTAGATACTATTGATGAACTTAGGGATATTGCAAGAATAAGGATGGCAACATATCAGCAAAGGATAGCCAAATCCTACAATAATAATATTAGAATACGAAGATTCCAAGTTGGAGATCTGGTTTTAAGAAAAGCATTTCAAAATACCACCAATCCAGCTGATGGAAAGCTTGCTCCAAAATGGGAAGGGCCTTATAAGATTGAATCTGAAGCTGGAAAAGGGGCATAGAAGTTGACCAACATGGAAGGAGAACCTCTTCCAAGTTCTTGGAATGCCATTCATCTTAAGTTATACTTTATTTGAAACTTATTGTAAAAGATTATTAAATTATAATCTGTACTCATATTTCCAAATATTTCTAATTATTCTTATATATCCTCATATATTCTCGTATATTCTTAATTATCTTGCTACTAACCTAAGCATCTGAGGGGCATCAGGAATCCTGATTCCCAGCTATGCAAAAATCTTATTGTTTTGTAGGTATAGCAGGAGAAGAGATGAGACTTTATGTTTTACCCCAAGTTCTGACCTGAAATCAGAAATTGATGAAGACCCCGCACTGACTTTATGTCTTGCTGCAAAGTTTTGACCTGAAATCAAAACTGTAGAAGACCACGCACTGACTTTATGTCTAGCTGCAAAGTTTTGACCTGAAATCAAAGCTCAAGAGACTTTTGTCTCTCATGAAGACTTAGGGTTCATACCCTCGCCAGTTGTGCACGTTTATCCTATTATAGTCTGAGATATTGGGACCAGTGCACGCATGAGTGGCTGACAATTTCATTATCGAGGTCTATAACTAAGGATCCTCCGAAATATCCCGGTATAGTTGGAGATTTTGGGACCAGTACACGCATGAGTGGCTGACAATTTCATTTTCAAAGACTATTACCAGGGATCCTTCGAATTATAGCATTCATATGCTATACAACTGGGCCTTAGTCGCCAGAATTCCGGCCTAGTCGCCAGTATCCCAGCCTTAGCCGCCAGCATTCCGGCCTTAGCCGCCAGCATTCCGGCCTTAGTCGCCAGTATCTCTCGGCCTTGTCGCCAGTATTTCGGCCTTAGTTGCCAGTATTCCGGCCATAGTCGCCAGTAATTTCGGCCTTAGTCGCCAGTTTAATTGGCCTTGTCGCCAGTTTAATCGGCCTTGTCGCCAGTATCTTGGGCTAGTCCCAAGTTTTCTTGTTTTTTTATTTATGCAGGACAGACTTACAAGGATACTTAGGAATATCGCTAAAATACTTGGGGATATTCAGGTATGAAATTCTTTTGATGTTTTGAGAGGAACAAAGAAGACTTCAAACTATACCTACTATCTTTGGAAGTTGGTATTTGTTTCTTAACTATTTTAATATACCATCGGGATTTAGTTATTTATGATTATTTTCTATATATTCTCATGCTTGATAGTATGCATCATACTTATTTCTATTTAGGAATATGTTATATGCACATTTCTATTTAGGGTCATGTTAAATTAAATTACTAATTACTTCACGTGCTAAGATAACTTTAGACAAATGATAACATTTAAACATATGTATAAGTTATATATAATCATACAAGTAGTTAAAACCTTAGTCGACTTAGGATAAGTCTTTCTTGAACTATTCTTATTGATTCCTAAGTATATTATTCGTAGACTAAACTTAAGAAAAAATATTCTGAAATTCTTTGGTAGAAAATTGTATATAGTTAAAATCAAATCTTTATGAGAATTATAAAAAGATTTAGTCTCTTAAAAAATTTATGATATATCATTGATATTCAAAGATATCTCAATAATAATAGATTATAACTGGATACAATATTGATGTATTTAATGATTCGGATTGCTTATAGTCATTAGTACGACTGTTATGTGCCTTATTACACTCATAATAAATACTAAAGAAATCAAAATACTGCAAGTCAAAGATAGTCAAGGATATTTAGAGATAAGTAAGAATATTTCAATAAAGAAATAACTAATACCTAAAATGTCCTTGAAAACATTTGTACTTGAAGAATTATTAAGGATTTTAAAACCTTAGAATAAATAACATATTCCAAACTAAATATAATATTCAAATCAATCCAAAAATATATAAGATTATTCTCAATTATTCCTAAATGTGCCCAAGAAAGCTTATAAATTCTAAGTAAAAATCGTTTACAGGAGTACAAGCTATCTAATATAAGAACATCTGGGGATATCTAGGAATATTTTACAGGAGCAAAATAACAATGTTCAGAATACTTCAGGATATATAAGGATATCTAAAGATAAACAACTATATAAAACGCAGAAATATTACCCAAAATACTAAATGTCATATTAACAACCCAAGAACAGTAAAGAGATTAACATATCATGCTTCGCCATGAAACTCATGGTCCCTCCACTTGATATGTTAACAAAAGTTAAGTAAAAATCAAGGCTTCGCCATGAAACTCATGGTCCCTCCATCTTGATTTTTATATTGTCTGCCCCTAAACTAGGGGACTTTCCTAAAGAACTATTGTTTAAAAAAGTTACATCATCAAAAATTAAGAACCATAAACATTAAAAATATGGGCTCAGACTTTAGCACCATTGTCATCATCGCCCATCGTCACCTCCTGCTCACCAACTCCAGCCTCCGCACCTGCTGCCTCGCCCTCTCCTGCCTTACTAGTTTGTCCTGCCTCGCCAGCCTTGTTCACCTCCACAGAAGCCTCCGCCTTGTCGCCTACCAGATTCACCAATATCCTGCCCCATTCTCGCAAATCCTTGGCCCATGACTCCGTACCTTCGGTCTTAGCCTGGTTCGCCAACTGGATTTTGGCCCTCAGCGCAGCAATGGCGACATATTTTTTAGCCCCTTCAATGTGTTCTTTGAACTGGAGCTTATAGGAGGCCTCCATTTCTTTCATTTGTTTCTTGACCTTGGCAAGCTCCTTCTCATAATGTCCGGCTTTAGCAATGAAGATCTTCTTTAGATCTTCGAGGTCCTCCACCTGCTTATCAAACTGCTCCTTCTCAGAAGCATATTTGGCGGAGACCTACAAAATAGAGATCATTCAGAATATGTAGAGATATTATGTTCAAGACAAAATAATTAGTATACCTTTTTCAGGAGGTCAGGAACAGACAAGTCAAATGGCTCTTCGAGGTCAACAGTGTCTACCCCTTTTCGTTTTTTGGACGTCTTGGAGGAACGGGTAGTCATGTCACGTGACTTGGGGGCAAACAGGACTTGTTTTTTCTTTTTTTCAATGCAAAGAAGGCATTGAGGTCTTCAAGGTCGAAAGTTGATTCTGCAAAATAAATCAGGATACTTAGTAATATCTAAGCATATTTTAGAATACTAAAAAATGTTATTAATTATACCTTAGGCCATTGGAGTAGCGGCTTCGAGATTAGCACCAAATTTTCTGTGTTGCTCGTCGATTAACAACAAGGAACGAATCTTGTTCCTGCTTTCTTCTTCTTCTGCTACGATTGATTCAAACTTGGAAGCTGTAAATAACAAAAATGAAATAAGTAAAATGATACAATAATAAATAAAATTTAAAATAAAAAATCCTAAGGATCCTACCCTTTTCCACCCACTTTAGAGGAAGAAGTTCCCCATTGGGAATAGACTTTCTTTTCACAAAAAAGAACCTATTCCTCCATTCATCCTCATTCAGAGTGATTCCTAGAATTAGAATAGGAGCCCCACTTCTTCTTTGAAGAACGAAACGGGATGATCTGTGGGTTCTCAGTTGGAACATTAGAGCTATTTCAGGAACACCAATATCTAAACCAAAATGTTGGTTTAGTTGATCAAGGGTATAAAGAAGGCGCCATCCCATAGGCATTAGTTGGGGAAAACAGAGCTTAGTAACCAAGAAGAAATTGGTGATAAGATCGGGGAAAGGGAATTTCAAACCTAAGGTAAAGGGATATTCTGGAAAACATACCCAAGTGGGAGAACACGATCGGTTTTGAGTTTTTCAGAGAAATCAAGGAAAATGGTTTCATCAGGGAAAGTTTTTGAAAGACGAAGCAGTTCGATTCTGTAACATCAGTGCCGGAAACGTCACCGGTACCGTGATCGGTACAGTAAAATGAATAGTAAACCATGTACACATACCAGTTGTTGTTCATATATCATTATCACTTTATGTTATCATAGCACAGTTTCAGAATTTACTCAGAAACGAAACTCAGAAACATGGTTCTTCAGTTAGATAATTATCTGGCAATACAGAACCATCATGTGATTATTTTGTTAGGATTTTATTATGTATAAACGTATGTGAGGCTTTACAGAACAAAACAAAACGGATGTCGTTATGTGAATGCTAAATCGACGGATTATTCGTATAGGTGACGATCTGTACGAATACATCTGAAAGTTTAATGTTCTGAATGATATCTGATAATTAGAAAACCATATTGAAAAGTATAGTTATCGCAGTGTTCGTACGGGTGACGATTCGAACGAATACGCGCGACGACTGTACTATTCGATTATTAAACAGTAAATTAAATATTTTCGAAAATTTAAAATAAACAGAAGATATGTAGTTAATTTATTAGGAATCACAACCTAAAATAATTTTATTAGCTTTATTTTAAAACCGAGACGTGTTGTTACGAGAACGAAACGAAACCGACACTTTTACACGAAACCGAGCAACCGAAACGAACCCGAACTCACCCGGGGTATAAATACCCGGAATGAGTCTTCTTATTCATTTTTAACCTCTTCACTCTCTCTCTAAAAACAAAAACCCGGAATTCTCTCTCTCTAGAATTTCCCACTCTCTCTCTAAGATTTCTCCCTCATTTCTTGATGAAATCATATGTTCTTGGTGCCAAAACAACCATCACAACTTGTAGATCGTGAAAGTACAACCGATCTAGACCTTTATCCAGCTGATTCGAGGTAATCTGTGATGCAAAAATGGCGATTTTAGGGTTTTCAAACCCATGTTCGAATCCCATTTAAAACCCTATTCAAACCACTCAAAACCCTTAAGGAAATCACTCCAAACACACTTAGGATGATGTAGGAACATGGGATAGTGCTTGGGTTAACCGTGGCTTCGAAATGGGTGGCTTCACTCGGCTGTGGTTCGAATGGCTGAAGGACGCGCCAACAGGTGGGCCGAATGGCCCTTAGGCTGAATGGCCAGCCTCCTAAACCGAATGGCCTCTTCATTCGATCCAAGCTCTTTTGCCCAGCTTCCATTCGGTCAGGCCCTCACTTGGTTGATCATATTCGGCCGAATGGCCACTAGGCCGAAGGGAGGCTCAGTCGGTTGCTCACACTTTCGGGTGTGTACACATTCGGCCAAGGTCTCATACGGCAAAGCCCTTTCGGCCAAGACTCCTTCGCATGAACACCTTCGGTCTAAATATCATGAGAATGATACCTTCATTCGGCCACCATCCCCTTCGGTACTAGTACCTTTGGACCAAGCTCATTCACGATTGGACATGGTTCGGTCCAAGCCCACATAGCCAAACCTACTACGGCCCATGTCTTTCGGTCGAACCATTAGGTCAAACTCATGGATTTGGGGACCGAGTGATTTTGGGCACGAGTTAGAAGTGGTGGGCGCTTGCATGGGAAATCAAACGAAGGTGTGTGTGTGCATGAAATGCATGGATGGGTTACGTAGACTCATGCATGGGAAAGGAAACTTAATAGGGTAATATGCTCAAACACTATAAACAATAACAAAAAGTAATCATGATGTGTTGGACTCAAAATGAGGCACATAATGTGGGACTTAACTAGGGGTTATATTTGGTCTATGATGCTAGAAATTCTATGGAAAATAGGGGTTAGGGATTTCTAAAACAAGAAATCTCATAACTTATGATATTAGCGAAACAAGGATTTTCAACTTCAAATTGGGATCAAGCATGGAAAAGGCTACAAAGGCTAAAGCAATAACATAGGGTTTGAAGTGTTGAGTAAATTGTTAACACTTAAACCCTAGGGAAAATCCATAAAGATACGTAACTAACCTAGATGGTTTATCTAAACGATCTAGTTTTGGTTAATCAAAGTATTGAGAAGAAATCATTTAGAAATCAAAGTCTTATAAATGGGCCAAGGATGGCCCAATGGGTATAATATAAGCCCATCATATGTTAAACATTTTTCCATTTAAATTAATTAAGTTTTAATAAAAGAAAATAAATTGTAAACCTTATTAAATTAAATTAAATGATTTTTTTTAAATAAATGTGCAACTAAACTGAATTGACTTCAAAATATTTAACTAAAGACCTGTAATAATTAATTGTGGGGTAAGGGTTAAGAATGGGTAATTAGTTAGACTAGCTCGATAAAATCTTAGAAACACATTAGTATCATAGGACACTTAGTGGCACACCGAGACCAAAACCCTAGATACGACTATTATAAATACTTATCGTCTATGAATCTTCTTAAAATAATCCAGGTGCTAAAGATACATAGGCAACAATCAAAGAGCGCGCATATCTTTTGTGGTTCATTGGCACAGCAACACAGGTGAGTTCATTGCCAATTTCTAAACCTTTTTGTTTTCAAACGCGGGGCTGAGAAGCATGCGTAAACTGTTTTAACTAAATTGTTTACTTAAATGCTTTTACTCCTTATATACTTTATATATGCTTGTTTATACACCTAGACTCCTGTCTAGGTAAATCCCAGGCTAAATTAACTACTAAGTTAATTAAGCAAGTTAATTAAATTACTCTTATGAGTAATACCTTAATTCTAAGACTCTAAATAAACCCTTAGTCCATCGAATTCAAATTCCAGAATCTAAATTCAAAGTGAAATCAAAAGAACCAAAGCCAAAGATCAAATGCAATGGAATCTAATCCAGTGTGTGATCAGTAAATTCAGGATCCAAATCATGAATCTATAATCACTGTGAAATCATGGAAATTCTAAAGATCAGAAATCAAGGGGATCAAGGAAATCATAACCGTGTGTGAATTATTGAAATAATGAAATCATTATGATCTAATGAAATCATTAATACCTAAAGTAAGGTGAGTTGTCAGTTGTATGTAAATCGAGACCACGTGTAACACACGGAAAGTCCCTTCACAGTAGTAGACTCTTGTAGTCAAACTACATGGGCAATAACTGAAAATTATCAAATGAAATCAAGAAATCAAGAGGATCATGAATCAAAGAAGATCAGAATCAAAGGATATCCTTAAAGTCCCGACGCATACAGTAGGCCAAAGAGTCAAGCTGATATAGGCAAATCACGAAAGTCCCGACGCATACAGGTAGACTCCTTGTGAGTCATATCTGATATGGGCCACGTGTGAGAGGGTACAACTTGGACAACCACCAACAACTAAGTCTAATTGATTGAGTCAAATAAGGCCCAATCATCATGTCTTAGTTGTATATAAATGTTTATTTATTTATTTAATTAAACATTTAACATTTTATTTCTATAATTGTTTTTGGGAAATCATGAAGACATGGTGAACCAGTAAAACAGTTTTATTTCAAATTATGGAAATCAAATCTTTTAACATAGAAGTGGGTGTTAGGTAAGACGCTTAATTATCATTAAGATCAATGTCCTATGCGGCTTAGTATGTGGTGGGACGGCGTCTAGGCGGGTCGTAGGCTCGACTCAGGGGTATGCCCTATATATAAGCATACCGAGCTGGATGATACAGGTGATGTTAATGAGATTAAGGTTGTTACCTAGGGGGAAACATGAACATTTTTGGGTTGATATCATAAACTGTTAAACAGAGTGCTTTAAATCTCAGATGATCATAGAAGGGAATGGTAGGTAAAATGCTTAATTATCATTAACAACAATGTCCTATGTGACTTAGTATGTGGTGGGACGGCGTCTGGGCGGGTCGTAGGCTCGACTCAGAGGTATGCCCTATATATAAACATACCGAGTTGGATGATATAGGTGTTGATAATGAGGTTAAGGTTTTACCTAAAAGGTTTGCAAAACTATTTTCAAATACCAAAATCATATGAACTCACCAACTATTGTGTTGACTTTGTTTTATTTTCATGCTTCCTCAGGTGATGTACAGGATTAAGCTAGGGATTTGGATTGCATGCTTGGATGCTCAGTTAGAGGACCTAGTAGTTTTAGAAAGCACATCTTTTTGTTGATCATAGTGAATCATTTTTGATATCTTGTATTAATACAAGATAGTAAACTTATGATTCATTTTGATATGTTTACTTGGTTAAATTATCAAACATTGATATTGTAATTTAACTTTGTAGATTTTAGTTAAATGTCTTTGTGCTTTAGATATTCTTAACATTGATGCTATGTAAACAATCTGATCATCACGATTATCATTCCCGATATCGCGTCCCGGGAATCTTCCGCCCGACGGGGAATCCGATCCAACCCCGCCGGCTCGGGGTGTGACAGATTCGATCATCATTAAAAACATTTTTGTTTTGACGATTGAAAGCTAAAACGTTTAATCAGTGAAATCATCAGAGTTGAAATCGGAAAAAGAAGATGATCCAGACATTTTCGAAGAAGAAAAATTAAAAACTGAAAGAGAGAAGAAGAAAGACTTACCGCAAGATCCAGTTGAAGATGATGTCATCTGAAGATGATGTCATCTAAAGAAGTCGATATGATCATTATATCCTGCACAAACGACTGGAATATGTGGGAAACTACCACAATCATAACTGTCTTGTCAACGTTCACATCAAAATTTAAAACTCAAATTTTAAATCGAGAGACAAACTAAACGGTTAAATTCAAATTCTTACTACAAATTAAAACGATAATAAGAATTTGGGGGCAATTGTTATACCTGTAAAAATTTAGTCTTATAATTCAGAATAATTCGGGATAAGGAATACTTCGGGATAATTAGGAATATTCGCGTATATAAATTTCTGCTATCTGATAACCTTAATAATAAATAATAATGATTTATATTCAATTATTGTTATTCTATTATTCATCATGTGCTATTAACTTTTGAACTGAGTCAACAGGTTAATAGCAATAGTTGTTCCTATTTATCCGGAATATGGAGAAAATCGTGGATTACATGGAGAAGTCAGCAACGGTCATGAGGAATCAATTGGCGCATGACTTGTAGTTAGACCGGATATTGTGGAACTAACTTAGACTACTGTTGTATTGTTTTCATGAATATAAATTGAGGCAATATCGATCTAGGAACACACACAACTCACTTAGCTTACTACTGCTTATTTCTTGATTACATATGCGAGATTCAAAGTTCTCAACACTTAGTGATCGATTGATTGTGCTCTTGTATTGTAATATTACTTCTTTATTTATATAAACTAGCCAGAGTGACGATTGTCACCTCCCGAGGATTTTATGTCGGAAATCCTAAAGGATTAAGGGCTTTTCCTCGTATAAATCTCGTGTGTTTGGCTATTTTTCTGTTTCATATTCTGAAATATCCATAGGGATCCTCAGGGATATTTTTATTAAATTATACTTATAAACTATTTTTTAGATTATAAAACACAATTCCCCACTAAACTAATTCGGTTTTGCTAAAAATTACACTTATTAATTTTTACCCGAAACAGTTGCTATCCCCAACTTATCTCCAAGTCAGAGTTTTTCTTTCAAACATTCCTAGACTCAAATGACTTCAAGTATTTAATTTTTGTTTATTATACATAAATCCTGTATTTTTTAATATAATTGATTTATTTCGTTTAGAGTCCATATTTGATCTAGAAGATCTCAGCAACTTCCTTACCATCAAGAAGGAAAAATCGAGTCCTGTTGCCCCCAAAGCCAGAATCATGCACACCTGCTCTTCCAAAGTTACCAAGAGGCGCAAGGCTGCTGAAACAATCATTCTGGACGATGTTGCTGATCTCTCTGTCATTGATTTTCTACAAAAGGTAATAATTATAATATGTTTTTGTTTGATGTGCTATATTCTGACATATTCCTATTTCGTAGGCTATCCTCAATTTTTTTTTCTAACAAGGAGGCCCTGAACAAACAATTTGGGGATAGTGAAGATCAAAAGAAGATCGCCACCGCCAAGGCTAGCCACTTTGAGAAGGAGACCCACAAGCTGGAAAAGCAAATTAAGGATCTCGAAGCCACCCATAAGTTGAAGATCAAGGATACTGTTAAAGGGGCTAAGAAATCTGCTGCCATTGCCATCCTCATAGCCAAAATTCAACTGGCTGAAAAGGCAAAGAAGGATGGTGCAGATTTGTGGGCAAGTGATCTCCTGTAGTGGGTGAAGATTATAACAAATCTTACCAAGAATACAGCTGAAGCCTAAGATGCTGCAGCAGCGAAGACAACAAGTGTGGCTGAGACGAGCAAGGTGGGTGATGGCGAGGATACTGGTGCCGGCGCAGGTGCAAGGGAAGTTGCGATGGGCAATGAAGACAGAGATGCTAAGGTCTGAGCCCATCATTCATGGTTCTTTTAATTAACTTCTTTTAGTGTAAGAACAATGTGTTGGTGAAAGTCCCTGGGTATAGGGGCAGACAATTTAAATACTTTGAGATATTAAGGTTGAGGGATCATAAGTTTCATGGCGAAGCCCTGTATGTTAACTTTATTTGTTTATGGTGTATGACATGATAACTGGTATTTTGGTGTTTTATCCTTGACTACATACGTTTGTTTTTATTTTCAAGTTATTCTTAAATATCTCAAAATATTTTAATAAGGATTAGGGTTCTATTTGGTTTGAATAGGAATATATTAATTTCAGTTGATAATCAGTTGAACATATGTCTTTAAGTTTTCAAATATTCTTAATACTTCAAAATATTCGCTTGTAATAGATATCTTATAAATTTTAGGTACAACTAAAATAACCAAGATAAGTTTAAGTTGTTGTGGGTCAATTTTTATGGTATGAGATTAGGGATATTTGAGGATTATCCGGGATATGGGATTCTCAAATATCCTCAAATATCCTGAATACTAACATTACTAATCGATCTCTTCTTTGTATAGCTTGACATAGTCTTGCAGGTTATTTATTGTGGACTTAATTTTACCTTAGAAGTCGGGATAAAGTCAAAGGAATCATGTGAACATGCTAAATTATGGAAACAAGTGGAGAACAAGTCACCAACGGTCATGTTGACTAAAATAGACCTAAAGACTTGGGATTTACTTAAATATGACGGTTAAACATGGTTAATGGACGTGGTAGCTGTTACATGGTCATAATTCCGAGATTCTCGCCTGAATATTCGGGAATATAGTTAATTTAGCTGTTACTAAATATTGTATATAAAGAAATGGTTGATGATCGATTAGGGATGGCTTTTTCATCATTTTTTCTTCATTTTCTCTCAAACACACACATATTCAAGTAGTTGTAGCACTTAGTATCGATCATCCAAGCTCCAACTCTTGTATTTTCATCGGTTTGTTGATAATAAACTAGGCAGAGTGACATTTGTCACCTCCCGAGGTTTTTATGCCGGCAATCCTAAGGGATTAAGGGTTTTTCCTCGTATAAATCTCGTGTGTAAGCTGTTTATTTCATTTTCATATTCTGGAATATCCCTAGTGATCCTCAGGGATATTCTGATTGCTGATTTGGTATACTTAAGATATTTGATTGTAAAACACAATACCCCACTTTTATAAATCGGTTTTGCTAAAAGTTAAGCTTGTTAATTTTTATCCGATTCATAAGTCATATTTAGTATAGTTTTTACTAAGGTATTATTTATAATTATGGCTATAAATAATTTAGACATAAATCAGCTCTATTAATTTCGTGTCATTCTTTTATTGAAGGAGATATTCAATATATACATATATACATACATACATACATATATATATATGTATATATATATATATATATTAGTCGTATAAAATCTGGTTAACGGATTGAATATCCTAAGTATAAATATGTATAAGTCATATTATATAATTTAAGAATAAAATATTCCTAATCATAAAAAAAAGACTGTTATAGAATATTTAAAAGGTTAAGAAACCAATAACAACTCCTTTGAATAACATAATTATTTTCGACGTCATCTTCATTCCTATTATAGTACTAAAACAGTTACATACCTTAATATCCCAAAGTATGTTGTAGGTAGATGCGATATCTCGAAATATTCTTGACATTTAGTTCCTGCACATATTAACGAAACAAGAAAACTTGGGACAAGCCCAATATACCGGCGACAAGGCCGATTAAACTGGCGACTAAGACCGAAAATACTTACGACTATGGCCGGAATACTGGCGACTAAGGGAAGAATAATGGCGACAAGGTCGATTAAACAGGCGACTAAGGCCGGGATACTGGTGACTAGGCAGGAATTCTTGCAATTAAGGCCCGGTTGTATAGCATGTGAATGCTATTTTTCGGAGGATCCCTGGTTATAGTCTTCGAAAGTGAAATTGTCAGGCACTAAAGCATGTACTGGTCCTACAGTCTCCAACTATACCGTGATAATTTAGAGGATCCATGATTATAGCCCTTGATAATGAAATTGTCAACCACTAAAGCGTGCACTGGTCCCATTATTTCGAACTATAACAGGATAATCGTGCGCTATTGGCGAGGGTGTTTAAACCCTAGTTCGGTTGAGAGACAAAAGTTTCTAAAGTTTTGATTTCAGGTCAAAACTTGCATCAGGTGAATAATCTATACGTTGGTCTTTTACAAAGTTTTGATTCTAGGTCAAAAATTGCATGAGACGAGTGGTATATGCTCTAGGTCTTTATCAAGTTTTGATTTCAGGTCAAAACTTCTATAAGACAAATAGTCTTGTCTCTTCTCCAACTATACATGCAAAACACTTAACACCTTGGTGAAGGTGGGCGTTAGGAATCCTAACGCCCTCAGGATAATTAGGAATATTTAAAAATATATCAGAATGAGAATATTGAGAGATAAGAGCGTAAGGTTAAAGTATATACCTTTTATTATTATATAAAGTATGTTTTAAGGTGAATAACATTCTATGACCTTGGAAGAGGTTCTCCTTCCATAATAGTTAATTTATATGTCCCCTTTCTAGCTTCGGATTCAATTCTATAAGGTCCTTCCCATTTTGGGGCAAGTTTCCCATCTGCTGGATTGGTAGTATTCTGAAACGCTTTCCTTAAAACCAAATCCTCAATTTGGAATCTACGAATTCTTATATTCTTGTTATAGGATTTAACCATCTTTTGTTGATAGGTTGACATCCTAATTCTTGCAATATTCCTAAGTTCATTAATAGTATCTAGATCCTGAGATAATGTCTCCTTATTAGATTCCAGAGTTTGTAAACTTGATCTAGCAGTAGGGATAACCATCTCAGTCGGGAGCATGGCTTCAAAACCAAATACTAATGAGAATGGTGTTTGACCAGTGGCATTTTTTGTAGTTGTTCTATTTGCCTATAGAAAAGTGGTAATTTTTCAGCCCACTTTCCTTTCTTGGATCCCAACTTCTTCTTGAGATTGTTAATGATGATCTTATTGCTTGATTATGCTTAACCATTGGCTTGAGGATGGACATGTGTAGAAGTAATCATTTTTATGCCCCAGTTTTTGCAAAAGTTTGTAGTCCTTTTGCCAATAAACTGATATCTATTATCACAAATGATTTCAGCAGGTATCCCGAATCTGGTTAGGATAATTCTCTTTATAAATGATATTACCTCTTTCTTTCTAATCTGTTCGAAGGCTTCAACCTCAATCCATTTTGAGAAGTAATTCTTCACAACAAGCATAAACACCTTTCCACCGGGTGTTTTGGGTAATTTACCTACTATATTCATTCCCCACTTCATGAATAACAATGATGAGATTATCGTATATAAAGGTTCAGCTGGTTGATGAAGAATATTACTATGTCTTTGACAAGCATCACATCTCTGAAATATGACATTACATCTTTTCTCATGGTTGGCCAAAAATATCCCGTTCTCAGGATCTTCGAGAATAATGTTCTACCCTAGTGTGATTCCCACAATCTTTTTCATGAATGTCTTTCATTACTTCTAACTTTCAGGTATTTCCAAACACCTTAGGTATAGACCTGCTACTGATTTTCTATATAAGATATTCTGGATGATTGTGTATTTGGATACTTTAGTCTTAAATGCTCTAAGGTTTACTTTTTCATGGGGTATTTTTCCTGTTTGAAGATAATTCCTAATAGGGATAGTCCATGATATTTCATGTGCTTCTAAATCCCAAACCTCAACATTTTTGGGTTCAAGAATATGATTTGTATCCTCTATGTCTATTTTCAGACTTAAGATATGTAAGATATGAATATTGATACCATCAGGAATCTTTAGGGATGAAGCAAGGTTTGCTAATGCGTCTGCTTAGGCATTCTCTTCCCTAGGTACCTGTGTCATATCAAAGATGTAAAAATATCCTGCTATATCCTTGATTATCTCCAAATATTTTGGCAATATATCTCATTTAGCTGTATAGGAGCCAAATTGATTGGCTATCAGTAATGAATTGACAAATACATGGAAATTTCTAATATTCATATCCCTAGCTAATTGAAATCCTGCTACTAAGGCTTCATATTCCATTTCATTGTTAGTTGCTTGGAATTCGCAACTAATTTATTAAGGTATTATGCCCCCTGTGGCGATTTTAGTATGATCGCTAATCCTGTTCCTCTTACATTCGAGGCTCCATCTGTGAACATAGTCCATTCACTAGTATCTACATCCAAAAATTTGATTTCTAAGGCTAATTCTGGTTGAAGATCACTACTAAAATCTGCCACAAAATCTTGAGATTTAATTGTTGTTCTTGATTCATAGGTTAAATCATAAGTGTTAAGCTTTACTGACCATTTTGCCATCCTTCCTGATAGCTCAGGTTTTCTTAACGTAGATTTAATAGGATAGTTTGTTTTGATATGTATTCTATGTGTCTCAAAGACTCAAAGTAGTGCCCAAGTTTTGTTAAGGCCATAATTAAAGCTAAAATTAGCTTTTCAAGATGATAATATCTGGTCTCAGCATCTAATAGGCTCTCACTTACATAGTATACTAGATGTTTTGATCCTTGGTGATCTTGACCAACACAACACTTACAGTACTTCCGAATATTTCTAAGTACAATGATAGTGGTTCACCATCTTCTGGCTTCATGAGCAACGGTGGTGAGGATAAGTATTCTTTCAAATCATGAAGCGCCTTATCATGTTCTTCAACCCATTGAAACTTCTTATTCTTCTTAAGGATATCATAGAATTCTTTGAATTTTTCAGAAGTCCTTGAGATAAATCTATCGAGTGCAGCTATCCTTCCAGTCTATATCTGCACTTCCTTTGTGTTCGTTGGGGATCTAAGGTTTAAGATAGCTTGAATCTATTCTGGGCTAGCCTCTATTCCTCTTTTGGTGACCATATATCCCAAGAACTTTCCTAATCTTACTCCAAAATGACACTTAGAGGGATTAAGTTTCATATTGTAACGATCCAGAATATCGAATGATTCCTGAAGATCCTAAAGATGATTTTCAGTAATCTTTGATTTGACCACCATATCATTGATCTATACCTTCATAGTGTCCCCCAGCTTCTCCTTAAAAATATCATGTTGACAAGCCTTTGGCAGGTATCTCCAACGTTCTTCAGACCGATTGGCATTGTTGTGTAGCAATATATCTCTGTTGGCGTCATGAAGGAAGTATCTTCTTGATTCGAAGGCTCCATTTGAATTTGTTGAAATCCTACTGATGCATCCACCATAGAGTCTATATGTGGTAATGGAAATGGGTCCTTAGGACAAAGTTTGTTAAGATCTGTATAATCTACACAAACTCTCCACTTTTCATTTTTCTTCTGAACCACAACTACATTGTCTAGCCACCTTGGAAATTTTACTTCCCTAATCATCTTTGCTTTGAGTATTTTCTCTACTTTCTCTTGATGATTATATTTCTCTTAGGGGAAAATTTCCTTCTTTTCTGGTGAACAGGCTTAAAACTTCTATCTATTCCTAACTTATGTGTAATTACATTTGTGGATATTCCTGTCATATCTTCATGTTTCCATGCGAATGTGGAAATTACTGATTTCAGGAAAGAAATCATTCTCCCTTCAATATCCCTAGGGATATTAGTTCCAATGAGAAGTTTAGTTTCAGGATCATCAGGGTTTAAGAGTACTTCTTTTACTTCATTTTCCCTAGATTCCTGAGTATCCCCAAGGTCTCACTTTGATTGCTATGCTGATGATGGTTTCGTTGTTGCCTTCATTGAAGATGAGTAACACTCCTTCGCTTTTTGCTGGTCGTTGTTTATCTTCACCACTACCCATTGTATAGGCAATTTGACGCATTGATGATAGGTTGAGGGGACAACTTTCATATCATGTATCCATGGTCTACCTAATATAAATAACAAGATAGAGAATCTATGATACAAAAGCGTTACATAGAGTTTACCCCCTCAATGCATACCGGTAGTTTGATTTTTCTAACAGTATCTTTAACTTCTCCGCTGAATCCAACCAGAATCGAGGATTTTGTTGTTATCTCGGATTCAGGAATATTCATCCTCTTTAGTGTCTCCAATTGGATAATATTTACTGACTTCCTCCGTCTATAAGTATCCTGTAGACATAATGGTTAGCTACATATAAGGTAATAAGTAACCCATCATGGTGAGGATGCAGAATATTCTCCCGGTCTTGTTCTTCAAGGATACCACAGTGTCGGTGGTGAGGGTCGATGTACTTGTGGGTCTCTCTCCATTCTCCATTTTAGCTTCATTAGCATGTTTCCTAGCTGCAGAATACGAGGTACCACATATGTCAGATCCACCAGATTTAAAATTTATTAACTTGGCATCCTTTGGTGGGGACACAGCTCTTTTCGGGAATCTGTTGGTATCGTGCCTCCTTTCTTTCTTTTTACCAAGCAGCTCTTTGAGATGACCTTTGCTAAGTAGATAACTTATTTCCTTTCTCAAGGCAATACAATCATATGTTATATGGCCAAAGTCTTCATGAAAGACACACCACTTTGGCTTGTCTTTTGCAGCAAACTTCTTTTCCTTAGGAGGCGTCTAGCTTTTTCACGTAGATCCTGCATGGCTCACATTAGTTCAGGAATATCAACAGAAACCAATAATCAGATTTCCTGAGATATTCTACTTCAACCTCATCGTTGTCCATAGAATTGATCTTGTGATTATCAGATTTGTAGTATGGCTTGTACTTGAAGGATTTGTTTGTGGGCGAGTCCAGATTCCTTTTGCCTTGGTCATTAGGGGTTGTTGTAGTAATCCTCTTTTGGATTTCTTTACCATCTTCCAACCTAATGAACCTTAATTCACGATTTCGGACTTCATCCATATTCCTGTAAGGATTCATTACCAAGTCGTCATAAAATGGTTAGTTTCTTTGCAATCCCATTTTGAATACCTGAACAACGGTGGTGATATCAAGGTTAGGGATATCTAGGGATTCTCTACCAAACTTGATGACATAGTTCTTGAGGGATTCATAAGGCCTTGTGTTATCCGGTATAGGTCACTAGTCGGCCTCTCAAATGTTCTACTACAAGAAAACTGATTATTAAACATGTTAATTAAATGAGCAAATGACGTAATTGAATAAGGAGGAACATTGAACAACCATTTCAAGGCTGCCCCTGTTAATGTTGAATCAATTCCCTTGTATAAGCAAGCTTCTTTCATATGTGGTGGTATGGGGTTGGTCTGCATTCTTTCCCTATATTGAGCCACATGTTCTTCAGGATCCGTGGTTCCATCATACAACTTCATGGTGGGAGTTTGGAATCTTTTTGAGATCTCAGCATCACATATGGGTGGAGCAATCTAGATATCCTGTGGGTAATTGTAGGAACTTCCGAGATAGGCTTCACCACTCTTGGAATGCTTGAGATCATATCCCTGAGTTTCTGTATTTCCTTAGCCACTTGGGGAGTTAAACCTGTTTCCTGAGAAGAACCAAGAGTAGTAGTATCAAAAGGAGAATAATTGTAAGTGCTACCAGTAATGGGAGTTAGGCATGAAGTTCCCGGGATATAGACATTGTCCAGAGATATCCTCAAGTCTTGGGTTCCTGACGGAATTTCGAGACTGGTTTGCATAGGAATAAAGTCTCCAGGATGATTCCCAAACATCCCTGATGTCCCGAAGTCGAGGATCCTTGGAGCCAGTGGAGTAGAAGTTTCGATTTGTTTATTTTTCTCAGCTCTCAAATTTCCCATTTCCCTGAGAAGCCTTTGATTCATACTTTGTTGATCCATTATTTGTTGCTGAACCTGTTGAAACATACTCAAAATTTAATTGTTAGAAATTAGCGCAGGAGCAGTAGTGGTCGTCCTTGTTGATGGAGCACTCTTGGCTACAAATGTGGCCTTATTTCCGGATCCTTCAGGCTTCTTTTGTGAGAAAACAGGAATCTGCGAGTATTCGTTAGTAGTAGCAGAAATTATAGGTAATGTAGAAGTTGATCTCGGTTGTGAAGCCATTTTTCACTATTGTTCTCAAGAAAACGCCTTTAAACAATTTTTTTATAATGAAAAACACAAACTTTCCCCACAGTGAGCACCAAATTGTTTCGGGTAAAAATTAACATGTACAATTTTTAGCAAAACCGAATTAGTAAAATGGGGTTTTGTGCTTTGTAATCAGAAATATTACTTATATGCAATTTTCAACAAAATTATACCAGGAGGTGACGAATGTCACTCTGGCTAATTTATTAATGTAAACGTAAATAGAATACAAAGAAAAAGCACAATAAGATTGATGCTAATCGTGTAAATAATCTCTAAAATAGCCAAATGTGTTGTATTCCTATTATCTATCATTGCCTCAGTATTTATAGTACAATTTTATAACAAACGGTCATTATAGCTGCTCCGATTATTTCGGCATCATTCCAATCATGAGTCGGACTTGCTCAAAAATAGCATCATTGAGTCCTCATAGTCCACGATCTTCATGTAAAACGTTTGCTAATATCTATGGTTTTATAGGAAAAATAAGTTGTAGACACGTTTGACCTACAATCTCAATAACAAATTAAATATAAACAGAGATATGAATTAGACATAATTATATTCCTGAATATCTCTAAATATCCTCGATCCTGAAATATTCCGGGCAAAATTTGGTGCTCAACATTAATTATACTAACTTATATATTTTGAAGAGTCGTTAGAGTCTATCTATAAATCATTTTATAAAATGCATTAACTCAGTGGAAACATACATTTTATCCGGAGAACAAGACAAGTACTATCATATTCTTAAGGAATAGTGTTTATGGCTTGTTTAAATATACTCTTTTTTACAAACATATATATATATATATATATATATATATATATATGAGTCGGATCAATTACATATGTTAGTTAACGTACAAAGCGTAGAATGAATTATGTACCCTTTGATCAAACTAATCAATGGGTAAAACCTATTGGTTCTCACTTTATACAACTTTCTTCAAAAAACAAGCATAAAATATAACTAGAAGGGTAAAAGAAGAAAAAACACATTTTTTATGTTACAACAAGTTCCACTCATTTTTTAAAAATTAATAACTTTTACATGCTTTATTATTTTTGTAAAAAAAAATTACAACATAAAATTGAGAATTTTATTATCTTTAATTTGATTATAATATTGTTTGAGTTTTTTAAAAAAAATTTACGTGATACGTGATTTTTATGTTTTGTACGTGATTATTGGTACGTAATTATGCAGTTGGTCCTTTGATCATGCATGTTAATGACAGTCCGTGATTTTCATATAACATGGTACGTGATTATTTGTCCGTGATTATACATTTTGTCATTGATTATGTGTGTTAAAATAGCGGTTTGTGATTGTTATATAATGTGGTCCGTAATTATTGGTCTGTGATTATCCCGGTGGTCTTTAATCATGAGTGTTAAATGTCAGTGTGTAATTTGATGGATCACAGTCTATAATTTTATATAAACGATAATGACCCTTACCCATCTGACACATGGCGCGTTCATGTGTCTTCCTATGTTTAGCACGTTAATTTCATTTGTACATTAAACGTCCACTATATATATATATATATATATATATATATATTATTCTTACTTTAAAATTAGTTTAAACTAAATTATACTTTACTTGAGATTGAATCCGTAACCTTCTATCTAAAAGAAATTATTTGTCACGTGAGCTATAGTTACGTCAATAGGGGTCACCTGCTTCTTAGACATAGGATACACTGCCAAGGAGTGACCAAAGACCTTACAGGCATTTCTTTATAGTTCTATACGTGTGAGACCTTCTAGCAAGGGAGTCTCATTCATGAACGAGGTACTAAAAGGAAGATAAAGCTATCATACATAATAGATTCCCACTAGCAGTTAATCTAGGGGTATCTGTATACTGTGACTCTACTTCTGAGTTAGAAGGGTCTTCATCCCGCGGGACCAAATAAGAAGGTGACAACTCACCCTAACTTTTGAGTGCTAGAGAAGCATTGCTAACAGGATCCTCTAAACGATTAGAAATCTTCTCAAGTTCAGAGCGGGTAGCAAGATTAATATTCAAAACCCTCGCTCTTAGAAGGAGACAAGTAGATCGGAAACTTCTTTGAACATCTTTTCCCTTCCCCTTCTTATGTACCTTAATCCAATCACCAAGGTAGCCTTGCTACCACCCTCATATCAAATCATTTTTTCTATATGGAATCATGTTTAGCATAGAGTTAAAATAAATGAGATGTCGATTCTCAAAATGATATATTTTTATTAATAAAATGCAAGTTAGTTGAAACATTAAAATTAAATACTTTAAAGTTAAGGGATTTTAACTCATAAGGTATTTTAGCTAGTGTTTCAACATACTTTCACCTATAAATATAAATACCAAGGTGACCCTTGGTTAAAAAATGAACCAAATAATACTAACTCTTTATAGTTCTTTAAATTCATTAATCATATTTTTTAAACTTAATTCTAAACATATGATATTACTCGGTGAAACTTCAGATGTGTGGACATCTCTGAGAGTATACAATACTTTAGTTGTTATGCCTGGGGGACAAACGTCTTCATATTAGTAAATGCAAAATTTATTTTAAGAAAAATGTACTCTATACGTGACTCAGCTATAACAATAAACTTGTTATCTTATTGTTACAGTCAACAACAATTAAAGATTCAATTTGTTAAAGACTCTAATAAAGAAAACTTGTAGAAGGATACTTGAATAACTTAATTGGTGAAGATACTGGTTAAAATTATATATATATTTTTTATTACACAATTGTTTGTTTTATATTTATGTTTTCATTCGTTTTATATATATATATATATATATATATATATATATATATATATATATATATATATATATATATATATATATATATATATATATATATATATCGTCTTGCTTGTACGCCGAGAGGATCCTATTTAAATTTTTAATAAAAAAGTGACCCTTTTCTAGAAATACTAACCCTAAATATAATAATATTATTTTCTTTTTTGAAATAATATTATTTATTTACACACCCAACTTTTTTTGTTTTAACTCCCAGCGACACTATACGCCTCGTATAATCTTATACGAATCACATAGCCCCTCTGACATCACTTATTCGAAAATAAATGGTTTTGTATACGTCTCTTATATACGAGATTTATTTGAGTTCATTGACACTACGAAATTATAACAAAAAATATATACGAGGCATATCAAGAGTGTGACCCAATGTTAAATATTTAAATATAACGGAGTCTAAATTTTTTATTCATAACATGACATCACTGTGTTGTAGCAGGCAAACAAGGGACGTTTTTGCATGAGGTGATGTTCTTCTTTTACACGACAAGTACCCGTTTTTGTGTGGATGATACGAACGTTAATTACTTAATTAATGCCTTAATTTATTCTTATGTCATCTTAGTATTATATTACGACCGTTCGACTAATCCAATGGGCTTGCCTTCTAACACAAAGGAAAATCTAAACCATCAAGAATTTAATAATAATTGTTCATAAAAATATTACATCACTAGATGTCTAGAACCTTTTGAAAAAGAAATTATGAATAACTAGTATATAAATAAGTGATGAACCAAAGGGCTTCTAGCCTAGCGGTATTGCCTAACCAGGAGAGATGGTTTACGGATTTATCCGGTTTTCGCTTATCTGGTGGGTGAAGAGGTGACGACTGGGCATGCCCTTTGATGTGTGCCCGTTTAGGCTTAAATCAGTCGTTCAGCATGAAGCCGTTCAAAAAAAATATAAATAAGTGATGAAACTAGAGGGCGATAATTCCAGACAGATTTCACGATGTAAAATAATTAGGTTTTAAAAGGACATGTATAACATGTTTAAAAAACGGGTTGTGTTTTGGTTTACCTATTTATAAAATTGATTGGATTCAGGTGGACTTTTTTAGAAAATGGGTTCATCCGTTAAGCTATTTTAGGCTTCAAAATTAATAAATTTAGGTTTTTTTTTTTCCTGTAACTATTTATTATATTTAATTGATTGGTTAACTGAATTTATTTTTTAATTTACAAAGATAATTTTAATATTTTTCCCTGATAACTATATAAATGAATTTTATTTAACAGTTATTTTAATTTCTGTAATTAAATGGTTTATTATTATAATATTAAACCTTTTTATTGAAACATTATATTTACTATTTATTACTCATACACATTTATTTAAACTAGGTTTATTCAATCCGCGCGTTGCAGCGGTTTATCACAGTACACTCCTGAGAACATGTATTATATATCATTTTCCGAAACATAAGTTGCATAGCAAAATCAAATATCTTATCACAAACTTTATACAGATTATCTTAAAAACATAAAATCGTACAATATCTTTACAAATATGTTATAAAAATAATTGAAAAATTAATCACAAAACCCATCTCACCAATCGTTTGAATTGAAATAAAAACTCAAATTTATAAGCAAATATCTCAGATTTAATAAAAATCCAAATTTATAAGCAAATATCTCAAATTTAATAAAAACGCAAATCTTTAAACAAATCTCACAAATTTAATACTCTTATCTGTCTTCACTATTTTTCAAAGTTAAAAAACTTTTGATGTTTAAGTCTAAATTTTCAAAAGGTCACTACATAGATCAGACACATAAATAATATAACATACATACATACGTACGTACATACATACATACATATATATAATTGTTATGATAGATTGGAATCGGATAAGAATATATGTTTTCAAGTTGGGTCGGGTTCCGGATAGGGTCCCAGAATTTTCAAATCCGAATATCTGATCCGACTAAACCGAACAAACCGTCATCTGAACCGATATATAAATTTTCTATATAATATAATATACATATATACTATTCCTTTTCATACATTTTAATATATATAATAATATGTTACTATTATCTTGCTTTCAAGCCAACAACACATAAAATCATATGATTAATTCAGATAAATAAGTCAAACCGTCATGTTTAGTTAGACCGAATTTATATCTATCCTAATTAGGATTGAAAATTTTGACACTAATAAATATATGTGTTCATCGGGTTTTCCAGGTTTGAAAACTTTTTTGCTCTATCCAAAAGCCGACCCGAAAAACCCGAATTCTTACATCCGAACAACCAGAGCAAGCCGGTTTTATTCAAGTTATTCGGATATCCGACCCAAAAAAACAGTTTTTGCATATCCGAAACCCGACCCGATTCTAAAATCATATTATCCGACCCGAACAATCTAAATTAGATTTCGGATGTGGTTTTTCCGGGTTTCGGATACGATTCAAATTTCGAATTTTTTCGAGTTTCGGATATTTTGAACAACCCTACTATACTAATAAAGTTATAAACACACAATTAGGTTTAATTTGCAAAATTCAACCAAACAACATGTAACTCATTAATCCGCTAACCAGAAATGATCAACGTACTTTAGATAAAACTATACTCTAAAACCTTTTGTGTGGGTGTGTAAGACCACCCCCACAATCTAATGATATATTACAGTCATCTAAGTTATAAGTTTGACATTATAAATGTTATTTTTACTTGATTTTTTGATAAATGAAGTTTCATTTCATTTAAAGGCTCAATTCCCAGACCAGTAAGGTGTCAAATGTTTCGGATCAGAATAGATGCTAATGTACATACAAAAAATTAAATGTTTATAAATATAAAACAGAGGAGAAATTTTGTGTGATTTTTATTATTTATTTTTTTAGTACATCAATTTTAGGATTTTCTTATATTAACTTATGTTTATCATTACATTTGTGATTGTATTTGTGATTTTAGATGCTCACTTTAACAACATAATACAACTTTTAGTCTTACGCAAAATGATGATCACTTTTACTATAAAATACAACTTTTAAGAAATATGACACCTTTAGATTGTAAAGGAGTACACTTTTATAACAAAGTACATGTTAAGATTTTATGGTAAGGTAACAGTCATTCCGGCACGTTTTCATATTCAGGATAGTGTCTTTTTTGATGTCTTATGGTTTTACTTCGGAATTACATTGTTGTGACGTGTGATTCGGTATTCAACTCTTCATACCTGTGATCGTAACGAAATACCTGGCATAATGTGTGCAAAGGAAAACCTAGTTCAAGTCATGTATGTAAATAAAAAAAATCAAGATAAGATAACAAACAAATAATAAAAGATTAATTAAAAAGATTAAAACAATAATAATACACCATATTTGATTCTCTAATATTATTTAAAACCATATCGTGAATTTCTATGGAAGAACTTGCATATGACGGTAAGTTATATAATGAATTGTGGTAACCAGTAAAAGTTTTGTAATTCAAGTATTAACTGCAATAAATTTTGTAAATCTACAAATCTATATTTAACTAGACTATACCCCATGTATTACACGGATTTAATATAAAATATTAAATAATTAGTAATAAAAATTTATAAATTATAAAATAACATTTTAATATAAAATGTTTAAAATATGCATTAATAAGTACTTTTAGTAATAAAATAATGATCAAAAACTTTATTTTTGAAAGAAATTAATTTTTAAAAATTTAATACTACAAAATGTCATTTATTTATGATAAATTATTCTTTAAAATCTATGTATTATAGTCTATTTTATTTTTTAATTTTTTTAGAATACATGATTTTTAGAAAAAAATTCTAATAAATACCGATTAAAACATTATTTATTTCTAAAAAATATTGATTTTTAGTAAAAAATTCATATCTTGAAATTTTTTGAAAGCGTTTTTATAATAAAATATTATTTTTAATTGATTATAAAACTTTTAAGTATTAAAAAGGTTAATAATAGCATTAATATTATAATTATTAAATATGAGAGTTACTATATTTATTTAATAAGAGTGATAATTTAATGAGATGATAAAAAGTTGACAAGTGTCACTATTAGCCTAAAATTGTGACAAGTGACAGACAATATTTTTGTATATTAAGATAGTAAGATATGTCACATTATATGTTTCTAGACTATCAACATCACATTTGTCATGTCACGTTTTTTTATGTTATCTACATGACATATTTGATCAATTTAAAGATTGTTTTATTTCCAGGATTCTTTCAAATGGCAGGTCTTGGGGTTCAAATCCACCCTTCAACGAAAAAGGGGTCAGAGGGTTTTCCCAGTAGGGTTTCCTTCTAGGGTGGTTGTGGTGGCTCATGGAAGGTCAATGTAGACCTTGGTGACATGATCTGGAAACAGTGGGTTCAAACGATTGAGACATTCGCCGTTAAAAAAAAATTAATACAATTAAGTTAAACTTTTAATTAGAAAAACAAATATTTATTTTCTTTAATTATTAATGAAAACTTTTCAAATCTAAATTAAGTACTATTTAATGAAGTGTTTAAAATGTATAAACAAACTAAGTTATAAACCCGTGTGTAACACGGGTCGAATAAAAAGTAGAAAAAATTATTAAAGTGTAACAGATTTAAATGAATAAAATTACATATTGTTACATACAATAAGCAACAATATAAAGTTACAACAAAAGTTTATAAAATGTTTAAATACTTTTTTTTGCATACAATATTTGTTTTTATATTCCTAGCCTTACTATTTTTGCATAAAATTATATTAGTTTCAAACATTATATACTTATTAAAGCATTATAAAAAAATAATGAAAAATTAACGTAAAATATGAAGAGATACCCAAGATTAGTCTGTACACATATCACTATTTTAGATTGTTCTTACAATAATTTTAAAACTTTTCTCTTATTTAAATTATTTTATATATTAAATAATAACATTAAATATTAAATATAACTGTAACAATTGTAAACTAAAAAAAATATTTTTATGGCATTAAAAGATACATTAATATTAAAAACACACTCTTTTCAGAAAACCAAATTATTATAAATATGAAATAGACAAAAGTACTTTTATAGACAAAATGTTTTAAAAAACTAATCTTTGAAGAAAATAGTGTTTAAAAAATTAGATTATTACTTTATAATTAAAGTATTAATTGTATTAAATTTTAATCAAATTTTTATATCAAAAATTACCTTATACCAAATTTTCTTTGGTAACTATATATTATAATTTTGATTAACCGATGTAATAGACGGTGCATTAAGCTAGTAAATGTGTATATCCATTTGTATTTGTTTCGTGCATCTTTTTTTTACTAAATATCGTAAACACTTTTTTTATTTATTTTTTTTCTCATTTTCCTTCAATAAAATATTAATGATTTTATTCAATTTGGTAAATAATATTATTATAATATAAGTTATTATATTAATTTTTATAAATTACTGAATGAGTTAATTTGTAATTTTAAATAAATTCTATAAAGATTAATTTATTTGAAAATTTAAATAATTATATGTCTCATTCAATTAAATTTTAAAAACTTTATTTAATAGTACTTAATAAACTATAAATGTAGTTAATTCAAGGTTGTTTTATTCATTGACATGTGTCAATTAAGATGTGTGGTAATGAAAAGTGGTAAGAGAAGATTTTTGTTTATTAGTATATTAAGATAAGTTTAATGGGAGTTATTTTGTCCACGCATCAGTCTAATAACAATAAGTAACTAAATTTATTATTCAAATACATAGGTTGAATAAATTATTTAGAATAATTTATATGAGATCCTTGCCGTTCAACGAGTTTATAAAATCATTGTCATTTAAAAACATAAATTAATGAGTGGAATGTAAGAACATGGTTTTTTAGCAGGAACCCAATATTTGACGATTTAATTCTTCTAGAAAACCGAATTATGTATTATCTTCTAGTGCTTTTGAATACTGTTGTAAAAATTCCTCCTACACGTCGAATAATTAGAAATTGGAGGGCCACTGATTTGATTCCTGAAAATCGGCTAAAAATAGGAATGGTCAAAATCGTTTGATGGGTCACCAAACTTTGACCAGTAAAACCTGTCAAAATTGGTTAAAATCTGTAACTAAACCCGTCAAAATAGGCGGGTCAGGATGAATTTTAAGCAAAATTAATTTAGGTCTAAATGAGTCGTTTATTAAAAACATCAATTTACTTCAGATTAAAATGCGTTTCAAGTAAACAAATAGTTTTTTTATATAATCTTAAGTAATTTTATCATCAAATATATTATTGATAAGTCTTACCCGTTTAAATTTATTCTATTATTATAATTTTAAGGTTACATATCTTGATCCACATTTTGTTAAAGTGTTACACATTTCAACCTGTTCTATGTTATGATGTTATCCATTTAAACCAAAAATACAATAATTGTTCACTCAAACCAACTTATTTATCTTACTGAGTGAATGAAATGTTTATTAACTTGATCTTTCATTTACAAAAGAGATGAATATATATACACATACAAAGAATACTCTAGAAATAAACAATAAATATACTAAACTTAATGAGCTACTTAATATCCCCCCTCAAGCGAGACGGTGGCGGCCCGAGGCGAAGCATATCACGGAAGAATTCAAACTGAGATCGAGGTAAACTTTTGGTGAAAATGTCAGCCACCTGAAGCTTGGTAGGAACAAATTTAGTATGTAATTTCCCTGCAGCAACAAGTTCTCGAACAAAGTGGTAATCAAGTTCAATGTGTTTAACACGCTTGTGAGAGACCGGATTTTGTGTAAGAAAAATTGCACTCTTATTATCACAAAGTAATGTGGGACGTGTGGCCGGCAAAGCATGCAACTCAGTAAGAAGATGAGTAATCCATATCATTTCAGCCGCCGTGTTAGCCATGGCTCGGTACTCGGATTCACAACTTGAGCGTGAGACAGTAGGTTGTTTCTTGGCACTCCAAGAAACAAGATTCCCTCCCAAAAATATAGAATAACCATAAGTGGAACGTCGTGTTTCGAGACAACGGGCCCAATCAGCATCAGAGAACCCTAGTAAAGATGTTTTAACTGGTCTTGAAAAAGATAGTCCATAGTTAACCGTACCAGCAACATAGCGAAGAATACGTTTAACTGCTTGATAATGATCAACTGTTGGAGTTTGCAAAAACTGACTCACTTGATTAACAGCATAGGACAAATCGGGTCTAGTAATGGTTAAGTATTGTAACGTACCGACGATAGAACGATAGTGTGTGACATTGGGGTAAGATTCCCCATGAGAAGAAAAGATAACATTTGTGGCTAATGGGGTAGGAGTTGGTTTAGCAGTAGTCATATTGGCCCTTTCTAAAATCTCTTTTGCATACTTGGATTGGTTCAGAAAAAGACCATCCTTGGTGTAGGAAACTTCTAACCCAAGAAAGTAGTTAAGCTCCCCGAGATCCTTAATAGTGAATTCCTGATTGAGTCTTTTGATGAAGGATCTAAGAATAACATCTTGATTTCCCGTTAAAATTAAGTCATCAACATAAACCAAAAGATACATTATAGAGGCATCACGTTTAAAAATAAATAGAGATGTGTCAGCCTTACTACATGTAAACCCATTAGCACACAAAAA
Source organism: Mikania micrantha (assembly GCA_009363875.1). Taxonomy (NCBI): domain Eukaryota; kingdom Viridiplantae; phylum Streptophyta; class Magnoliopsida; order Asterales; family Asteraceae; genus Mikania; species Mikania micrantha. The sequence continues at coordinate 58,621,212 of CM018680.1, read as the reverse complement.
CATACTCAAACGATGGAACCACGCCCGTGGGGATTGTTTTAAACCATATAAGGCCTTGTTGAGTTTACAAACATGATGAGGAAGCTGAGGATGAGAGAAACCAGGAGGCTGCTCCATATAAACAGTTTCTTGCAAATTCCCATGTAAAAAGGCATTATTGACATCAAGTTGGTGCAAGGTCCATCGATTAAGCATAGCCAAAGATAAAATAATACGGACAGTGGTAGCCTTGACAACGGGACTAAATGTATGAGAGTAGTCAAGACCGGGAGTTTGGCTAAATCCTTGAGCCACAAGACGAGCCTTTTTTCTCTCAATTGATCCATCCGAATGAAACTTAGTGCGAAACACCCATTTGGAGCCAACAAGCGGACGATTAGTTGGACGAGGAACAAGAGTCCAAGTGTTGTTAAGGCTGAGAGCATGAAGTTCTTGTTGCATAGCATTTACCCATAAAGGATCCTTGATGGCGGTTTTAACAGTTTTGGGATCAGTATGAGCGACAAGAGCATGATGAAGCGGAGTGCTTATGGAGAGGTCAGCACGATGGCGAGGTTTAAAGATACCGGATTTAGCACGAGTGATCATGGGATGGGTGGGAATAGGGGGTGGCGGAGGAGGTGGGATGGGACTGGATGGTGGTGTAGTAGGCTGGCTAGGCGGCAGAGGAGTGGGGACGGGGCTGGATGGTGTTGTAGTTGGCTGGCTAGGCGGCGGAAGTGATGGTTGAGAGTCGAGTAAGGTTGGTTCAGGGGTTGGTTGGGTGGAGAATGTTTGGCTTGATGGAAGAGAAGGTGTAGGACTTTGGGGTGAGGCGTCATGTAGAGGAGTTTGGTCCAAGAGAGGGTTTTGTATAGTTAGAGGGGGTAGAGGATCCGTACATAAATTACAAGGTGTTGGGTGAAGGGTAGGTTGAGGTGTAGAGGGAAGAAGATCAGTGGGGTCTAAAAAACTTGATAGTTCTAATTGAGATATGGGTGTGAGTGTGGGATTGGAAGCAAATGGAAAACATGCTTTATCAAATTTTGCATGACGGGTAATGTAAATACGAGAAGTCAGGGGATCAAGACAACGATAGCCTTTATAGATAGGACTATAGCCAATGAACACACAAGGGAGACTACGGGGGGAAAGTTTATTTTCCGAGTAGTCACGAAGGTATGGAAATACCCGACAACCAAATGCCTTAAAGACATTGTAAAAAGGTTTATGAGAAAAAAGGAGTTCAAAAGGAGATTTATTGTTAAGAATTGGAGAAGGTAATCGATTAATAATATATACGGCTGATGAAAAAGCATCAACCCAAAAGGTGGTTGGGAGATGTGCCGTAAAAAGCATGGCCAAACCGGTTTCAACAATGTGACGATGTTTGCGTTCCGCACGACCATTTTGTTGGGGGGTGTACGGACACGATACACGATGTAACGTGCCATTTTCATGAAACAATGAGCGAACATTGTGATTAATAAATTCTGTGCCACCGTCACTTTGAAAAACTTTTATTTTTCTTGAAAATTGTGTTTGAACAAATTTTACAAATACTTGCAAAGTAGGATAAAAGTCAGATTTTAATTTTAATGGGTACAACCAACAGAAACGAGAGTAGTCATCAAGAAAGACGACATAATATCGATAGTTATCACCGGATGTAACCGGGGATGGACCCCATAGATCACAATGAACTAGATCCAAAGGGTTTGAAGCACGTTTAATATTATGATCAAAAGGTAAACGTTTACTTTTTGCAAGTTCACATGAAGAACAAACAACTGGTTTTGGAAGTAAAGCACTTATAGATAAACAACCCAAACTTTGTAATGTTTTAATAAGAGAAAAATTGACATGGCCTAAACGAGTGTGCCAAACTTCAAAGGAAGCTTTAGGGCACTTATTTTCAGCAACAAAAGCTTGATGATCAGGTTGCAAAAGATAGAGTCCGTTCTCACAATGGCCATGAGCCAACACTTGCTTGGTGTGTCGATCCTGAACAAAAAAGGAAGAATATGAAATTAAAACATCCACACAATTATCACGAGTCAAGCAACTGATAGATAAAAAATTTTTGGTGAGATTAGGTACCACAAGGATATCATTTAAACGAATATTATTGTGAAGAAAAGATGAACCTTTTTGAAGAACCGGGAGAGTTTGCCCGTTACCGAAGGTAACAGTTTCATTACCTTGAGGAGTAGCCGGACTGGAAACAATTGTGGGATCGGGAGTCATGTGAGCAGTGGCCCCAGAATCAATATACCAGTCAGGTATATGTGGGGATATATTACACTGCGAAAGGAAGGCAGAAGCAAGTGTTTCATCGGTGGCAGGTGGGGCTTGCGAGGCAAATGAAGACAACCTTGGGCACCGGTTTGCATAGTGGCATTAGTACGACACAATTGGCAATGGGGGGAGCGGCGACCGTGAGAGGATCCGCGACCAGCATAAGGTGTGGAGGACCGCGACCAGAAGGGTGTGAATTGGAGCTGGCTTGAGCAGAAAATGCAACAATGGGTTGGGTGGTGCCATGAAGAGATTTCTTGAACAACTCATGGCTCTCGGCCATGGAGATAAGATCAGTAAAGTTAGGAGCTGGCCTAGAAGCTTTAACGGAAGTGGAGAAAGTCTCAAACTCAGTACCGAGACCACGCAGAAACCAATGAAGACGATCGGCTTCATCGATGATATGGCCAACAGAAGATAGTTGATCAGAAAGAGTCTTGAACTGGCGACCATAAACTGCAACAGAGTCAGAACCTTTCTCGATCATGCGAAGTTGGTCCTTGAGATTGTGAATCCGCTCAATGGAGGTATTACCGTAAGCGGATTCGAGCGCAAGCCAGATATGGCGAGCCGTAGAAAGGCCGACGATTACCGAAACTGCTTCTTCAGTAAGGGAGGCATGAATAAGGATGGTGGTTCGTTGATCAGCAAGAAGCCACGCTTAGTATGCGGGATTAGGAACAGGCTTAGAGTCAGTCAAGATAGTAGAAGACGGTGCTGAAGAAGTCCCATCGATATGTGGAAGAAGTGAGTGATAAGTTAAGACGGGAATGATTTGGTTGCGCCATAGAAGGTAATTTGAAGAAGACAATTTGATGGTTAGCATGTGAATGGGATTGTTCATGAGGAAATCGGTTGTATGGGAGGAAGTTGCTGCCATTGATGTGGGATAGATGAGATGAGATGAGATGGAGGGGAAGATTAAAAAGAAGGAGAAGAAATATGGGGAGTTGGAAGAGGAAATGAAGGGTTGGGGGAGTAACTAAGGCAATGATACCATGAGTGAATGAAATGTTTATTAACTTGATCTTTCATTTACAAAAGAGATGAATATATATACACATACAAAGAATACTCTAGAAATAAACAATAAATATACTAAACTTAATGAGCTACTTAATACTTACTTCAGGTCAATATTGTCATGTCTAGTTGTAACTTTTGTTTTACCCGCTCTAAAGGATAGCACATGAACCAAAAGTTAGGACGTCAAGAAACATCCGAGCAAAGAAAAAACATATTTAAATAGAAAAAGAATCCTATATCCATCGTCTCAATACATTGTAACATATTTATGCATGTCGTTAGATTAATTATTATAGGTTAAAAATGACGTATTTTATTATTTTATATAAATTGGTTTTAGTTTAATTAGTCAATTTAAAAGTTTAAATCATATCCATATTTGTATACTAGGGCACACATATTAATCCTTTTCTTATCATATTGATAGGAGTGGACCACATCTTGGATATCTAGAAATTCTTTTTGGTGGTGGTTATGTTTGAGGCATGTTAAGAAAACGCTATCTTGAATCTCTTCACATCATTCATACGAATCGTATAACACTACATGAGTCACATAAATTTCAAAATCAAATAAATACCAACGAAGTCAAATCAAAGTCGGCAACACCCTGTACGACATGTATACATATATATATGCCTCATAATGATGTTATATGGACACCCGTTTGGATATTATGACACCTTGTATACAACTCGTATAAGCTTACACAGGTCGTATATATTTTTCCCTCTGACAAATGCAGACATCATCCAATTAGGACACGTGATAAACACGATACACCTCATATACATATTATGCGAGTCGTACTAGATCCTTTATTAAATGAATATGATTGCTCGTATAATGGAATATGAGTATCTATATGACTCATATGAATCTTTAAAAAGTGTATGAATGTCCAAGGACTTTAGATTCCTTGATTCGCATGTCAATTATTTGAAGCAACGTTTGTCACACCCCCATCTCTCGTCACCTGTTGATAATGTCACTGTTCACTCTTTGAATGTTGTAGAAGCATGGTGGTGATGTCTCAGAGATGGTGGTGATGTCTCAGAGATGGTGTGCAACATTATTTGAACAGGTATCATAACACAAGATTATTTAATGAAAATATATTACAAGGATAATGTTGCTATTACAACCCATTAGTTTCTGTTCACAACTTAAACACACTAAACATCCTGAATTACATAATTACAAGGGGCATGAAAGTGCAATGCTCACTCACCGTCACTGTCTACCTGCAAAAATTTGTAAGTTTGAAAAGTCAGCATAAGCTGGTGAGTTCATGTACAAGACTCGATACAATATGATAAGTTAAGTATAGCCAATGATACACACTGACACAATTGGAATAATCATGTGACTCATATCTAGTTTCTTTCCGACTGAGAGATATGATGCTACCCAACGGTAATCATGTATGCCTCATTGTAACGTATACACGTTGAAGTTGATATTGGAAACGGTAACAAAAATTCACACCAAGGGAGATGCAATCCTCTCAACAAATGGGGTTGTCAGCTCGATAGTACTACCATTGTTCATTCGATGTTTAGAAAACATTAAAAGAAAATGGGTTGTACGAAACTCACATGGAGTGTTGAAATCAATTGCTAGTGCGCAGACCTGTGTTTGTAGTTCAATTATGCATCAGTTAAAGTTTTATAAGTTATTTGTGTTTTAATTTGCTTATTAGATCATTCCTTAACGTTCAATGTCAAGGACATTGCAACACAAGTCATCAAACTGATATTAAATCCTTAATCAGTTCTCTTAATTGAATATCACACAATGTATGATAAAATGGAAACCTTTAATGATTTAGGTTCCTATTAGGAAGTTGATGACTCATTGGATTTATCAGAATGTCCTAAGATGAACCAAATAGGTATTGTTGTTGATTATATCACCAAAACAGTTTCTGATTGATTTCTGGTCTAGGTTTAGTCAATCCTTGTTATTGATTATTTAGATATCCTGAAACATAGGAATATCATATTGGAATAGGTTTAATAACCATATTCAATATACTAATCTGACTGTTAACATGAAAATCAGATCGTTATTCCAATGATTATCCTACTTCTTGTCATTAGCTTGAAACACTTGGATTTGATCTAGCATTTCAAGGAATGATCAAGGCAATTATTACCATTGTCAAGATCAAATGGGTTAAAATCATTATGATCTATAGTATGGTTTCATGACAACTGGACATTATAACGATTAATGCATATGGTTTCATCAAAACGAGGATTTCACCGTTAACATTTAGATTTCTTTGTTTCTATATATTCCTAGTCGTCATCTAGACAATTATCAACATTAACCATTGCATTACGTTCAAAAACTAGATTTAATCCATACATTATCAAACTAGTAGGAGAAATCGAATCGTATCCGTTCGAGCGGATTTTCGGTTGAAAAATGATGATATAGTGTTGTAGGATTGTTCCGCAGCTTGATCTTGATGTTTTCCTAGCTTAACAACTGAGTTTTGGAGCTTCAAACTCGATCTCATCGTATTTTGGGTGGTAGAGCTCGCAAGAAGAAGAAAAGATAAGTTTGCATGGGAAAATTTGATGATTCTAGCACTTTTAATAGCCGATCCATCTTCGCGTACCGCGAAGTCTGAAAGGGGTTTAGAGTACCACAAAGAAATCCGGAGGATTTTAGATATTTTGGACTCTTCGCGTACCGCCAAGAAGAGCAAAAAGATCCTTGGTGTACCGCAAAGGATTTCAGACTTAGATAAATTTCAAATTTTCTTGTTTTTATGATTCCGGAGAATCGCGAACTCCGTTTTTCGCACGGTTTTCACCCATGCTTACGATTTCCCACGTATTTTCTAACCAATGAAAGTACGATCGTATTATTAACATGGATTTAAAAGCAAGAATGAATTAAACTTAGAACGTAGTTGTCACAACGTTAAAATTTCAATGATGTCAATCGGAAAAACAACTTCGGTGATGATTCATTAACGATATATGTGTTTTTGAAACTGATCAAATATAGTATTGATTCATTTATCCTTCGTTAGTTTGATAAAAATCTAAACATGTCTTCTTTCAGGTTTTTTCATGTGTAGACGAATTAGCGAATTGGGTAGTTGGTAGAGGATCTGAAAATGGTTGTCTTAGTTAGATGGAGAACTAAAACAAACACAACTTCGGTTGTTATAAGGGTATCGCTTAGATCATATCATGGTGGTGTATAAAGAGGAAACCAAAGTTCGATGTTCTAGCACCAAGAAGACACATTATGAGTTTGAATTGATTGCCAAATACAATAGGACGTGTGATGGGTGGAAGTTACATGTGATACGTAAACGCTAAACATACCACCTAGGGGATACTAAAAAAGTATGTAGTTATCCATATGCAATGAGATTGAATGGCTCGTAAACCCAACTAGTAGAACAAACAAATTAGAATATGCAGCTACTATACGTGACATGCTTACAACGCTAAAGGATCAAAACAATGAAAATGTTTCCAACTTAAGATAGATCTATAATGCACGGTAGAAGTTACGTGTTAAAAAAGCCTAGGGTAAATGTTCAATGCATATCCTTTTAATACTTTACAATCAAATAATTTTATTTACCAAACGCAAGATGATGTGTTCCAATGTCGTAGAAATTTTTTTTCATCCACCAGACGTCATACAATACATCGTGTGCATTCCCACATGTTTTGTTAATTAACACAACTTACAAAACAAACAAGTACAACTTACCCTATGTTCAAATTCTTAATGTCACCTCAACACACAAGATTTTATGTATTGCTCATGCATTTATAAACAAGGAATGAGAAAAAATTTGTTTGGGTGCTAAAATACTTAAAAGATACAATACAACAATGTATGGAGTCACATGTTATAGTAACTAATAGAAACTTGACTTTTATAAATACATGTAAAATAATAATCTCAAATGCTACACCATTACTTTGTAAGTGGCACATATACGAGAATATATCCAAAAACTACAAACCAAGTTTTCCTCAAGAAGACTTATAAAAGTTTGGATATATCTAGCCTGTTGTGATAAACTATTCTTCCCTAGATATATGAGTATAAATATAGTCAACTTCATAAATGGCTATGGATTAGTCATCAAAGTAATTTTTTACTTCTCATGAATACATCAAATTATGTGGCGTTGCGTGTGTTATGTGTCATGCGCGTGCAAATAATAGATATTTTTGTGAATGATGTTAGAACATATGTGGTGAATTAATATGTGAAGTATGCTTGGTTTTAAAAAGCGAGAAACACACTTAGGCGACAAGGTCTAAAACCGAAGCGCAAAGCGCAATAGCGGTGGGCTTTTCGTACATGAGACGCATTGTGTCTACATTATTTTTTTTATGTTCCCCAAAGGTTTTAGCATCCCCTATCCAAAATATAGTAATAAATAAGTTTGATATATGATTTTATGTGTATATTACCTATGTATACAATCTTTTTAGCTTTATGTATAACACTTTGAAGCACAAAAACACCATCTGTACAAGAAGCGCGCGCCTCTCTGAGATTTTTTTTCAAAAAAAACATCGTGCTTTTTATGCGCTTTCTGTACAACTAGCGCCTTAGGTCACCTTATGCCTAGGCGCGCGTTTTAAAACCAAGGAGGTATGTATATTTGCATACTAGTGACGTGGTCATAAATGAGTGTATGATATATGTCGTGTGTGTATATGAATTTAGGTGTTTGGTAATTAAATTGGTGTGTATATGAAATTGAGCGTTTAGTGATTAAATTGGTGTATAAAAGGAAAAAGGGTTGATTGGTGAAACGATTCACAAGAGGTGTGAACGTTCAATAGGCCAATTCACAAGTGGTGTGAACATCCTAAGCTAGAATTATGGAGTTTAGTTAAAACACAAATAGTGTGGATACCCAACTTTAGAATCATTGGTGAAAAAAGAAGTCACATGGGTTTGGGTGAGAATGACTCGTTAACAAATTATGCATTGATTTTCTTGTAATTTAAAAAGAACTAGTATTACAAGTTTATGGATGTTTGAGGTATCCATTATATGTGTATTGGAGTATTTTGGGTGAGAATAGAAACAAAGGAAAAAAAACGGAAATAATTAGAGGCTGCATGGCACTTGATAAGAGTTCAATTGATGGGTCTAGGAGTATTTTATGCAACGAGAAATAAATTACGCCAGTCGTAAAGTATTTTATGCCAAAGCATTATGTATATGCTAAAATGCTTTAGGGGTGTATTCTACGCCGGCGAGTGTTTTTCCGACCCAAATTTCGTTTCCTTGTCAGATTCTGATCCGAAATGTGCACGAGCTTATCTCACATAGATCTTTTTGACTAACAGTTGATTATTTGGTGATGTTTACATGTCAAAAGTAGTCTCCAGTATACATTTGATCAAAGGTGTACATGAAGGATCAAACTAAGCTTGTAGTAACAAGCTTATCTTAAGATAAGCAAACTTTTGTAAATAATTGCAAATGGTTTAAGGTGTAAATAGTTTATTTGAGTTCAGCTGTAAAACATAGTAACAAAAATCGCTAGGTTTCCCATTATTTCCGATCCATTTTGCACGTACCCATTTATGGTACGTTCGCGATCCTAATACGTTCCAGATCGTGGTTACAACCATAAAATTGACGATCTATTAAGACCCTCTAATAAAACTCAAATTGGAGAAGAATATGGTCCTTGGGTTCCTTTTATTGGAACAAATCAATAGAAATAAGAAGAGCCGATTATATAGAAATACTGAATCGTAAATAGAGTTCAGGTTGATTTGTTCATGATGCTATTTGGTTCATGAATCATTGATATTGAAATCGCGTGCCGAAAAGGAATGGGAACACTAGTCGGGATTTTTGGAAAAGCGCCATAACATGGAAAGTCACAAGCTTTTGGTCGCATTGCTGAAAATAAAGACAAGAAGAAATTATTACGTTAACAATTTGCTCGGTTTCACATGAAGAGGGTTTGTATTGATTAGTTGCAGCTCAATTGGATGCGATTACAATGGAAGCATTTGATTGGTGGTTTACTTATGGTGCCGAAAGACCTGGGTTAACTTAAGTGGCGAAAGAGATATTGTCGAAAGAAATCGGAGCACCTAGAGGAATAAGCGTAGCTGTAGAAGGAAAACAAACTTGTTTATGTGCATTCTAATATTATCCTGAGTTCAAAGTTATCTAAAGCATATAAACAGGGCCGGCTCCAGCTTCGCTGAGGCCCAAAGCAAAAAAAATATGAGGCCCTTTTGACAAAAAAAAAAACTTAACAGCAGCAGTGCAGCTGCCAGCGCCCAGTAAATCAATCGCCAATCAATTTCAACAGTGAACAAATAACAATTGAGGTTGGTCGGTTGAACACTTGGAGGATGAGTGGATGACCGTCCACCGTTGAGGCCTCCAAATCGAAATATAAACATAAACATTTTAAACACTTACCGACTGTGACTGTCCGAGTTCTGATCGTCAACAGTTGAGGTCTCGCCAGTCGCTGCTCAATTCCCTCTCATCAACACCTCGTAATCCAATAATCGTTGATGACGCTTCGTTTGTTTCGTTTTCCCTAATCTCGTTTTCCCCTTTCCATTCTCCAGATGAGAAGATATGTCAATGAGTGAATGAAGCCTCCTTTTTGTTGTTTTGATCTGCAGCCGCCCATCGTGAATGAACATCATATATGGATTAGGGCCCAATTGCAATTAAAACCAATGGGCTGCTAGCCAAAAATATTGTTCCCAGGCCCAACTGCAACTATTTTAAGCCCAGTAATAATAAAAGCTCAAAACCTAATCATAAATACAGACCTTATTATTTGCGTGGTCCTAGGCCCTAGATTGGGCTATTTGGCCCATTAGGCCGACCCTGCATATAAATAAGGACCACACATAAAAAGTAGGATATGAATCCTGAATCAAAAACATGGAAAGCTCAAGGCTAGAAGACATGGTATGAGAAGATTTAGAGAAGGATGAAGACAACTGGCAACTATATTTGCACTGGAATGCTTTTCTTAGTTGCAATGATGTTGTTTAAGAGTATCAGTTTCATTTTTCAACATTCTTGAATTATCTTGCAACTAAACATAAGAAACCATTTAGAGCCTTTACAATTGTGAATCCCCTTGAAGATAGTAAACATGTTATGAAGTTTAATCGTTCTTGAGTTTACAATTCGTCTTACTTAAGTAGTTCATCATCTTATCAAATTAAGTCGATTAAAAACTTTCGCAAAAAATAGATTTGATTTTGCAAATCTGAAAACAATATTATCTTAAAGTTGTAAAATCTGAAAACAATATTATCTTAAAGTTATTGAGTTTTTGTTGCAGCTGGGTAATTAAAGTCGTCTAAATGTCTGACTTTATATAGAGCCTCATCTGAGTTTACCATTGGTAATGATTAAGATTTGGATTTGATGAACTCTACCATATTTGGTTATTCACTTTTGAAGTTCTTTTAAATGTAAGAACATGATGATAAATATTTTGTTTTATTGTAATTAGTTGATGTCTGATCAATTAATTTATGAATTATACATTATTAAACATGTTTACGTTTTCAATATTGAGTGCGAGAGAGAACAAAAAAAACAAAAACAAAAAAGAAGTAAAAAAACGAAACAACTAACCGATAAAAAACCGAAAACTGATTGGTTCGTAATAACTGAAAACCGACTATGTTAGTTTCGGTTTTACCCGAAAACCAAACCAAACCAAGCATAACTCTGTTTAGTTTTTAGCCTTTGGTTTTTAAACTTTAGGCATTCCGTTTAGGCCATAGGCTTTATGCTTAAGGTTAATGGTTTGGCACTTGGTCAAAGCTTATAGGTCATAGGCTAAAGACTTGGGTATTATTGCATGCCTTTGAATCTTTGGGCCTTGGACTTAAAGAGCTTGGGTATTGGACCTTGCATTATATATAGTTGCATCATTATAATTGAATTTTGGTTTAAAGAACCTTGTGAATTTGTGATCATTCCTACTATCTTGTATTTGTTTACTTCGTGAACCTTGTGGCTTCCTTAAGGATTGTAGCCTTGGGCAAAATGACAAATTAATCTTTCAACTCTTCTCAAGAGATAACATTTAAGTATATAATTGAGCCATGATCGACTATTATACGAATGTCTTTACCGTTGCAACTCTTGTGTATAATTATTTGGTGTACAAAGTGGAAGAAAATTAATGATAACGAAACAACAAACTCAAGTGTGACAAAAATAAATGAATAGATAACTATCATGCTTGCCAAGGCAAAGGAACCTTTGAAATCCACTCAAATTGATAAATAATGGTCATCATTGTAGGTGATTTAAAATATCTAGAAACTAGCCACCAGGTTAAGCCCTTTTAAAATATGCTAGAAACTAACTAGGGGTGTTCAAAAATTTTTTTATCCGAATCTGAATCCAAAATATCTTATCCGAAAATCTGAATCCGAAATATCCGAAAAAATCGGATATCCGAAAATGAACACCCCTAAAACTAACCTCGATATTATTAATGGGTTCATCTTAATTATCCTTGCACTTTATTTTAAGTTTAATAAAAAAAGATTGTATTTGCATAGGGATGCTTTTTTAGGTGCAATCCTATTGTTGAACAGTATTGGTTTCATTTTACAGCAATCTTGTTTTATTTTGTAGCAAAACATAAGAAAGCACTTAGAGCCTTTACAATGTTGAATCTCCTTGAAGATTATAAATATGTTATGAAGTTTAATCGGTCTCGGGTTCGTATTTTATGTTTCTCAAGTCATTCATCTCTTCTTATCAAATCAAGTCAATCAAAAACTTCCAAGGTAAATAATCTGTTCTTGCGAATTTCAAAACATTTTTATATAAAAATTCTTGGGTTTTTGTTACATCCTGATAATCCAAGTCTTCTGAATGTGACTTCATAGAGAGCCTCCTTTGGTAACATTTTTTTTACATTGCTATTAATTTCTTTTGTTGTAGGATCTTGTTTTTCAAATGTTAGTGGACTAACTTCTTGTTTCAGAATGTCATGTACAGCCATGACCTCATGTGTTTCTTAAAGGTTGTGTATTTGCATTATAGTTGCATTCGTAGACAGGCAGCCTCTCTACCCTTCGGGAGTAGGGGTAGAATTTTTTTTAAAAATAGGGTTAATTATAAAAATATGGTTACAATGGGTGTTGGAATTTATTTTTTTTCACAAATGGGTCTGCCTCCATTAGTAGTGGCGTTTTTAGAGGAGAGAGAGAGTAAAAGAATGTAGGGTGTCAGGTCATTCACGCATTTTCACCTAAAACTCCACTGCTAGTGGCGTTTTCAGTACAACAGTACCGTACCCTCACCTTAAATGCCACTGCTAGTGGCGTTTTCACCTTAAACTCCACTGCTAGTGGCGTTTTCACCTTAAATGCCACTGCTAGTGGCGTTTTAGGTGAAAATGTGTGAATGACCTGACACCCTACATTCTCTTACTCTCTCTCCTCTAAAAACGCCACTACTAATGGAGGCAGACCCATTTGTGAAAAAAAAAATTTCCAACACCCATTGTAACCATATTTTTATAATTAACCCTATTTTTAAAAAAAATTCGTAGGGGTAAGGTTTGTTTTCATCTCTTCCTCCAGACCCTACTTTTAAGTGGTATTTCACTGGGTATGTTTGTTTGTTTTTGCATTCGTAGATAGGCTTTTGATCCAAGGAAACTTTCAATCATTATCATCGGCTCGTATTTGCTTCCTCCATATATGAGCAACCCCATCTAAATAAATGTAGCCTTCGTTAGCTGTTCAAAAAATAAATAAATAAACGTAGCCTTAATAAGATGCTGACTTAGTCTGTAACACCCTGTCATCACATAGTATTAAGTACCCAGTTGAGCCTGTCAATGAGCACACACCATCTTCAAGGTGTATTCCATGTAACTAGGAACAATTTTTCCTTATCCTAGTTTCTGTTTACAAATGTTAACAAAAACTCGTTCAGTGCTTGTAGAATTATCCACCATCAGCTTCTTCTATTCCAACTTATTAATGAGGCTTATGTTTTCAGGCTTCACGCTTTAGGCATCAAACTCTCTAGGCTTTAGGCCTTAGGCTTTATGCTTTAGACCGTTGGATCAAGTTTAATTGGCCTTAGCGTTAGGCTTTAAAGGTTTTAGGATTTGTGAGCAAGCTTTAGGATTTAGGCTTAGGCTTTAAGCTTTAGACTTTAGTGTTCTGCATAGGTAATAAGTTTTATGCTTATGGTCATTGGCTCCCAAAGCTTTATAGGCCTTAGGATTCACTTGTACTTTATTGTCCTTGAATTTATAGGCTTTGGTCCTTATAGGCATTGACTTTAAAATCCTAAGGATTTTGGGCCTCATATTTTATAGTTGCATTAGCATAATCGGGGCTTCTTATCTAAAGAACTTTGCGATCATTATCCATATTTAAGTATCTAGTTTAGCCTTGATCGACTGCTGCTTGTTGATTATAGGAATGGCTTTACCATTCCAACACTCGCATACAAGTATTGATGACATGCTCTCAACGACATATTCTTTTTAAAGACAAGAACTCGTCTATGAAAACTTATTAAGGAGCCTAAAAATATCTTATATTGGTAGGGCCGGCTCAAGTGTTTTGGAGGCCAAATCCGAAACAAATTTGAGGCCGTTTTGAAAATGAAAAATCTTATTCTTATATATTGGTGGACAAATGATACTACTCATCTATGAAAACTTATTAAGGAGCCTAAAAATATCTAGTTGACCACCATATTTTTGAAATTCATCCTCTTACTGTCCAACCAAGTACAAAGTCTAGAACAAATTATAAAAACCATCTAAATCCGTTTATCAATCAGAAAGTGTTTCCAGTGACCACTCTTTAGCAGCCTAACATAATGCCCTAATTTTTATGGACTCCTCGTATCCATGTTTCCCTCTGGCTGTCTATTCTCTCGCCCTCTCGAGTCTCCATCCGTTTTTTGTAATAATGAAGAGTTAGCTATTAGTTTTAAGGTAAGCCCATTTCAATTTGTAAGCCCAAATAAATATCTATACTTTATAATATATAAACCCAAATACCGATAATAGATAGAGGCTCTTACTATTTGTGAGGCTCTACGCCTCAGTATTCTCTTCCTGGAATCAACACCATAATCCAAAAAATTGGAAACTCAAAAATCTACTCAAAATTTGATCGGAAGAGTGGATTCCATCAAGTTGCCATGGATGAGGAAAGTATTCCATGGACGGCGTTCATAACGACCACCAAAATTAATTCAAAACTATGTTCTCTTTTAAAATATACATGTAAGATTTAAAAACATTGTATGTTTTTGTTACATTAACAGTATTTATAATTTTCGGTACAATGTAGCTTAAACTTACATTCAGTTTCTTATGAACTTTCCTAGATATATACATATCTATATGGTGTGGTTCCTTTGTTAACCCATATTTATTGCGTTAACCGAATAACTACATCTTATTACTTTGGGACTCACATTAAAGCAAATCTAAATGTGTATGTTTTTTCTTTTTTTTTTACTAATGTAAATAGGCTCTACATTAATTACACTAATTAATAAAGAAGGAAAAACCTACACCTTTGGATTTACTTTAATATGGGCCCCAAAGTAAGAAGATGTAATCAATGTTTTCATAACCGGACCGGACGTCGAACCGGTCTCCTTACCGGTCAGAGGTCGGACCGGTCGGACCGGTCGAACCGGATTTAAGAACCGGATGATTTTATATACATTTTATAAATATATATATATATAAAAATTAAAAAAATTAAAAAAAATTAAAAAAAAAAAAAAAAACCGGTCCAACCACCGGCCCGACCACCGGTTTTCCGGTCCGACCACCGGTCGCCGGTTCAACCGGCCGGTTATGACAAAAACGGTTTTGGACATAGAACCGGCCCGCTTAGCTTACCGAATCCCGGTCCGACCGGTCCGACCGGCCGGTCCGGTCCGGGTTTAAAAACATTGGATGTAATTATTCGTTTAACGCAATAAGAAATGGTTAATTTTTATCATCCCCCTACACACACACACACACATATATATATATATTCATAACTAAGAATGTCATTTACATAAAAAAATTAAAATTTAAAAACCAAATAAAAATTACCCAAGAGTAAGATGTATTAAGTTGTCACAAACCTTCTTTTTTTTTTCAAGCTTAACGAGGGTAACGACCCACGCTTCGCGGCGGGAGGGGTCAATTTTTAGTAAGATTTTAAGTTATTTTGATTATATTTTATCATATATTCAAAAAGATATAAAATATTTATCTTATTATTAATTTGACAAAAAATATAGGTTTATGCGGGTTAAGCATGTGAAGGTCAGAATTAAAATATATATTTAAGTAGATTGGCCGATTGGGACTTTTTATAGAGAGTAATTTATAAGAAAGTAATTAGGAATTGATACATCATAAGAATCGTGTATGTGGGAGTGCTAATGGAACAATGCTTGTGTGTTTTAAAATTTGTTTTACTTGTAACTTTATATAGACTGTATTGGTAGTTCAAAATAAAGGTCATCTACTAATGGGTTGTTACATTTGGCCTCTTTCATGCGTTTGTTAAATCCTACACATATTTAAGTTGGTGTAACCCTAATAATGTGGTTCAATACCTAAAACTTAAACGTACCTATGTCATCAACAAAAAATATAAAGGTGATAAAATGTAATATATTATATCTGGACCAAGAGTTATATATAACTATGAAAAATCATCATAGTTTCGTATATTTTTTTTTATATAGTTAACTACATTAATATCATTATCACTATAATCCACTTTTTCTTCTATAACCTAAATAGATAATAGGGTTGTAAAAAAAAGGTCTATGTAGTGTTACATTACTGTTAACATATGTTTTATGATATTTACATGAGGTGAAATTACAAGATAACATCAACCAATTATGATATCTTGGTTTGCAATAAGTGGGTAGGTTGATGATGGATTTGCATAAGGAGTTTATTTATTTATTTATTTTTTGTTTTTAGAGATATATTACTCGTTTTTCCTACTTTACAAAAGTTAATTTAGGTCAACCAATAAAATTTCAAGTGTCATCTAGTGTTTAAACCTTTTTTCATATCCAGGTGAACATGCTTTTTGCAAGCTGTATATTGGTTTTGGGTGTCTGTTTTTACATCAGTTTCTGAACTTTACAAAAATAGTGTTTTCCCGTAGTAATTATTTAGCTTTACCAAAGAGGCTTACCCTTATAAAACAATCTTGTAGCCTAGTGTAGCAAGCCAATATACTTGAATTTACAATGGCTATAACATAACAATAACAAAAGACACCTTGTCATCTCAATTATAAAGCACATTTCCTAATGGAATTCATTTTTGACTTCTTTTATATTTCAAGTTATTTCATACCTGGCATCCTTTAAAGTTTAAATATTATAAAGAAACCAGTTTAAAAAAAGACCTAATATGTATTTCAATCCAAATATATTCATTAAATAAGTCTAAAAACAAACATGCCTCTTGAAGAAATAGTGAATTTTTTACAAAAGTTTTCATTTTTAAAGTAGTAAATCAATTTCATGATCCAAATCGCATACTGGACCATTTCTGGACCACCATTGGGTATGTACAATCTGGAACGCAGATTTGGCTACCTTAGCATAGATTTGCACCTATGATGCAGAGAGGCGGTATCCTTGAGCGCAGTTTTTTAGTTTATAGATTATAGCAACATAGCCTCAAACTGTTAAGTGACGCACATTATAGCTATTTGTTACCTGCTAAGCAAATAAACTCAAAGAGAGAAGTTTTCAAATCATACTACGTTTACGTTCACATCATGAACAACAAATATGTTTTGTTAGAAACTTCACTAAAATTAGCCGCTACATCTTTCAACCTTTTCAACTAAATGCATACATCATGAATCCTAGAAATGATCATTTCATCATTTACCTCAGCTAGTGTAAATCATATTCATGCTAAACAAATTTAAATACAAATAAGTTCAATTGCTTGATGTTTCAAGAACATGCATAAAGACAAGTTGCTGATCACAGAATTCCACAAACAAAAATACGCATCGAATTTTGAATCTTTGGAGACCATTTGAACTTTAAAACTGATAATCTCCTCAAACTATACTGTTTTCGCATTTAAATTCTGTAAAATAGTCTTCAAAACCACAAACAATGAAAAAAGAAAAAAACACCTAATAGTCTTTCCAATTACAATAAGTAGCAACAGAGTGAATCATAATCCATTTCTCCCGCTCCAATTCCACCGAATCCATCTTCCCGCCAACGCCATCTTTCCCTCTAACCTCATAAATCTCATGAATCCTTACGGTGTAAAACAAAACCCTCTCCGTAAGCTTCATTTTTTCTCGAATCAATGAGCTGAAATCATGAGGATTCTAACCCTATTCATCGACTCCTTCCACCATGGATCCTTATCATCCTTCATTCTCATGGATATTGTGGCGGAGTAGTGACAGTGGATATGGATGAGGGCGGCAATCGGTGAAGATGGTGCCGGTGATCTGGACAATGGGGATGAGCTCAAGGTGTACATTAGACGCCAAAAGAGGAGGAAAAGACAAAGGGTACACCGACATTCAATTTTAAAAGATATATAATAGCCGCATGACATTCACAAGCTCAACCTTCAAATCTTCTCTCTCTAAAAACTAAAAAACAAAAACAATTAGCAGAAGTAACTCAACTTTAATCTCAAATTCCTGCACATCTTAATAAGTTTATCCATGAATTCTTTACGTCATCCATGATTGAAAGATGCAATTCTCAAATCGCCCGTCCTTTACAATATTCTTGCCTATATATAATATAAGCCAAATCTCCTATTTATGGAGGTGATACACATCATGCAGATTATATGGCTAATTAGAAGGCTAAATGTGAGGGTAATTATATGTAGCCTATTACACCCAGCATTGTAGGATGGCCGGGTGGCGGTGGAATTTGAAGTCTTGTATGTGATGGAGGAGGAGGTGGGCCTGAGGGTTTAAGTCGGCAGGTATATGTGAGAATAGGTTGTGGGCCAACGGAAGGTGGGGCTAATGGAAATGGTGATGAGTGAGCTGAATTTTGGGAAGCTTGTAGGCTAGAAGTGGGGGATGTTTGTGAATTGGGAGGGTTATTGGTTGAATTAGGAGGGTTATTTGCATGGAGGTGTGGGGAATTGTACGTGGGACCAAATGAGAGGATGAGTGGAACCGGTGAGAATTTCATAAGAGTGATCTTGGGGCTTGGGAAGTTGATGAAAAGGGAAAATGGCTTCATCAAAGGTAACATGGTCGTTTACAGATCGTATTTTGCGTTCCGCTTTACTATTTTGAGAGGAAGTTTGGGGACATAAGAAGCAAAATACCATGCCATTGTTTTTGCAGAAAGTTTGGAATGATGAATTTGCATATCCAGTGCCATTGTCGCATTGAAATTGTTTGATTTTATGTTCAAATTATTTGTGAATAAGTTGAGTGAATTGAAGAAACATAGTGTATACTTGTGACTTTTTTATTTAGGAGATAGGTCCATAAATAATTGGTGTTGTTGCACTGCATCGGGAGGTTGTCAGTGTTACCCGTTCAGCAGTCGTGAGTCATTCGGCGATTGGGCTGTGCTCATTCGTCATTAAAATGAATGAATTAGAGAATAAATAACAGGTCATCCAAATATTTATGAAATATCCGCTAGAAAAACGGGATGGTTTTTATAAAAAGGTATTTTTTAACATTGTAGGATGCTTCCCTTCCAAAAACTGCATTGCGGGTAGTCTAATAAAATCGATTCCACCTCTAGTTAAATTCATGCTTATCAACTCTTAATGTCTCGCGTTTCACTATGTTTTATAGATTCTCTACTTGTATCAACCCAATGTTTATAGTTTTCACCCGCAAAAATTGTGAAGCTTTCTTTATTCCATTTTTCAAACCCAAAAGAAATCCAACTCTGCCAAAATCCAACAAACACAACATTCAAACAATCCAAGTAATCACATGAAGAAACAAAATGTAGTATCGATGGCCTTCATTGGCGACAATGGTGAAAGTCCATAAATCACTATGAATAATATCAAAAGACATATAAGTAACATAATTTGAAATAGCAAAAGGTAGCTTAATAGATTTTCCAAACACACAGTATTGGCAAAGTTTGGATCTAAATTGTCCAAAATCAAAACTAATAGAATTTATTAGAGATCTCAATATGTTGGGCCAGAGTGTCCCAATCTTTGATGCCAAATGTCTTGAGAAGAGCTGTAAGCATGAAGGGTTGACGAAGTGTGGCTGCTAAAGTAGTAGTGAGAGGATAGAGATTCCCAGAGCTATTGCATCTTAGGATAGGGATCCTGATATTGATGTCCTTCACAAAAAAAACCATAGGGGTCAAATTCAATGGATATTTGATTCTCTGTAGTGAGACAGCGTAAGGAAATTAAATTTTTGATTAGATTAGGGGCAAACAAAACATGAATTAAGTTGAAGAGGATGGTAAGGTGGAGGTAGTGTTTGATTGCCATAGCCATTAACTAGAATGGTTTTGCCATCTCCAACAATAATATTTTGTAAAATGTAATTATTAGGAAAAAATTGTGTGTTGGTCATATGAGATGTGGCTCTAGTTTCCATATACCAATTGTGGTCCGGTGGGTTAAGAGATGTATTGTTAAGTGCTTGATCAAGATCAGTAGGTGTGTAGGAACCTGCGTAGGAAAGAGCCGGCCTAGAAGGCCAGGTGTAGAAGAAGTTGTGTTAGACGGCCTGGGGTTGGTGGGATAGGGACAAGGTGGCTTGTTGTTCTAGTGGGACCTAGGAGAGTTTTGCAACTGGTTGTGGGGTTTGCCCATGGTGGTAAATATTGAGTCCAAAGAGGGTACACATGTGGTTGATAAGATGAGTTGAGATGCCCATGACTACGGCCGATGTTACTACGACCACGGTCTATGGTAGGCTGGTGTGTAGTGCAGTCAGTTTTAGAGTCTTTCTGAGAAGAGTCAGATTTAGAGGATGCTGCATGGAGCGCAACCTCCCATGTTTGGGCAGATTATAAGGCTTGGTTGGCATTTCGGGCTTCTTCCATGCAAATTTGAGATCGGGCATCATAAAATTTCAGAAGAGGTGTTGTCTATTGAAGCATAATGGCAATATGCTCGTATTGCTCAATCAAACCGGAGATTAACCGAAGGATGAGGCATTGATTGGTGATAGGAGAATCAACGTTGGCTAGTTGATCCGAGAGAACCTTCAGTTCTTGGCAGTAGAATGGCATGTTGTAACATTCCTGAAATTTGTAATAAACAATTATATTTATTAAATAACTTATGACGTCATTTGAAATTTTCATTATATATATATGTATGTAGGGACTTATTCTATTAAGAACCATTAAATATGAAAGAACTAAAAGAACCACATTTATAGCCACAAGTTTTGAAGGGTATAAAAGTAATTTCCCTTGAAAATAGGGGAAGTTACTTTTATACCCTTCAAATTTGTGGCTAAAAATCATTCTTTTAGTTATTAACTTATATTGGTTCTTATTTGAACATCCCCCTATGTATGTATAGTTATATATATACCAATGAGAAAACGAATTTGAACATCGCTAATATACATATCTAAATATATAGGTATAAGTATGTATATGTAATGAATTAAAATTTCACAAGTTGTAAATAGAAAAGTAACAACATATTTTTAAGATATTTATTAACATATAATAAGTTTTAGAACTTATTTGTACAATAGGTAACTTAAAAAAATAACTAAATTATAATTATAAAATTTTAATCACAAAACATTTTTGATAAATAAAACATTTATAAAATTGTTTTAACTTTAATCATAACAAATATTACAAATACCTTTGTTTTAATTAAAATATTTATATATATATATATATGTATATACTACTTGGTAAACAAAATGTTTACAAACTTTTATTAACTTTAATCATAATTAAATTTTATACACTTTAAATAAATAAAACAAATAACTATTTTTTTATGTATATGATTTTAACTTGGAATAAAAAATAATGTTTGATAAAAATATAACAAACTTATATTAGTTATAAAGTTTAAACTTATAACAATTAGAAATGATTATTAAAAATTGAAGGGTAGAAAGTGCTAAATTTGAAACTATCATTTCAAAGAAAACAAGGAGGGGGGATTCTACCAATACCCCAAAGATACCATCCCCACTACCCGGTTTCCCTGCCCATCCGACCCATTTGCCCATCTTCGACCCGAATTCCACACAACGCGTTTACAGCCTAAATCTAGCTCATCCAAGTGCGAAATAGGCAAGGATTCAAACGTACTGCTAATTGCAAACACGAATTAATGTCATTAACCCTGTTCACGCGTAAAAATCATTTCCTAAAATCTCTCAAACGAACGGGAGCTTGAACTTGGTTAAAACCTATATAAGAAACCAATTATTGCAAAGATTACCTCATACAGTAAGGGGAGTCTTCATAGCCCCTCTTTTACTTGTTTTGAACTTTTGGGGTGAAACATTTTATCGTTGAACTTATCTTAAATTCTAAAAATTCTCATGTGAACTTAGCTAATGGCTTTATAGTTTGTGAAATTTAGTTAAGGATATGAATTAATCATATACATTTAGTGACTATGATAGATCTATTGGACTGACCATCCCACAAATGTTTGATTTACCCTTTTGAGGAAGCCCGTGGTGATAGTGTGCTAGTTTTGAGCATTGTTTGTAGTGCTAAACATTGGTCAAACATCATTTCTTAACATTAGTTGATCTGCTTTACTTGCTAGTTCATTTTAACTATGTTCATTATGCTTTGTGTTCACATATGACATCATTTATAACATTTTGTAAACATAGTTTGGTGTGGGTGTTCAAACATATGAAACTCACCAACTATTTGTAGTTGACACTTGATTTTAAACATGTTTCAGGTGGAAATGACAAGTTATTTATATTAACGAGCTTGGATTAGCTTACATTTAATTTGTATTTAATGTATTCGAATTGAAAGGATGTAATAGTTTGGGTTGATCATTTGAAGCAATGTAATAAATGTTTGAGTTTAATGTGTGAACTATTTACAACTTTATACCTTATGATATGAACAATCTACACTTCGTGTCGCCCCGATGTTTCCGCTATCGGTCGGGGTGTTACACATGTTGATGAAGTTTTCTAACCGAGTGTTTGCAAACTTGTGGTCAAGGTAGATGGATCGTGCTGACTTTTTGTCTTGGAACATATTTTCAATGGCGGTCCAGGCATCATAGGCAATAGAGTTGGGTTTAAGGATAGTATGAAGAAGGTTGTTAGGATGGTTCCATAAATCCATTGTAGGACTATGACATCTATTCGATCCCATATAGCAGCCGTATTCGAAGAGTCCGGCGTCTGCTTTTTTAGGAACCACTAGCTGATTGCCGATAAAGTTCTTGATATTCGACACATGATTGCCGGATGTAGTTTGGGATCCATTGTGGAAGGTAGACAGAGGGAAGTCAAAGGGGAGGATGGTGGTGGGTTTAGTCGGAAAGAGGAGGGATCGTTGGTAAGGATCACAAGTAAGAAGGGCGATGAAGTTTTAGGGTTCTCGGTGTGATACCATGAAAGACTACGTATTAATCTTTTCTGAATGATTTGTTCTCATTGATTTCCCTCAATATATATTGGTAAAGATCCCTATTATATTCTATATACAAGAAACCAATAATTGTCCAAAATCAACTTTATTATATTACAATCATTCCTATATTTATATTACGTCTATTAAACATGATTTTAGAAAGAAAAATATTACACTTTATTTAAATTATTCATTTCAAATCATGAAAATAAATATGTCTTTCATATTAAACCTAATTAAAAATTAGGTTTTAAATAAAAAAAATATTTTTATATGGTTTATGGATTACATATTTATTTTTAAGATTTAAAATAAATGACTTAGATAAGGTTTAATGGTCCCTCCAAGATTGGGTTTTCACAATATACAATCTCATTTCTCTGTGTGTGTATATATATATATATATATATAGAGAGAGAGAGAGAGTGAGACGAAGGTTAATAAGAAAATTCATCATTTTGGAGAAAACTAAGAAAATTCATATTTACCAATAAATTTTAAAACAAATTCATAATTTTCTATTATAAGGTTAAAAATGTTATAATGAGAATAAAATTTTAATAAAGATATGTAAATCACGAAGTTACGTATATGTAACTCATAAAGTTACACATGTAACTAGTATGTGTACATAAAAGTTACATATATGTAATAAATGAAATACATATATTTTTTAATTTTTTTGTACATTTCTTACTTAATAATAATAGGAAATAAAAATGAAGAAAATGAAAATGAAATTAAGTGGTAATGATTCTGATTAGTTTCTCTAAAATTTTGGTTTTCAAAGAAACCCTTTGCTATATATATATATATTATAAAGAAAAACATGGAGGCCTCCATATGTTTAAAGGCCTAAAGGCTATTGTCTAACAATTTCTTTATATGAGCCGGCTCTGTTAAATGTTTTGTAGATATTTATATATTGAAATTGATTTTGTAAAAGAAAATAAATATTCAATGATTACGCCGATAAAAGATAATCATCTTGTTTTTAAAATGTTTTAAACGTTGATAATGAAATAAAGTTAGATATAGTATAATCATGATTGTGATTTAACACATTTTATATGATTATTCTTTTAAGACTTATATATATGCATATAAAAGAAGAGAATGCCATTTTAGTTTTGCAATGCTAAAGAAAATTGAGTAAACCGCATGATTTCTTTATGTTCTTTTTATGTGTCTGTGTAAAGCAAATTTTGTTTAGAATAACCAATGAAAGTTGTTATCACGATAAATAAATGTTGGCACTTTAATGTAATTACAGTTGTTTTAAATCCGAAACACTTATAAATTAGCATATAAACATAAAAAAAAACATAGTATTCTAAATGCATAATAAAGGTCATGAAAAAACATCGAATGATTTGGGATGACATTGTTGGAATTATTTGGGTTATCGTAATTAAGGGGTGTTAACAACGAAACCTTACCATATATATATATATATATATATATATATATATATATAGAGAGAGAGAGGGCGGTTATAATCCAAAGGGTATGAAACGTACTAAGCGTAGGAAGCCACATGCTTTTGACATGTGTCACCAGAATAAGGGGCAATATCGTCCATATATAATTACAGACCGTGATTAGAAAAATTACAGACCGTAATTTAACACACATAATCAATGACCAACTGCATAATTACGGACCACTAAATGTAGGTCCTCAAACTGATCAAGATCCAAACTTTATCTCTGTAAACATCATCAATGATCTCTAACAAGTGCGGAATCCAAGTTAGAAACACGAAAGCAAGTAGAAAAATGCAAACTTTATAAATATTGCAAAACTTCGAGTACAAGCGCCTCAATACGTCTAGAGAGCGTATGCCTCGGGATTCCAACCTAAACCTGTACAAAATACGTCTATTTATACTAGGCCTAGGTGTACACGAAATCTAGATACAAAAGATTCGAGTACACGATAACTTCGTGTACTCGAAAAGCTGTACACGAAATTATCCAAAAACTTGAGCTTTGACTCTTCCGGGTTGACTTTGTCAGTCTTCATCGTTTGGGGGGCTCTACAAACTCCCCCTAGACTGGCGAAGTCATCCTATCGGAAGAGTTACACTGTGTGGCCCAGCTCCAGCGTAAAGCTTTAGTTTTATGGCAAAAGCGACAGCTCGAGTAAATGGTTTTGCCTGCTCGTCATTTCCAGAATATACTCGTATGGGAGAGTTGTGCAGCTTCATCATGTCTTCTTTCCCGTACTTCAGAAGATCCATAGGATCAAGAATAATGTCGATATCATCCACATCATCTATGTTCCTAAGAATAACTGCAGCAAGGTTCAGATCATCAAAATACCAAGATAGAAATTTAGCCAGAGAGTTATCAGGCACTCTCGGCGAGACTGGTACTACTTGCTCTACATGAGGGGGAGGGTACTTATAGTACACCCAGGGTTTCTTTGTCTTTGGATCGATGATGCATGAGGAAACAAAACGTCGTCCCTTTGCCGTGCGCATCACTGGGAAGTTCTTCTCACACTGATCTTTGATAAACTTTGCGAACAAATCAGCCTGTGAGTCCTTAGAAGGATTGAAGAACATTGCTTTGTCAATGCTTCTGATGTTGACTTTAGGCAAAGAACAAAAATCTCTTGGCTTCTTGTAGAACTCGACCTTTCCGTTCATCCGCTTGACCAAGTAGATGTCTCTTTGTTTGTCGTACATCCAACAGCATACATTTGACCTGTCATTGCGAACTGCAAACAAGTTTCTGTCATCTGAAATAAAGGTATGCTCTGGATGCTGGTCGCCCATTTCTTTGAACCAAGCAGCTTTGTCAACAGGAGGAGCAGGCGTCCAGTCCTTCTTTCTATCGAACCAGCTATTTATCACTTCATGTAGAGAGGTGACTTCATTTCCCAAAGCATCAATGTATTTGTGGGCATACAAATAATCGATATAGGGATCATCAGATACATTGCCAAGTATTATGTTTTCTGGTTCTTCTTCTACAGATGCCCCTGTAGAAGACTTGGTTTGATCCCCATTTTGATGGCTTGGTGACCCAAAATCAAAGCTATCTGGAAGATCGTCAAATATACTGTCAAGTCCAGCTCCAGTAGTCTCATCTGGTTGAACACAATCGCCAAAAAGGATGTCGTCTGGAATGTCTCCAAATAGATCATCATATAGACCAGAAGGCTTCCCGGAAGAGGATGGATTCCCAGAGTCTCCACCCTGATCTTTGTCATCAGGAGGTCCTTGATCTTTATCTTTGTTATCTCCATCTTTGTCATCTTTATCACCTTGATCGTCTTTATCATCTTTGTCATCCTTTTCATCTTTATCTTTCTTTTGATCTTGTTCATCATTTCCATCATCATCATCATCATCATCATCATCATCATCATCATCATCACTGTCGTCACTGTCATCACTGACATCCATGACTTCATCTTCAGACTCGGAGACTTCTTCTCCTTTGAGTCGTTTGATATCCCTCTGCATCTTGTGGTTCTCTAATAAAAGAATTCTGATGAATTTTTCATGAGCCTTGATCTTTCCTTTGCACTTGTTCAGATGAGAACATATCTTGATCTTCCCTTCACGCAGGTTCATGATCATTTTGTCCTTTATCTCAGCATCTTTCTCTAACTGATAGACTCGCTCCTGTAATCCAACAAGATCCACAGGCACTTGCACAGGCTCGTATGGTGAATCGGAATGCAAATGAGATTTTCCTTTGCTGCTTCTGGACTGATGTGAAGGTGATTTGGTTTTGGTTTGTGGCGGGATAGTGACGGATGGACGAGTGGAGGGAACTCGGATGATTAGTTTGGTTTTCGAAGGTTTGGTAGTAGGTTTAAGCTGTTGTGGTTTAATTGGTTGAGAATGTTGAGGTGGTGGAGGTGGTTGAGTGACAGGTGGTGGTGAAGGTGGTTTGGAGACATGTGGTGGTGATGGTGGTACGGTGACATGTGGTGGTGATGGTGGTAAGGTGACATGTGGTGGTGATGGTGGTACGGTGACAGGAGTTGGTTTAGCAGGTGCCTGGGTCATAATGGCAGCAGCAGAGGAGAAGGATAATCCTGAGAACATCTTCTGAAGACGAGGATCCCTGTTTTTCCTGGCCATAGTCTTTTGCCTCTTCTTCTTAGGTGAAGAATCAGGAGTTGGAGTGTAATCCGCATCTTGAGCTTCTTCCCTTTCTTGCCTTGTGGGAGGTGGCCTCTCTGGGATGAAATCTTCACTTGATGAAGAGGAAGAAACATCAGCTGCAACCTTTGTAGCTTTACTCGCTTTAGCTTTAGAACTTGTAGCATGAGTATCATGTTCTTCTGCTACTATTGCCACTGGGGTTCCGGGCATATCCTCATCTACCCCTTCTCCCACAAATCGTCTGAACTTGATCAGAGGCCTTTGACCGACATATTGCTTCTTCCCTCGCTTGTTCATCTTCATATAGCCAAAGATGTCATCACGCATCCTTTTGATTCCTAGAGTGCCAACAGTGGGAACCAGATCCTGGTATAGTTTGTTGATGACGATCTGTATGAAGCGAGGAAATGCCAGAAACCTCTCCTTTCTCCTTCCCTTGATGTTAGCATACATGTCAAGAAATATCATTCTTGAGAAGTTGAAATCCATTCCCAGAGCCAAAGCTGTCAAACAAGAGCTCAGTGTCTGATTCAGCACATCATATCCGCCTTTCCTTCCGGACAAACACTGTGTGACAATGTGAGCCAGATATCTCCAGTAGGGATGAATAAGTTTCTTCTTGGTAGGAGGATAAGCACCCTCGTGTCCCATCTGGAAGACAGTACGGTTGACCAAATCCTGATCCAACTCCACCGCATCTGAATCCTTGTCTCCGAATTGCAGACATTCTCGTAGGATCTGCTCTGTGATGGTGATTGACTTCCCTTGAATCTTCCCAACGATACTGATGTTTCCATTACTGTCAGTGTGCTCAGTAACGGTGCTCCAAAAGCTCTCAATATAATCAGAAAAGATGGTAGGATGCTCCATGATAGCATAGTTTACTGGAGATAAAATCAGACCATCAATCAGGCTCTTGAACTCTGAATGTTTTTGCGGTGGATCTCCGAGGTATGCTGACATGTTGTGATCAGGTACGAATCGTAGGTCTGCCATCTGAAAAATAGAAACAAATCAAGTTAGTTTAATTTCAAGAAAGACTGGATTTGCCAAAAAAATTTTCTAAGTCTTAGTGTACACGAAGACCAGAGTGTTCACGAAACTCAGAGTTTTAAAAAAAATTCCAAGTCTTGTGTACACGAAGACTAAGATGTACACGAAATACTTGATGTACACGAAATGTGATGTATACACGAAGTATATTTTGTACACAAAATGGATCTTGTACACGAAATGTGATCTGTACTCGAAACATTGGTTGTACACGAAGTGTTCGTGTACTCGAAATTATTACATTTCGTGTACTCCAAATTCTTTGAAAAACTTATCATTTTGGCTCCATAGATTTTCTAATCATATTCAATATACTCGGAATTGAGAGGCGACCAACATATTCACGAATTGCCTTTCAATTTTAAGTATTTCGTGGTCAATTTGACCAAAAACCTTCTGTAAACGAAAATCGCGTACTCGAAATCTAATTTTGACTATAACTTTCGAATGCACGGTCAAAATTTGATAAAATTCTATACCTAGTGTCGCCTAATGATGATCTATAAGATGGCCGGAGTAGAATTTTGAAATAGGGTCTAGAAATCGAAATCGCGTCAGAGCAAACAATCTGTACTCGAAGTGAAGAAACCGCGTACACGAAATTGTGGTATTCGAAATTGAATATCGGTGGACTATTTATAGGGTGACTTCGAATACACATCTTCGTGTACACGATTTCGAGTACAAACACTTAGTTAAATTTTCGATTTAAAAAATCTAACTTTTCTAAAATAAAATAAAATAAAATAAAATAAAATAAAAATAAAATAAAATAAAATAAAACAAAATAAAATAAAACAAAACAAAATAAAATAAAATAAAATAAAATAAAATAAAATAAAATAAAATAAAATAAAATAAAATAAAATAAGATAAGACAAGTTTAAGTTTAGTCGGGTCAAATTTGTGGGATCAAATCTGTTATCAAAATTTTAACCATCTTAGTTAATTTCTCAGTGAAGCACAACCTTTAAATAGCTGTTCCCTACCAATGATTTCCACTCGTTAATCCATCTCTTAAAAAATCAGTTATATGATCAAGTTTTTCTGAAAATCTCTTATGGGAAATTTGTGATCAATTAGATTGTAAGACTAGATTAACATGCAACCTATCAGTCTTGTTAAATCCTTTGTTTTAAACTTTGATTGTGTTTCAACGAACTTAAAATCATTTTGACAGAGTTTTAAGATGAGAAAAGAAAAGAACAGATCCATTAGATTGGAAACAAGAACAAGAAGGGGTTCTATCATCTTGTGCTCATTAGCATCTTTTATTTATTGATCTGCAGACACATTGGTCTTAACGTCGCACATTCAGGTCTTTGCTTACGCAAAACATAGAATGCTTCAGTAGGTATTTCCCGCTTTTTGTTTGCACAAAACATAGGAAATACCCGAGTTTTTCAAACACAATTTCAAGTTTATAGAAACACAATCTCGTTTTGATTAAAGGATTTAAACTAGAAGTCAAATAGTTGTCACATATTTCTAGTTATCTAATGATCATGATTTCACACTTATTTATCTATTTATTTATATGTATTTTAAGTTTGATCAAGTCTGATTATTTAAGTTTTGAAAAACTTATTTCAACTTTTTAGCATAGAATAGATATTCAAGGTTGTGATTCCTTTTGAAATCATAATAAGATAGTGAAATTCTGATCCTTAGAGATTATTTCACTTCCCAATTTGATCGATTCACTTTGCTTGTCCAAATAAACTCTTTTTGTATTTTCTTTTAAAGTTTGAAAAGACACAATCTTTTTGTAATTTTCTTTGAATGACAAGAGGCAAAATTTCCTTTTCTTAGTATTTCAAAACTCAACTCCCCCTAAACTTATGGATTATCTTAGACTGACTCAAAAAAAAACTGAAAATCTTTTTGTTGTTTTGTAAATTTTGACTCAAAGAACGAAAAAATCTTTTTGTTGTTTTGTAAATTTTGACTCAAAGAACGAAAAATCTTTTTGTTGTTTTGTAAATTTTCTCCCCCTAAATTTGTGAACAAATTAAGGCACAAATTTTAATGTATTTACAAAAAAATGCTTTTAATTGAAGCTGATTAGTTTGAGAGAGGCAAGCAAGTGATGAAACCGTGCTGTATCGAACGGTTTTGTGAAAAGGTCCGCCAGATTGTCATCTGTATGGACCTTTTCAAGATGAATGAGTTTTCGTTCGAAACAATCACGGATGAAATGAATCCGGATGTCAATATGCTTAGTTTTGGAATGTTGTACCGGATTCTTGACGATCTGTAAGGCTGCTTCATTGTCACAATAAATAGGAGAGTCAAGAAAGTTCAAACCGTAATCGAGAAGTTGTTGTTGCATCCAGATAACCTGAGAGCAGCAACTGGAAGCAGCAACATATTCGGCTTCTGCAGTAGATGTGGATACGGTTGTTTGTTTCTTGCATTGCCACAAGACAAGGCGATCTCCCAGATACTGACACCCACCAGTGGTTGACTTCCTGTCCAGGTTACAGCCACCAAAGTCACTGTCTGAGTACGCAAATAATCGAAACTCAGAGTTCTTTGGGTACCAAAGACCGAGTTTAGGTTTCCCGACCAGGTACCGAAAGATTCTCTTGACAGCTATAAGGTGAGATGCCTTAGGATTCGCCTGATATCTGGCACACTGACAGACTGAGAACATGATATCTGGACGGCTAGCAGTCAGATACATCAGGGAACCAATCATTGATCGATAGAGGTGTTGATCAACATCTTCACCATCCAAATCCGAAGTTAAGACAGGACGAGCAGCCATGGGAGTGGAAGCCGGCTTTGATTCCATCATTTTGAACTTGGTCAAAATATCTGTGACATATTTTCCTTGGTGAATCATCACACCTTTTGAATCTTGCTTCACCTGCAAACCTAGAAAGAAAGTCATTTCACCCATTGCGCTCATCTCAAACTTCTTCTTCATCACTTCTTCAAATTCCTTGCACAACGCTGAGCTTGTGGAGCCAAAGATAATGTCATCCACATAGATTTGGATGAGAATTAAGTCATCTTTATCCTTGCGAACAAACAAAGTCTGATCGATTGCTCCACGGGTATATCCATTTGCGAGTAGGTGATCAGTGAGTGTAGTATACCAAGCTCGCGGTGCTTGATGAAGACCATAAAGAGCTTTGTCTAACTTGTAGACATGCTCCAGATTCTGAGGGTCTTCAAAACCAGGGGGTTGACACACATAGATTTCTTCCTTTACTTTTCCGTACAAGAAAGCTGTCTTCACATCCATCTGATATACTGTGAAGTTCATGAAAGATGCATAATTTATCCCTTCCTGTTGGTAGAATCCTTGAACAAACAGTCGGGCTTTGTTTCTGATAATTACACCCGAATCATCTCTCTTGTTTCTGAAAACCCATCTGGTTCCTATAGGCAACTTTCCTTTGGGTAGAGGAACCAGATTCCAAACTTTAAGTTTCTGAAACTGCATCAGTTCTTCCTGCATTGCTTCAACCCAGCTGGACTCTTTGAGAGCCATTTTAACATTCTTGGGCTCAACCTGCGAGATAAAACAAGAATATAAACATGAATTAATTGGACCTGATTGACTTCTGGTAGTCGTCTCTTCAGGCAAGAGGTTCTGAGCTGTAATGGTTCTGCTTCGAGTGAGAACACCTTCCGAGAGAGGTCCAATAATATTTTCAACTGGATGATTCTTGTTTATACTGAGTGTTGGCACTTCTTCCACAGCTAGATTGTCTAGTAAGTTGCTGAGATTATTCACTTGATCTACACTTGAGGAAGAAATGTTGTCGGTATGAGCATTTTCACTTGACTCAGTTCCTTGATCCACACAATGTTCCTCAGGAATGTTATCTGAGAACAATGGATTATCAAAGGTCTGGTGGGAGGAAGATGAGATTTGATCAGCTTCTGGAAGTGGTTGAACAGACTGAGAAGTGTCTGGTTCTGATGGGAGAACTTCTTGTACTGGTGTCGGCTGAGCTGGAGGGTCACGATTGTACATGCCAGGAGGATCAACTGTCAAAAGATCAGGATCACATGGAACATAGTCAACTCTATAGTCCACATCATCACCTTTGTAGAAATCATCGGCTCGCTCAGATGCTCCTGCATTCTCAGATGGAGTGCTGAAGGGCTTAAAAGTGGAGTCATACTCAAATAGCCAGTTTGGACCAGAACCAGCATCAGTAGAGTTCATTTCTTGCCAATCTATGTAGTATGAGTCCACAATCATCCGAGTTTTCTTGTTATAAACTCTGTATGCTGCCCTTTCAGACGAGTAGCCCACGAAGTAACACTCATCTTCCTTATCATCAAACTTATGGTTAGGCTCTGTATGAAGAAGAGTGCAAGGACATCCGAATGACTTGAAGAGTCCAACTTTGGGCTTCTGATTGAATAAAATCTCGTAGGGAGTCTTCTGATGACGCTTGTTCAGAAGTGCTCTATTTTGAACATAGCACACAGTGTTAACTGCTTCAGCCCAGAAAAAGATAGGTAGCTTTGATTCTGACAACATTGTTCGTGCAGCTTCTATAAGCGTTCTGTTTCTCCTTTCAGCAACTCCATTTTGCTGAGGTGTTCTGGCTGCACTGTATTGCCTAGCTATCCCTTTCTCATCACAGAAATCTATAAGTGTCTGATTTCTAAATTCAGTTCCATTATCAGTTCTAATCACCTTGACCTTTAGATTCTTCTGATTTTCAATCAAGGTAATGAACTTCTTCAAAATCTCTGGAGCTTCATCTTTCTTGGCCAGAAAGAACACCCAAGTGAATCTGGAATAATCATCTGTCACAACGAGACAATATGACTTTTTCCCAACACTCATTATGTTAACCGGTCCGAAGAGATCCATATGAAGAAGTTGAAGAACTGAAGAGATAGAAGTGAACAATTTAGGCTTGTGAGGTCTCTTGTGTTGTTTCCCTTTGGCACAAGCGATACATTTCTCAATAGTGGAGAAATCTTTAGAAGGTAGACCAATGACGTGATCTCCCTTGGCGAGTCTGTTCAGATTCTTTAGGTTTACATGACCCAGTCGCCGATGCCATAACAGAAAATCATGCTCCGACGCCTTTGAGAACAAACAAGTGTTCTCTGTAAATGAATCTGAGTTCATATTAATAATATATGCATTGTTTATCCTTGGAGTTCTCATCAGAATCCACTTATCAGGCACTACAAAGCCAGGCTTCAGAATAAGACATTCTTTGTTTGTGAAGTGTGTGGAAAAACTCTTATCACAGATTTGAGAAACACTCAGAAGACTGTGATTGAGCTCTTCAACATAGTACACATCTTCAAAGCTAAGAGTTCCATTTGTGACCGTGCCCTTCATGCTTATCCTTCCTCCCTTGTCTCCAGCAAATGACACATAGCCTCCATTGAATGGTGTAACTTCATGCAACTA
The DNA here is from genome assembly GCA_009363875.1 of Mikania micrantha. NCBI lineage: Eukaryota > Viridiplantae > Streptophyta > Magnoliopsida > Asterales > Asteraceae > Mikania > Mikania micrantha. The sequence continues at coordinate 58,587,694 of CM018680.1, read as the reverse complement.
AGAGAAATCCCCAGTCATATGCCGGGAACAGCCACTATCTACATACCAAACATGTTTAAGCTTGCATGGCTTTCCCTGCATAGTACACATTCAATTAATGAGAAACAGGTACCCAAATCATAACAGATTTAGGTACTTTGGTAATAGAAGAAACTCTATCCTTGGGTTTGGGTTTAGGTCTTTCTGAATTGAGCTTAATATGTTTTGTCATGCTTCCACTGCCCTGGTCAACTGATTTTATCTTAGTTTTGAAAATCCTTGGAGTTTGCTTATGAAAACCAGATTGTGTTTTGTATGATTTCTTATGTCTTTTTGCAGTGGAAGGAGTCTGAGTCTGAGTTCCCTTTTGAGAGGTTGCCTTAGGCTTGGAGGATGGTACAGTCCTCACATGTTTGTTAACCGGTTTAGCCTTAGGTATGACCTTCTGATTCTTCCCATAGAAGAATTCAGTAGGTCGGTGCAGACAGTCTCTAGCAATGTGGCCTGGTTTCCCACATGCATAACAGCAGACCTTTTGGTGAAATTCAATTGGATCAAAGGGCTTTACATCACAGTTACTTTGACTTGAGGATGAGTTTGAAGGAATTTGTTCCAATGACCCAGTTGGAATATAAGGTTCACAGTTAGGGTTCAACTGTGAACATTCCTCTTTAGTAACTGTGGAATGAGCCGGTGCAGTTTGTGCTGTCAAAGGAGAAAAGGTTGATTTTATAGCAAATGTTTTTTGAAAATGTTTCAACATATCATTAAGATTAATGTCAATTTCATCGAATTTTCCAACAAAATCAGTTTTTGGAACAAAAGATGATTGTCTTGTAGATGTTGAACAATCTGTGCTCCTCCCAGCACTTCTTTCTACCTTCTTCTCCTCTAAACCTGCAACACTTAGTTTTTCTGCACAAACCTTAGAATCATTAGTCATAACAGGGTCAGCTGTGAGCATAACCGGTTTGGTGGGGAAATCACAAGCACGACTAGAATCCAATTCCAAGTCATCAACAGATGTGTTGATCCTTGGCATGCATGAGTAATTATGGTTAAAGGGTGGTGCACACTCCTTAAAACCAAGACCCTTATTATCCCTTTTGAATTGTATGCTTACCATGTTTTCTAAAACTTTGCTTGAATAATCAAATTGTTCACATTTTACTGAAATTTTAGAAAGTTGAGTTTTGGCTTGGTCTATGTGACAATCCGACTTTTCGGATTAACCGTGTTAACTGAAAGTGGTTAGATCACAGGCCAACAATACATGTAAGGCCCAGTAAGGCCCAAGAAGGCCCAGTAAGGCCAAGGTAGGCCCAGTAAGGCCAAGGTAGGCCCAATGAGCCCAAAGTAGGCCCAATAGTATTTAGGAGGTCCAATTGGGTTAATCAAGCCCAATAATATTCCAATGGGCCGATTAGTGACAATTCGGTATTCCGGATTAATTCCGTTAACTTTAGAATTAACCGAAATGTTATGTAATCGAACAAAAATGAATTTCAAGTGTTATAATGGTGCAAAACAAGTTTTAAACATTAAAATTGCAATGATTTAGTTGTAATTATGTTAAAATGCAAGGATTTTGACTTTGAAAAGTCAAAATTAGGCCAAAACACCAAATTGAATTCGATTTTCATATTTATAGGCAATTAAACCCGAATTAAACTTGTTTAATGATCACAATAATGAGGAATAACCGTTATCTTCAGTTATTGAGTCATTAATCTGTCGAATTAAACCAAAAGGATGATCAAGAGTCGAAACCGTAACATCTCACCATCAAAATCATATGTCTCGATCAAAATTTGCAAAATTGACAAACCAGAGACTCTAGTCGGCATTATTAGGGGTTGTGAAATCCATCAATTGGAAACAACAAGTCGTGGATAGTGAGTTCGATCGAGGGGGTGGCCGAAATTCAACCCAAAGTCGAAGTACATCAATTCAATATCTAAACAAGTAAGTAATCACTCCAATACCTTCTAATATGGCCGATTAAGGTTAAACATAAGTCAATTTTGTGTAATAACATCGAATGCTTTGAATTCGAATTCTAGGGTTCTAAGTAAAAACGGGTTTGGGGGTTTTTGATCAAACGAGTTCAAGAATCAAATTAATTGCTATGGTTAGTTTCAGACGCATTTGACTAAGGATAAGCACATGCCAATTTCAGTTCTAAACATCGAAAGATAGGAGATCAAGTTCTAGGGTTCTAAGAACAAAATGAATTGGGGATTTTGATGTAAATGGAATTAGTTTTCAAATTAAACGACCCAGATAGGGTCGAAATCTTCTGATCAATGAAACCTCATGAGCTCAACATCTTTTATTAACCAATTTAATCAATTTGAATCTATGGGGAGTATGTTTGAGTTCGAAACGGGTTAGGATATAATAACCCCATGATTTTGCTGAATTAATGAAATTAAAATCACAATGAGACTCGTTTGGATGGCTTGATTAAAAGCCCTATGGTCTTGGGTTTGATCGGGTTCGAACCGAGGTCCAATTGAACCTATTTTACTTCGGCTATAGTAACAAGGGGGGGAAACCGGCCCAATTATGTTTAAAACAATTATAAATCAGAACCTTGTAATGAAATTGGAGTTAGATGAGTTGGTAAGCAAGGTGTGTTGTGAGGGAGTGGTCGCGGGTTCGATTCCGGGTTCCACCATTTTTAGGGATTTAAAACTATTTTTAGTATTTTTACAATAACTCTCGCATACGAACTCCGATTTAACCCGTTCAAGTTTCGTTGGAACCGTAACGGAATTTCGAATAAAATAAAATAATAAAATTTATATTTTAACCCAAAAATATGATCGTGTATAATTGCGTGTTTAAACGAAATCGCGTATACTTTTATAATTTAACTGAATGAACTAAAAATCGTGCATACTTTCGTATGAACGTTTCTAACAACTCAATATAGGTGTGTTAACACTTATATGACTACAATCAAGATTCTGACATTTCAAATAACGACACGTTATTATAATTTCACAGATTCTTCGTAGAAGTTATTCTACGTACTCTCGCGAACACGTGATCATTCTATTCACTATCAAAGGTGCGTACACGGCCCCTTTCTTATTTTAACTGTTTTGGGGGGAGAAAACATGTGCAACAAACGCTTTTAGATACATATCACTTGCATGAGTTAGCTGTTTACATTAAGTGCAAACATAGCATTACAAAGCCTTCCATTTCGAACCGTTTAATTTGCCGTAGCGCAAAGCGTGGTAGTTGAAGATAGATCTATTGGGTTTGACAAACATCACTTGGTAGGTGGGACCTACGCAGGTGTTTGACTGACCAAACACACACATTACTATTGTTCGTGCTAGACAATATTGTTAAGGCAAAAACATGCTATAGCATGGCAACTCGTCAGCTTCGGTGTCGACCACTTGTGTAAATAGTTTATATGACTAGCTATCATGACTGTGCATGTGTGATTATGTTATCTACAAACTTGATATTCAAACTGCTGTTTTGAACATTGTGAATGCTTAAACCTGTGTATGCACCAACCATTGTGTTGACTTGATTTACATGTTTTCTCAGGACACTAAGACACAAGCAAGGACAAGCAGGGACTAGGATGTTGAGTCTCATGCATGCATTTCAGTTCAAGTGTTTTAGTTTTGATCAATTAAGACATGGAATGTTATTGAAATTGTACTTTACATTTTCAAACCGTTACGTATTGTTATTGGTTTTAAAACGCTTCCGCAAACATTGAAACTTTGATATTACAGTTTTAGACCAACATATGTTTTGAAATTCATATAGAGGTCTTCGTTATGTCTAATGATCTGAGATCCTGGTTTGTCACGTTCCCAAACGGTATAATTCCGTTAGTTGGAAATTGGGGGTGTGACAGATTGGTATCCGAGCCATTGGTTATAGCGAACTAGGTTTGCATTGGTAGACTTAGACTATAACTGTAGACATTAGACACACTTGCTTACACGATAGTTTGTATGCACTTACATATGGCATTATGTAACAGATATGGCATCATCGTCTAAGCGTATTCTTGATGAGGAGTCACATGTGGAAATTGAAGCAGCTAAAAAGAGGAAACTGGAGCCAGTGGATGATACTATTCACTATGGCGAGAATATTCACATTAGACCCAGAGGGAGCAGCCATTATTGGCAATGGTTCCCTGATCTCATCCGTAGCTGGGTACGCGAGGAGAGAGTGCCTCCTCCATCCGCTACTTCATCTACTACTGGCATATGGACATTACCGGCTCTAGGGTATCCGCTAGAGCAAGCATTTGTTGCATTCGTGGCACGTATGGATCGAGAGATCCGTAATATGCGCGAGGCGGCAGGGGCAATCACAGGATTGTTGGAAAGCAACAACTGGATTATGGATAAATGGAGGAGTCTTAAGGAGGAACTGATTCGTACAGATGAATTACATGAGAATCTGGTGGAGGATGTGGAAATGATGCGAAAGGCTATTGTTGAACTCACCAACCGACTTCAAGATGCTGAATTTCGTGCAACTATGGCCGAGGCACGACAACAAGAGATGGAATTACGTGCGGCTATGGCCGAGGCAAGGGCCGAAGAGGCCATTGCACTATCTAATGCGGCTATAGATGGAACTAATGTAGTCGTGGATTTGGCCGAGCAAGCATTGATACTTGTCACCGAACATATACAGTATGGTCATGGTGCAGAGAGTGGTCCACCAGAACAGGCTGATTCATCTCCTAGTGTTGCACCACCAAATGCTGGAGTTTAGCTACTTTATGTTATTTATCTTTCAATTAACAAACTTATATGGGTGGGTTGTACTCATAAAAGTAGATTCCGTGTTTAGTTGTTTTGCGTCTCTTTGACAAACAATTGTAAGCACTAGTTTATCATAAATGATTAAGAATTGTTACCTTAATGGCTATGGTAGTGTGTTACATATTTACTTTGTGCATGAGTGATGATTATGCGATGGGTGTAGTCTCATTATGTATATTTGTAAATAGGAAGATCATGGTTGGAGGAAACATTAACATGACCGCAACGGAAGTTGAGGCACTTATTAACACTCGAATTACCGAGACAATCGCAAACTATACGCAAACATACCAAACAGGACCACATGATTCAACGGGGGGACTGGTAAACCCACAAATGTGCACGTTCAAGACATTCTTGGATTGCAAACCACGTAATTTCAAAGGATCGGAAGGAGCCGTTGGACTTCTTCGATGGATTGAACAGTTAGAATCGGTGTTTGAGATGTGCAATTGTCCGGAAGAAAACAAGGTCAGATACGCTATTGGTACTTTGGAGGGTTCAGCCTTGACATGGTGGAACTCTATCGTACAGACACTCGGTTTGAATACAGCCAATGCACTTACTTGGATCGGATTCAAAATCCTGTTGTAGGAGGAGTATTGTTCCCGTAATGAAATGCAAAAACTTGAGGATGAATACGGGCAACTCAAGATGAAAGGTTCTAATATTGAAGAATACACTACTCGATTCCAGCAATTAGCAAGACTCTTACCGCACAGGGCAACCCCATCTAGCAAGTGGATCAAGAGATACATTGGAGGGCTGGTATCTCAGGTTCGAAAATTGATCATATCTGCAAATCCTACTACCATACAGCAAGCTGTTCGACTGGCACACCAACTGACTGATCAAACGATGCAACGGGGAACATTACCCAAACGAACAGAAACAGCTAAGGCGGGAGACCACAAAAGAAAGTGGGATAGCGTTGATTCCAAGAATTTCACTCAGCAGTCATCTCAGAGAAATCGCAAGCAGGAATCCAACAAGACTCATCACAATCCAAACAATAACCAACAGACATCGGGAGGGTATAAGGGTAGATGCCCGAAGTGTAACAAATGTGGATTCCACCACTTTGGGAATCAATGTAACAAGTACCGATGTCAGCGATGCAGAAAGATAGGCCATGTGGCAAAAGACTGTCGAGGGGAACTTCAGGCAAGCTCACTCATCCGGAACAACACACAGAAATGATGTTTTGAGTGTGGCTTATCAGGACATTTCAAGAAGGAGTGCCCACAACTCGAGAAAAGAAGGGCTAATGACATAACTACAAAAGGAAACAGCAACAACAACACAAATATTGCTAGAACAGGACTGTTGTGATTGGAGGACGTCAGGCATGGGAAGATCCCAACATCGTTACGGGTACGTTTCTCTTGAATTATCACTCTGCCTCTATGTTATTTGACCCTGGTGCAGATCGGGGTTTTGTATCTAGCAAATCTTGTGAATTGTTAAGTATTAGTCTTACTGCCTTAGAAAACCTATACACTGTAGAACTAGCTGGTGGCAAGTTAATTGTAGTAGGACATATCCTTAAGGGATGTACTCTTGACCTAATGGGTCAAACACTTGACATTGACCTTATGCCTATTGCCTTAGGCAGTTTTGATGTAGCCATTGACATGGACCGATTGTCGAAACACCAGGCTGAAATAGTATGCCAGGAAAAGGTAGTTCGTATACCTCATCCACATGGAGAGACATTTTATGTACAAGGCGAGAATAGCAGTACGCCACTGCGTCTTATATCTTGTATGAAGGCACACAAATGTCTGCGTAAAGATCATATAGCAGTTAAAGCACTTATAACTGAGAAGCCGGTAGCTGAGAAGAAGATCGAAGATATCCCAGTGGTTTGTGAATTTCCTGAAGTATTTCCAGAAGACTTACCGGGATTACCGCCTATCAGACGGGTGGAATTTCGAATCGACTTTACATCAAACGTAGCACCGATAGCCAAGGCACCTTAACCACTTGCACCATCTGAGATGCAAGAGTTATCTACACAACTGCAAGAGTTGTTGGATAAGGGCTTTATACGACCTAGTTTTTCACCCTGGGAAGTTTCAGTCTTGTTTGTCAAGAAAAAGGACGGGACTTTCCGTATGTGTATCGATTACCGGGAACTGAACAAGGTTACTATCAAGAACCGGTATCCGTTAACTAGAATTGACGATCTGTTTGATCAGTTGCAAGATTCGAGTTACTACTCGAAGATTGACCTCAGATCGGGTTACCATCAACTCAGAGTCCAGGAGAAGGATATTCCTAAAACAGCAAATTAGAACACGCTATGGCCATTATGAGTTCTTGGTCATGCCATTTGGGTTGACAAACGCTCCAGCTGTATTCATGGATCTCATGAATCGTGTTTGTAAACCTTATCTTGATAAGTTTGTCATTGTTTTCATTGATGACATTATCATCTATTCACAGTCTGAGGAGAAACACGCTGAACATTTTCGATTACTGCTAGAGTTATTGAAACAAGAACAATGGTACGCTAAGTTCTCGAAATGTGATTTCTGGATGCGAGAAGTACAAATTCTGGGTCATATAGTCAACGAAAAGGGCATACATGTTGATCCAGCGAAGATTGAAGCGATTAAGAATTGGGAAGCACCAAAGACCCTACCGGGGTACGACAGTTCCTTGGATTGGCGGGTTATTATCGACGATTCATTGAAGGTTTCTCAAAGATCGCTCAACCACTTACAGCTCTTACGCATAAGGGAACGAAGTATAACTGGACGGATAAACAGGAAACTGCGTTCCAATTATTGAAACAGAAACTCTGCAGTGCACCGATTCTGTCCTTATAGAAGGAACAGAAGACTTTGTGGTGTATTGTGACGCATCTGCACAGGGTTTGGGAGGTGTGTTGATGCAAAGTGATAAGGTGATTGCTTACGTTTCAAGACAACTACGACCACACGAAAAGAATTACACTGCTCATGACTTGGAGTTAAGAGCAGTGGTTTTTGTTTTGAAGATTTGGAGGCATTATTTGTATGGAACTAAGTTTACCATTTACACTGATCATAGGAGTTTGCGACATATCTTTGATCAGAAGGAACTCAACATGAGACAGCGACGATGGGTTGAGTTGTTGAACGACTACGAATGCGCGATTAAATATCAACCGGGAAAAGCTAAAGTGGTACCTGATGCTCTAAGCAGAAAAGACACTTCAACAAGACGGGTTCGTGCACTTATGATGACGATACATACTGACTTACCTGACAAGGTACGCAGTGCTCAACTCGAGGCTTTGAAAAAAGAAAACTTGGTACAGGAATCCTTACGAGGAATGGAAGAACAACTGGGATCAAGGCACTGCATTGGTGGCCTCACATGGAAGCCGACATTTTTAGGTATGTTAGCAAATGTTTGACTTGTTCGAAAGTCAAAGTTGAATATCATAAATCACCTGGTTTGCTACAACAACCAGAAATACCAATATGGAAATGGGAACAGATTTCGATGGACTTCATTACTAAGTTACCCCATACACCGAGTGGTTGTGATACGATATGGATAATTGTTGATCGATTAACGGAAGCTGCACACTTATTAGCAATCAAAGAAACTGATAAGATGGAGAAACTGACTCGCATTTATATCAAGGAAGTGGTAGCACGGCATGGCGTGCCGATCTCTATCATATCAGACCAGGATGCTCGATTTAACTTTTGGAAATCACTTCATAAGTTGTTGGGGACTCGTTTGGATATGAGCACCGCCTATCATCCACAGACCGACGGTCAAAGTGAACGTACGATTCAAACGCTCGAGAATATGTTACGAGCTTGTGTAATTGACTTTGGTAGTAGCTGGGAAAACCACTTACCGTTAGTGGAATTCTCTTACAACAATAGTTATCATACAAGTATTCAGGCAGCACCGTTTGAAGCTTTGTATGGTCGCAAATGTCGTTCACCAGTTTGTTAGGCTGAAGTTGGTGACAGTCAGATTACAGGTATTGAATTAGTACACGAAACGACAGAGAAGATAGTTCAAATCCGGAACCATATGGCAGCGGCTCTGGATCGACAGAAGAGTTATGCTGACAAACGTCGTAAGCCGTTGGAATTTCAAGTAGGAGACCGAGTTCTTCTAAAGGTATCATCTTGGAAAGGTGTGATAAGATTTGGCAAGCGCGGAAAACTTAGTCCACAGTACGTAGGACCTTTTGAGATTCTATAAAGGATTGGTCCGGTTGCGTATCAACTCAAATTACCGGATGAACTCAGTGGAGTTCATGATGTTTTTCACGTATCGAATTTAAAAAGAAATGTCTTTCTGATGAGACATTGATTGTACCACTGGAGGAAATACAAGTGGATGAACAGTTACGATTTATTGAAGAACCAGTAGAAATTATGGACCAAGAGGTCAAACAATTTAAAACAAAGCAAGATTCCGATAGTCAAAGTTCGGTGGAATTCAAGACGTGGTCCTGAATTCACATGAGAGAGGGAAGACCAAATGATGAAAAAGTATCCCCACTTATTCAGAACAACAACAAACATTAAGAATGCACGTTAAATTTCGGGACGAAATTTCCTTCAACAAGGGGATGATGTGATATTTCACACTTTACCCGTAAGCACAAACACCTTGTACAACACCTTGTACTATTGATTTTAGTATAAACAACTTGCAGAATGCAAACACAAACATTTCACAGTAGCACATACATGATTGATTTCAAACAATGTACTACATTTCAAGCATTATATTTGATGTACTACATTTCATGGTAGTACAATCATGAACGGTTAAACAATGGTGGAGTTACATGTAGAAGGAACCAGAATAATTGTGTAAGGTAAATTGACGAATACAGGGGCCCATGTACTCGTGAATTTACAGGTACGCATGAATTTTGGAAGTTTCTATTTTGTCGACTACATTCAAACATATTCAAACATTTGCTATGTGTGAGATTACATAGTACATTATATAAACACTTTATTCAATTGGTTTTGTTACAAACATTTGTGCTACATTACATTCTATACATTTTAGGTGCTACATTTCATATGTTATATGTTATGGTAGTACATGCATGATTAGTTACATACATTTTGCTATGTGCGGGGTTGCATAGTACAAACAGTTATAGACATTCACTATGTGTGAGGTTACACAACACTGTATGATCAAACACAAACAGTCACAGTTAGGTGAACTAACTAGTGCACACGCAAACAGTCATATTGAACGATCACATTTAGTTGTGATGTTGCAAGCATTAGATTTTGTGTGTGAATACACACAAGCACATGGAATGATCAAATCACACTATCACGTACGATTTAAACTTGTAAGTAGTTTCCTAACTACTCCTAACATTTACTAATTTTCGGGACGAAAATTTCTTCAACAAGGGGATGATGTGACAATCCGACTTTTCGGATTAACCGTGTTAACTGAAAGTGGTTAGATCACAGGCCAACAATACATGTAAGGCCCAGTAAGGCCCAAGAAGGCCCAGTAAGGCCAAGGTAGGCCCAGTAAGGCCAAGGTAGGCCCAATGAGCCCAAAGTAGGCCCAATAGTATTTAGGAGGTCCAATTGGGTTAATCAAGCCCAATAATATTCCAATGGGCCGATTAGTGACAATTCGGTATTCCGGATTAATTCCGTTAACTTTAGAATTAACCGAAATGTTATGTAAGCGAACAAAAATGAATTTCAAGTGTTATAATGGTGCAAAACAAGTTTTAAACATTACAATTGCAATGATTTAGTTGTAATTATGTTAAAATGCAAGGATTTTGACTTTGAAAAGTCAAAATTAGGCCAAAACACCAAATTGAATTCGATTTTCATATTTATAGGCAATTAAACCCGAATTAAACTTGTTTAATGATCACAATAATGAGGAATAACAGTTATCTTCAGTTATTGAGTCATTAATCTGTCGAATTAAACCAAAAGGATGATCAAGAGTCGAAACCGTAACATCTCACCATCAAAATCATATGTCTCGATCAAAATTTGCAAAATTGACAAACCAGAGACTCTAGTCGGCATTATTAGGGGTTGTGAAATCCATCAATTGGAAACAACAAGTCGTGGATAGTGAGTTCGATCGAGGGGGTGGCCGAAATTCAACCCAAAGTCGAAGTACATCAATTCAATATCTAAACAAGTAAGTAATCACTCCAATACCTTCTAATATGGCCGATTAAGGTTAAACATAAGTCAATTTTGTGTAATAACATCGAATGCTTTGAATTCGAATTCTAGGGTTCTAAGTAAAAACGGGTTTGGGGGTTTTTGATCAAACGAGTTCAAGAATCAAATTAATTGCTATGGTTAGTTTCAGACGCATTCGACTAAGGATAAGCACATGCCAATTTCAGTTCTAAACATCGAAAGATAGGAGATCAAGTTCTAGGGTTCTAAGAACAAAATGAATTGGGGATTTTGATGTAAATGGAATTAGTTTTCAAATTAAACGACCCAGATAGGGTCGAAATCTTCTGTTCAATGAAACCTCATGAGCTCAACATCTTTTATTAACCAATTTAATCAATTTGAATCAATGGGGAGTATGTTTGAGTTCGAAACGGGTTAGGATATAATAACCCCATGATTTTGCTGAATTAATGAAATTAAAATCACAATGAGACTCGTTTGGATGGCTTGATTAAAAGCCCTATGGTCTTGGGTTTGATCGGGTTCGAACCGAGGTCCAATTGAACCTATTTTACTTCGGCTATAGTAACAAGGGGGGAAACCGGCCCAATTATGTTTAAAACAATTATAAATCAGAACCTTGTAATGAAATTGGAGTTAGATGAGTTGGTAAGCAAGGTGTGTTGTGAGGGAGTGGTCGCGGGTTCGATTCCGGGTTCCACCATTTTTAGGGATTTAAAACTATTTTTAGTATTTTTACAATAACTCTCGCATACGAACTCCGATTTAACCCGTTCAAGTTTCGTTGGAACCGTAACGGAATTTCGAATAAAATAAAATAATAAAATTTATATTTTAACCCAAAAATATGATCGTGTATAATTGCGTGTTTAAACGAAATCGCGTATACTTTTATAATTTAACTGAATGAACTAAAAATCGTGCATACTTTCGTATGAACGTTTCTAACAACTCAATATAGGTGTGTTAACACTTATATGACTACAATCAAGATTCTGACATTTCAAATAACGACACGTTATTATAATTTCACAGATTCTTCGTAGAAGTTATTCTACGTACTCTCGCGAACACGTGATCATTCTATTCACTATCAAAGGTGCGTACACGGCCCCTTTCTTATTTTAACTGTTTTGGGGGAGAAAACATGTGCAACAAACGCTTTTAGATACATATCACTTGCATGAGTTAGCTGTTTACATTAAGTGCAAACATAGCAATACAAAGCCTTCCATTTCGAACCGTTTAATTTGCCGTAGCGCAAAGCGTGGTAGTTGAAGATAGATCTATTGGGTTTGACAAACCTCACTTGGTAGGTGGGACCTACGCAGGTGTTTGACTGACCAAACACACACATTACTATTGTTCGTGCTAGACAATAGTGTTAAGGCAAAAACATGCTATAGCATGGCAACTCGTCAGCTTCGGTGTCGACCACTTGTGTAAATAGTTTATATGACTAGCTATCATGACTGTGCATGTGTGATTATGTTATCTACAAACTTGATATTCAAACTGCTGTTTTGAACATTGTGAATGCTTAAACCTGTGTATGCACCAACCATTGTGTTGACTTGATTTACATGTTTTCTCAGGACACTAAGACACAAGCAAGGACAAGCAGGGACTAGGATGTTGAGTCTCATGCATGCATTTCAGTTCAAGTGTTTTAGTTTTGATCAATTAAGACATGGAATGTTATTGAAATTGTACTTTACATTTTCAAACCGTTACGTATTGTTATTGGTTTTAAAACGCTTCTGCAAACATTGAAACTTTGATATTACAGTTTTAGACCAACATATGTTTTGAAATTCATATAGAGGTCTTCGTTATGTCTAATGATCTGAGATCCTGGTTTGTCACGTTCCCAAACGGTATAATTCCGTTAGTTGGAAATTGGGGGTGTGACAGTCTAACTCCAAAGTGAGTTCATCGATTTTGCGTCTAGCATCACGATAGTTGGACTCTTTATCACTTAAAAGTTCTTTTAGCCTTGCCACATCCCGACCCTCGGCTTCAAGTTTCCTTTTAAAAATTCCTTCATTTTTAAGAAATTATGAGTTAAAGTATTTAAGTTTGTTTAATTCTTTGATTAAAGATTGATTGTGTGACCTGTACTTAAATACTTTATTTATGCATGAGGTAGAGCAAAGATTTTCAGTTACCTCCTTCTGTTTGTCGTCCACCTCGGCCATGAATGCATGACTCAGAGTCAGCTCTAGTTCCTGCACCTGATCACTCCAATCATAGGAGTCAGTTTCTTGAGTCACCAGTGCTTTGGATGTACTCGCACTTCCTCCTGCAGCAGCAGTCACAACTTTCTCTTCAGTCTTCTTTTCTCCTTCCTTAGCCACCTTTGGCTGCTTACATTCTCTGGCAAAGTGACCCGGTTGGTCACAGTTGTAACATCGAAGCTTTGACTTATCAAAACCAAGCTTCTTTCCTGGATTGTTTCCAAAGCTGTTTCTTCCATAACGCTTGATGAACTTCTTTGCTCTAAACACTGCCATTGCCATCTGCCACGAGATATCCATTTCTTCAACATCAGCTGGATTGATCTGCTCTAGATTGTCTTGAGTAAGATTGGATGGTGCCAATTCTCCAGCTATGAAAGCATTGTAGCTGTTCATGAATCCTTTAAACAGCAGCAGATTCTCTTCGCTTTCTTGATTGACTTTAGGCACTGATCCGGTTTGTCCAGATGATAGGAATGCAGTCTCAAAAGGAATTGTATGAGATGAAGAAGGCTGATAGTGCTGCAATCCTGATGATTGAAGATTGATTGCTGACAGAAGGGCAGAGTTCTCAGATACAGGAGCAATGCCCATTGAGCTGGCATGATTCAGTGCTCTCTGCTTATCATCCATATCATAGGAGTTGATGATTGAGATCAGCTCACTCAAAGAAGTTTTGTACATATCTTTGGTCCTTTTGATTGTTGTACAATTTGAATTCCAAGTGTAAGGTAATGAGTTCAACAGCTTCTTGTTCACCTCTCCCTTGGTCATCTCAATCCCAGAACTAGTCATCTCAGTCATCAGATGTGTGAATCTGTTAAGTTGTGCTTCGAGAGACTCTCCTTTGATGTGGTTAAACATGTTGAATCTCTGCCTGAGCATGTCCTTCCGACTCTCTCGCATGTCCTCATTTCCTTCAAATCTTTCAACCAAGGCATTCCAGAGTTCCTTAGCAGTCTTGTGCTCCTTAAATCCATGAGCAACATCAGTCGATAAGGCCATTGTAATCGAAGCATACGCCTTTTCATCCTTTTCCATCATGAGTATGTCATTGTCGGTGTACAATTCCGGATCCTTGGGAACAAGAGGACCATTGATCTCACTCTGGTATGAGGGTACATAGGGACCTTCCTCAATCGATCTCCAAAGCTTTGGATCGGTATACTTGATGAATGACTGAAATCTGAACTTCCAATCTTGGAAGTTATCTCCTGACACGAGCCTTGGTGGCTTTGTTCTGGTGCCGATCTCATTGTCCAGATAGAGTAAGTTGGACAAATTTGTTAGATTCTTTGAAGCCATGATGAATCAGAAAATTTTCTAAGTCCAGTATACGAATTCACTGTTGCTCCCTGTAGATACTGCTCAAAGTTAAACAGACAAATCTGTACTCGAAACTCCTTGTAATCGAAAATATCCCTGTACTCGAAAATATTCCTGTACTCGAAAATTCTCTTGTACTCGAAATCCTGTGTGTAATTGAATCTGACACTGTATTCGAAATTCTGTAGTCGAACTCCTCTTTGTACTCGAAAAGTATTTATACTTCGAACACTCTAACTATACTCGAAATAGCTGAACTCGAAAATTCTGAACTCGAAAATACTTAAGAAAAATTTTATAAAAATATTTCTTAAGATTTGGAGTCCCAAATTTACACAGTAGCTAGATGAAGTGGAGAAGAATGATAAAGTATAAAACTTGCTTCAGAAAGTTGTTACCTTGATGATGAAAAGAGCACTCAAGCTCTGATACCACTTGTAGGTCCTCAAACTGATCAAGATCCAAACTTTATCTCTGTAAACATCATCAATGATCTCTAACAAGTGCGGAATCCAAGTTAGAAACACGAAAGCAAGTAGAAAAATGCAAACTTTATAAATATTGCAAAACTTCGAGTACAAGCGCCTCAATACGTCTAGAGAGCGTATGCCTCGGGATTCCAACCTAAACCTGTACAAAATACGTCTATTTATACTAGGCCTAGGTGTACACGAAATCTAGATACAAAAGGTTCGAGTACACGATAACTTCGTGTACTCGAAAAGCTGTACACGAAATTATCCAAAAACTTGAGCTTTGACTCTTCCGGGTTGACTTTGTCAGTCTTCATCGTTTGGCGGGCTCTACACTAAATCACGTACCACGTTATATGAAATTCACATACCGGCATTTAACATGCAAAATCAAAGGAACAACTGCATAATCACGTACCAATAATCACGTACCAAACATTAAAATCACGTACCACGTAAAAAAACGAAAAAAAACTACAACAATACTATACTCAAATTAAAGATAATAAAATTCTCTATTTTATGGTGTAATTTTTTTCAAAAAACGATGAAACGTTTAAAAGTTATTCAATTTTTTTTAAAAAAAAGTGAAACTTGATTTAACCATAAAAAAGTCAACAAACGATTAAACGTTTAAAAGTTATTCGATTTTTGTCTTTCCAGCTCTAATTCATGCAAGTTTTAAATAAAATGTGGTGACCACTAGATCTTAACCATTCATTTATTTGATCAAGAGCTCAGATTCCTTCCTACCTTCTTACGTTAATAACCCTTTATATTGGATCCACCTCCTATATATATAGGGCATGGAATTTTACATAACCCACTAAATGCGCGCTAACCCAAATAACTTTGGGAAGATGAACCCGAATCTTGGATTTTTTGTTTTAAACATCATTATAACACATTTTGAACACCATGTTCTTTTATAAGTTTGGGCTAATTCTTTTTCGTTTGAGATCCTACATCACTGTAGTGTGTGCTTTTACAGTGTTGTAGCACACACTACAGTGATGTAGGATCTCAAACAAAAAAGAATTAGCCCAAACCCATAAAAGAACATGGTGTTCAAAATGTGTTATAATGATGTTTAAAACAAAAAATCCAAGATTCGGGTTCATCTTCCCAAAGTTATTTGGGTTAGCGCTCATTTAGTGGGTTATATTTTTAAACTTCCCCTATATATATAGGGTAAAGAGTGGTTGTTAACACAATTAATTGAGGTAACCCATTAACCCTCACAAAATTCGTTCAAATCTTTGAAAAAAAATTTCATGGCTTTTTCTATACGAAAATGGGGGGCTCCTTTTTTATGTTTTTGCTAATTCACAAGCGTTTAAAAATTAAACCAAGTGTAAGTTTGCGTTACACTGCAAGTTATATTTATTTTTGCGCAAATTACACTGACGTAAGATCCTAAACGGTGATGAATTAGCAAAAACACAAAAAAACCCCAACTTATGTATAATAAAGGACATGAAAATTTTTTTCAAAGATTTGGGCGAATTCTGCTAGGGTTAATGGATTATCTCAATTAAAGTGGGTTCCTAATATGAGTCCAAACCTATATATATATATATATATATGGAATGGTTCAATTGTAAACACTTTCTTATTACGATAACTGAATAATTACATCTTATTACTTTTGGGCATACATTAAAGTAAATTTTAAGGTGTAGGGTTTTTTTTTAAATTAATTTAATTAATGTGAGCCCTATTTACATTAATTAAAAAAAGAAAAATACACCTTTAGATTTATTTTAATGTGGGGCCTAAAGTTATAAGATTTAGTTATTATGTTATTGCAATAATGAAAGTTTAACAATTGATCATTCCCCTGTGTGTGTGTATATAGGGGCTGAAATTTTTAATAACCCACTAAATGTGTACTAACTCAAATAACTTTGGCAACATGAAGCCAAATCTTGGATTTTTTTGAACATCATTGTAACACATTTAGAACACTATGTTTTTTATGAGTTTGTGTAAATTCATCACCGTTTAAGAGATAACGTCGTTGTAAGTTTTGGGCAAAAAACACTTACATTATTGTAAGTCAAAAACTTACAACGACGTTATCTTAAACGCTAATGAATTTACACAAACTCATAAAAGAACATAGTGTTCTAAATGTGTTACAATGATGTTCAAAAAAAAAGTCTTTGGCTTCATCTTGGCAAAGTTGTTTGGGTTAATACACATTTAGTGGGTTATTAAAAATTCCAATATATATATATATATATATATATATATATATATATATATATATATATAAAAGATTGAGAAAAAAATTAACCAACTCTTATTGCAATAACCCAAATAACTCCGCAAAGATTAAGTCAAATTTTGGATTATTTTTTAAATATCATTGTAACACTTTTAGAACATGTTCTTCTTTTATTAGTTTGTGTAAATTCATCACCTTAAGAGTTAACGTTGTTTTAAGCTATTGACTTTCTACACTGTAACTGTTTTAAACCTAAAACTTACAACGATGAATGATGTAAGTTAGTGATCATGATTATATAATAACCCTCTTTTATTGTGTTAAGCCGTATAACTCTGACAAAATTAATCCAAATCTTGGCGTAGCTATATACGTTATTGTAATAAATATTAGCTGACAAAGAAATCATGCCTTTTATATAAATATTTTTTATTAATTATATGTGCAAAGTAGAGGAATATAAAAAAAATGGAGTTGGCTCGTGGCTCGAGATTTTTAATGAGCTCGAGCTCGATTTTTTGGCAAGAAAAAAAATTCAAGCTAGTTTGGCTTGATTAGAGCTCTTGATTCTCCCCCATTTAATAAGTATACTAACATTACTATAACATCTTTTTTCAAATGAGGAAACATCTGCTTTTTCTCGTGGCATGAAGGCTAGGGTTGTAAACAAACTGAACAAGCCATTATTCACGAACGGTTTATGAACGCTAACATAATGAAAATTCTTGTTCGTGTTTATTTATTAAGTAAATGAACTTGTTCACACAAACGGACACATATTATTTGAATATTTAAAATTAACATTTTTAATTTCAAGCATTAGAGATAATATTAATCATTTATATATATGTGCGTGTGTGTTTGTGAGTGTATAAAATTAAATATTATAGTATTAAACCAAAAATAAAAATAATTAAATATATACAACATAATCAATATATAAATATAATAAATGAACATATAAGAACATAAAAAGACACATTACCGAACATTCACGAACATAAATGAACGAAAACAACATCTATTGATGTTCATTTATTTAACTACATGAACAATATATTTTGTTAGTGTTCGTTATTTTATTTAAAGAATGAATATAAACAAAGTTCCCACCAAACATTTGGTTCGTTTACGGCCCAAATGAAAGCTGAAGTAGTGGAGTTTGGAGGATGGATGCCTTGAGAAAAGACTCCAAATCACCTCATTTAATTTATAGCCAACCAAATACTAGTCTCATTCCAATTATAAAATCTTTAATACTGATTTAATTAAATGGTAACACAAATCAAATTTAATATAGTAATAGGCATTCAACGTATAATAATTATCTAAACTAATCTTTATTTAAAACAAAATAACTATATAGAGGCTCAAACTCTGATTCAAACTACAATCGACTTTCTATATTTCATTTGTGCTCTACACCAATGTTGAAAATTTTTTGATAGTTTTTTTAATGATTTCACTAAAATAACAGAAATTAATGGTTGCACACCATCATAAAAATAAACGATTCTAAAATATAAAAAAAAAATAAGCCAAAAACGAGACCTGCAAATGTTTTCTAAAGAAAACATAAATGATATTACAAAACATGTGTGAAAAGAATTATATTATTTTTTTTAAATATTACATGTTAGCATAATATAAAATTTATTTGTAAAAATGAAACCAAAATAAGCACAAAATCTACGTAGGTAGACGTGCAATTGAAAAGAAAAAAACTACAGCTCATAAAATGAGGTATCTTATAATAAGGGACCGGTTATTTGGACACCACCTGTATATCAGTTAACATCACTTGGTTCTATACGGGCCGTATAGCCATATACGGGTATATATATGTCAGAATGTGTCAGAATATGTCAGTCATATGTCTGGCGGCTGAAAACCACATACAAGTAGTATTGGCCTATACGAGTAGTATCAAAAGTTGAAAATTGGCAACTTTTGTTTTTATGCCCGATATACGTACCTGTTTAACTTATTTGTGACATCGTAATCGTCTAAGTGCTTTAAATGATTAAAAGATAGCTTTTAACGTAATCATTTTTAATCGGCAAGTTGTAAAATAATAACGTGCCGTAACGAAATTATGTTATAAAATCGTATTTGTTTTGAAATCCGGTATACGTACGTGTTTAACATTAATTTACTTATATCATATCGTCTAATTGTTTTATCTTTAAGTTGTAAAATAATATCTATTTATAATATCGTCTAATTATACTTTGTTTTGAAATCCGGTATCCGTAAACGCGACACGTACGTGTTTAATTAATTTATAATATCGTCTAATTGTTCGAAAGAAAAGCGTAACAATTTTTAATCGTTTTGTTGTAAAATAATAAGTATTTTAACGTAGTTATTTAATTATATTGTCTACTTGTTTTGTTTGACAAATATTTTAACATCGTGATGTTTAAACGTTTAAATTTAAGCAACAATTTTTTAACATAAGTAGTTATGATTTTCGTAATTTTATTGTTATAACCGGTATATATAGTCGTTTTTATCTAAGAGATATACATGTGATATCGTTTAAATGTTTTGTTTGAAAATTATTTTAACGTAATCGTGTTTAAACGTTTATTTTAAAAAAAAAATTGTTAACTATCAATTTTTCATTTCACAGATATGCACATTTTTTTAATTATATAATAAAAGATAAAACAAACAATCACACCATATGTACACAACATACATACGAAATAACGATACATACAGCCGAATAATAATTAGTGTCCATACATCAAAATACAAAAAAGAAAAAGCAAATACAGCAAAAATAACTAAGCATGCCCACCAGGATGTGGATCCTGAGGATCCTGATTATGTCCCGGTCCGGGACATACATGAACATCAACACCAGAAGCAGCAACCAATGCTTCATCACCCACCGCATCATACATTCTAGGCGATCAAGGCGTGCAGAATGCTTGCGTAAGATCGCCGCGTCAGCCGGATGCAGTCGTGGCTGACGAACAACGACATGATGTGGTGGTGGCTGGTCATGTGGTGGCTGCTGATATGGAGCAGGAACTGGCAGCACCCACCCTGTGTGCCGATCCAGTGAAAATCGCAGATCCCCGCCTAGGATCTCGGCCGCTATACTCATGAGCATGACCGTGTTACGCCCCCAACAGTGTTGAGGCGTAAGTCTCGGTCATGCTCTCTCTAATATCGGCTGAAAAACGACCGATACGTCGAGCTATATGTGTGATCAAAGAGCCACACGTAATAGCACCACTAGCCTTACGGATAACAAAGCTGGAAAAATAATTAACTAGCAACCATGCAAGGTTGCAGTTGCAGCCGTTGATAAGACAATACAAGAAGAATAGATCCTTCTGTGTGACCCACTCCTGGCTCAAACGACGACCGGTGATGGTGCAGGCGATGCACCGATGTAAGTATCGGTGCAACGGATCACGAAGGCGGCTGACCCGCGCCTTATTAACGAAAGGCGCATCACCAATCACCGGCCATCAATCTGTGAGGACGGCCTCGTCCTCATCTACTGCAGCATCAAGGATAGAGGTGTAGTAACCTCATCTCGTGTATAAAATCCAGTAGCAATCCCCCACTAAGTTAGGGACATGAGAAACTCTTGTCCACATAAAATGAATGAAACAGCATGCAGCTGGTCAAGATCCTCCAGGCCACCTGCCAGCGGTGGATGGAACTCGAAGGTGGACAAAAACTCCAGGACGATCTCTCGATACGCTGGGAAAGCGCCCATCTCCAGCATTCGTTCCTATTTACGATTTCTGTGAAAAAACTTCAAAAAAATAAAGAAAACTTACGATTTGTGAGATGGTGGGGTTCAAATCCGTAGATAGAGCGTAGATCCTTCATGGAATCGTTGAGAGAGAGAGGCGAGCGTATAGAGAGAGAGAACTCGTATATACGAGCCGTATAGTTTTAAAAAAATAAAAAAATATTATTATTGTTATTGTTATTGTTATTGTTATTGTTATTGTTATTATGAACAACTTGATTACAAACTAAACTTATGAAATAATAATTGTATAAGTATATGTGTGACCTGTCATTTACATTTTAAAGAATAAAAAATGATTTAATACATTATCTATGCAAACGTATGTATAAATTGCAATTTACAATCCGTATGTACTTAAATCTACCAAACCCGTTGGATCTCGATTCTTTTCCAACCAATTGGTATACGAATCAAGACGAGGCTTGTACTACATCTCCCAGCTAGCGGCGAGTTGGTTTTTGTATGTTGACCAATACCAACTTGGTGGGGGAATTGGATAATCTCCATTAAGTTCAACCATTACAAAATGGTTGCCATTAAGAAATACGAATGACACCAGACGATGTGGTAGAGGATATTCAGCTAACGTCCATAACGTGAAAATTGTTGCGGAAGCGTTAATGGTTATACAAATCACAATCACACCAAACGCATTAGCAATCAAACTCCAGTCTGCGGCATTTGCATCTAATAACGCTGTGGAGCAAATTCTGGTCCTGACCATTTCAAGGATTCTTGAATTTCGTCAAAAATTCCATGAAATACAAACCTGTACAGGTTTTCATTTCAGATTGACTCATTCAAGAGTTCTTGACGAATGTTTAATAGTGTTGTTCGGGAAATCCTAAAGCAACAGCCACAGACCTAAAGCCACAATTTCCGTTTGGAGTAATGTCTTGTGTTCGTGAGATGTATGGGTGGAAAACTTTCGAAATGTGATTTTTGAACCGGTTAAAACTGTACAGTTGATGACTAGTTTGATTTATTGAGATGTCAACGGTTTGTTGCGATAACCCAGCATTTGGCTGCGATGACCCCATGAAATCGTGCATTTTTGTCATTGAAGAAAACGAATTAGCACGCTGCAACTGACTATCGTGCGCGTCCGTTGAAAGATCTTGCTTGTTTTTCTTTGGCTTTGTAAATGAATTGTGTCGGGCAGGCTCTTGTTTTTTTGTTGTGTCTTTAAATTCGGTCACCCACGAGTGTTAGTTTGCACTACATGTTCTTTTTTCATTAATTTAAGTGCGAAAACCGCACTTAAAACCTTTGACATCATACTCTTCTTCACTGGATTTGGTTAATTCTTAATACGTTGTATCACCCGATCCATTTGGGCATCGATATCAACGCTTTCGTCCTCCTTAAGTAAGGACGAGTTTAAATCAAGCTTATGCCAAAATACGTCTATCTCATCCAGTGTAATTTTGGCATCTGTTTTAAAATAATAAAAAACAAGTTATGATTATACAGAAATATATATATATATATATATATATATGTATATATATAATTAAATTTAATAAAATCATACTATTAGATAGACGACATGCACTCGGCAATCCACAGCTCGTGAAAAGATGACAACCGCATTATAAATTAGATGTTATCAACATCTGAATTTTGGCAATTTCATCAACCAACAAATCTAAGGCTACATGAGATACAATCCCTTCTAATAATTCAAATTGATCATCATTGTGATGTGCCATACGAAAGATTATGCTTCCTTCAAAACTTTCCTTTATAGCTTTTTCCTGCAATTTAACAATTTGAATAACATGACCAACAATACAACGTGTTGTTGGTTGAATGAAGATATTTTTTTAACAAGGAACGTTGGCTTTCAACTATGTTGGTGGTTCGCTGAACAAAATTCCGGTTTTTATCTATCCATGCAGACACAAACATCTCTTTTTTACTTTTGCAACCAATTTACTTGCAACTATTCGATTATCCCTGAAAAATGTCACACCCCGAGCCGGCGGGACAAATCGCTTCCCCGCCGGGCGGAAGGTTCCCGTGGCGCGATATCGTGAGTGATAATCGTGATGATGAGATTGTTTACATAACATCAACATTGAGAATAACTAAAGCACAATAAAGCATTAAACTAGGATTACAAAGTTAAATTACAATATCAATGTTTGGTAATTTAACTAAGTAAACCTATCAAAAGAATCAAATGTTTACTATCTTGTAACTGTACAAGATGTCAAAAGTGATTCGTATCAATAACAAAAGATATGCTTTCCAACAGTCTACTAGGTCCTCTATCTGGACATCCTAGTATGCAATCCTGAAGCCTTAGCCTGCTCCTGTACGTCACCTGAGAAAGCATGTAAGAAAACATAGTCAACACGATGGTTGGTGAGTTCATATAGTTTACTTGTTTAAAAAAATAGCTTTAGCAAACCTCTTTCGGTAAAACCTTAACCTCATTAACATCACATGTAATATCCAAATCGGTATGCTTATATATAGGGCATACGAAAGGGTCGAGCCTACAACCCGCCCAAACGCCATCCCACCACATACTAATCCGCATATGACACTGTTGTTAATGATAATTAAGCATTTTACCTACCATTCAATCCAGTCTTCGTTATAGCTTTAGTGTACTGTCTAAAAGTTTACAAGTTTATAGAATTTATGTAGATTAGCTTTAGAGTAAGATGTACAAGCACCATTGTTTCACAAATCATAGTTAGCTTTCACCAATCTAATGCATGGGTAAAAGCTTTGCTCTAGCAATTTTTAGCATTTACGCAGTCCACGGCTAGATACAAGCTTTGCTCTAGCAATGTTTAGCCATTACGTATCTCATGAATTGGTTTAGGCTTAGCATTCGAATAGTTTAGCATTTACGTATCTCATATATGCAGATACAAGCCTTGCTCTAGCAATGTTTGGCAATTACGTATCCCATATATAGACACAAGCTGTGCACACACATAGTTTAGCATTTACCTATCTCATATATAGACACAAGCCTTGCTTTAGCAATGTTTGGCATTTACGTATCTCATATATAGATAAAAGCTTAGCATCCTCATAGTTTAGCTTTCACGTATCTCAATGCATGGGTACAAGCTTTGCTCTAGCAATGTTTAGCAATTACGTAGCCCAAGAATAGATACAAGCTTAACATTTAGCATACAATCATAGCTTTGAGCATTTAGTTTCAAGTATTAGCATATAGTTTGAGCATATAGTTCGTAACCTTAGCATTGTGCATATAGTTTATAGCATAAGCGTCGAGCATATAGTTTGAGCATAGAGTTTACAGCATAAGCATCAAGCATCTAGTTTAATTCTTAGATTTTATAGCATAGGCATCGAGCATGTAGTTTAAGCATTGAGTTTATAGCATAAGCATCAAGCATATAGTTTAAGCATTGAGTTTATAGCATAAGCATCAAGCATATAGTTTAAGTCTTAGTCTCTAGCTTCCAGAATAAGAGTCACAAGCTTAAGCGTTATTATAAGCATCATGAATAAGTGTAAAAACCTTTAATAAACATTTCAATAATTGTTTAAAATGTATAACATGCTTTCCAGTCCCGAGGTAAAAACAAATATGTTTGAAAAGGGACAAATGAACTCACCTTGTGTTTGAAGTGGTTAACTAAGCATAAACAAGAATGCGCGCTCTCTTTGTAGTATTGGTTGTTGTTTTCAAGATCCTGTATTGATTTCACGTGGTTTATAACTTATAAGTTTAAACTATATCTGATGTGTATGTGTATAAGTGTTAGCCCTAATGTTAGCTAACACTTGTGAGTCTCGGTCCCAATTCGGCCCTTGTTTTCCATTGTTGGTTCTAATAATACATAACCCATTTAAATTTGAGTTAATATGCTTTGTTTATGCCTTTAAATCCAACCGTGTATAAAATTATCATGTTCAAGTGTTATTGATGTATTAAATCCAAGAATTATACCCCTTTGTAGTGATAACACCATGATTACCATGCAATGTTACTTCTCCCATTAGTTTCAAGTGTTTGTTCTCATTTTAATTCGTGTGGGCCGAATATGTGGGTAAATGAGGGAATTGATTTGCATGGTTGGGCCAATTAATTTGGGCCGAGTCTAACTATGAACCAATAATCCAAGTGGGCTGTAGCCAAGGAAATGGGCCGATTAACATCAGTTGAATCAAATGAGATATTGGGCTAGGCTAATCATAGGTTGGGCTAACCCTTTCATGTGGGCCGAATGACAATTATTTGGCCGGATAATTATGGACAAATTAAGTGGGCCGAACGTATACCATTAGCCCAAGGAATTTAACTGGCATATTAAATACATGGGTTGAACAAAGGTTTGCTGTTTGGGCTCTAACAAGGGGGGTGGGCCAATTGACTCAAGATGGTGGCCGCTTGTAACCCGGTTCTGCCCATCGAACCTTAGGGTTCGTGGTGTTGCATGGTGCATCCGAGGTTCATGGCTTTGCATGGTTCGGCCATGATGGTTCTTTAGTTTCCTAGGTTGGGCAACTGAAGGGAGTGCATGGAAGGAAAACGGTTCGCTGCCAAATGGTTCGGTGGTGCTAGGTTCGTGGCTAGGTAGCTTCGGCTAGGGTTCGCATCACAGGTTCGTGACCAAACAGAAGGTTCGGCCATGTGGTGGTTCGCTACCCATAGGTTCGTGGCTCATGCACAGGTTCGTCGGCTCCAAGGGTTCGGCCAAGCTAGAAGGTTCGCTCAAGAATGGTTTAGCTAAGTAGGTTTGGCTGTGAGATATGTAACCATGCAGGTTTGGCTGCAGATGAAACAGGTTCGCGACAGGAGGGTTCGACCATGCTAAGGCAGATCATCGGTTCGGCTAGGGTTCGAGGGTTCGTCTGGCTCAGCCACTTCACGAACCTGCAGTAGCTCCATCATCATCATCGACCTGATAGGTTTCGAATGGTTCCATGGCTCACAGCTAGTTCTACTAACCTTCGTGAAGCTTGAAGGAAGGTTTAGAGTCGGATAGGTCAAGGTTTTTCAACCGATTGTATGTGTGATGGAATAAAGGTGTGTAAAACCTTATTCTTCGTATTATTCAAGCTTGATTACCTCAAATTTGGCCCGTTAAACCTTCAAAATAGCCGTACTTCTATGTAGAGGGCGTTGCTAGCTTCGTGTAGACACCAAAAACACAAGATTTCACCAAGAATTGGAGGAGTTATGAAGATTGGAAGTGGTGAACTTTAGAGAGAGAGGGGGTGACGGCTTGGAGGCTAGAGAGAGAGTGAAATGAATTAAATGAGGAGAATGCCCTCATTTAGGGCTTATATACCCCGAGGGTATTCGAGTTCGTGTCGGTTGCTCGGTTCTCGTTTTCTTCGTGTTTCCGGCACGTTATGCGCGTGTTTTGTAACTAAATTAAATAAAAAGGAATTTATTTTCGAATGTTTAGAAGGTGGTTATTTCTAGTAAATCTTTTAATTCCGTTTTTCTTGAATTATTTATCGTAATTGATTATTTTACGCGTTTTAATTAAAAGAGTTTCGTTTAATTTATTTCTGATGAGTTTCAAAATTGTAAAACAGAAAATATTATATTTTCTTAAAGTTATTATCGTTCGTGTCGTTTTCGTTTCGTCAGAACGCATCACCTTCGCGCGTATTCGTTCGAATCGTCGTTCGAACGGACACGACGATGGTTTTGCTTTCTAATTCTTGTTTTCTACTTTTTCGGTCATGATTTCAAAACGTTTAACTTTCAGATTTATTCGTACAGATCGTCACCTATACGAATAATTCGTCGGTTTAGCATTCTGTAATAACAACCGTTATGGTTTTGTTTTGTTTAACCTCGCATACGTTTATACATAATAGCATCAAATCAAGCATCTGTGTACCAGTTCTGTGTTGTCTCATGTGTTTCTGACTGTTAAATCATGAGGTTTAAAGCAGATTTCAGACCAATAGCATAATAATTTAGTGTCAAGCATCAAGTGTCAATAGCATATAAATAGTTTCACGTAGTGTGTACCTGAGTTACTGTGCAAGTTACTGTAGAGATCACTGTTCCGGCAACGTGTCCGGCACTGATGTTACAAAAAACATACACAGATTATTACGTATCATGTAACTAAAAAACAATTAAATACAAGAAATAGAATATTACTCTGATTAGACTTCCATAGCCATTCATGAAGTCGGCTGTAGTTATACTCATAAATATCAGAAGTTGCAGAGTCTATCACAACTAACCACATAAATCCAAACTTTTTCCAGTATGATAACGAAAAACTTGGCCTGCAGTGCTTGGATATGTTTTCAAATATGTGCCACCTGCAAAGTAATTGGGCAGCACTGGGAAATATTATGTGACATGCGTTTATAAGAGATAGTTCTCTATTGGTTACAATAACGCGTGGCTCCATACATTGTTGAAGTGTATCTTTTAGGTTTTGTAACACCCAAACGAAATTCTCTTCACGTTCCTTACTTATAAACGCATGTTCCATGATAAACGTCTTGTGTGTTGACGTGACACCAACTATTTGAACAAATGGCATGTTGTATTTGTTCGTTTTGTAAGTTGTGTCAATTAACAAGACACAAGGAAATGCTCGCCAAATATTATAGGATGTCTGGTGGATAAAAAAAATATGTTCCATTACATCCGTCGACGTATCGTCTAGAGTTTGGTAAAATAAAATTATTATTTTACATGGTGTTAAAAAGGACCTGTGTTGGTGTTTCCCCCGTGTTTTGTCCAGCACGTAACTTTCGTCGTGCATTGTAAATAGATCTAATGTTAGAAACATTATCGGGGTTTTGGTCCTTAACAACTGCAAGTATATCACAGGGCAACATGTTTTGATTTGACAGCTGCTCAACTAGAAGTGTTTCAGCTTCGTTCAATCTCATCGCATAAGGATGACCGCCTAGTTGTTCAGCCCCTTGGTGGTTGTGTTCACTGTTAACCACATGCAACTTCCAACCATCGCAACTCCTCTCGTATTTTCCAATTAACTCAAAGTCACATCCTGTAACATCAGTGCCGGAACCGGCACCAGAACAGTGATCTCTACAGTAAAACGAACAGTAATCAGGTACGAACTATATGTGTTTCATTGTATGTTATGTTCATTTCATGTTTCATTGTCATTTCATGTCATCAACGAACAAATTCAGAATCAGTTTAGAAAACAAGTTCAGAACTATGGTTCATCAGTCAGATTTTTATCTGGTAACACAGAACCATCATGTGATTATGTGATAGGATTTTATTATGTACAAACGTATGTGAGGCTTTACAAAATAAAACAACAACGGATGTCGTTATGTGAATGCTAAACTGACGGATTATTCGTATAGGTGACGATCTGTACGAATACATCTGAAAGTTTAACGTTCTGAATGATGTCCAATAATTAGAAAACCATATTGAAAAGTATAATTATTGTCGTGTTCGTACGGGTGACGATCTGAACGAACGCGCGCAATTCAATATAAACTGTAGGTTAATTATTTCTGAAAATTTTTGTCACACCCCCAAATTTCAACTAATGGAATCATACCGTTTGGGACGTGACAAACCAGGATCTCAGATCATTAGACATAGCGAAGACCTCTATATGCTTTTCAAACATAACTTTGGTCTTCATAGAAAAATTCAGAGTTTAAAACATTGCGGAAGCGTTTGTAAAAAGTAAAACAGTTCAAAGTTTGCAAAATGTAAATTACAACGATAAGTCTCAAATGTTTAAATTCAAAACAATAGGAATGTAAAATATGCATGCGACTCGATCTCCTAGTCCATGCTTGCTTGCTTGTGTACCTTAGCGTCCTGAGAAAACATATAAATCAAGTTAACACAAAGGTTGGTGCATACACAGGTTTGTTTGATCACAAATGTTTGAAACAACTGTATGAAATGTAATGTTTACAGATAACATAATCACACATGCATAGTCATGATAGCTAGTCATTTGTACTATTTACATAAGTGGTCGACACCGAAGCTGACTGTTTGAATATTGGTTGCCTTTCCACTATTGTCTAGCACAAACAATAGTAATGTGAATTGGCTAGTCAAACACTTGCTTAGATCCCATCTACCAAGTGAGGTTTGTCAAACCTAATAGATCTATTTCCAACTACCACGCTTTGCACTACGGCAAACTAAACGGTTCGAAATGTAAGGACTTGTAATGCTATGTTCGCACTTAATGTAAACAGCTAACTCATGCAAGTGATATGTATTTAAAAGCTTTGTTTGCACATGTTTTCTCCCCCAAAACAATAAAATAAGAAAAGGGTCCGTGTACGCACCTTTGAATGTAGCAGAATGATCAAACACACGTGAACTAGCGTAGATAATCCTCTACGAAGAATCTGTGTTTAAACAATAACGTTGTGTTATTCGGGATGTCGTTTTGTGTGAAATCACATACGTGTCAACACACGTATGTTAGATTGTTAAAATCGTGCATACGTAAGTACGTGTGACTTTAAAATCGTTTAATTAAATCATATAACCGTATATGATTTTATTTAAATAAGCGTAATTATACGCGATTACGTTTTCGTGTTAAAATATAAATTTTATTATTTCATATTGTTCGGGATTCCGTTACGGTTCCAACGCAACTGGAACGTATTAAATCGGAGTTAGTATAAGCGAGTTAGGCCCAAAATACTAAGAATTGGTCTAAATATCAAAAACCAGTGAGGCACAGGTTCGAACCTGTGACCTCCCGAACACAACAGACCCATCTCACCATCTGGTCCAACTAATCATTTGCATAAGAACTTGGAATTTAATTATTTTAAACTTTGAGAAACCCGGTTCCCTTTGTTTAGTAATAACCGAACCAACAAGGCTCCAATTGAGACTCGATTCGAACCCAACCGATATCAACACCATGGGGCTATGGTTCCAGATGCTTAGGCGCACCTACAGGTGGTTCTAATTCGATCATCTATTAATCGTTTGCCTCTAATCGATCCCAAATGTGCTTGGTTCCAAACGGTTTTAATCTCAACCCAATCGAACCGAATTCGAATATGTCAAAACACAAATTTATAGGGTTTTTCTTTTCTGAATCTAAACTAGTCTAATCATATAGCTTAATTGCATTTCGAAAGTCATTTGATTTAAAAAGCCCAACTCGTTTTTAACTTCTAAACTTGAAACTGGTTCATACTCAATTAAATGAAATTTGATAAAATTGATATGAGTTTTATATTAATCGGGGTTTTCAGAAACTAAGGTATCATCTAATTTGATTTCTGTAACAATCCGAATCAAAATCCCCAAATCCATTCATATTACGAACCCTAGAACCCGAGACCTAACAATCCGTTGTTGAAATGTGAAATTAACATAGGATTTTTATCAAAAGTCATATTTCGAATCTGTGTATGTGTTCTAATTTGGTTTTAGAACTCGTTTGATTACAAACCCCCAAAATAGTTTGCTATAAGAACCCTAGAATTTGATCGTATATAATTCGATATTGTTAAATGAAATTATCATACAGATTTCGTTCAATAGGTTATCACGAAACTATCTGTATGTTTTGATTTGAATTTCAAACCTATTTCACCCGCAACCCCCAATTCGGTTCACATCAAGAACCCTAATAATCGAATCCTACTAATTCGTTATTGGAACCACAATTTAGCATAAGGTTATGCTTAATCGGTTAGTTTAGGTGATGTAGGAATGATTTGTTACCTTGTTTGATTTAGAATTGATGGAGATCGAATTCAAGCCCTAGATTCGGCCTCCTCCCAATCGAATCTTCAATCCGAAGCTTCTGGTATCAAATTGCTGCTAGTATTATCCTCTGAATGTGCCAAATAGTGTTTAGGGAAGTGCAATTGTGCGAATTGAAATCGAATTATGTGTAATCTAAAGTTAAGGGCTACGGTTTCAAGTTTTTGTGGCCATTTGAATTCAATTCGACATTATTGGTTATTATAACTGTTAATCATTGATGATAATCATCAATATAATGGTTAAGAAGGGTTAATGATCAGTTACAAGCCGAATTGTGATGGATTTTGAATTTTTACTTGATAAACCACTAAAATTTTGACTTTACAAGTCAAAATTGACTCTTTTTGTAAAGTCTCAACATTAATCCCTATCATTTAAACTTGTATGAACTAATTTTTGTTCAATTCAAGTCCTTCCAGTTGGTTATCTTCTGATTTCGTACAACTTCTGCTAAATTTTGGTTAACGGAGTTAACTGCGAATTGCTGGATTGTCACAATTTTAAATAAATAAAAGATATTAGTTAATTTATTAGGAATCACAACCTAAAATAATTTTTAACTTCTATTTTAAAAACTGGATCGTTTCGTTACAAAAACGACGAGAAATCAACATTTTTACGCGAAACTACGAGAAACCGAACGAACCCGAACATACTCGGGTAAAACCAAGCCATTTATCATGGCATTCAATGCCATAAATTTCCCCAACTACCATCTTTCACCATCACCACCGTTCATCTCTCTCTACTCTCTCTCTAAAACCCATTCTTGCATACTTGGTGTCAAAACGACCCTTGCAACACATAGATCTTGAAAGTACAAAGGATCTGAACTTTTATCCAGCCATACCGAGGTAAAATTCGTGTTTTTAGTTTGGTTTAAGGGTTTTGGAAACCCTCTTGTTCGAACACCATTAGAACCGGTTTTAGACCATTACAGCCCTTAGGAATTTCACGAAACCTTGTTAAAACAGTGTAGGAATAAGCACCCTAGTCTTATCTGGTCGATTAGTTTAGAAACCATGGCTGCCTCCTCCCTGTGCTCGAATGGCCGAAGGAGTGACCAACAGGTGGGCCGAATGACCCATTGCCCGAATGGCCAACTTCAGCCGAAGCACCCCATTCGTTCGGCCATCTCCACATTCGGCCATCTGCCATTCAATCGTTCCAAGCTCATTTGCCATATGCTCATTCGGTTGAGCCTCAATCGGCCAAGACTCCTTCCCTCGGCACCACCTTCATTCGGACAAGACCCATTCGTTCGACCCTCTCTTCGCCCGAACCCCATTCGATCAAGACTTGACTCATTCGGCCTTGCCAAGTCAGTCGGCCAAGGCTCTTACGAATGAGGGGCAATGTAGGAGTGGGTACATGGTTCACGTTTGGGGCTTGTGTATGTGAGTGCATGCATGGGAAACATATGTGTGCATACAAGTAAAATGGGTGTGCATGCATGGAAATTGAATTTTGTGAGTTACATGGGAAAGATCTAATAGAGTAGAAGCATGGGACTTGCATCATGACAACAAGATTAAATCAAGGAATACGGCGTGTGATCTTAGTTTAAAATACAAAGAATTATTTAAGGAAACCCTAGATTAGGGTTTTCACTAACAAGGGTTTTCATAAATCACCTCATGACTTAAATATGGGGTGTGATGTTATTGAGTTCAAGACAGTAGGGAATGCATGGAGAGATAAAGAATCCTAGTCTAATGTTAGAGTGTTGTTCTCTTGAGTAACTCCTAACACTTAGACAATCCACCAGAAACATACAACTACATTTGGGCCGTTCCTTTGAACTAACTAGGATGGGTAGTATAAGTAATTGATCAAGGAATCACGAACAATCAAGAACTAGTAATGGGCCCAAGGTTAACCCAATGGGATTAACCCAAGCCCAACATGTGTAAGTTCACATTTTCTAAATTATTTATGTTTTAATAAAAGAAATTAAATGGTAAGCTCTATCAAATTAAAATAAATGATCTTTCTAATTTAATGTTCTTAAAATGAATTAACTTAAAATATTGCCTAAAGAATTATAATTAATGATGTGGGATCAGGGTTAGTTATGGGTAATATGTGTAACCTAGATGTAAGGAATTCTAGAAACACATTAGAAACATAGGACACTTAGTTGCACACCGAGACCAAAGCCTTAGATACAACGTCTATTATAAACACTTATCGTATTCGAACCTCTTAAAACAACTCAGGTGCTAAAGATACATAAGCAACAGTCAAAGAGCGCGCATTATCTTTTGTGATTCAATTGCACATCAACACAGGTGAGTTCATTGCCGCTTTTCTAAAAATTTTTGTTTTCAAACGCGGGGCTGAGAAGCATGCGTAAATTATTTTCTTGAATTACATTTACTTAAATGCTTTTACTTTGTATATGTTTTACATGTATAACGGTTATTCTAGACTTTTGTCTAGGTAAACTGTTTATTGGATTTAAAACGAGTTATCTATTCGTCATGAGTAAATAACTCTTCAAATCAAAGAACTCTTTTCAAAGAACTAAAGATCTAAAACAAAGAACTATTTCAACGATCTATTTCAAAGAACTAACGATCTATTTCAAAGAACTAACGGTCTATTTCAAAGAACTAACGGTTTATTTTCAAAGAACTATTTCAAGAGTGTGTTGTCAAAGTACTAACGATCTATTTCAAAGAACTAAGTACAAAGAACTATTTCAAGGGTCTAACTGGGAAATATCAAAGATAGCATGTGCCATTCTCCGGTTTGAAAGATGTCCTAGCTAGACTGATCGAATATGAGACGCATGTTTGATGATATTTACTGTATTCCCTAACTGTTTTGTGGAACATGTGGGAAATGCTCAAAGACAACATGTGCCAAAGAACTAAAGAACTATACGAACTATGGACGGTCTAAAGAACTATAAAAGCCTATATATCAAAAGATGTCCTAGCTAGACTGATTGATTATAGGTCACATGTTTGATGAGGTTTACAGATCTCCTTTACTACTAAGTACCTGATTGCTATACTAGTCTACTCGAGTATGACCAAGGCCCAATCATTAGGACTTAGATTTTATTAAATGTTTATTTATTTATTTAATTAAGCATTTATTTCACTGTTTGTACAATTGTTGTGGTTGATCATATTTGTGTGATGAACTCAAAGGATCCATAGAGGATCTCAAATCGTTGTATTTAAAGGAACAAAGAACTGAAGAACAAATGGGTTAATGATATGGGTAAAATGCTTAATTATCATTAACACCAATGTCCTATGTGGATTAGTATGTGGTGGGACGGCGTCTGGGCGGGTTGTAGGCTCGACTCAGGGGTATGCCCTATATATAAGCATACCGATCTGGATGATACATGTGATGTTAATGAGACTAAGGTTGTTACCTGAGGGTCTAACAAATGTTTTGAGAGTACATTAGAACTATAGTAGAATCGAAGTGTATGGTAGGTAAAAATGCTTAATTATTATTAACAACAGTGTCATATGCGCATTAGTACGTGGTAGGACGGCGTCTGGGCGGGTTGTAGGCTCGACTCAGGGGTATGTCCTATATATAAGCATACCGATGTGGATATTACAAGTGGTGTTAATGAGGTTAGGGTTTTTACCGAAGAAGGTTTTCAAATCATTTTCAATTACCAAACTATATGAACTCACCAACCATGTGTTGACTTGGTCTTTTTGCATGACTTCTCAGATGACGAACAGGTCAATTAGGAAGCTTATGCTTTTGTACTAGGACTTCAGATAGAAGACTTAGCATTTATGGACCTGCATACTTTTGGAACATCATTATACAATTATTTTGTGTATCTTGTATAGTTACAAGATAGAAACTTTATGATGTTTATGGTAGATTTACATTGTTAAACTATAAACGATACTGATGTAATTTAACTTTGTAATTCTATTCTATTTAGCATTTTCTCATTTGTATCATGTGCAATGTAAACAATCTGACCATCACGATTATCACTCACGATATCGCATCCCGGGAACCTTCCGCCCGACGAGGAATCCGATCCAACCCCGCCGGCTCGGGGTGTGACAGAATGGTATCAGAGCCACTCCTGTGCCGTTCGGGATGTGGGGCAAACCTCATCCAGGGCGATGAGTCCCGGGGGGTGTCTGGAGGACACCTTAGGCAGATCCTACACGCCAGAGAGGCTAGCGGGGCAAACCTCATCGAGGACGATGAGTCCCAAGGGGGTGTATGTGACACCTTAGGCAAATCCCACATCGTCCGTGGACAGGAGAGATCCTTGGTTCATCAAGGACGGTTGATGCCACTCTGGACCTCTGCAGTTGTCCAGAGCATCACAAGGTTCGCTACTCTGCTGGAACATTCAACAAGCGGGCTTTGACTTGGTGGAACGGCCAAGTTAATGCAAGGGGAAGAGATGAAGCTATGGCGATGCCATGGGAAGAATTCAAGACTCTACTGAGGACTGAGTTTTGTCCCAAGAACGAGCTACAGAGATTAGAAGTGGAACTGTCTAATCATGTGATGAAAGGGGCAGACCACATGGGATATACGACTCGTTACCACGAGTTGGTTGCTTTGGTGCCGGATATGGTACCGACTCTGGAGAAGCGGATTGACAGGTATGTATGTGGGTTACCAGTCTGCATACAAGGATTAGTAGTTGCTGCAAATCCTGTCACATTGGAGTTTGCTGTGAGTTTGTCTGGGAAACTCACGGATATGATGGTAGCCTCAGGAGTTTTGAAGAAAGAGGCTGACTCCGGCAAGAACAAAGCAGAGCCATCAAAGAAATCTCACCATCATCAGAAGAAGAAACAAAAGGTCATCAAGAACTACACGATGGCCACACCTCTCCAGCAAATAGCAGCTGCACCACAGAACCCCAACAAAAGACCCTACACTGGTACGTATCCTTTGTGTGCCAAGTGTCAATACCATCATGCTGCTAACACCCCTTGCAAGCAATGCACTGGGTGTGGAAGAAAGGACCACTGGGTCCAACATTGCCGGATGACACAAAATCAAGCAGTCAACAATGCTGCTTTAGCTCTCCCTCCACCAGCTAATCAGAACAATGGTGGATGCTATAACTGTGGCGAGCAGGGCCACTTTGCGAAGAATTTCCCAAAGAAGACACAACAAGCAGTTCAAGCACCCCGTGGAAGAGCTTTTGTCATAGGAGCTCCAGCTGCACGTCAAGACCCGAATGTGGTCACTGGTACATTTCTCTTACATGACTTTTATCCATCTGTTCTATTTGACACTGGTGCGGATCAGAGTTTTATCTCTGCCGATTTTGCATGCCAACTAGATTCTATAGAGGAACAGTTAGACTCCCCTTATATCATAGAAGTAGCTAACGGGAAACAGATCACAGTTAGTACAGTATACAGAAACTGCCCATTGAAACTTAATGGTCATACATTCACCATCGATTTGATACCGATGGAGTTGGGTAGTTTTGACATCATTGTTGGAATGGATTGGCTTTCTTCTAACCGAGTGGAAGTCATCTGTTCTGAAAAGCTGCTTCGAGTTCCATTGCCGGATGATCGAGTATTGGAAGTTAAAGGGGATCAAGCAAAACGAAGTGTCAAAATCATTTCTTGCATAAATGCGCGTAAGTGTTTACAGAAGCAGTGCGTAGCTTTCCTGGCTCATGTGGTAGAAAAGGAGAAAGACAAGAAAAAGATTCAAGACGTGCCGGTAGTGAAAGAGTATCCGGAAGTATTTCCTGAAGACCTACCAGGTTTGCCACCTGTGCGACCGGTAGAGTTTCGAATTGATTTAGTTCCTGGAGCAACTCCTGTTGCTAAATCTCCTTACAGGTTAGCACCTTCAGAGATGCAGGAATTATCAAACCAATTACAGGAGCTACTTGACAAGGGTTTCATCAGACCGAGCTACTCACCTTGGGGAGCACCGGTCTTGTTCGTGAAGAAGAAAGACGGATCGTTTAGGATGTGCATAGATTATCGAGAGCTAAACAAACTAACCATCAAGAATCGGTATCCGTTACCGAGGATTGATGACTTGTTTGACCAACTACAGGGAGCACAGTACTTCTCGAAGATTGATCTGCGGTCTGGATATCATCAACTTAGAGTTCAAGACGAAGACATACAGAAGACGGCATTCCGAACCAGATACGGGCATTACGAATTCATGGTGATGCCTTTCGGATTGACAAATGCACCAGCGGTTTTCATGGTCCTCATGAAACAAGTGTGCAAGCCGTATTTTGATCAGTTTGTCATTGTCTTTATCGATGACATCTTGATTTATTTGAAGAGTAAAGTTGAACTCGAAGAACACCTCAGGAAAATCTTGGAGCTGTTGAAGGAGCAGAAACTTTATGCCAAATTCTCTAAGTGTGAATTCTGGTTAAGAGAAGTTCAATTTTTGGGCCATGTAGTCAACAGCGAGGGAATACACGTAGATCCCGCCAAGATTGAAGCGATAAAGAACTGGGACACTCCGAAGACACCGACGGAGATACGGTCTTTTCTGGGATTGGCAGCTTATTATAGAAGGTTTATCTCAAACTTTTCTAAGATAGCTTTGCCTCTCACTAAATTAACTCAGAAGAGTGAACCGTTTGTCTGGGAGCAGAAACAAGAAGATGCTTTTCAGACTTTGAAACAGAAGTTGTGTGATGCTCCAATTCTATCTCTCCCGGAAGGATGTGATGAATTTGTTGTTTATTGTGATGCCTCCCATCAGGGACTTGGTTGCGTACTAATGCAACGGGACAAAGTTATCGCTTATGCATCAAGACAGTTAAAGGTTTATGAGAAGAACTACACCACTCATGATCTTGAACTGGGAGCTGTAATCTTCGCACTGAAGATTTGGAGACATTACTTATATGGCACTAAGTGTACCATATTCACTGATCACAAGAGTCTGCAGCACATCTTTGATCAGAAGGAACTCAACATGCGACAACGCCGTTGGGTTGAACTTCTGAATGATTACGATTGTGTGATCAAATACCATCCGGGAAAGGCTAACGTAGTAGCTGATGCCTTGAGCCGGAAGGAACGGGTCAAACCCTTGCGCGTCGGAGCAATGGGAATGACTGTGCAGACAAGCTTACGAGACAAGATTATTCAAGCACAACAGGAATCAGTTGATAGAGGAAACTTGAAGAAGGAACTTGACTGCGGAGCAGAGAAACAATTTGACACGAAGCCCGATGGAATCATTTACTATAAGGATCGTGTATGGATTCCTGCGGTAGATGAATTAATAAGACTTATCTTTGATGAAGCGCACAAGACTAAATACTCCGTTCATCCTGGGATGAAGAAAGACATAGCCGAGTACATCGGTCGATGTCTTACATGTGCGAAGATAAAGGCGGAACACCAGAGACCGTATGGTTTACTGGAACAGCCTGAGATTCCGCTCTGGAAGTGGGAACAAATGGCTATGGACTTCATCACCAAGCTACCCCGCACTTCCAGTGGTCATGATGCGATTTGGGTGATCATAGATCGTTTGACAAAATCTGCTCACTTCTTGCCAACGCGTGAGACTTTCACGATGGATAAACTGGCGAGATTGTACATCAATGAGATATGTTAAGAGCATCCACAAACTTACCATCCACAAACGGACGGTCAAAGTGAACGTACTATTCAGACCCTAGAAGATATGTTAAGGGCATGCATTTTGTATTTCGGTGGAAATTGGGATTCTCATTTGCCACTGATCGAATTCTCCTACAACAATAGTTACCACAGCAGTATTCGATGTGCCCCATTTGAGGCTCTTTATGGTCGAAAATGTCGGTCACCGATCTGTTGGACTGAAGTGGGAGACAATCGTATAACTGGGCCAGAGCTTATTCAGGAAACCACTGACAAGATTGCCCAGATTCAACGAAGACTACAAGCTACTAGGAGCAGACAGAAAAGCTATGCCGACAAACGGCGCAAGCCGTTGGAATTCCACGTGGGAGACCGTGTAATGTTGAAGGTATCCCCATGGAAAGGCGTAGTACGTTTTGGAAAGAAAGGCAAATTAGCACCACGATACGTAGGACCGTTCGAAATCATCGAACGTATTGGTCCTGTAGCGTATAGACTGAGATTACCAGATGAACTTAGTGGTGTGCATGACGTGTTTCACGTCTTGAACTTAAAGAAATGCCTTGCTGACGAATCACTCGTCATTCCAATTGAAGAAATTCAAGTTGACGAACAATTACACTTTATTGACGAACAATTACACTTTATAGAGGAACCTTTGGAGATTATTGATCGCAAGGTTAAACAATTGAGGCGAAGCTATATTCCGATTGTAAAGGTTCGATGGAATTCAAGGCGTGGACCCGAGTTTACTTGGGAACGTGAAGATCACATGAAGTCAAAGTATCCCCAACTGTTTGAAGAGGAAGCTGTACCCGGTAACAACTCTTAAATTTCGGGACGAAATTTCTCTAACAAGGGGAGACTGTAACATCAGTGCCGGAACCGGCACCGGAACAGTGATCTCTACAGTAAAACGAACAGTCATCAGGTACGAACTATATGTGTTTCATTGTATGTTATGTTCATTTCATGTTTCATTGTCATTTCATGTCATCAACGAACAAATTCATAATCAGTTTAGAAAACAAGTTCAGAACTATGGTTCATCAGTCAGATTTTTATCTGGCAACACAGAACCATCATGTGATTATGTGATAGGATTTTATTACGTATAAACGTATGTGAGGCTTTACAAAATAAAACAACAACGGATGTCGTTATGTGAATGCTAAACTGACGGATTATTCGTATAGGTGACGATCTGTACGAATACATCTGAAAGTTTAACGTTCTGAATGATGTCCAATAATTAGAAAACCATATCGAAAAGTATAATTATTGTCGTGTTCGTACGGGTGACGATCTGAACGAACGCGCGCAACAATTACGCGATTCAATTTAAACTGTAAGTTAATTATTTCTGAAAATTTTAAATAAATAAAAGATATTAGTTAATTTATTAGGAATCACAACCTAAAATAATTTTTAACTTCTATTTTAAAAACTGGATCGTTTCGCTACGAAAACGACGAGAAATCAACATTTTTACGCGAAACTACGTGAAACCGAACGAACCCGAACATAATCGGGTAAAACCAAGCCATTTATCATGGCATTCAATGCCATAAATTTCCCCAACTACCATCTTTCACCATCACCACCGTTCATCTCTCTCTCTACTCTCTCTCTAAAACCCACATCATCTCTCTAAGATTTTTCACTGGTTTCTTCACGAAATCTTGCATACTTGGTGTCAAAACGACCCTTGCAACACATAGATCTTGAAAGTAAAAAGGATCTGAACTTTTATACAGCCAAACCGAGTTAAAATTCGTGTTTTTAGTTCGGTTTTAGGGTTTTGGAAACCCTCTTGTTCGAACACCATTAGAACCGGTTTTAGACCATTACAGCCCTTGGGAATTTCACGAAACCTTGTTAAAATAGTGTAGGAACAAGCACCCTAGTCTTATCTGGTCTATTAGCTTAGAAACCATGGCTGCCTCCTCCCTGTGCTCGAATGGCCGAAGGAGTGACCAACAGGTGGGCCGAATGACCCATTGCCCGAATGGCCAACTTCAGCCGAAGCACCCCATTCGTTCGGCCATCTCCACATTCGGCCATCTGCCATTCGATCGTTCCAAGATCATTCGCCATATGCTCATTCGGTTGAGCCTCAATCGGCCAAGACTCCTTAGCTCGGCACCACCTTTATTCAGACAGGAACCATTCGTTCGACCCTCTCTTCGCCCGAACCCCATTCGATCAAGACTTGACTCATTCGGCCTTGCCAAGTCAGTCGGCCAAGGCTCTTACGAATGAGGGGCAATGTATGAGTGGGTACATGGTTCACGTTTGGGGCTTGTGTATGTGAGTGCATGCATGGGAAACATATGTGTGCATACAAGTAAAATGGGTGTGCATGCATGGAAATTGAATTTTGTGAGTTACATGGGAAAGATCTAATAGAGTAGAACCATGGGACTTGCATCATGACAACAAGATTAAATCAAGGAATACGGCGTGGGATCTTAGTTTAAAATACAAAGAATTATTTAAGGAAACCCTAGATTAGGGTTTTCACTAACAAGGGTTTTCATAAATCACCTCATGACTTAAACATGGGGTGTGATGTTATTGAGTTCAAGACAGTAGGGAATGCATGGAGAGATAAAGAATCCTAGTCTAATGTTAGAGTGTTGTTCTCTTGAGTAACTCCTAACACTTAGACAACCCACCAGAAACATACAACTACATTTGGGCCGTTCCTTTGAACTAACTAGGATGGGTTGTATAAGTAATTGATCAAGGAATCACGAACAATCAAGAACTAGTAATGGGCCCAAGGTTAATCCAATGGGATTAACCCAAGCCCAACATGTGTAAGTTCACATTTCTTAAATTATTTATGTTTTAATAAAAGAAATTAAATGGTAAGCTCTATCAAATTAAAATAAATGATCTTTCTAATTTAATGTTCTTAAAATGAATTAACTTAAAATATTGCCTAAAGAATTATAATTAATGATGTGGGATCAGGGTTAGTTATGGGTAATATGTGTAACCTAGATGTAAGGAATTCTAGAAACACATTAGAAACATAGGACACTTAGTTGCACACCGAGACCAAAGCCTTAGATACAACGTCTATTATAAACACTTATCGTATTCGAACATCTTAAAACAACTCGGGTACTAAAGATACATAAGCAACAGTCAAAGAGCGTGCATTATCTTTTGTGATTCAATTGCACATCAACACAGGTGAGTTCATTGCCCCTTTTCTAAACATTTTTGTTTTCAAACGCGGGGCTGAGAAGCATGCGTAAATTATTTTCTTGAATTACATTTACTTAAATGCTTTTACTTTGTATATGTTTTACATGTATAACGGTTATTCTAGACTTTTGTCTAGGTAAACTGTTTATTGGATTTAAAACGAGTTATCTATTCGTCATGAGTAAATAACTCTTCAAATCAAAGAACTCTTTTCAAAGAACTAAAGATCTAAAACAAAGAACTATTTCAACGATCTATTTCAAAGAACTAACGGTCTATTTCAAAGAACTAACGGTTTATTTTCAAAGAACTATTTCAAGAGTGTGTTGTCAAAGAACTAACGATCTATTTCAAATAACTAAGTACAAAGAACTATTTCAAGGGTCTAACTGGGAAATATCAAAGATAGCATGTGCCATTCTCAGGTTTGAAAGATGTCCTAGCTAGACTGATCGAATATGAGACGCATGTTTGATGATATTTACAGTATTCCCTAACTGTTTTGAGGAACATCTGGGAAATGCTCAAAGACAACATGTGCCAAAGAACTAAAGAACTATACGAACTATGGACGGTCTAAAGAACTATAAAAGCCTATATATCAAAAGGTGTCCTAGCTAGACTGATTGATTATAGGTCACATGTTTGATGAGGTTTACAGATCTCCTTTACTACTAAGTACCTGATTGCTATACTAGTCTACTCGAGTATGACCAAGGCCCAATCATTAGGACTTAGATTTTATTAAATGTTTATTTATTTATTTAATTAAGCATTTATTTCACTGTTTGTACAATTGTTGTGGTTGATCATATTTGTGTGATGAACTCAAAGGATCCATAGAGGATCTCAAATCGTTGTATTTACAGGAACAAAGAACTGAAGAACAAATGGGTTAATGGTAGGGGTAAAATGCTTAATTATCATTAACACCAATGTCCTATGTGGATTAGTATGTGGTGGGACGGCGTCTGGGCGGGTTGTAGGCTCGACTCAGGGGTATGCCCTATATATAAGCATACCGAAGTGGATATTACATGTGGTGTTAATGAGGTTAGGGTTTTTACCGAAGAAGGTTTTCAAATCATTTTCAATTACTAAACTATATGAACTCACCAACCATGTGTTGACTTGGTCTTTTTGCATGACTTCTCAGATGACGAACAAGTCAATTAGGAAGCTTATGCTTTTGGACTAGGACTTCAGATAGAAGACTTAGCATTTATGGACCTGCATACTTTTGGAACATCATTATACAATTATTTTGTGTATCTTGTATAGTTACAAGATAGAAACTTTATGATGTTTATGGTAGATTTACATTGTTAAACTATAAACGATACTGATGTAATTTAACTTTGTAATTATATTCTATTTAGCATTTTCTCATTTGTATCATGTGCAATGTAAACAATCTGATCATCACGATTATCACTCACGATATCGCGTCCCGGGAACCTTCCGCCCGACGAGGAATCCGATCCAACCCCGCCGGCTCGGGGTGTGACAGAATGGTATCAGAGCCACTCCTGTGCCGTTCGGGATGTGGGGCAAACCTCATCCAGGGCGATGAGTCCCGGGGGGTGTCTGGAGGACACCTTAGGCAGATCCTACACGCCAGAGAGGCTAGCGGGGCAAACCTCATCGAGGACGATGAGTCCCAAGGGGGTGTATGTGACACCTTAGGCAAATCCCACATCGTCCGTGGACAGGAGAGATCCTTGGTTCATATGTAATAACCCGCCTCTTATACCAACAACGCGTTTTGGGGCTTAATGGTAGTGGATGAGAGGAGAACTCCACAGTTAAGCGTGCTCAGGTGACAGAAATCCAGGATGGGTGACCCCTGGAAAGTTTTCACCTAGGCGACCAAAAGCAAAGCCGTGAGCTATAATTTGGCAAAGCGGACAATATTGCTGGTAAAACGAGGCGGGGTGTTACACATCCGGTCTTCTTTGAATCAGTATGTCTAAGTTTTGGTTCTCCTTTGTACACGCCACCACGATCTCATTTGAGCCACACCTTAATAACGGCTCCGGATGCATTAGTTTTGCTTCGACGTCGAACTAACACATAACTTTTTTCAAGCCCTCTGGCAATGGCCCATTCAACCAGTTCATCAGAACCAGCAAATACCTAAAAACAACAAATGTTTAAGATTTTATAAACTAACGACTGTAAAACAAATA
Organism: Mikania micrantha; assembly: GCA_009363875.1. Lineage (NCBI taxonomy): Eukaryota > Viridiplantae > Streptophyta > Magnoliopsida > Asterales > Asteraceae > Mikania > Mikania micrantha. Next base: position 58,543,933 of record CM018680.1, on the reverse strand, counting down.
ATCTTATTACCTGATAAGTTTCATAGACACACATGTATTTATCTCCGAAATTGTTGTTTCCCATCGACATATTTAAACCTTTAGTACGATTTCAAAGAAATACAAACAAGTAATATTTAACGAGTAATAGATTGAATGAAGAAAACTTAAACTTCAACGTTCATTATATAGTAGGTATTCGCAAGCAAATCGAGTATTTATCCAAACGTCACGTCAAATAATTTATACGCAAAATGACAACCCAAATGACTGGCACGCGTTTCAATACTTAATTTCCATATGGGCCATATAGGCCTATACGGGTCGTAATTAAAACTGGTGAATTTGTATCACTAAACCATAACCAAAAATGGATCAAACAATTGCATTTAAAATAAAGTTTTTTTCTAGTAAACTAATCAAATAAAAAATTAATATTATTATTAACAACTTATTAAATCTATTTAACACCCCATCACTTCTCTATCACTCTACATCATTACCACCTTTATTAAATATTTAATTATTTAATTTTTATTTTTTAATTGAAAATTAAATTAAAAAAGGTCATAATATTATTAAAAAAATAATATTACAAAATAAAAAAATTACATGATAAAAAAAATTAAACAACATAATAAAATTAAAATTAAATTAAATTAAAAGAAAAACTACATATTTTCTCTCCGATTTTTCCAGACATGTTCAACCAAGTAGCCTTTAAGCATGTTATGTATTTTCCTGCTTTGGATCATGGCTCGTATTTCAACTCTTTCTTCCGGTGTAACCTCTTCAACCGAAGCGTCGACCTCTTCTTCGTAATTTTGGCAAATAGCTTTTCATTTGTCCTCCAAAATCATGTTATGCAAAATAATGCAAGCATACACTGCGTTTCGAATTTTACTTTTCTTCCAAATCCTACATGGATTATCTATCATATGCCATTTCTTTTTAAGTACACCGAACGCCCGTTCGACATCCTTTCTCGCGCGCCTATTGAGCATTTTTAAAATATTTACGTTTGTCATCGTCTTCACGAGGATATGTAATGATTTGAAAAACGTACCATATTCAGGGTAGATAACATTGGCATGATATTACCCATACATGTAATAGGTATCGTTAGCATAAATTAAAGAACCACAGCGCGACTCTGTCTAATATGTCGTCAAATTTCTGATATTTATCTAAAACATTTATACCATTATTCGAACCAGAAACACCAAAATAAGCATGCCATATCTAGAGATAATTAAAGGCCACTTCTTCAAGAATTATTGTAGGATGGTGGTGATCGCCTCGTTGATGAGATCCTCACCAAGTGGTTGGGCAATTTTGCCACTCCCAGTGTGTGTAATCGATGCTTCCAAGCATTTCGGGAAAGCCGTGGACATATCATGCACTTCATAAATTTGTTGAATATCTCTCCATGTTGGTTTTCTCAAATATCGTGAGCCGTATAATGTTATAACATGCACCTTTACAAAAGATGTAAAGACTATCTCGTGAAATTTTATCCGACATTCGTAAATTTTTGTCTCAAGAATCGCTGCATGTGTCGTAGGCCAACTGTCAAATCGCACTTGTACACTTTTGCGAAGGTGTGAAACCTACTACACCCGTTGCATCTAATTTTTGTTGAAAAAACGAAAAACTTTCTTCCACAACGCTAACTATTTGAAAAAACAAATTGCGGCTCATTCGAAAACGACGTTTGAAATGCTTGTCTTCATAAGTTGGATTTTGACTAAAGTAATCTTGGCCGAGATGTTTATTATCATCTTTAAGATCACGGTTTATTTTTTTTCGTCGTAACACTTGCGTAAAGTTTTCTTCAATATTAGTTACGACAGATGTTAATGTTGCTTCAAACATGAACGGTCCTTCGTTTGAATCGGATGATGACTATTTCGTAATTTCCTCCTCTCCCAACTTATTTTTTTGGATTGTAAATTCAATTATTTTATAGAAAAATAATGATTATTTTAGAGAGAGCGGTGATTATTGTATGGATTTGAATGTTGGTTTAATGAGAGAAGTGGTTTATTTATAGTGATCTAATTTTTTTTTACCAACGGTTACATGCTTTTAGTTTTTTTTTTCTTCCAACAGCCAAATGGTGTTTTATGTATTTATTTTTTTCTTCTTGGCTTCAAACGCTTGTCACGGGGTAAGGGGGTTCACGTCTCCACCCTTCACACCCCTTCACGCGGGTGTGTAATGGGGGGAGGGCGCCACCAGGGCGTGACCGGCTCATCTCACGCCCTCATTACACATGATAACACATAGCCTAATAAACAAGTAACAAGAATATACTATATATTCTCGGAGGAGAAGCGAAACTAAAGTTTTAAGTAAAAATCTTTAAACAATCAAGGAGGTAAACAAATTCAAATTATGAATTCTAAGCAAAATATCTAATCTTTAGTGTAGAAGTTTTTAATTGTTGTCACACCGTATCTGGATAGCAAAATATTCAAAAACTTCTCTAAAAAATTGTACAATTATATAAACATTTAAACAAACATAATCATGCTTAAGGATATAAGGTTTGGTTTTATTATTGTATCCTTTGGATTTTAGGAAAAAAAACTTGTTCAACTTGTATCTGGTCCGATCGACAATCGACCGGTTCAACTGAGAGCGTTTAAAGCATCAAATGGAGTATGGTCTATCACCAATGGCTGAAACTTACTTAATTAGGAAATGCGAGTCCAGATCTATGACAATGTCCTTAGCTTGTTTTACTTAGAAACTCTTATAATCTGTCTCTAGCCAAACACATGATCATGTGATATAATGAAAAATTTGTTGTATATCTTAGTGTAATTGGATGTAAAGGAATATTAAAGAGTTGGAGGTGCGGAATGTATACTCGTTTAATTAATATTCTGAGCTCCTAACCAAGCGCAGGGTCAAGGGGGCCGCGCCCCCTTGCGGGGTCCTAGGGGCAGAGCTCTTGGTGGCGGTCCCGAGATTTGACCCGAAATTTCATCCGCCAATAACTACATTGTGGTTGGTTGGTGATGAACAACATAAACGAATTCGCAAACTTATTCAAATCTATCGAAATTCATATCTTTGATTTTTCTCTCTATTGGATTATTCCTTAATCAAGTTCCTTAAACTCGAAAGGAAATAAATATTGATTTCAGATAGTGATTCATACACAATCCGATATAATTCCAAGGGATTTAGACGAATTTCTCTGATAAAATTTTGTGTTCTCGTGTACAGTGATAAAACTTGAATAGTTTTAGAGAAATGAAAATTTTAAAGTAAAAGAAAACAATACCCATAAGATTTTTTAACCAGCAAGAAAAAAAAGACTAATAAGATTCCTTGATGTTTGTGTATACGTGTCTTTTTGATATAGAATTTCTAAAAGAAATTTTGTATTATTTTGACTAGCTAGAAGCACACACTTGTGTGATTATATCAACACTTTTCTTTAGTCTTAGCCTTATCAAGATGTCAAGAGAATTGAGAAATTACCCAAATGAATAGATAAGTTTTTTTAACAACAATATAAAAAATATATATATTTTTTCATTATAAGACTTGAACCCCCAACCTATTTTAATGAACAACATTTTAACATCATCTTGGTACCATTAGAACAAATGTTATTTGGTAAATAGATAGGTAAGTGGGAGCAAGATATCACCTCCTACATATAATGTGGGAAAAAAACCAACACCAAAGTGTTTGATTTTCACCTTTTAAAAAAGTGTGTTAATCTATGGCATAACTTGCATCTAATAGAATTTGAGAATACATTAATGTAGGTACAAGCTCAAAAAAAAACATACAAATACCACACAATGGAGATTTTACTGCTAATTAACTTGCTTTCATTCAGTTTTGCTCACTTTTATTTAAGAGACTTTAAATAGATATAAAGAGACATATATACATGAGAAATTATGTTATATGTTATCACATTTGTACTTGTATAAATATAAACCTTCTTATGATCTAATTAAACAATAAAAACGTGTGATTAATCCTATAATTACAAGAGCTCAAACTATTCATTTATATCAAAAATTAACAAAATAAAAATTGACTATTTATTTTATCAAATGCCGTGCAAAAAAAAAATTATTTTATCAAATTATTTCACCCAACAAAACATGACACTTGTCACGTATCACCAGGGATATAAACCAATAAGATATTTCTTACTTTTTCAAATATTGCCATGATAGTGATTTAAGTCCATAATTTTCGTTACTTTTTTCAGAAAATCAAAAAATTAAAAAGTATGAAAATAGCATATCGCCACATGCGCGATAAAATGTCAAGCTCATATCATATCACCAGAAAATTCATATTTACAAAAATAACCCTATATTTTAAACTTTTTTTCTAAACCCTAAAAAACTTAGGCTTTTTAATATATAACTTTCAGTTTCTAAATAATTTTAAAAAAATAAAGTTTTTATATATATTTAAAAATTAAGTTTTTAAAAATCTATTTTTAAAAGTTAACTTTTAAATACAAATAATAATTAATAAAACTTAAAAAATGAAATAAATATTAACCCTTTTTATTACCAGATTTAGCATGTGATGTCACATAAAATACTTACATCAAAATTTTGAAGTAAATTAAAAAAAATGCTAATACTTTTTACGATAAAAATTATCACTAACCATTAGTTTTTATTTTTTTAAAAAATTAATTTACTTTTTATATTTACTGCGTAGCACTATAACAAATGAAATTGTTCATATTCACATGTGTTTGTTCGTCAATTTTATAAACAAGCAAAAGCCAATGACTATATCCAAATGTAGTTCATTTAGTAAATAAATGAATACGAATAATAATTCGTTTGGTTGTGTTTGTTTAGAAAATTAATAAAGTAACGCAAACGAAAAAGTTATTACAAACTTTATTATTAATATATTTACTAATATAATTTTAAACTATTTACAAATTTATTATAAAAAAATTGAATAACTTGATTTTTTAAAATATATGTAAAAAGTTAAAATTGCTAAAACGTACTTATTGTTATTAAGTAGAAACTTATTTAAGTAGTTACTGCCTTCGGTTAAATTATATGTAACACTTATTGTATTAAAACTTTATAAAAAGACTTATTTAGTAGAGTTGTGTATGAGACCGAAAAAACGACCAAAAACCCAAAAACCATAAATTCAAACCGAAATAACCCCAAATATAAACCAACGGGTTTGGTATAAGTTTTGTAAAAAGCCAAAAGTTTGGGTTTGGTTTAACTAGAATAAAAACCTAATACAAGCGTATGTATACATATATATTACCTTTAAAAAATTTCAATAATTTAAAGTAAATTACATAAATCGTCCTTTATATTCACTCATTTTATAGATGACGTTATTTATTAAAAATAGTTACAAAAATCATTTATAAAAATGTAAATTTATAATTGATTTCATCCTTTTTTTCTTAATATAAAAGATGATTTATGTGCTTATTTAAAGGATAATTTATGTAATTTTATGAATAAAATTTATTATTATAAATATTTATTTTAAGGATGTTTTGTGTAACTATTTTTGATAAAAGATGTCATCCATAAAAGTAATGAATATAAAAGATGATTTATGTAATTTATTCATTAATTTATAATCCTTATATATTTATTTTCTTCGTTTATGATACCAAAAGCCATATAAAAATCGTATATATATATATATATTATTTTTTTTAGACTTATGATACAAAAACACATTTGATTTTTACTAAGTTTAAATACAATATGTTAGTTTGTTTTTTATAAGCATAATTTTAGGTATAATTAGAAAAACCGAAAAAACCGAAACCAAATGGGTTTTAAAAAGATAAAAACCAAAAAAAGCAAACCCAAATGGGTTTTAAAAGATAAAAAAACCCAAATAGGTTTTAAAAGATAAAAAAACCCAAATAGGTTTTAAAAGATAAAAATTGAAAAACCAAACCCAAATGGGTTTAAAGTCCCAAAAACCAAAATTTCGGTTTTAGGTTTGAAATAAGCAAAACCAATCCAAACCAACTCATAATCACCCGTATCATATAGTGCTTGAACCTGTGACCTTAACAAGAGTAATACACTAATACCACACTAACCCATAACTAATTTTTATGTTTGGAGACTTAACTTACAAAAACATTTTTAACTTGTTTTTTTTTTCGTTATAGAAAACTTCAAAGTTTTCAAAATTTACTGATTTTAATGTAATTAAAAACTTAAAATTATTAACATGTTTTTTAAATTTTGAAGGTCATAATTATTACAACTTATCATTTATAAGACACTTAAAAGTTAAACTTTCTTGAAATAAAAAAAAATAAGAATCTAAAACTAAAAGGGATGTTTATTAAAAAAAATGGAATATTCGAGAGATTTTCCTTTATTTAAAAACTAGGTTATTTACCCGTGTATTACACGGATTAATCATAAAATATTAAATATTTAGTAATAAAAACTTAAGAATTATAAAAACAATATTTTGTATAAAATGATTAAAGTAAGTATAGACAAAGATTTTATGTAATAGACTAAAAATTAAAAACCCTAATAACTAAAGAATTATTATCTGATTTTCTTAGTTTGTAAAAGCTAAGATTTTAAACTAAGACTTTGAAAACTTCATATAATTTTTATGTCAAAAGTATAGTTCTTACTATCATTTCTTTAAAACTTTTGGTTTTAAAAAAAATCATTTTTAAATATTTTGTATGAAAAAAAATATCATTTTATTATGAAAATCACATTGTTTGAAAACTTAGTTTTATAGTTAATTTCATTTAAAAAAAATCATCTTTTAAGAAAACTTGTTTTTTAGAAAACTATTAATATCCTAAAATAAGGATTTTAAAAATTTCTTATTTGTAAGAAAATTCTAATTTTTAGAATAAAAACACATATTCTTTAATAAAAATTAAATTTTAATTTATTTAAAACTATTTTTAATTCTTAATGTGAAAAAGGTAAATAATATGATTAATATTATAATTATTTAATATGAGAGATGATATAATTATTTATTAAGAAAGAGAATTAAACAAAATATCAATAAGATGACATGTGGATTAATTTTCTTAAAAATGACAAGTGACAAAAAATTTTTTTGTTTATTATAGTAGCAAGATAAGATACATATTAATTAAAAGATTGAAAATTTAATATATAAATCATTAATTAATTAATTAATTAATTAATTAATTAATTAATTAATTAGCTTTATGACAGAAGAAACGTTGTTAGTGCGTGGCATATATAAAAGTCGTCAACATAACTCAGAAATATGCTATTCACAAAAAAAAAAAAAAAAAAAAAAAAAAGAAATATCGTCGCTGGCGGTAAACGTCGGTTGTGGGTCCCCGGACCCGAATACACGGCCAACCCACTGTTTGCTGACTCGTTTTCTCATCCTCGTTTGATTATTTATCGTCACCATGCATTCACTTGACTTCCACCTCATTCAATTCTCAGCTAACTGCTTAACTCAATCAATGGCAGCTTCATCTTCATCTTTCAATTCACACACACCCACACAATCAATTTCTTCTGTTTCAACCTCCATCCGATCCGCAAAAGCTCGTGTTTTCGCAACTGCAAACCCCATGAAATCATCGTATTATAACAGTAACAGTTACAGTAATAGTAATAGCAATAATAATTCTTTGTCCTCGTCATCTTTGTATGAGGTGCTTGGGGTTGGTGCCGGTGCTGACACCGTGCAGGTGAAAGCAGCGTATCGTAGACTAGTTAGAGTGTTGCATCCTGACGTTGGAAGTTGTGGGTCATCAGCGGATGAGTTTATGAAAGTGCATTCAGCTTATACGACGCTTATGGATCCTGAAAAACGTGCAGCTTATGATCGCGGTCTGGTCCAGAGGGGTAACGTGGTTTTGTCTTCGACCATGGGTTCTGATGGTGGGTACAGGTCGCGAAGATGGGAGACGGACCAATGTTGGTAGAAGTTGGATAGACGTTCTAGAAATATATGTTGTTTCTTTCTACGTAATTCGTTAATTTCTAGTTATTTTGCAATTTAATTAGGACTCTCTTGGTTCGAATTATAATTTGTCATTAATCCTTTTGAAAAAAAATTTAATGGGATTATAATGTTGATTATTTAAGTGTTATTAATCCTTTTGCAGTGAGAGATCTTGGGTTCGAGCCTCACCTAAAGCAAAAAATGTTCTGGGTGAGCTAGGGGGTTTTCTCAGTGTGAGTTTCCTCCTAGATGGTGTGGCAGTTCCTCGATTCGGCACTCGCCAATGACCCGGCTTTAAATGTTTCCGGGGGTTGGTAGCAGTTTGTGGTCGCAGCGCGTGGGTTGTTGGGTCCGAGGACTTGTTTAGCTGTTAAAAATTTTTTTAATCCTTTTGCATAATTAATTCTATATGACAATAAAATCCATTAATTATATCCTATTGTTGTGTGTGTATATATATAACTACCTCTGATAATATATTAATTATGCATGTTTCTCAACTTTTAATTTATTTTATTTTTATCTCTTTTGGATTTTATTAATATTTTAGTTTAACTATTTTTTTTATCAACACATTGTTTATTGTTAAGACTACGGATCTATTTGAATTTTAGTAAAAATCAGTCTGTACATGATTTTTCAACCCTTTCTTTTTTTGGTTGTGATAGGAAACTGATGAAGGAGTGATAATAACACATGTAATGATGATGTGGAGTGATGAGGTGCTGGTGTTGGTTAATTATGTGACGTCAGCGTGCAGTGATAGGGGTTTGACGATAACACATAGCCTGAGAGTTTGTGAATTGTCTTCCAAATAAAAAAATAATAATTATAACACTTGCAAAAATAAAATGTAACAAAAATTAAACTCTCACTTTTAAGTTTCAAGTTTGAAACGGTTATATGAACGAGTACACTTGGCTTCCCAATCTCTAGTCCAAACCTTATCAAATGTCAAATTGACTAAATTGCTCGGTTTTTTTTTTATTTTTTTATCAAGTTTGAATGGTTGTATTAGTTTAAACAGTGAATGAATACTCATTGTAGAAAAGTGAATCAGTATATATGCATGTAAGCTTTTACACATTCTATATGGATCATACGTGAATCAATTGCACATACAAAATTTAATATAGAGTAAATTATCATTTTCCTCCATGTGGTTTGGATGAATTTATCATATTCATCCAAATTCTTTTTTTTTTGTCAATTTGACATCATGGTTTCGGTTTTTTGTCATTTTCCTCTACCTAGTTAACTCCATCCATAAAGTCAGTTAAGTTTGAGGGCATTTTTGTCATTTATAATAAACCCTAAAATATATTTAATAAAAAATGTGTCATTAGCACATGCTTTCAAAGAAACCATCGGTCCTCCTCCTTAATAAATCTCCCTAAATTCCCAAAAACACAGACCATCCTCCTCCTTAATAAATTTCCCAAGAAACCGTTGTCGCTACCCTCGACCGATCATCCTTCGGCTACACTCGCTACCTTTGGTCGTTGCTACCCTCGGCCGACCATCCTCCGGCTACCATCGCTACCGTCGGCCATCGCTACCGTCGCTACCCTAGGCTGTCCCTGCAATATCGTTCAGTCGTTCACCCCTCTGCAGTTGCTCCCATCAATGAAGCTCTGGTTTGTTCAAGATCCTTACGAAAGAGTTGATCCACAACAATTTTATGGTATGTTTTTTATTCCTTCTTGAAAAGCTAGGTCAAGTTAATTGTCTGATAGGGTTTTTCTCATTCCTTTTTGCTAATGCTTTATTACAGGTGAAAACTCTAATATTTTTTTCACTTAAGTTCAAGGTGGTATATTCAGAAAGGTTCATGGTAGGAAATATGTTAGTGGTAAAGTTAATTATATTGATATGGTTGACTCTGACAACTTCTTAATGCATGAGCTTAATAAAATGATACAAGAATTAGGTTATACTAAAGATGTTTTCATGTATTACCACTTCCGGGTACCTCATTGGGATTTAGATACTGGTATAAAGGCTCTAGGTAATGCCAATGATGTTTGCAACTTACTAAAATATGTGGATAGAAATAATGTTATTGATATATACACTCAACAGGCACCTCATGGCAGTAGATTTCTCAATATAGACCTATGTGAATCTGGGAGTTCTAGTCCCTTATCAGTATATGAGGACCAATGTTTGTTTGATAATGAACAAACTGAGTCTGATGATGAAGATTATCTTGTTGATGAGGAGGACTTAGTTCATGATGTTGAGGTTGGCATGGATGACTTTAGGGCATTGGTTGTTATGGAGGAGTTAGATGATGAAACTTTTGATGATAATGAAAAGATTAACGTGGATCATGATGACTTTGATAGCCTTAGTGATGAAGACAATGACCCTCCACTAAAAAGAATGGTGAAAAAGGCTAGGAATGATTGTAAGGATTCTATGGCAATGCCTTTTTATGTTGGCCAATCATTCGGTAATAGGGATTTTATTAGGGCATTGGTTATAAAACATGGATTGGAAAGCAGGTTACAACTTTTCATAGAAAGGAATGATCCTAAAAGATTTCGGGTTGTGTGTTTAGGGAAAAGTCCAATATTTGAACAAGGGCTTGTGATGTGCGTGAAACTATATATTTAATATGATGGATTTTTCACACAGATTTTAGTTTTAAAAGGGTTTTAACTAAGAACTAAATCACACACAATAGGCAAGTATACCTATCGTATAGTAATATAGCTAATGGTAAGAACCAGATATCAATCCGTGGACACGATATCTCTCAACACTAAACCTTAGTCAATGTTTAGCAAAAACATGAAGAAGTCGAGTTTGTGAATTTTTAAAAATAATAACTAGATTTTAAAATAATCCAAAGTCTAAGGAAATTGCTTAAATTATGAATTCACTTAGTCTAGTGATGTGATTAATATGAATAGGTAATCAAATGTTGACTAGATTCCGGTCAAAGATATCTAATCCTATAATCTTTTGGAAAATCAAAATGACAAACACATTCTAATCACCTAAGATTATTCTATGAAGCTTAAAGTCAAGGTCTATGTCAAGATTTAATCAAGAATTCGTCATCCGTCAAGAATGTTAATTCTACAACTTATAGAAAACTAATATGACTTATACACACTAATCACCCTAAGTTGCATAAATTCAACAAAATCACAATTTCTTCCAACTTACAATGTATGAACACAATCATCAAATGAAGTCATTTGGCCATAATTTCCTAACTTACATGTTAATCATATTTAACAAATCATAATATCACCATGGTTTTTCCAAACTCTAGTGAAAGAAAGTATACTTATGCAAGTTTCGTAATATTTAAGAAACTAATTATCATTCCTAATCTCATGGCATAATCTTAAAAACAAGTTGTAAGATTATAAACAAATTTTTGATCATGGTTTTCCAACATAATATGACTAAACATTCATCATTCTTGAAAATTAATCAACCTACACAAGTATACAACATCATTGGAACAAAATCATAATCTCATCTTGAATCTTGACATAAACCATTTTTACCAATTCATAAAATCAACATCACATGGACATAAGTTTCACAAGAACAACAATAAAGTAGGTAAAATTAACAAGAAACATGATGGAAATAACAAATTCAGACCACTAGCAAGCAATGATTGGATACAAAATGGTGTTGGATGCTTCTTGGATCTTCAAGACCTTCAAAATCTCCCTTGGAAATCTTGGAAAATACAGATCAGGGGGTGTTTTTGCTCCAGGAAGTCCAGCCGTTTCAAATGAGGAGAAAAACTCAATTTATAGAAAGTCTATAATTTGGCACGGTTGTGCACCATAGGTGCACGGTCGTACAAGGTGCTATAGTGCTTCACTTTTGGTCTAGGGCGGTTGTTGAAGTTGCCATTTTCAACTAAGTCTTGAAAATCGACTCGAGGTGTCAGGCACGGTCGTGCCAAAAGTCTAATGGTCGTGCATGAGTCAGAGTGGCCAGCACTACCTCACTTTGGCCAGACACTGGCTAGCTTGCACGGTCGTGCAAGGCTAATGCACGGTCGTGCGCGTGTCAGCACTGCCATGCTTGGCATTGGCACAACCTGTGTTGGGTCTGGAGTAGGGCTGCACTGCCAGTGCAAGATTTGGCACGGTAATGCACATCTGGGGATTTGCTCAGAAAATGCTAAAATTCCATATAAGGCTTGATTTTCTTACGAGCAAGGTCGTTTGTCCTGCAAATTCACAAAAAAAATAATTAGGACTATTTGTGAATGAATTTTCTTGTTGTTAACGTTAAACCGGGGGAAATTATGTCAAATAATATGTATAATTTACCGTATATCAGGTTGGTAAAAGGAATCAAGTGTCGACTTGTCCTTGGACATTGCACATTTCAAATCAATTTAAAGAGGATTATTGGGTGGTCAAGACTTTCATTGATGATCATGTGTGAAAAGATCTATGTTTTAATCTCTTTAGACTGTGCCTTGTGAAGTGATATGTGAGGACACAACAGGGTGCCAGCTAGCAGTCATTCTTTATATATATATATATATATATATATATATATATATATATATATATATATATATATCTTGTATTTGATTTGCTATTTATGTGACTCATGTTCTAGGTTGTATTGAGATGCCAAGATTAGCATTATAGGGTGCCTTTGTTGCTGTAGTTATCGATACAAATAAACCAAATAATGCTAATCGCAACATGAAATTGGTTTTTACGGCTGCTCATGCTAATATCTTCCCATATCTGTTTATACCATCATTTGCTCCCTTTAAAAAGGTTGGGTTCTTTACGAATTTTAATGGGATTTTGGCATCTTTGTTGCACAATGTTGTTTTCCATCATTTTTTTGATATGACGTCCTATGATGACAAGCTTGTATTCACCAACAATAGCATGTATATTTTTTTGATGACAAGCTTGTATTCATCTTTAGCTTGGAAGTCATGTGAGAATGGCAACATTTTTTTTTTATTTAAATATATACTTTAGGGTCTATTGTAAATCATAAAAATGCCCTCAAACTTAACTGGCTTTATGGATGGAGTTAACTAGGTGGAGGAAAATGGCAAAAAACCAGAAACCATGATGTCAAATTGGGAAAAAAAAAAGAATTTGGATGAATATGACAAATTCATCCAAACCACAGGGAGGAAAATGACAATTTACTCTTTAATATATATGCATATAATTTGGGTTGTGTTAAATTAACACTCCAAATTTTAAAAATACACCCTCGGGGCCGTACTGTCCAGTATGACCTGTCTCATTCATCGGTCAGACATTCTTCTGACATCCTCTAACAATGATTGGCCGCAAGACGAGCCGTATTGGTCAGTACGACCCGTCTCATTCATCGTATAGACATTCTTTGACATCCTAGGACAACAATTTGAAGCAAGACGACCCGTACTGACATGTACGGGCCAACTTGCGTAAATTTGAACTTTCTATATAAACTTCGATCTTTTGAAAGGAACATATCAATTTTCAAATATCTCTAACACCAAATTCAAATTTCTAACGATGCCGTTCTAGGATGTGAGTTTTTTCAATGATTACGTGGCAGATTTGAATGAAGAGCCTCCTGTTGAGTATTCATATGACACGATAGATCTGAATGCTGAACCTCATGCTGATGTCGGTTTTGAAAGTCAAGAATTGTATGCGCAACAAAACGATTATGGGTTCATGTATTCTGACAGTAAACAAAGTAACCCGGAGGAAACTTATGAAGAAAAACCAGTCGATTCACACATTGATTGGGAAACAAACGAGGTACACTTAACTGAAACATAGATGTATTATGTATATAATGATTATTAGTTATGGTATTTATTATTTTTATATGTCAGGAATTTATGTCCGAAGAAGCGTTGGTAGGGTGGGTGAAAAGTGGAGCACTATACAACGGTTACACTGTAGTCAAAAGAAGAATGAAGAAATCAAAGACAACATGCATTGTTATCAAGGTCTGGATCATGTGTGGCCGTGGTGGCCTGCATAAGAGCATTACAATATTTAGACGGTCAAGAAACAAAAAATTCGGTTGCCCATTTCAACTAATAGGGTTGTACAACAAAGTTTGTGAATATTGGAAATTACAGGTGATTAACGACAATCACAATCACGAATCTGCTCAGAATCTAGAGGGTCATTGATATGTTAGAAGATTCAATCAGGAGGAACAAGATGTGGTCGAGAATCTGACCGAGCAACACATGGATACTCGTAACATTTTTTCAAGCATTAAGAAACATAACCCTACAAACGTGTCCATTTCTAGAAATGTATACAATCTATAATAAAAAATGAAAAATAAGAAGAAATTCGATGATACACCGATGCAGGTTTTGGAAAACCTCCATCATAGTTAGCGTTATGTTTACTATACCCAGGAAGATCCTGAAACAAACGTCGTTGAAGACATTTTCTTCTGTCATCCAAAATTGTATTGCTGGTGACGTGCATTTCCGCACGTACTGATGATGGAGCGACGTATAAAACGAACCAGTACCGACTTCCACTTATTCAAATTGTTGACGTGACTTCCACACACCAGACATTTAGTATTACTTACGCGTTCCTATGCAGAGAGCATGAGGAAAACTACGTCTACGTTTTGGAAATGGTTAAGAGTATGTTGAATAAATGTATGGAGCCACATGATATCATAACAGATCGACAAAAAGCACACTTGCCTCGCAAGACCGGCCGTCTTGGTGAGTACGACCTGTATAAGAAGACGGCCTGCTTTTGTGTGAGACGGGCAAGGGAAGTACGGGCCGTATTTAAGTTTTTTAAATTAATTAAGTCGGTTTTTTCTTTTTGTAGCGATTACGATATATATGGACGACGAGGTGATGGATGCCCAGCATGATGATGATTTGGTACTTGACGATGAGGCTACGGAGCTCGTGCAGCATGAGTGGCTGCAGTTCGAGCCGAGCACTGCTGCCGCTATTCAGTTTCGTCGTTTGCTACGGATGGTCGTCAGAGCCCAGCGCAGCATTGATTGGGGAGTTCTTGCTAATGTTGGTCAGGTTAAGCGGGCCAGGGCCATACTTGGTGAGGACATACCCTGGACCCGCCTGTTTAATACAGCGTATGTCCCCACATACCGGCTTATTATAGTCAAGTTTATATCGACTTTTCGCTACCGGGCTCATGAGGCGGCCATTGCGGACCAGGATGAGGAGGAGTTGCTGACCGACATTGAGTTCCAGCTCTACGGTCAGCATTTCGAGATGACGATTGAGAGATTTTCTATGCTGATCGGCATCTACTACGAGCAGGAGACGTTTACTGACGCCTTCGTTAAGGGGCAGACGCAGGGTGAGGACGACGTTATGACGACATGGTGGCCTCAGATCTCTACCGCTCAGTTACGATTTTGGACCCACTTATCTGCTACATCCACAAGTGCATCGTTACGACTATATCAGCACATGGACAGAGCCAGGAGTTGGTGACGACGTCATATTTGTTTTATCTTCATTCTTTGCTGACGAGCAGGCCGTGCAACCTTGCACGTTGCTTTGCTTTGTACTGCGCCTCCTTTTATCACCGACAGGAGCGCGGTATTTTATGGGGTGGAGCTTATGTGACACACATCGCACATACCAAAGGTTTCCTCCATTTTCTTTAGGATATGACGGCAATCCAGCCCTGTAAGCTGGATCGCCGAACGATCCTAAACATGCGCATAGCCACAGACATCCAGGATGTTGGTTTGCGCCTCATTGGATTAGACGGCCGTATCTGGCAGCCAGCCTAGATGGCCGTCACGCAGCAGCAGCCGCCCAGGAGCAGGTTCAGAGGGAGATTCCAGACCCCGAGCCGATTCGGGAGGAGCCCGTCCAATAACCACGACATGAGGAGCAGACGTAGGACACACTGCAATATCCACCACACGTCTACCGTGCGGTGCGCCTCACCGAATCACTCTAGGCGTTGTTGTCCCGTATAGAGGCACAAAACGATGAGCTTATCCAGGATAGTCGTCGGCGGGACGCACGGGAGACACGCCTCGACCGATGGCTCGATCGGCCGGAGGATCTTGTCCAGTGGACGAACTGCGCCATCTCAGAGCGTGCGCGACTGGACGGGATATAGCTTCCATCGTTGCCAGAGCCACGCGTCTACCCAAACGACGGATCGTCCGCTAGACCATCCGGAGGTCGATAGTTTAATTTGTCTTTTTGTATTTTGTTTACTTGTATGTAAAAACTCATGTTTTGTATATATATCATGGTTGTAAAAATTGGCCTAGGTGGCCGGCTAGGCGCCCGTCAACTGTCTCGATTTTGGCCTAGGCGCTAGGCGGTGCTAGGCGGCCTAGTCAGATTTTTTTTGACTTTTTTCTGGTTAAAAGGGACCTATTTCATGATTATTTCGACATTTCTCAACCAAAAATCATTAATATGTCTCTGAAACATCGAATCCAGCCAGTTAAACATCAAAATTCATCTCTATACTTTGAACTCAATGTTTAAGTTTGCATTTTGAAGTACTTTATTTAGTATATTTAAGTTTATTTTAAAATTTTTTTGAAGTATTATATTAAATTATTGATATTAATGTGAGTATATAATATATATTTGTAAAATTACATATAAAAATTCCAATCCGCCTAGCGCCGATTAATCCCGATTAATTCTGATTAATCCCTAGGCGTTCCCACGCCGCCCAACTAGCGCCTAGCGACTTCTACAACCATGATATATATATATATATGGGGCATGGAATTTTTGATAACTCTCATCTTTTGTTACAACCCATTAACCATCATCCAATGGTTACTTTAAAAATGTAAGTGTATAGGATGGTGACACGTGTCAGATTCATTTTTTTTTCTTTTTTTTAATATAAAGGGCATTTAAGACATTTGTTATTTAAGTAAAGTTTACCCTATTTTTTTTAAACATTCATAACTTTTTTATGCTATATTATTTTTTTAAAAAAATTGCACCATTATACTCGTCTCATTTTTCTCTTTAATTTCGTTATAGTCTCGACTAGTTTTTTTTTTTTTGATGTCATGTATTTACATCATTGTAACGAGCTTAAATATAGCAAATTAATTAGAAATTTTTTCTAACAATGGTAAATTACAGTAATGTAACAAAAAATGAAGTAATGTAACACAAAATGAAGTAATTTACAATGACATAATTAACGGTGACGTAACACATTATTTTATTTTTTTTCTCTAACAATGATAATTACAATGATAAATTACAGTGATGTAAATAGAACACATTATTTTGATTTTTTTCTCTCACAATGATAATTATAGTGATGTAATTTATCATTGTTCGAAAAAATTTTAAACTAATTTGTTGTCAATGTAAATTACATCACTGTAATTTAAACCAAATTCATCAAAAAAAACCGAAACCGAATTTTACGTCAATGATAATTACAATGATAAATTACAGTGATGTAATAGAACACATTATTTTGATTTTTTTCTCTCACAATGATAATTATAGTGATGTAATTTATCATTGTTCGAAAAAAATTTAAACTAATTTGTTGTCAATGTAAATTACATCACTGTAATTTAAACAATTCACCGAAAAAAACCGAAACCGAATTTTACGTAAATGTAAATTACATCACGATAAATTACGTCAATGTAAATTACATCACGATAAATTACGTAAATTTAAATTACATCACTGTAATTTATCATTTTTAAAAAAATTTCAAATAAATTTGTTATATTTAACCTCGTTACAATGATGTAAATATAGGGCATTTAAAAAAAGTAAAAAAAATTAGTCGAGACTATAACGGAATTAAAGAGAAAAATGAGACGAATATAATGGTGCAATTTTTTTTAAAAAATAATATATTATAAAAAAGTTATTAATGTTTAAAAAAGAGGGGGAGGAAACTTATAAGGGGTAAAATGACTATGATGCCCTTTTTAATATTTTAATGTAATGCTTATGTGTAAGTTTATGATTGGTTTAAATGAGTTATGTAGTTGTAGTAAAAGATGAGGGTTATTTTTTATACCCTTCCCTATATATATATATATGTCTTTCGTTCTTTGTTTGTATTGTTTTGGTTTTGTTTTGTTTAAATTAATTTAACATAAATAAATGAATTATAAAATAAAAAATTTACTTTGAACACGTAAATAATGAATATCGTTTAAAATATAACATAACAAGTTTTAACGTTTATAATTAACATAATAGACGTGTATCGTTCAAAATTTAACATAATAGACATATATCGTTCAAAATTTAACATAATAGACATATATCATTAAAAATTAATAAAATACATATGTTAAGGAGAAATAAAATAAATAATTTTTATATGGCCCGTACTGCACTGGACGAGTTGTATAAAGTTACTATCCACACCGGTTGAGACACAAATTGGCTTGTAAAAATAACTCAATTCTTGCACGGGTTGTATAGGCTTGTACGAGCCGTATAAATTCGCTGGGGTGTTAAAATTAAAAGTGGGGTGTCCAAATAAAATCTCCCTATAATTTTTATAAATTGTAATGATACATGTACAAAAAGGAAAAACTAATACATGTGCAAAATTTTGAATGCATGTGAATTTACTTATTCATGTAAAAGAACAAAATATTGTATATTCGTAATAATGATAGACAAAAAAAGACAACGATTTGGATTGTTCTTGTTGGGCTATCGATCTAAAATGGGTTACTATTCAATCTATCCCATTTATATAGGGAATATATAATTTAAAAACCATGTTTCAATGAGTAAACCTTGAAAACTATAATGTGGACCTTTGATTTAAAAAATGAATGGTTGAGATTGAAAATTAATTTTTGTTGGGATTAAGAGATGCTTTAATGGTTCAAAAAGGTAAAAAGGGTATAAATGTAAACTCCATCCAAGCACAAAAGGTACAGAAAACACTTTAAAAGTTCCTTAAAACTTATTCTACAAGTGTAACATCTAAGTAACATAAGTGTAAATATGACGCATAACATACATTTCGAACACATTTAAAAACCTTCTACTAACAAGATCAAACAACAACTTCTATGAAAGCATAACAAAAGAAAACCTAATCAAAAGAACAAACACCCTAGATATTTTTTTAATCCACGATTAACATTAATAAAAAACGAAAAGAACCCGATATTCTCTACTTTTCGACATTCACGTTAGCGGAATCGAAACCATTTTTTCTTGCAATTACATGAATCATGCACACTAACATATCTCTGACATTGTACGGCAAATCGTATGTGCCTTATGAGACTTCTTGACTGCTTTTTCTCTAGCCCCTATCAAACGATGTGTCTTCTCATAAACTTTGTTACAAATTCCTTGAGGGTAGGAAATCTTTCATCCATCATTTAACAATATACTCAATAGGGATCCGAACTATTTTATTACCCTAAAAACACAGGATACATGCTGAAAAGGAACCCGATTCAAGTGAGATTGCGACAAGAACATTCGAACTTTTTCATCTGTATTCCCACTGTAAAGCATTAATTTGTAACGTATGTAAAACAGTTGTAGTATGTAAAACATATGTAAGTTGTTAATATGTAAAACATTAACAACTAAGTTGTAATTTGTAACCTGTGTTGCGATAAATGAATTAAGCAAACTAAGCTGTTAATGTGTAAAATATTATTTTGTAGCGTATGTAACTCAGTTGTAATATGTAAAAACAACATTAATCTATACACAAATTATATGTAACATAGTTATTCCTAGTAAAAGCTATCTAAGTTGTTATATGTAACATAGTGTAACAAACGTAATTTATCCGTAAAACATAATAATATAGTAAAACAAAAATTGTTGTTAATACGTAACACCTTTGTAACAACGTAGGTGTATTTACCGTGCAACCATTCATTAACCTGAAAACATTGACAACATCATTATCTTTGTTATGATGCGTTACCGAATAAACAATATTCTCTTCAACACGATCAGTGTGAGAAACATAACAAAACAATTTTCCCTGTGAGCTATTGTAAGACTTGTACGATTGAGTATCATATGATGAATAAATTGTTTAGTGGAGAATGATAACTTGCGACCTGCTTTGGTGAAGTCACGATTATAAGGCTCAACAAGAGGATGGTTGTTGCACTCAACAAACTTGTATATAACAAAACAAAACTAGATGTGGCTTCTGGTACTTGAACATATATATGGGCTTTGCAGTCTCTAACTTGATAAGAACTTTTCCTGGCATACATTGAAGATTCACCTAACATATCAAAGTTACGCTTACTTAGAGGTCTACCAGCTTTGTATCAAATTTCCGTATGTAGTCCGACTGTAAAACATTAATTTGTAACGTATGTAACACGGTTGTAATATGTAAAAAATATGTAAGTTGTTAATGCGTAAAACATTAACAACTAAGTTGTAATTTGTAACATGTATTGTGATAAATGAAGCAAACACACTAAGTTGTTAAAATGTAAAACATTATTTTGTAACGTATGTAACACAATTGTAATATGTAAAAACAACATTAATTTATATGTAATATATTGTTCCCAGTAAAAGTTATCTAAGCTTTTATATGTAACACCTTGTGTAACGAATGTAATTTATCTGTAAAACATATGTAATATAGTTGTTCCCAGTAAAACAAAGATTGTTCTCAATATGTAACACCTTTGTAACATAGGTGAATTAACTGTGTAACAATTTATGAACCTGGAAAACATTGGTAACATCGTTGTCTTTGTTATTATGCATTACCGAATAAACAACATTATCATCGGCACGATCAGTTGAGAATGAAAACTTGCGACCTACTTTGGTGAAGTCACGATTATAAGGCTCAACAAGAGGATGGTTTTGGCACTCAAAAACTTATATATAAGAAAACTAGATGTGGCTGCTGGTACTTGAACAAATATATAGGCTTTGTAGTCACTAACCTGAAATTAACTTTTCCTAAAATACATTGAGAATTCATCTAACGTATCAAATTTATGCTTACTCTGAGGTCTACCAGCTTTTTTGTTTCTCAGGTATTTGAGTGTAATCTCATCATTTTTATTTTTCTTGGTTTGACCAACACAAACTGAAAAACCAGCCTTCTTAGCATAATTATTGTACATGTTAAGAACATAACTCCAAGAACCATAGATAGCACCTTCGACTGGCTTACTGTGACACCTCGTAAATTCCAGGTCAGCACTAATTCTATTCTAATAATAATGTGTATTGTTATTACCTACGTGTACCTACGTGGCACTAGAATCATGAACATTTAGTGTGACACGTGACACCACAGTCCAAACACACCGATAATTCGAGGAATTATCGTAAAACGCTTGCACGTGTCCTGAATAACGAACGTTGGTGAACTAATCAAACCACATTACACTTTCACTGCACTTAGGTTATAGGGAACCTAAATTAGTTAGAACAATGCTTATATGTCGAGAAACGATGATCGTAATCGAGAAAAACACGAAAATCGGTTCGAAACAACAAAATTGGGCTTATTAGGCTCATCTGGGATCCATCGCGGTACGCGATGGGCTTCTGGTTCGGCCTTGGCGATACACGAAGGCCAGGCGGGAGAATTTGAATTCTCCGAAAAGCGTCGCGGTACGCGACGACCGATCAACTTCCTGCTTCGCAATATACGGCGTGGTTCGGGAACCAGATGAATATTATATTCATTACGGTACACCGAGAGGTCTTTTACCAGTCTCGGCGGTACGCGACGGCTTCCAACACGCAAAATCTTTATTTAACCAAGATGTAATCATTTCTGCCACCCTTATTCTAAAACTCTCGACCATACTCGACATATCCGACCCAAAGCACTCTGTTGAAGCCAATCCCCTCAATCAAGAGCCATTTTGGAAGTGTTCAAGGCCTTTGGTGAAGTGTTGAAGTGTTGGAATATATGGACTGATGAGCAAAACCACTGAAGCCAGACACCTGAATAAAGCCGCGGAAAGATTAGCCGCGGATGCTTCTCTTCCGATTGAAGAACTGATTCAACATTGGAAAACTCTCAGTGGAAGCTTCACCAAAAAGAAGTACTTCTGAACTTATTCCCTCAGAAGATAATAGCTGAGCCTGACATCATCGGAAGATAACCTCTACATCGGATGAAGTCAAATGACTCGGAAGACAATCTTCTCTTCCCAAATAACTGATTACTTAATCAGCTTCCGATGAACAACTTCCGAAGAAATAAACGCTGAACTTAAGTAGATCTACTTCAACATCGGAAGACCTGAAGACTACTAAAGATTCTTGCTTCCGTTGTTGTTGACTTTGTGTTTGTACTAGTCTGATAGTTTCAGTGTCTGTAATAATGTCAGCTATTTGTCTTATTATTTCTTGTCTTGTATCACAGAATGTTGGTTATTTAAGTCCCAACATTTTCTGAATAATTACGGATTACTTCCCCCATATTTTCTTGTGCTTTCTATCTCTTATCTTCTCTCTCTATGCAAGAAAACTAAAACAACAAAAATAACTTGTGCAAAACTTTAGAGGGAGCTGAAACCTAAGCTTTGACTAAGTGTCTAAAGCATTGTTCCTGGTTGAATAGCTACTACTCGAGGTTCTTGTAGTTCAAAAATTGGTATCAGAGCCTTGTCCTTAGTCTTGGTTTAACCATCAAGACTAAAACTCAAAGCTCTAACTGATATCTTGTTGTTTTAGTTTTCTGCACTCTATCTCTTCTGTCTTTCTTGTTTCTTTAAATCTGTAGGAGTTTGATTTTTGAACTAAACTGTGTTCAAAAGTCATTCTAACAAATCACCTTGAGATCTCATCACTAGTTGATTTGCTCATAATTATTTGTGAACCAATGGCAGAGAAATTTTCTATCGATCCCCATAACACCGGTTCTGCCACGAAGCTAGGGGTGTTCATAGGATCGGATAACAGGTTTTTCGGGTTATTCGGTTCGGGCAGAGAAATTTACTATACCCAGGAAGATCCTGAAACAAACGTCGTTGAAGACATTTTCTTCTGTCATCCAAAATTGTATTGCTGGTGACGTGCATTTCCGCACGTACTGATGATGGAGCGACGTATAAAACGAACCAGTACCGACTTCCACTTATTCAAATTGTTGACGTGACTTCCACACACCAGACATTTAGTATTACTTACGCGTTCCTATGCAGAGAGCATGAGGAAAACTACGTCTACGTTTTGGAAATGGTTAAGAGTATGTTGAATAAATGTATGGAGCCACATGATATCATAACAAAAGTCATTATAAAATCTATCCGAATTAGGATTCGGATCGGATTCGAATATATCCGAATAACCCGAAATATATCCGAAAAACCAGAAAAATTAAAGTCATTACTCATTAGTCATTACACAAAAAAAAGATTTAACAAAACATAAAAACTGGATAAATTAATATGGAAATAAACCAAAGTAATTCTTAGAAACCAGAAATTTCAAACAAGATAACATGGAATTTTTAGAAACCAGAAATAAACCAAAGTAAAAGGCCTTTTTTGAAACCAGAAATAAACCAAAGCTTTGGCAGAGGGGCGAAGTTGCAAACGCGGAGGAGTGAAGTCACGAATGCTAGAGGAGCAACAGGCGGTTTTTGGAGCAGGCGGTGCTCGAGCAGGCGGTGGCGCAGTGCTTGGCGGCCGGCGGCCAGCAGTTAGTGTGTAGCGTTAATTTAGGGTTGCCGATATGCCATCGTCGACCTCCTGTGGTTTTTGTTGCAGTGGAAAAAAGGAAAATGAAATGGGCTCATAGTTGGGCCATGAAATCATGAACTTAAAGTCTGAAACAACAACACATTGAGCATCTGAGTTCAATTTCTATTTCGGTTTATTCGGATATCCGAACAACCCGAACAACCCGAAATTTTTTGAATTCGTTATCCGAATCCGACCCCAAAATCCAAATTAGTTAATTTGATTCGGATATATCCGATCCGAATATCCGAATCTTTATTTCGGATCGTTTTTTTGGATTTAGAATACGGTTCGGATTTCGGATTTTTTGAACACCCCTACACGAAGCCACCAATCTTGTTCAGGCATCAATATAACATTTCGCAGAGGCGGATGTTACACTTCCTGTCTAATAATCATATAGGATGTTGGAATTATGTCATGTTCGGACCACTTAAACCAACGGTCCTGGACACGGAGACTGGAGACGATGTCCCGAAAGATCCTCGGAAGTACACCAAAGAGGATTACCAGAAGTTGGAGCTTGATGCTAAGGCACATGCTCAGTTGGCTATGGCTCTTCCCGACTAAATATACTCTGGTCTTCTTCACCATGAGTCTGCTAAAGACTTGTGGGATGCCCTAAAAGAGCAATTCGGTGGTACCGAAGACATTGTGGCTAATACCAGAGAGATCTTAGCTCCAAAATACGAGACATTCTCACAACTAAATAATGAGTCACTGAGTTAGCAGTTTGAATGATTCACTTCTCTCTTAAGTGAATTAAAACTTGCTGGTCAAGTGTACCCACCTGTCTCGGTCTTGAACCGCTTTTTGAGATCTCTACCTGACAAATGGGAGACCTATTCCGTTGTCATGAGATCCTCTCCAGACTTCGGCAAGCTCTCGCTCACTCAAATTCATGGTAAGTTGCTCACCTTTGAGCGAGAGATTGACTAGAAGAGAAAACTCATAAAGTCTGGTAAATCAACGGAAGAGTATGTGCAAGGGAACACAGCTCTTCTGAGTTATAACTCTGAATCAAATGATCAGGGTTATGATGAATATATTGACATAACCACTGACATCACTTCTTCTTCATCCTATGATGACCAGTCTCCCATTTTTGATCATCTGTGTTTTATCATGGATGATGTCCATCAAGTTCCAAGCGATGACTTGGAAGAAATGGACATTCTTCACCAACTGGCCCTCTTGAGTTAAAACAATTAAGTTCTACAGGAGGACCGGAAGGAAATTCCCTGGTATTCAAGGGAAAACCAGGTTCAGCCTAAATAAGGCTAAGGTCCAATGCTACAGATGCCATGGCACTAGGCACTTCGCCAGGGAGTGCAAAAATGCTCCCAACTCAAATTCTTCACCGTATGTGACCTTTCCCAACTCACAATCACATACTTCTTCTGCACCTTTTTCTTCTTCTTCCTCTTCTTCATCCTTCAGAAGGCACAATAATCCCCAGGAGTCAGCACATATTGTACAGACCTCTTCTCCTACCAATGTGCAATTTGTACAAGCTTCCAATGGTAGCATGTATCAACTGATTCCTGCACCTCTTCAAATTATTGAACCATCTTCTTATCAAATAAATATACCAGGCCCTGCTGCTCAATCTTCTTCTTCCACTAAACCAGCTCTCCGAACCAACAGATTTCGCTCTTATGGCTGTTGGTGATGATTCTTCCCCTTTCTGAACAACCTGCTGCAGACACTCCTGATGCACATGTATCTTCTTCCACTCTAGAAAAACTATGTACTGATACGTGCATAGAGGCTTTTGCAAAAATAAAGAAAGCCATTGTGTTGCTTCAACAACAAAATCAGGAGTTGGAGCAACTGCTTGACGATAAAAATTCTGAAATAGAAAAACTAATAAAGAATAAAGACAATCAAATATCTGTCCTAATGACTGAAAAGTCCAACCTACAAGCTCTATTTGATTTGCAAAATGAAAATATGCAGCTTGTAGAGATGAATTGTCTCAGGCCAAGGTTAGCTGTGACAAGTGGGTTGAATCCTGCAAAGGGTTCAAAATGCTTTTAAGTAAGCAATTTCATAGCAAAGCCAAATTTGGAATTGGGTTTAATCATACTAGTCCTCTTGAGGACTACATCCCGATTGACAATAAAATAAATAAGACTGATCTGAGCCCATTTCCCCCACCTTTCTTCCGGATGAAATTCTATCCATCACAATCACACCTCCAAGAGTGTATCAACCTCCACAGTTTCCCACATTTGTTTATCCCACTGAAACTAACGGTGAAAGACAGGAGGAAACACCCTTAGAAAGTGATAAAAAAAATGCTTCTAAAAAAACTGAGATTGCTCCAATCATGAGTTCTACTCAAAGTTTAGAAGGTACAAGTTTTCATAAAATTTCTTATAGTCATGCTGACCGCCTTGACAAAGGAAAGAGGCCCATGTTTGACATTAGATTTCCTTCTTCTCATCCTCATCCCCGTTATCCAATAATGAAGGCAAATAAGCCTTTCATACCCAACTATTCTGCTTTGTCTCTTGCTTGTCTAAAATGTTTTAAGTATAGTCATACTACTGAAAACTGTTGGACAAAAACTCTCCTGGAGAAAGCAAGAGAAAAACTAAATGCTTAAAGATTGAAAGCCGAACAGGGTTCTTCAACTAAAGGAAAATTTCCTAATAAAATGAAGAAATCAAAGAAGGCTAATAGATTTTCAGCACCTTCTCATTCATCACCTCACTCTTCTTCCTCTTCACTTGCTTCACCCGGGCCTTCTATCCTTGGAACACCACCTTCTTATTCCATGGTGACTCCTACTGCCCATTCTCCTGCTGATGTGAACCCTCCTTTCGTGAATTTACAAATAAATATCTTGCATCAAAATCAGCAACAACTGATATTGATGATGCAGAATTTGATGAAAAAATCTCAGCAAAACAAGTAAACGTCTTCTTTCTCTTCTAAAAATAAAAATAATACCCATATCTAACCTATTGCAATTAAATTTTCATGTGCAGAGACCTTCTTCAAACCAAAGTCATCTATGGTATGTGGACAGTGGAGGCTCTAGGCACATGACAGGATGCAGATCTATTTTAAATAATTTCATTCCAAAGAATGGAGGATCTGTTTCCTTTGGAAATAATGCAAAGGTTGGATAGTAGGGTCTGGTTCTGTCCAGGGTGGAAAACTGCACTTTAAGGATGTTAGATTAGTTGAAAATCTCAAGTTTAATCTCTTGAGTGTTTCTCAACTAGCTGACAAAGACTTCAGTTCATTTTTCACCAAGAACAGTTGTAAAATTCTTTCTCTTGAAATAAATTCAAAAATAAAGATCTTAATTGATCAACACACCTTGCTTACGGCTAAAAGAAGTGGAAATGTCTACGTTGTAGACATGACCACTGACTCTCAAACATCCTCTCCTACTTTTTTGATTGCCAAAACATCATCTTCTGAGACCGCTCTTTGGCACAGAAGGTTCTGTCAACTCAATCACCAATCTCTTCATAAGCTTTCTACCATTTCGTTAGTAAGAGGATTACCTTACAAAGAATTTCCCTTTGAAGGTCAATGTGAATCTTGCTTAAAGGGAAGGCAACATAAAACATCACATAAGTCTATTGAGGAGTCCAATACAACTAACTGTCTCAATCTACTTCCCATGGATCTTTTTGGTCCAGTGAAGGTAGCTAGTTTGGCAAGAAAGAGATACTGTCTAGTTGTTGTGGATGACTACTCAAGATTTTGCTGGACCTTCTTTCTCTTCAGCAAAGATGATACTTCTGATAAAATAATTGCACTCATCACTCAACTTGAAAGACAGTTTGGTCTTCCAGTTAAAACAATAAGGAGTGATAATGGGACTGAATTCAAGAACCAGGTTCTTGATAAGTTCTGCATCTCTAGAGGAATCCTTAGACAATATAGTGTTCCTAGAACTCCCGCTCAAAATGGAGTTGTGGAAAGGAAGAATAGGACACTTATTGAAGCTGTAAGAACTATGCTTGCAGATTCAGGATTACCTTTATCCTTCTGGGCTGAGGCAGTAAACATTGCTTGCTATGTCTTGAACATAGTTCACATTGTGAAAAGACATAACAAGACTGCCTATGAAGTCCTTCATAACATAAAGCCTCTCATCTCTTTCTTCAAGGTCTTTGGGTGTCCGTGCTTCATCTTGAACACAAAAGACTCTTTATCCAAGTTTGCTGCTAAGGTAGACTCTGGATATTTTGTTAGATATTCTCAGACCTCTAAGGCTTACCGAGCTTTCAATCTCAGGACTAAAATTGTTGAAGAAACTATTGATGTCAAATTCAATGAATATGCTTCGACCTCATCTTTCCCCTCTGCTCCTGATGATCTCTTTGATCTTGAAAGTTTCGCCTACATCTCTTCTACCCCTTCTTCCTCTTCTTTTTCAGAATCTTGTCGAACTTCTGAAAATCTGTTTTCTCTTGAAGAGTGTTCTATCTCAAACTTCTTTTCCTCTCTTCCTTCTCATCAAATAATTTCTCACGAACAAAATGAACAGATTTCTACTCCTTTATCCCCAGTCTTGGATAACACACCTGTAGATGTTCCTGAAAATGGTCATGCTTCCCCTGCAGAAATTTCTTCTGGCCATGATGAAGACTCACCTTCTTCCGATGCTGCCTCTTCCAATAACTGTTTGGACATTATTCCTTTTAGTAGAAATCATCCTCTAGAACAAATCTTAGGCAATCTACATAAAGGTGTTCAAACTAGGAGCCAGATTTCGAACTTTTGTCTTCATGCAACCTTCCTGTCCCAAGTTGAGCCTTCCAAATATCAGGAAGCTCTCAAAGATAATAATTGGGTAGAGGCTATGCAGGATGAACTGTTACAGTTCAAAAAACAAAACGTTTGGACTCTTTGCCCCTTGCCGGCAGGAAAATACCCTATCGAAACCAGATGGGTATTCAGAAATAAAACAGATGACAGAGGCATTGTAATAAAAAAAAGCCCGATTGGTAGTAGAAGGTTACTTCCAAGAGGAAGGAATCGATTGTTACATTTAAAAAACAAAATATTTGGACTCTTTGCCCCTTGCCGGCAGGAAAATACCCTATCGAAACCAGATGGGTATTCAGAAATAAAACATATGACAGAGACATTGTAATAAAAAATAAAGCCTAATTGGTAGTACAAGGTTACTGTCAAGAGGAAGACATCGATCATGATGAAACCTTTGCTCCTGTGGCTAGACTGGAAGCCATTAGACTTTTCCTAGCATTTTCCATCTCCCATAACATAAAGGTATATCAAATGGATATAAAGAGTGCATTCCTATATGGGACAATAAAGGAGGAAGCCTATGTGTGTCAGCCTCCAGGATTCGATGATGTTCATCATCCTGATTGGGTGTACAAATGTAACATCAGTGCCGGAAACGTCACCAGAACAGTGATCAACACAGTAACATGAACAATGATTCAAGTACATAATTCAGTTGATGTTCATATATCATTATCATTTCATGCTATCATAGAACAGATTCAAACTCATTTCAGAAGCGAAACTCAGAATCATGGTTCATCAGTCAGATAATTATCTGGCAATACAGAACCATCGTGTGATTGTTAGTTAGGATTCTATTATGTATAAACGTATGTGAGGCTTTTTCAAAACAATAACGGATGTCGTTACGTGAATGCTAAATCGCCGGATTATTCGTATAGGTGACGATCTGTCACACCCCGACCCGCAGCGGAAGTCTTAACAGAGTCTTAGTGTCGACAGTAATTAACAACAACATAAGTTAAGCGAACGATTTAAATAAAAGATAGATAATTATAAACAAAAGTCATCGATAATTGTTAACATTAGTTCAACATCTTATTTATAAAACATTAGTTTCAACAATTCGACAACTGGTCCCAATAATAATTATCCGAGATACGCTCGCTTGCAAGAACCGGTTTTCCTTTCTTTTCCCCAAATGACTTGCTACTTACCTGAGAAACATACCAAATTTAAAACAAGTGTCAACCAAACGGGTTGGTGAGTTCACAGGTTTTCAAAATAAAACATTTAATCAATAATCATGGAAAAGAAGGTAATGTCACGTTGTTGTGCTAGTGAACTCATCGTAGACTAGCAAGGTCCTACGATACGATAGACACCATGAGCTCATAATCAAACCAAAACCAAGGTGCGAACACCCCTCAACATATATTGCTCCCGTTACTCACGGACCATGACACCTGGTCGGGGAGTGGGTTGTCAAACCCGATAGATCTACCAATATATCCTGCGGTCTCTCCCCCGAGACTAATGATTACGACTGCGGGCACAAAACCATGCGCAAAAACACTCGGGAACAAATCCACGAGAACCATGCCCAACTGCACTTACTCAAGAGCTATCAAAGTCACGTACCACACAAACAAATTACATTACAAAAACAACTTTTCTTTTCCCGGTATGTTTCTACCCCGGTTTATCAAAAACCAAAACATAGTTAAAAAGGGGCCGTGAAACTCACCTCAATGCGTTCCTGCTAGCAACAAAGATTTCCAAATAACCCGACTGTCTCACTAGCGCCCTAAAACCCAAGGGACACATTAACAGTCTAAATAAAAGTCCATCATGTAAGTTGTTCACCCAACTTAACTTAGACTAAGAAAATATTCCACCAAGGAAAATAGTTTTCGTACAAACGACCCGTTGGTGACTCGAATTTAGTTATTTATCATAAATCATAAGTTAACGTTCTTAATTCATATTATATCCAAATAATTAAGTTATCTTTGTTAAAAATCTATTTTTAACTTCAAACTTAATTATTTAAAATAACTTGTCAAAAATGACAATTTTATCGTATTTTACTGACAAAACCGACAACGCAACATACAAGCACATCAACACGCATTATGACCTAAGTGACTTCTAATACTTCAAAATAAGTATTTTATACTTATTTTTACTCAAAAGTTGCTGTTTAAAATCAGTCACAATGTTATGTCGAATTTTCGCTTTAAAATGACGTTTTTACGCCATTTTTAGACATAGTTTTCAAGTATTTCATTTCCTACTTTTCTTACATCATTTATATATTAAAATTTACATATTTTTATCATAAAAACATACAAATTTTTCTGACCAAAATCAGATTCATAAAATGATCATTTTTATATGTTAAAAATAGCCGAAAACGCGTATTTTCGGTCCTTTATAACCGTTATGTCGTTACAATTCTAAAACCACTTGATTTTATACTTTAAATATGTCATAAAATTTATTTTTATAGTTACATAACCTGTTCCAAATTATTTTTATAGAAAACTCTATTTTTATAGCTTTTATCTTATCAAAACATCCATTTTAAAGTAATAAAAATTATGTTTAAGTTACGTAACCATTCTTTATTCATTTACCACAAAAATATTTATATTTTTAAGCATATTACAACATTTAGATCAGATTTAATATATTTCATAAAATAGCAATTATTATTATTATTTTTCACAAACAACAATTATATAAAAAGTTACATACATACCCATGAATGCATACATATACAACCATCATGCATGTCATGTTTTCTACCATATATATACTTATGTATATATATATTATCCTCATGCACATGTATACTTGAAATAATCATACATACATACACATGCATGCATGTACAATCAAATCATGTATACATCCATCCATGTATGTAAAATCATTATTCTTTCTTATACCTACATATATACACACATGATCACATACATATATATATATATATATATATATATATATGTACATGCATGTCAACAAAACCCACTTATACATACATATGAGTTCATGCATGTAACCATCTCACCCATACATACATATGTATATATATACAAACACATACATATACATATATGTTTATGCATGTAACTTATTTCACATCTACATACATATATATGCATGTATATGTACATGCATGTGGTTAAAATCACCATCCAAGCAAAATCATCCATGTATGTATGTGTGTATATTTTGAAAGAAACATATACACCCATATATACATGCATTACGACACACACACATACATATACTTACACACACACGTTTCACACACACACACACAATCATCTTTCACAACAAGACCCACTTGATTTAAACACATTCTTTTGGGTGAACAAACTTTTAAATAAAAACCCATGTAGTGTGATTAAGAGTTTACCTTAAATGCTTGACAATGGGGTTTCTTGATCAAAAACTCTTACAATATTCCAAGTGCTCAACAAATACAACAAGATGAAGCTTAGAAAATAAAGAAAATGGTGGTGTAGGTAGAAAGAGAGAGAGAGACGTTGAGATGGAGAGAGAGAGATGTGAGATATGAAATTTGTAAATCAAATGGAAGTGATGGGTGAGATTTGGAAGATTTAAAGAGATCTTGTGGTCACTTCTTCTTGACAAGTGTCTACCCACTTGTCTTTATATGGATAATTATGATTTAAATCAGATACAAACTGGTATAATCTGAGTCCTACGGTGTATAAACTTTGTACCGGAAATTTAATAAAAATACGATTTTTATTCTAAAATTAATAGAATATTTAATCGTACTAAAACGATCAAATTTTTGTCAAAAATAATGACCTTAAATATTATTTGAATAATTAATTCCATTTTGCCCGGCTAAAACGCAGATAAAGTCGGTTGTCAGTAAAATCCACAGTTAACACCAAAATTCACGGTTTTCATCGTTAACTTAATTTATACATTCATGATTTATCATTTTATGCTAAACCAAGCATATCTACTAAATTCGTTAATCGAGTCGTCACCAACGCTCGTTAAAACACCGCCGAACGATACAGAAAACTCGAAATTTTACTAAATGCAAATCCATGCATTTAAATAACACTCTGTGCTAGACTTTTTAATCAACATTAAATTTAATAATAAATATTAAATTATTAACGCATTAAATAAATTAAGTTTAGTACACTAACCATTACAGATTATCGTTCATAAAAATACCGGATGTCACACGATCTGTACTAATACATCTGATGGTTTAATGTTCTGAACGATGTCCAATAATTAGAAAACCATATCGAAAAGTATAGTTATCGTCGTATTCGTACAGGTGACGATTCGAACGAGTACGCGCGACAACTGTACTATTCGATTTAAACTGTAATTTAAAAAATTTTCAGAAAATTTAAATAAACGGAAGATATTTAATTAATTTACTAGGAATAACCATCTAAAATAAATCTAGAAACTTTGTTTTAGAAGCGTAACGTTTCGTTACGAAAAACGAAACGAAACCGACGTTTTAATTGAAACCGAGCAACCAAAATGAACCCGAACTCACCCGGGGTATAAATACCCCAAATGAATCATTTTCATCATTTAATCCTTTTACTCTCTCTCTAAAATCAAAAACCCGGAACTTTCTCTCTCTAGAAAGTTCAAACTTCTACCACCTAGATCTCACTCGTTTCACGACGAAATCTCGCGTTCTTGGTGTCCAAACGACCACCACAACTTGTAGAACACGAAAGTACAACCGATCTAAACTTTGAACCAGTTGAATCGAGGTAAAAAACGAGTTTTCTATTTCGGTTTTAGGGTTTTCATACCCCTTTGGTTCGGCCACCACTATAGTCGATTAACCTAACCAAAAACCTAGGAAAAACACCTCACAAACACTTAGAACACTATGGGAACCTGTGGGAGTCGAATTATGCTCATTATGTTCGAGATTGAAAGGGTTGTAGCTAAGGGGTTCGAACACCCGAATGGGTCTACCCTCAGCTCACAGAATGAGCAATTATTTTCATTCGGCCGAGTGGCCTTTAAGCCGAAGCAGCCCCATTCATTCGGGCAATCAGCTCATTCGCTCGGCCACAGCTTCAAGCGGCCAAGGACCCCCTTTCGGCCATGTAGACATTCATTCGACCGACCATGACCCCATTCGGCCACCCCCTATTCAGCTGTCATCTCTACCTGTCCAAGCTATATTCATTCGGCCACCTTACTTCTGTCGCATGTACATTCGGCCCAACACCTATTCTATCGGCCCAATAAGTCCATTCGGACGACCCAGACCTCCATTCGATTGGTTTCACGGGTTCGGCCCATCGTGCATGCATGGATGTGGGTGTGTGTTCATGGGAGGAATTATTAAGGTTTCATCACATACAATTAACTTGGTGTTAACTAAGGGGTCAAACATAGATTTTAACAATGGAGAAGCTACTATGGTTTCATTAGGAGGCAATAAACTAAGGGTTTTCTTAGTGACAATGGGATTATCCCTAGGTATGGGTTGGTTGGAGACACAAGAGTTATTTAAAAAGATATTATGAATTAGGGTTTTTCAAGTAAGGAAACCAAGTTGTAAATCCCTTAGGTTAGGGATTTATAATGCTAATACTTTTATAAGTAAGGGTTGAATTACAACAGGAATGTTGGCATCCTTTTTGTTTAATACAATCGATTTTATTAAGCGAAACTATTAATATTATAGTGAGGAGTACACTATGGATCAAAACAATGACTAAGAATAAGGATGTTGACTTCATAACCAACATCCAACACTTAGACATTTCATGAGTACAAATGACTACATTAGGTGACTCAATTGAAGTACCTAGGATGGGTCATACAAAGAAGATAAGCAAAGAATCATTGGACGATCAAAGACTAGTAATGGGCCCAAGTGTAATCTAACGGGATTAGCCTAAGCCCATCACGTTTAATTATACTTTTCCTAAATAAACTATGTTTTTAATAAAAGAAAATTAAATTGTAAGCTTTGTTAAATTAAAATAAATGATTTTTAACTTTATGTGTTACTTAAAGTAAATTAATTTAAAGACGTTCAAATTAAAGACTTATAATGGTTAATTGTGGGATTAGGGTTATTATTGGGTAATGAACTTAGACTAGTTAGATGAAATCCTAGAAACACATTAGTAACGTAGGACACCTAGTTGCAGACCGATACCAAACCCTAGATACGGCGATTATAAATACTTTTCGCATTCGAATTCTCTTAAAATAACCCAGGTGCTAAAGATACATAGGCAACAATTAAAGAGCACGCTTATCTTTTGTGGTTCATTTGCACAGCAACACAGGTGAGTTCATTGCCCTTTTTCTAAACATTTTGTTTTCAAACGCGGGGCTGAGAAGCATGCGTAAACCTTTTTCTTTAAATATGTTTTGCGTACATGCTTTTAATTATTGTATGCTTTATATATACATGTTTATACTCTTAGACTCCTGTCTAGGTATGTGTTATGCAGAATTAACTAAAGAATAAATTAATTACTCTCATGAGTAATACTTTAATTCTAAAACTCTAAAACAAACACTTAGTCCATCAAGTTTGAATTCATAGAATCTAAACTCAAAGTGTAACCAAGAGAACTAAAGCTAAGAATCAAATTCAAGGAAAGCTAATTCAGTCAGTGATTCAGTAAAAACTAAGGATCCTATTCAAGAATCTATAATCATTGTGGAAATCATGGAATGGTAAAGATCAGAATCAAGAGACTCAAGGGAATCATAACCATGTGTGGATCAATGAAATAATGAAATCATTAAAATCTAATGAAATCATTAATGTGTAAGCTAAGGTAGATGTCAGTTGTATGTAAATCAAGACCACATGTAACACACGGAAAGTCCCGTCATAAATAGTAGACTCTAGTAGTCAAGCTATATGGGCATAACTAAAACGATCAAACGAAATCAAGAGAACAAAGACGGTCAAGAATCAAAGGATATCCTAAAGTCCCGGCATGTACAGTAGACCTGAGGGTCAAGCTGATATGGGCCAAACATGAAAGTCCCGATGCATACAGGTAGACTCATTTTGGGTCATGCTTGATTTGGGCCACGTGTGAGAGGGTACAACTTGGACACCACCAACAAATATGTCTAATTGATTGAGTAAAATAAGGCCCAGTCATCATGTCTTAGTTGTAATTAAATGATTAATTATTGATTTAGTTAAGCATTTAATATTATATTTCTACAAGTGTTTTGGGTAATCATGTAAGCATGGTGAACTCAGGAAATCAGAGGTATTTCAAATTGTGGAAATCAAATTCTAAAATGGAAGTAGGTGGTAGGTAAGACGCTTAATTATCATTAACAACAATGTCTTATGTGGTTTTGTATGTGGTGGGATGGCGTCTGGGCGGGTTGTAGGCTCGACCTTTTCGTAAGCCCTATATATAAGCATACCGAGTTGGATAATACAGGTGATGTTAATGAGGTTAAGGTTGTTACCGAAGAGATTGGTAATGCTAATGTATACATGTTTAAGACTTCTAAACGAAATGTTTGAAACTAGAATGGGAAAGAAACTGGAAGATAGGTAAGACCCTTAATTATCATTAACAACAATGTCCTATGTGGCTTAGTATGTGGTGGGATGCGTCTGGGTGGGTTGTAGGCTCGACCCTTTTGTATGTCCTATATATAAGCATACCGAGTTGGATGATACAGGTGATGTTAATGAGGTTAGGGTTGTTACCTAAAAGATTTGTAATAGGCTATTCTTTTGAAATGGATTTGAATGGTAGGTAAAATGCTTAATTATCATTAACAACAATGTCATATGTGATTTAGTATGTGGTGGGATGGCGTCTGGGCGGGTTGTAGACTCGACCTTTTCGTATGCCCTATATATAAGCATACCGAGCTGGATATTACAGGTGATGTTAATGAGGTTATGGTAGGTAAAATGCTTAATTATCTATTTTTCAAAAACTAAACTACATGAACTCACCAACCATTGTGTTGACTTTGTTTTCTTTCATGCTTTCTCAGGTGATGTACATGATTATGCTAAGGTTTCGGGAATGCATGCTAGGTTGCCTGTTAGAGGACCTAGTAGTTTTTGGGAAGCACATATTTTGTTGACTAATGTGAATCACTTTTGAGATCTTGTACGGTTACAAGATAGTAGACTTATGATTCATTTGTTAGATTTACTTGGTTAAATTATCAAACGTTGACAATTGTAATTTAACTTTGTAAATTATAGTTTAATGTCATTGTGCTTTAGTTATTTTTATCATTGATGCTATGTAAACAATCTGATCATCACGATTATCATTCCTGATATCGTGCCCCGGGGACCTTCCGCCCGATGGGACACACTATCCGGCCCGCCGGCTCGGGGTGTGGCAACAGACTAGGCAAAGCACTTTATGGTCTGAAACAAGCACCCAGAGCATGGTATGATACTCTCTCTCAATTTCTTCTTTCTAATAAATTTTCTCAGGGAACCCTTAATAAGACTTTGTTCATCAAGAGGGTAGACAAGGAACTTTTGCTGGTCCAAATTTATGTCGATGACATCATTTTTGGATCAACAAAACCTTCCTTGTGTGAACAATTTTCTAAATTAATGTCTTCAAGTTTGAAATGAGTGCTTTAAGTGAAGTAAAAACATTTTTAGGATTCCAAGTAAAACAAACCCCCAATGGGACTTTCATTCATCAATCAAAATATGTAAAGGAACTTCTAAATAAATTTGATATGAATGATTGCAAAATAATTTCTATCCCCATGGCTACAAGTCCTGGAATAAGTCCAGATGAAAATGGTGAACCTGTAGATCAAACCCTCTATAGGTGCATGATTGGATCTTTGATATATCTTACTGCATCAAGGCCAGACATAATGTATGCAACATGTGTCTGTGCAAGATACCAATCAGCCCCCAAACAATCCCACTTATCATTTGTGAAGAGGATACTAAGATATCTAAAAGGCACTCATGTGCTAGGTATTTGGTATCCTGCCAACCAAACTTGTAAGCTTGTTGGTTTTTCAGACAGTGATTATGCAGGATGCTTGCTCACAAGAAAGTCTACTTTGGGAGGATGTCAGTTCTTTGCAAGTTGCTTAGTGTCATGACAAAGAAAAAAGCAAACATCGGTGTCAAATTTAACTGCTGAAGCTGAGTACATTGCAGCAGCTCATTGCACTGCCCAAATCCTTTGGTTACAATATCAACTACTGGATTTTGTAATAACTGAACTAAAAACACCTCTCCTAATAGATAGCGAAGCAACCAAAAATATAATAAAGAATCCTGTCTACCATTCAAAAACCAAACATATAGAAATAAGGCATCACTTCATTAGAGACTGCTTTGAAATGGGACTCATTGTCCCAGAATATGTCTCTACAAGTGACCAAATAGCAGATATATTTACCAAACCCTTGGACTCTTCAACTTTTGCTAAGTTTGTAGCTAAATTGGGTATGATAAATATGAGCTAATTAATGTGTTTAAGAATTTGTCTCTTAAACCCGTGAATAATTATATAAAAGGATAATCCTTATTGATTATCCTAACAACGGATATTTGATAAACTACTAATGAAGAAACCTTGGTCTCTCTCTCAGTGGTTATCCCATAACTCGGATAGGATCAGTGGTTGTTATACCCACTGCTTCATATCTATCCACGGTTACAGCTTCCGTTGTTACAAATTTAAACCTTATATGGTTTACTTTTCTTCCGACGTCTCTTCTTCTTCCGACGTCTCTTCTTCTTCTGACGTCTCTTCTTCTTCTGATGTCTCTTCTTCCGAAGACTTTTAATCATGTCATTTATCCTTGGTTAAATTTCTTCTGAAAATAAAACTCTTCTGAAGATTAAATAATCTTTCATATTTAAATCTTCCTTGCCCAAGTGGTTATCAAATCTCTTGATAATTATGCCAGATTCGGCCGTCTCTAATCTCTCTTCAAGATTAGACCTCTTACAGTTAATAGAATTGACACTCATTAACTGTTCTCATGGTTCGATGCTATATTTCTTTCCATTTTTATCCCTATTACTCTAAATGACCACTGATCTTCTTTCCTTATTTATATCAGTCGTTATCTCCTTCAATCCATCAGTTCTTTCATAACACTTCTTGATCATCTCTTGATCAAGAACACTCTTTCTTCAACATTGATTCTTCAGGGTGCTACTCATGGCAAAGGACTACTGCTTGTCAGGCATGTCGCCTGGCACGATGCATTTCCACTTCTTCCGTCTGAGCCTTATGCTCATGATGGTGGTGTAACGACATCGGACCAGGCTTCATTCCCGACAAAGCTTTTGTCTGTACTTCAGGGTGTGCTTGAAAGTACTTTGTTGTCGCTTGTTTCTTCTCTCTCATGATCACAGGTTTGTCCAATGGGTAAACACCCTAAGGTAAAGCTTTTGGTATGTTACCTTTCTTGTGTGTGAACGGTTAGTCTTACTCATCTCTTTTTCTATAAAGCAAAGTTGGTTCTCACACTTTGCCTTCATAACTGCTTGGTGTTCATCTGAGACTTTGACATTCAGATGGCAGTCCTCTCTCCCAAGGACATTTCTGTTTCTTCCCCACATGCAGCCCTTAATTCTCCTACCCATGTTCTCCATGAGATTGATGTTATGTTTGAGCAGTTTGGTTCTCCTCCCCCTTCTCCAACAGAGGAGCTGCCCCATCAAACCTTTGCTCAAACTAGTCAATCTCCTACCCATAGAGAAGAGGATGAGATCAGGATGACCAATCCATCTTGACATCTTGATCATATATCTGGAGCATCCATTTCACATGAGACTCCACTGGACTCTCATCTAAATGGATCATGTAATAAGACTCATGATATGGCAACAACCCATGAAGGTTTTGAAACTGAGGCTGGAAATCCCCGGAACCAATAAAAAGGGGTCCATGACATTCCTGAGATGGAATCAGGTCATGATAAAACCGACTCATTAGTCAGGGATTCGGATGATATCCTTAGAAGGATGGACGAATCAGATTCTAAAATAAAGGAATTGACGGATTCTGTTGCTCACATTCAGGCTAATGTTGCTAAGCTCACTGAGCTTGTTTTAACAGCCTTGAGCGACCAAGCCCTGCAACCTAAATCCATCCCTATGCAGGCACCTTCACTTGAAGGTACTTCCACCAATTCACCTACTTCCACTGCTACCACCTTCTCATCTCAGGTTCTTCAAGAAGTGCTAAACCCACTTCTTACTACCCAACTTACCTCCCTGCTTCAGTCCTTTACCACCCAATTTCTGACCACCCAAAAGATTCAACTGGATCTGTTGAAAATTTCAGTAGATACCAAAGTCTCCTCTTTACAACATGAAATCACTAACCATACACGATTTCTTGAGTCCCTTACTGGGACTGCTCCTCCTTCTCCCTGGTTCAAAAACAGCCAAAAAAGGGAGAATGAACGACTCTTGGCCACTGCCCAAGCTGCTAAAACAGCAGAAGACAAGACTGAGCAAACGGGGATGCAACAAATAAAGTTGAAAAACCAAGAGGCACTTCTCAAAGCAACATTGGATCAACAGTTCCAAACTTAAGCTGCCAAGGCTAGCTCAGAGCAGAAGCAAAAGGAAGCCGAGGCTCAAATAAACACTGGGACATCTGGAGTATCCAAAAAGCCCAGACCTTCCAAATCTGCTTCCACTGAGCAAACCAAGCCATTAACCACTGCCCCACCTTCCTCCACACAACCAAATAAAGAAAGCTCACCCAATCTCTCTCTAAACTCTTCTTCTCAAACCCTCCTTGAATTTTCTTCCCTTCCTGTCACTCTCAATGCCTCCAACATTGGCCATAAAGCAATCCCAATAATCACTCAGTCTTTCTAAAGAAGACAAAAGAGTATGGTCAGAAAAACCAAAATCCTCAATAACCTACCTTATAAACCTTCAACCTCTGCTCAAAAACCTTCCTCAGACTCAAATGATGATCAGCCCATTGCCTCTCGTGTCTCAAGAAAGAGAAAGCTGCTATTGGCTAATATTGATGAGACTGATCCTTCAAACACCACCAAAGTTCCCTCCCCAATAAGATCAGCAGATGCTGAGAAACAACAATCCTCTCCAGTAAAGGAATCCTACTCACCTGTTAGGACCTTTCCTTCTGATGAAGACCTTCAAAGATAAAGAATAAAGAAATGGTGAAGGAAAACCTGATTCTGGCTAGCCTTGAAGCCTCTGGTCTATCAGGAGATGAACTGCTAAGGACCAATCAAGAAAAAATAGCCAGATTGGATCAGCAGCAAGATAAAGCCTATTAGGCTGAGAGGGAGCAGCTGATCAAGTACCTGCTGGATGAAGGGAAATACAAGGTTGAAAACTTCAGCAACTGGGATATCACTAGCCTCAGAAATGAAGCTAAAGTATTATCTGAAAGAATAAAAGCTGAAGTAAGGAAGAAAAAGATCCTTGAGCAAAGGAAAAGAATAAAGCACATCCTTATCCAAAATCAATGGGGACCAAAGAACAAAATAATAAAATGGAGAGATGAAGTTCTGTTCGATGAATGGTCTAAGTTTAAAAGAGAGAACAAGGACCACCCTGAGCTCTGGAAAGATGTCATTCCCTATCCTTCCACAGTGACTCAGCTCAAGGATGCCAACCCAAGCACAATGATTGATCACTTGTTAAATGCACCTTTGGGAATTCTAGGTGCTGGGTCTGCCAAACTTCCATATGCTAAGTCTCAGTCTCCTCAAATCAAAAACTCAAGAATAAAAATAAAGAGATTGTTCTATGACTCTGTTTCCAAGATTTTAGCCATAGAGAAACTCAATGGCTCAAGAACCTTCTTCTCTAATTGGGATGAGATCCTCTCCCTACCAACTGATGATCTGAAGGATCTGCAGCACAAAACTCTAGACAATGCTGATACAGAGTATGAGGTTCTGAACTATGTTCGAACTCTCAAAAATAAAATTGGTCTGGCTTTAAAACAAAATAAGTAGGTTTTGGCTTCAGTAGTCCAGAGGGAGATTGTTGGAATATAAGAACTGATGAGCAAAACCACTGAAGCCAGACACCTGAATAAAACCGCGGAAAGACTAGCTGTGGATGCTTCTCTTCCAATTGAAGAACTGATTCAACATCGGAAGACTCTCAGCGGAAGCTTCGCCAAAAAGAAGTACCGCTGAATTTATTCCCTCAGAAGACAATATCTGATCCTGACATCATCGGAAGACAACCTCTACATCGGAAGAAGTCAAATGAATTGGAAGACAATCTTCTCTTCCCGAATAATTGATTACTTAATCAGCTTCCGATGAACAACTTCCGAAGAAATAAACGCTAAAATTAAGTACGTCTACTTCAACATCGGAAGACCTGAAAACTACTAAAGATTCTTGCTTCCGTTGTTGTTGACTTTGTGTTTGAACTAGTCTGATAGTATCAGTGTCTGTAATAATGTCAGCTATTTGTCTTATTATTTCTTGTCTTGTATCATAGAATGTTGGGTATTTAAGTCCCAACATTCTCTGAATAATTAGGGATTACTTCCCCCATATTTCCTTGTGCTTTCTATCTCTCATCTTCTCTCTCTCTAGGCAAGAAAACTAAAACAAAGAAAATAACTTGTGCAAAACTTTAGAGGGAGCTGAAACTTAAGCTTTGACTAAGTGTCTAAAGCATTGTTACTGGTTGAATAGCTACTACTCGAGGTTCTTGTAGTTCAACATGAAGGTAGAAGAAGCTAGAAAGAGGCACCACCACCCTTCATTTCGATCGTGAGGCCTTCTCAGCAGGTTCCAGGAGCCACAACCCCTAATCTTAGGCCACCTTTCTTGAATTTGAAGACTCTTGAGGTAGTTCTAGCACCATTATAGCTTAAAATCGCTTCTAAACCCACATGCATTGTGAATCACTCACATGCAACCCCACACATCACACATGCACGAATTTTACTTGTCAAAGATCTGAGATTTGATGATATTTTTACTAATTTGATAACCTTATAATGATCTATAATGATTTTGATGGGATTAAATGTTTATTTGTTTATTTTGTTATGAGTTGGGTACTTTTGACCACATGCATGTATGATCCATGTTGTTCTAGATGATTATTGATGTTGAAACATTATTAAATATGATGTTTAATATGATTGGTAAGATCTAAATGCAATTTTGTTGTCAAGAGATGGTGATTTGAGATAGTTACTAATTTTAGCAACTTTAATGTTACAAAATGTGCAAAAATGATGAAATGGCAACATGCATGTGTTTAGATCTAGGGTTTATGTCAAAACGATGTTAGGAATCCATTATGATGATTACTGATGCATAAGGATTGTTAGAATTGTCAAAATAAGTGATTAGCACCTTTATTTCTATAAATAGAAACTTTTTGTTATAAATTTCCTAAAGGATGACGAGTTTGACAATGTGGTATGGTTAACATGGTTAATTGGCATTAACATGATGATATTAGTTGTTGTGAATCATGAGAATGATGGCCATATGTGTATTTGTCACAACTTTCCATAAATGGAAACTTTGGTTATAAGACTTGCTCATAAATCTTGAATCGGTTAAG
This sequence comes from Mikania micrantha, assembly GCA_009363875.1. Classification (NCBI taxonomy): domain Eukaryota; kingdom Viridiplantae; phylum Streptophyta; class Magnoliopsida; order Asterales; family Asteraceae; genus Mikania; species Mikania micrantha. The sequence continues at coordinate 58,500,957 of CM018680.1, read as the reverse complement.
TTTGAGTTACCATGATAATGTCAAGAGTCCTAGGATCATGCTAGAACGAATTATTAATGACTAGGACAATGTGTTATGTGAACTTTCTATATTTAGTAACTTTTGAACACGAAACATGCTTAACCGGCTAAGTGTAACTATGTGCTATGTGATAACATGCTCATTTAGGTTAAAACTGCATATTAGTATAATCGGAAAGTGATTTCTTGTATGATTTACCTTAAATGGAAACTTTCATAAAATAGGAACTAACTATAAATAGTAAGTTACCTCATGGATGTGACTTTGGTATCCGCACACATCACGCAACAATGAATCACACGATCACTTAAACTAAAACCGTCACCAACGGGTTGTTCGGTCAAACACGATCAACACGGTCAACACGACCCACATAACAACTTAGAGTTGTTTGGACACAAACACGGTCATGTGAGAACCACACGAATGTGAACGCAAACTCATAGCACCTATGTGATATAGGTAACCGCTGAAAGAGGCGCACTACTCCGTTCGTGTACGAGTGCACTTTGCTAGACTCAGGTGAGTTTACGGCCCCACTTTTACTCTTAAACTGTTTTTACTAAACCTTTGGAGAGAGAATAGTATGCAACTGTTTTAGATATATGACTGGTATGTTGTAAAACTATTTTGAGTGTAACTATTATTGCAACAAGTCCTCACGTATCCTTACCGTTAGCTGTGTAACAAACAAGTCGTTATTACGTAGTACTACTGGGTTTGACTAGCCCCACTCGGCAACAATGTTGACTGGAGGTCATAACTAGTGTAATATCGATGTTGATGCTGGGTTCAGCAATGACCCGGGGAGGCAAACGAAAACAGTCGAGTTTCGGTAAGATGAAATGACACACTCATGGATCGTAGATCCAACAAACAACTTAACATACCCAGTATATGTCTGTTTACTGATTTATGTCTGTCTAAACCTGTGAACTCACCAACTTTATAGTTGACACTTTTCGCATGCATTCTCCGGTAACTAATGGATCACAAGCTAGGATGCACTGGAGGATGTACAAGAGAGTCTCATGCATTAGACTCTAGTCCTGGGCTTGTATTGATGTGATTCTTTTAAAACAATTTAAAGCATGTAGTGTCTGATACAATTTACTTTCCGCTGTAACCGTTTAATTTACATTTCCGCTGCTTGACACTTTAACTTTTCCGCTGCATATTTATTAAAACTTGTTTTATTTACAAAACTGTATGGTTGTGAAACTCGTATAGAGTCATTATATATGACCATGAGCTGTGATCCTGGCCAAGTCACACCCGCGTGGCCTGACACCGCACTTGGGAATTTGGGTGGTGTGACACTTACTCTCACAGCCTGCTGAAGTGGGACACCAAACCATAGCAACATTTGGAGTTAGAAATATGTAAGAACCTTTCAACTCTTTAACGTCTTGAAAACAAAAAAAATGTATAGGTCAGACAAAAATCAAAACGATCTAACACTACAAGAGATAATTCAACAATGTAAAAGTTAGGAACATCACCTAGCTAGTACTTTGTTTAATAGAATTACTATATTTGGTTGAAGTACCCAACAAAATGAAAGAAAATTTGTGAGTGGTAATAATTTGACTAGGTAAAGATATTACTAAAGAATAACACATGTTGAAAAAATATAAACCCATGTCAGATTACCAGTTTGTAGTGCTAGCTGATTACATTATTCATAACAAAAAGGCAGTAGAACATAACCATCACCATCATCACCGACATCAATAGTCTTTATTTAACGGATGTACTTCATTACGTTCAAATTGCAAAATCTTGAGAAATATATAAAGTGAGTAACAAATAGCGTAAAACATAAAAAACACCTTGACATCAACATCTATAAATGAAACATCATTAAAGAAGACAAATAAATTTGAAAAATTTAGGAAATGTAGTAAGAAATTCAAATTAAACGCTTGAAAGTATAATTAAAAAAAAATTGAAGATGAGATAATCTGTAAAACAAAATAATGTGTTAGGACAAAAACTCCCTGATATGATCTTAAAAACTTTGAAAAGGCAGAATAACTGGTTTGCAACAAAACGTTTACTAAGATGTGACAGTACCGTAAAGAACCCTCGGCATGCAAAAAGACCTGTATTGTTTAAAAAAAAGTCACTTAAAGAAACATTCTTCTTCTTTGGTCCTGGGTAAAACACTAATAATGTGGAAAGTGAAATGGATTAGTTGGAGATGTGATACTTGAAGTACAAAAAACAAAGTTACTAAACTACCCTTCAACATATAATAACATACTAATGAGGTGGCTCCTTATTAGCTACACATTTGATTTTTCAAGATTTTCACAATAACTATATATAGAAAGAGAGAGTAGTGTGTTCAAATAATAATCACTCTTAACGCGATAACTCGAATAACTTTTTTAAAATTAATCCAAATCTTTGTTTTTTTAAACATCATGTCACACATGTTGTAGGATCGGGTTATGTACTCAACACAATACTTACCACAAGTTATCTTCTACAAAGTTGATAGTTGCGGAAATTCTATCAACTTAGTTTTGTAAGAACAGTTTGAAAGAACTATATATTGAAGGAAATATTAAATTCAAGGTCAAAGTATATTGCATTCAACTGTTACGATTACAATTACTTTTCTCAAGCATGCACTCGTATTTTCTAACTAACAAGTGAACGTATTTATACTAAGACCTACAGCTGTATCCTCGTATGGATACAAAGCTGGACAAAATACTAGAAACAAACTAATGCTAAAACTAGTATCTGTTATGGACTTGACAGGCCAAGCCATATTAATTACACTTAATACAAAAGACTACATTGACTTTTACAATTAATGCCTACACTACAAAAGGCATTTAATTTTTGTTATCTTCTGTGCTTCTGACAAATCTTCTTTGCTGCTGACTTTTACAAGAATGTCTTCTTTATTAGTCTTCGGAAGAGAAAACAACTCTGAATATATCTACAAGTGTATGGAATCTGTCAGAAGTAAGTCTTCGGAAGTCTTATGTACATTGAAGCTGCTGGGATGGTTTTTGAAAGCTTTTGGTCTTCGAAAGCTCTTTTATTCAGAAGATTTAATCTTGTAAAACTTCTAAGTGTTGAGATCTGATAACTGAGGAGGTCTTCGGAAGCTTTTTCTCTTGTATAGCCTTAAGAAGGAGTGAGTTATCTTTCGAAAGTAATGTTTCTTCAAAAGAGTAACTCCTTTCTTCCGAAGGCTGTTTGTCTATACAGGGTTCAGGAATTATGGGAATTTACACAAAGACTTAGAAAGTTTTGGAGAGCACCAGCCTTTATGATTTTACAGTCTCCCCTAGGCTGATGCTTCCAAAACTTCCTATCTTTCTCCCCTTAGAACATGTGCTCTAGCTTTAGCCCATTTACTGGCTATTCTCCCATCAGATCCATTATCAGGATTATGAAGTGGGAGTCCTTCAAGATCATACACAAACGGTTCTGCTATGATCATCAGCTGGAAAAGATCCAGCACCATTATTCCTCCATTTGATTTAGTGAGGGTGAACATATTCTGCTGTGCATTGAAGCTCCACCCTACTAGTGGAATATATGCTCTAATGGTGTAACATCAGTGCTGAAACCGTCACCGGAACAGTGATCTCTACAGTACATGAACAGTAAATCAGGTACATATTTCAGTTATCAATTGTACATCATTTTCATTTCATGTTATCAAAGCACAGTTCAGATTCAATTCAGAAAACAAAGTTCAGAACAATGGTTCTTGAGTCAGATAATAATCTGGCAATACAGAACCATCATGGGATTATTTGTTAGGAATTATTATGTATAAACGTATGTGAGGCATTATAGAACAAAACATACGAATATTGTTACGTGAATGCTAAATCGACGGGTTATTCGTATAGGTGACGATCTGTACGAATATACCTGAAGGTTTAATGTTCTGAATAATATTCTGTAATTAGAGAACAAGATTGAAAAGTATAGTTATCTTCGTGTTCGTACGAGTGACGATTCGAACGAATACGCGCGACAATCGTACGTTTCAATTTAAATATAAATTTATATTTTTAAATTTGAATGAATAAAAGATATTAGTTAATTTATTAGGAATCACAACCTAGAATAATTAAATAAATTCTATTTTTATAAATCGTGTCGTTTCGTCCCGAAAACTACGCGAAACCGGCACTTTACGCGAAACCGAACGAGACCGAACGACCGGGTATTTTTCCCACATTTAATGTGGAAATTAAATGTCACAACCACCACCATTTCACCCCTTCTCTCTCTCAATCTCGTTTACCTCTCTCTCAAGAACAATCTTCTCTCTAAGTTTTGAAAGCTAAATCCTTGGTGGATTCAAGCAAAGTTGGTGCCAAGATGATCCTCTTATCTTGTAGATTACAGAAGTACAAATATTTTGAGCTTCCATCCACGAGATCTAAGGTAAATGATCCCTTCAAATTCGGTTTTAGAGGGTTTTCACGAGTTCATGTGGTTTTGCTATTATAATCGATATTAAACACTTAAAACACTTAGATGAAGGTGTCTTGCACGTTTAGGTAACTTTAGGAATGAGTTGTGACAGGTTTAAGGTCTCAAGAAGGAGAATGGAAGCCATGGAAACGCACAGGTTCGTGAGAACCTTTCCAGCCGAACCCACTAGCACCAACCGAACCTAGCAGTTCCCGGCCGAACCCTGGAGCCGAACCTTTTGGCACCTCACGAACCTTGCACCGAAACTGTATATGTTGCAACCGAACCTGCTCCTCTGATAATCCGAAACTAGTGCAGCGAACCCTTCCTCATGCGAACCTTTCTTGGTCCAGCGAACCCTAGGCCTCACGAACCTAGGGTGGCGAACCCCATAACATTTACAAACCTACTAATGAGGACTAGTCGGATCCCTGAAGCCACGAACCCCACGCATGGCAGACGAACCCTTTGGAGACTAAACCTAAGGGACGAACCCTAAAGGTTTGTTTGGGATTTGATAGTAACCAAAACACTTGGGCGAATCTTTGGGCATGGTGAATGATAGCCGAACCTTGGTCTAAGATCAAAGGTTCGCTGACCTGTGAGAAGTGAAAAATAAATTTATAGGTTACATGATGATTCTAGAGTGGTTTAGTGCATGGGAGTTCAAGAATACATGCATACGTGTAATAAGTAGTGTGTGTGTGCATGGGGTTAGACATGCATGGGGAGATCACGTAAATGCATGCCTAATGAAAGGGTAGTTATGATCTCATTATAACTTGAAATAATGAAGTAGGGTTATTGAGAAATATGGGTTTCACGAAACACAATAACACATCAATATAAAGGTTAACCTCTATCAATTTAGTCTAACACATGTGAAAGACTTCCAATAACTCATGTGGATCAAAAATCAAAGTTTTGTAATCAATTAGAAATCAAAGATTTTTTGATTGGGCCTAAGTGGGCCCAATGGAGTTAAATAAGCTCAACACACGTTCAGTGTTACTTAAACTCAAGCAAAGCGATTTTAATGAAAGAAAGCTAATTGTAACTTGTTAGATTTCATGAAATGATTTTGATTTAATATAGAATTAAAATAGGAGTTAATTGTAATGTTTTGATTTAAATGCTTATTGTGATTTAAATTTTCTGGGATTTGATTGTAAATGAGACAATACAATTGTCGGGATTTTTAACAGAAAACAAAGGAAACTCTGCCCAAATTTTTGTAAAATTTAAAAGTAAGTAGTTATAATTAAACATGGGATTTGGGGTCATAATAAGGGTAACTAAGTTAGATTAGATCATAGATACACTTAGTACTAGGACACTTAGTTACACACACCAAGACAGAGACTTAGATACGACGACTATTACGCGTACTTATTATATTCGAATTCTTACAAAATAACTCAGGGACTGAAGAAACCTAAGCTACAACAAGAGCACGCAGTTTGTGTTAGATCATTTACATAGCAACACAGGTGAGTTCATTGCCCCTTTTCTAAACATTTTTGTTTTAAAACGCGGGGCTGAGAAGCATGCGTAAACTGTTATTTAAATTGGTTACTTAAATGCTTTTAAATTTATATGTTTTACATATATAAATGTTATCCTAGACCATGTCTAGGAAGATTTTATGCAGGTTTTACTAAGCTTATTTACTTATAAATTAAGTGAATAATCGGGTTAAATTAAACATTTCAAAGGAATCAAACGAAACATTTTGACAAATCAAGTGGGTGATTTCAACGAATCAAACGGAACATTTTGACAAATCAAATGGGTGATTTCAACGAATCAAACGGAACATTTTCACAAATCAAGTGGGTGATTTCAACGAATCAAACGAAACATTTTGACAACACAAGTGTGGGATTTCAACGAATCAAACGAAACAATCTTTGCAAAGTTAATTATTCGAAGTTCAACAAATCAAGTGTTTGATGAAAAACGAATCAAGAGTACATTTGATCAACGAATCTAGTATTCCAGGATCAACGAATCAAGTACATCTTGCCACAATATCAAACGAATCAATAAATCATTTTCAAGGGAAAATCTGGGAAATATCAAAGACAACATATGCCAAAACGAATCAAGAACGAAACAAAAACCCTAGATTTCAAGAAGTCCTAGCTAGACCGTTTGATTTGTAGGTCATATGTTTGATGATATTTACAGAATTCTCTACTACTATGTACCTAGATTGACATACTAGTCTACTCGAGTTTGACCAAGGCCCAATCATTAGGACTTAGATTTTATTAAATGTTTATTTATTTATTTAATTAAGCATTTATAACTGTTTCTACAATTGCTGTGGTTGATCATATTGTGTGATGAACTTATGGAATCAATATGGATTTCAAATGATTGTAATTACAGGGACAAAGAACAGAAGGATTTCAGGTTTAATGAGAAGGGTAAAAATGCTTAACTATCATTAACAACAGTGTCATATACGAATTAGTATGTGGTGGGACGGTGGCTGGGCGGGCGGTAAGTTCGACCCTACATATGCCCTATATATAAGCATACCGATCCGGATATTACATGTGGAGTTAATGAGGTTAAGGTCTTTACCGGAAGAGGTTTACAAATCATTTTCAAACTCTAAACTATATGAACTCACCAACCATGTGTTGATTTTATTTTTGCATGACTTCTCAGGTGACGAACAGGTCAACTAGGAAGCTTATGCTTTTGGACTAGGACTTCAGATAGAAGACTTAGTATTTTTGGACCTGCATATTTTTGAAGACATCACTATACAAATTATTTTGTATATCTTGTGTAAATACAAGATAGAAGTTTATGATGTTGATGATAGATTTACATTGTTAAATTATAAACAATACTGATGTAATTTAACTTTGTAATTCTATTCTATTTAGAATTTCTCATTTATATCATGTGCAATGTAAACAATCTGATCATTTCGATTATCACTCACGATATCGCGCCCCGAGAACCTTCCGCCCGACGGGGACTCCGATCCAACCCCGCCGGCTCGGGGTGTGACAGATTGGTATCGGAGCCATGGTTATAGAGAAATATAGGTCACTTATTTAATTGGTTTGGCCTAGACTATAACCTAGGGACCCTGCATATAGAGAAAACAGGACTTAGGAATTACTTGCATACTGTCTTCCGTATTTGATCATTGCACTAACCGATAACTTTATTGGTTATGATCAGAATGCCGCCGAGGAGACAACCTCCCTTGATACAGCTACCACCACAAGACTTGGCTCCACACTCCTCCACACCGTCACCAAATGATTCGCCACCACCACCTCCTCCTCCCCCTCCTCCTTTGATTACTCAAACATCTGGTTCGGGCACAACACCGACTCTGGATCCTACTACTATCGCTCTGGTGACGTTACTGAGTAGCCAGATGACAAATCAGATGAAAGAGGCAATACCGGAGATGTTCCTTCGTCTGCGCAACGAGATCAACAACACTGGCAACTCATCAGGAGAAGCATGTGGAAATAGTGGAGGTTCATCCCATTACTCCTACAAGTCATTTGTTGGATGTAAACCACCCAGCTTTAGCGGGTCTGAAGGAGCCGTTGGATTAATCCAATGGATTGAGAAGATCGAGGCAACCTTGGATCTTTGCAGCTGCCCCGAACACCACAAGGTCCGTTACTCAGCTGGAACATTCAACTGACTTGGTGGAACGGTCAGATTAATGCCCGAGGAAGAGAAGAAGCTATGGCCATGCCATGGGAAGACTTCAAGACACTGCTGCGAACAGAATTCTGCCCCAAGAATGAGCTGCAGAAACTGGAGGTTGAATTGTCCAACCATGTGATGAAGGGGGCTGATCACATGGGCTATACTACTCGCTACCACGAGTTAGTTGCTTTGGTGCCAGACATGGTACCAACCTTGGAGAAAAGGATAGACAGATATGTGGGTGGACTTCCCGCCTGCATTCAGGGCATGGTTGTCTCAGCCAACCCTACCACTGTCGAGTCTGCAGTGAGATTGTCTGGGAAACTCACTGACCTCATGGTAGCATCTGGAGTCCTAAAGAAGGAGGCTGAACCCAGCAAGAACAAAGCTGAGTCTTCAAAGAAACCCCACCACCATCAAAAGACCATCAAGAACTACACGATGGCCACACCTCTCCCACAAGTAGAAGCAGCACCTCAAAACCCAAACCGCAAACCCTACACTGGCACGTTTCCTCTGTGTGCCAAGTGTCAGTATCATCATATTGCTAACACTCCCTGCAAGCAATGCACGAGGTGTGGACGAAAGGGCCATTGGGTCCAACACTGCCGGATGACATCTAACCCAGCAGTCAACAAAGCTGCCTTGGCTCTCCCTCCACCAGCTAATCAGAACAACGGTGGATGCTATAACTGTGGCGAACAAGGCCACTTTGCGAAGAACTGCCCAAAGAAGACACAACCAGCAGTTCAAGCACCCCGTGGACGAGCCTTTGCTATCGGAGCACCAGCTGCACACCAGGACCCAAATGTGGTCACTGGTACATTTCCCTTACATGACTTTTATGCATCTGTTCTATTTGATACTGGTGCGGATCAGAGTTTTATCTCTACCGACTTTGCATGCCAACTAGATTCAGTAGAGGAACAGTTAGATTCCCCTTACATTATAGAAGTAGCTAACGAGAAACAGATTACAGTTAGTACAGTTTATAGGAACTGCCCATTGACACTTAACGGTCATACATTCACCATCGATTTGATACCGATGGAGTTGGGTAGTTTCGACATCATTGTTGGAATGGATTGGCTTTCCTCTAATCGAGTGGAAGTCATCTGTTCTGAGAAACTACTTCGAATTCCATTGCCGAGTGATCGCGTATTGGAAGTTAAAGGGGTTCAAGCAAAACGAAGTGTCAAAATCATCTCTTGCATAAAGGCACGTAAGTGTCTACAGAAAAGGTGCGTTGCATTCTTGGCTCATGTGGTAAAAAAAAGAGAAGGATAAGAATAAGATTCAAGACGTACCAGTAGTGAAAGAGTATCCTGAAGTATTTCCCGAAGACCTACCAGGTTTGCCACCCGGGCGACCGGTAGAATTTCGTATTGATTTAATTCCTGGAGCAACTCCTGTTGCTAAATCTCCTTACAGGTTAGCACCTTCAGAGATGCAGGAATTGTCTAATCAGTTATAGGAGCTACTTGACAAGGGTTTCATCAGACCGAGCAACTCACCTTGGGGAGCTCCGGTCTTGTTCGTGAAAAAGAAAGACGGATCGTTCAGAATGTGTATAGATTACAGAGAGCTGAACAAACTAACCATCAAGAATCGGTATCCATTACCGAGGATTGATGATTTGTTTGACCAACTGCAAGGAGCTCAATACTTCTCAAAGATTGATTTGCGGTCTGGATATCATCAGCTTAGAGTACAAGACGAAGACATACCGAAAACGGCCTTCCGAACCAGATACGGGCATTACGAATTCATGGTGATGCCTTTCGGATTCACAAATGCACCAGCGGTTTTCATGGATCTCATGAACCGAGTGTGCAAGCCGTATCTAGATCAGTTTGTTATTGTCTTTATTGATGACATCCTGATTTATTCTAAGAGCAAAGCAGATCATGAACAACACCTTAGAAAGATCTTGGAGCTGTTGAAGAAAGAACAACTCTATGCTAAATTCTCTAAATGTGAATTTTGGCTTAGAGAAGTTCAATTTCTGGGTCATGTGGTTAACAGCGAGGGAATACACGTAGATCCTGCCAAGATCGAGGCGATAAAGAACTGGGATACTCCGAAGACCCCAACGGAGATACGGTCTTTTCTGGGATTGGCGGGTTATTATAGAAGGTTCATCTCGAACTTTTCTAAGATAGCTCTGCCTCTTACTAAACTAACCCAGGAAAGTGAACCGTTTGTCTGGGAGCAGAAACAGGAAGATGCTTTCCAGACATTGAAACAGAAACTATGCGATTCTCCAATTCTATCTCTCCTAGAAGGCTGTGATGACTTTGTTGTATACTGCGATGCTTCCCAGCAGGGACTTGGTTGTGTATTAATGCAACGAGACAAAGTGATTACCTATGCCTCCAGATAGTTAAAAGTTCATGAGAAGAACTACACTACTCATGATCTTGAACTGGGAGCGGTAATCTTCGCATTAAAGATTTGGAGACATTACTTATATGGCACCAAGTGTACCATATTTACTGATCACAAGAGTCTGCAGCACATCTTTGATCAGAAGGAGCTCAACATGCGACAACGCCGTTGGGTTGAACTTCTGAATGATTATGATTGTGTGATCAAGTACCATCCGGGAAATGCGAACGTTGTAGCTGATGCCTTGAGCCGGAAGGAACGGGTCAAACCCCTACGTGTTAGAGCAATGGGGATAACCGTGCAGACCAGTTTAAGTGACAAGATTATTCAAGCACAACAAGAAGCACTTGACCGAGGTAATCTAAAAAAGGAACTTGATTGCGGAGCAGAAAAACAGTTTGACATGAAGCCTGATGGAATGATCTATTACCGGGAACGTGTATGGATCCCGGCAGTAGATGATTTTAGAAAACTTATCTTCGATGAAGCACACAAGACTAAATACTTTGTTCATCTAGGTGCTGATAAAATGTACCAAGATTTGCGTGGATTTTATTGGTGGCCTGGAATGAAGAAAGACATAGCCGAATACGTCGGTCAATGTCTAACGTGTGCGAAGGTAAAGGCGGAACACCAAAGACCGTCTGGTTTACTGGAACAGCCTGATATTCCGTTCTGGAAGTGGGAACAAATAGCTATGGATTTCATTACCAAGCTACCCCGCACTTCCAGTGGTCATGATACGATATGGGTGATCATTGATCGTTTAACAAAATCTGCTCACTTCTTGCCTATGCGTGAGACTTTCACGATGGATAAACTGGCAAGATTATACATCAACGAGATAGTGGTACGCCACGGTGTGCCATTGTCTATTATTTCTCATAGAGACAACAGATTCACATCAAGGTTCTGGCAATCACTGCAGAAATCTCTAGGGACACAGTTAAATTTGAGTACAGCTTATCATCCACAAACGGATGGTCAAAGCGAACGTACAATCCAGACCCTGGAGGACATGTTAAGAACCTGTGTATTGGACTTCGGTGGGAAGTGGGATTCCCATTTGCCACTGATCGAGTTCTCCTACAATAGCAGTTATCACAGCAGTATCGGATGTGCACCATTCGAGGCTCTTTATGGCCGGAAATGTCGATCACCGATCTGTTGGACTGAAGTGGGAGATAATCGTATAGCTGGGCCAGAACTTATTCAAGAAACCACTGATAAGATTGCCCAGATTCAGAGAAGACTACAAGCTACAAGAAGCAGACAAAAGAGCTATGCTGACAAACGGCGTAAGCCGTTGGAATTCCAAGTGGGAGACCGAGTCATGTTGAAGGTATCCCCATGGAAAGGCGTTGTACGCTTTGGAAAGAAAGGCAAATTAGCACCACGATACGTGGGACCGTTCGAAATCATCGAACGTATTGGTCCTGTAGCTTATCGAATGAGATTACCGGATGAACTCAATGGTGTGCATGACGTGTTTCACGTCTCGAACTTAAAGAAATGCCTTGCTGACGAGTCTCTAGTCATTCCGATTGAAGAAATTCAAGTAGATGAACAGTTACACTTCATAGAAGAACCTCTGGAGATTATGGATCGCAAGGTTAAACAACTGAGGCGAAGCCGTATTCCGATTGTAAAGGTTAGATGGAATTCAAGACGCGGACCCGAATTTACTTGGGAGCGTAAAGATCACATGAAGTCAAGGTATCCCCAACTGTTTGAAGAGAAAGCTGTACCCGATAACAACTCATAAATTTCGGGACGAAATTTCTCTAACAAGGGGAGACTGTAACATCAGTGCCGGAACCGTCACCAGAACAGCGATCTCTACAGTACATGAACAGTAAATCAGGTACATATTTCAGTTATCAATTGTACATCATTTTCATTTCATGTTATCAAAGCACAGTTCATATTCAATTCAGAAAACAAAGTTCAGAACAATGGTTCTTGAGTCAGATAATAATCTGGCAATACAGAACCATCATGGGATTATTTGTTAGGAATTATTATGTATAAACGTATGTGAGGCATTATAGAACAAAACACACAAATATTGTTACGTGAATGCTAAATCGAAGGGTTATTCGTATAGGTGACGATCTGTACGAATATATCTGAAGGTTTAATGTTCTGAATAATATTCTGTAATTAGAGAACAAGATTGAAAAGTATAGTTATCGTCGTGTTCGTATGAGTGACGATTCGAACGAATACGCGCGACGACCGTACGTTTCGATTTAAATATAAATTATATTTTTAAATTTGAATGAATAAAAGATATTAGTTAATTTATTAGGAATCACAACCTAGAATAATTAAATAAATTCTATTTTTATAAATCGTGTTGTTTCGTCCCGAAAACTACGCGAAACCGGCACTTTACGCGAAATCGAACGACCGGGTATTTTTCCCGCACTTTAATGTGGAAATTAAATGCCACAACCACCACCATTTCACCCCTTCTCTCTCTCAATCTCGTTTACCTCTCTCTCTCTCTAGTTCTCTCTCAAGAACAATCTTCTCTATAAGTTTTGGAAGCTAAATCCTTGGTGGATTCAAGCAAAGTTGGTGCCAAGACGATCCTCTTATCTTGTAGATTACAGAAGTACAAGTATTTCGACCTTCCATCCACGAGATCTAAGGTAAATGATCCCTTCAAATTCGGTTTTAGAGGGTTTTCACGAGTTCATGTGGTTTTGCTATTATAATCGATATTAAACACTTAAAACACTTAGATGAAGGTGTCTTGCACGTTTAGGTAACTTTAGGAATGAGTTGTGACAGGTTTAAGGTCTCAAGTAGGAGAATGGAAGCCATGGAAACGCACAGGTTCGTGAGAACCTTTCCAGCCGAACCCACTAGCACCAACCGAACCTAGCAGTTCCCGGCCGAACCCCGGAGCCGAAACTTTTGGCACTTCACGAACCCTGCACCGAACCTGTATACGCTGCAACCGAACCTGCTCCTCTGATAATCCGAAACTAGTGCAGCGAACCCTGCCTCATGCTAACCTTTCTTGGTCCAGCCGAACCCTAGGCCTCACGAACCTAGGGTGGCGAACCCCATAACATTCACAAACCTACTAATGAGGACTAGTCGGATCCCTGAAGCCACGAACCCCACGCATGGCAGACGAACCCTTTGGAGACTAAACCTAAGGGATGAACCCTAATGGTTCGTTTGGGATTTGATAGTAACCAAAACACTTGGGCGAATCTTTGGGCATGGCGAATGATAGCCGAACCTTGGTCTAAGACTAAAGGTTCGCTGACCTGTGAGAAGTGAAAAATAAATTTATAGGTTACATGATGATTCTAGAGTGGTTTAGTGCATGGGAGTTCAAGAATACATGCATACGTGTAATAAGTAGTGTGTGTGTGCGTGGGGTTAGACATGCATGGGGAGATCACTTAATGCATGCCTAATGAAAGGGTAGTTATGATCTCATTATAACTTGAAATAATGAAGTAGGGTTATTGAGAAATATGGGTTTCACGAAACACAATAACACATCAATATAAAGGTTAACCTCTATCAATTTAGTCTAACACATGTGAAAGACTTCCAATAACTCATGTGGATCAAAAATCAAAGTTTTGTAATCAATTAGAAATCAAAGATTTTTCGATTGGGCCTAAGTGGGCCCAATGGAGTTAAATAAGCTCAACACACGTTCAATGTTACTTAAACTCAAGCAAAGCGATTTTAATGAAAGAAACCTAATTGTAACTTGTTAGATTTCATGAAATGATTTTGATTTAATATTGAATTAAAATAGGAGTTAATTGTAATGTTTTGATTTAAATGCTTATTGTGATTTAAATTGTTTGGGATTTGATTGTAAATGAGACAATACGATTGTCTGGATTTTTAACAGAAAACAAAGGAAACTCTGCCCATATTTTTGTAAAATTTAAAAGTAAGTAGTTATAATTAAACATGGGATTTGGGGTCATAATAAGGGTAACTAAGTTAGATTAGATCATAGATACACTTAGTACTAGGACACTTAGTTACACACACCAAGACAGAGACTTAGATACGACGACTATTACGCGTACTTATTATATTCGAATTCTTACAAAATAACTCAGGGACTGAAGAAACCTAAGCTAAAACAAAAGCGTGCAGTTTGTGTTAGATCATTTACATAGCAACACTGGTGAGTTCATTACCCCTTTTCTAAACATTTTTGTTTTAAAACGCGGGGCTGAGAAGCATGCGTAAACTGTTATTTAAATTGGTTACTTAAATGCTTTTAAATTTATATGTTTTACATATATAAATGTTATCCTAGACCATGTCTAGGAAGATTTTATGCAGGTTTTACTAAGCTTATTTACTTATAAATTAAGTGAATAATCGGGTTAAATTAAACATTTCAAACGAATCAAAACATTTCAAAGGAATCAAACGAAACATTTTGACAAATCCAGTGGGTGATTTCAACGAATCAAACGGAACATTTTGACAAATCAAGTGGGTGATTTCAACGAATCAAACGAAACATTTTGACGACACAAGTGTGGGATTTCAACGAATCAAACGAAACAATCTTTGCAAAGTTAATTATTCGAAGTTCAACAAATCAAGTGTTTGATGAAAAGCGAATCAAGAGTACATTTGATCAACGAATCTAGTATTCCAGGATCAACGAATCAAGTACATCTTGCCACAATATCAAACGAATCAATAAATCATTTTCAAGGGAAAATCTGGGAAATATCAAAGACAACATATGCCAAAACGAATCAAGAACGAAACAAAAACCCTACATTTCAAGAAGTCCTAGCTAGACCGTTTGATTTGTAGGTCATATGATTGATGATATTTACAGAATTCTCTACTACTAAGTACCTAGATTGACATACTAGTCTACTCGAGTTTGACCAAGGCCCAATCATTAGGACTTAGATTTTATTAAATGTTTATTTATTTATTTAATTAAGCATTTATAACTGTTTCTACAATTGCTGTGGTTGATCATATTGTGTGATGAACTTATGGAATCAATATGGATTTCAAATGATTGTAATTACAGGGACAAAGAACAGAAGGATTTCAGGTTTAATGAGAAGGGTAAAAATGCTTAACTATCATTAACAACAGTGTCATATACGAATTAGTATGTGGTGGGACGGTGGCTGGGCGGGCGGTAAGGTCAACTAGGAAGCTTATGCTTTTGGACTAGGACTTCAGATAGAAGACTTAGTATTTTTGGACCTGCATATTTTTGAAGACATCACTATACAAATTATTTTGTATATCTTGTGTAAATACAAGATAGAAGTTTATGATGTTGATGATAGATTTACATTGTTAAATTATAAACAATACTGATGTAATTTAACTTTGTAATTCTATTCTATTTAGAATTTCTCATTTATATCATGTGCAATGTAAACAATCTGATCATTTCGATTATCACTCACGATATCGCGCCCCGAGAACCTTCCGCCCGACGGGGACTCCGATCCAACCCCGCCGGCTCGGGGTGTGACAAATGGGCTCTGGATCTCTTCTAGGCTCTGAATCAGACTCAGAGTCAGAGGAGCTAGCAGTTTTCTTTCTTTTTCTAGCCATGGTCTTTTTTCTTTTCTTCTTGGGTTAGACTGTGACCATGGCTAGATCCCTCTGATCTCTGGCCTCTTGAGCTTCCTCATTGGAGCCCACTGCTGCATCTGTTCCTGCAGTGGGCTCTAGATCTGCAGTTTTCTTTCTTCTTCTAGCCATGGTCTTTCTTCTTTTCTTTTTGGACCTTTGTTGATCTTGATCACTGAGAGTGGCATGTTATCATAGGAGGGGCTTGATGGAAGAGAGATTGTTTCTTCCTTTGGTTCTAGTGGGAACATGTGAGGGAACATGGCCTTTGTAGCCTGTCCACACATCACCTCTTCACCTTCTCTGATCCCAGAACCAGAGATAGGTATTTCGATGGTAGCAACTCCTCCCTCTAAGCCTAAGTTCAGGCTTGCCCTTTGAGCCTGGATCTGCTCTATCGAAAGTAACTCACCTCTGGCAATCTTGGCTTTTATGTCTCTAACATGCATGTCCATGGTGGAGTTCTTCATGGGTCCAAGCTATCGCGGATGGAATCCATATTGTAGGAGGATGGCCTTCATTCTATCCCTGTAGGTGGCCTCCTTTTGCTTCTTTGTTAGGACCACAGCGGCTTTGGCTGCATCAGCTACCTGTTCCTGCTGCTGCACCCGATCCAACTCTTCAGCCATCCTAGGTACCGACCAGAGTAAAATTTCATCCACATTATAGCCCTTCTCCTGGAGGAGGCCTGAGATTCATGTTATCTCTCCATACAGGGAAGTATCCAGTTGACCTTTCTCCATCTTTGGTCTCCTCTCATCCTGCTCAGCTTCCTCCTCTGGGGTTAGTTTCCTTTTTCCTTTGTCCATGAGGTTCAACCCAGAGGAGATGTAGTCTCACCAGTTGGTTCATCGGCAAATAGCTCTTTTGTGGAAGAATCATCAATTATGACTGGGCCTTCAGAAACAGCTGCAGCTTCGGAGTAACCTTAGCATTCACTGCCTCGTCCAGTTAACCAACCAAATTGGAAGATTCCTTAGTAACATCCACAGAGAACTCAGGAATGGAGGAGAGGTCTTCTTCAGTCATTGTCCCAGAAGGGGACATAGGTTCCATGGAGATAGAAGGTTGTTCTTTACTTGGGTCCTCCATGGCAACCTGGGCTGCAGTCTTAGAAAGAGACTTAGTCCCAGAAGGGGAGTTAGTCCCAGAAGAGGACTGTTGAATCCCAACAGGGAACCTGGGATCCATAGAGATGTTTGAAGTAAGTTCCTTCTCTATCTCTATGGATACCCCTAACTTTTCGGAAGAGGAGGAGGAAGAGCTTGAGTAGTGGAAATAGGTACCCAAGAACTCATTTCATTCACTGTCCAAGGAGCTCATGAATGGAGTGGGTTCTTGGGCAGTTTCCTCCTCTCCTGCTATTGAAAAGCCTGATCCTACAGGTTGTCCCATCTCCCCCTTTTTGGAAGCATCAGAGGAGAGGTAGGTTACCTTAGTAGGATCCGGCTAGAATGGTGAACAGATGATCGGGAGCGGTGCTAGAGGTACAAGATGGTTTCATCTTTGGATTTGACCTCCAGCTTCAGGGTAGCAACCTCAGCTTCAAGTTGAGCTACCCTGGATTGCAAAGTGGAAATATTTGCCGTTAATTCCTTAATGTTTGTGCCCTCATCCTCCTGAGTGGAATCACTGGGCGATGGAGTCCTGAGCCTAGCTCCTGCACCTCCACCACCAGATGTGGTTTCTTGGCACCCTGGATGCCCCTCATTTAAAAGGAATTCAAAGAAGTCATCGCAATGTGGGTTGCCACATGGGAGGTCCTAGTTCCTGTACCACTATCCTGAAGAACCTGAGAAGGTTCAACAGTAGTGGCACCCTCCTTTGTATTGACCTTTTCTATACTCCTAAGGTCAACTTCTGTGTTTGTAGGCTCTGGTTCAGAGAACCTTGCTTGTAACTGTGTCACCACTCTAAATAGTGTTTGGGTAGTTGGTGAGAGTGGATCATCCAAAGCAAAGGTAGTAGGTTCCTGAGCCTGGGTAGAAATATGGGTGGGGGCAGTGATGGTTGATAGACTCCTGGGGACTTGGGAGACAGTCCCTGATCTAATGGAGTTGCTTCATTAGAAGCAGACTCAATAATTAGGGTGTCCCTTTTGGTATTCTCAGGTATGTATGGTGACATACTCTTAGGGCTTTCAGGCTGGATTGGGGCAGCCCCTGGTTCCAGAGGAAGGACCAGTGGGGAGACAACAGGTGTGGCTTTCACCTTAGGTGGAACTGTGCCCCTTACAGTTCTTTTTACCTTTTTCTTGATGAGTTCAGAAGAAGGGGCCTGAACAGCTCTAGAGAGCTGCTCAGGGGTTCGTTTGCGTTCATAGGTGATTTTAATGGGGTGAGGAATAGATGGTGAAGGTGTGGGTTCAGCAACTGTGAGTTCAATAGAGCTGTGACCTTCTGGAGCAGGGAGCTCCATAGAAGGAAGAAGAGGAGTGAAAGTTCCAGTGAATTGAGCACTCTTCTTCTTCAGTTGTACAGAAACCTTGGCAGTAACCAAGGGGATGTTGTAGACGCTCCTAGTCAGTGAGAGGAAGGAGCCCAACTCACTGTAAAAGATATGCTGTAAGAACCTGGGATACATACAAAACTTCTTTGGCGACGAAAGATTGCCAGCCAAGTTATTAAAGATGAAAGCAGAAAAGTTAAACAGTTGGTTTGATATCAAGCCATGAATAGCCGAAGCTAAATCAGAAGGAACTTGATCCCTACCACCTGTCTTGTTAGATAGACAGTGCAAAAATAAATGTATGAGGTATTTGTAATTATAGGACACTGTACCCTTCAAATAGGTTGTTGAAAGGAAAGGACCTTCGTACCCCCCCCATCGACCTGAAGGTCGATGCTGCCTCATCCCTGGTGAATGAGACCCTTCCCCCAGCATCATTAAGTTGAAGATGCTGACAGATGGTCTCCAACGAAATGGATACAGGATGAGCATCATTGTTAGCAAGAAGAGTTCTACCAATGGGAGATGAAGTGATGGAGCAAGATCGCCAAAACTGTTGGTGATGAGATTCATACACCATAGGTTTGACTGTGAGGCGATGTGGTACCTGCTCCTTTGAAGAAAGGAGATGATCGGAGCAAAGTCAGTATCATTGTCGGCTGATAGTTCCGCAGCTAAGTGGTGAGCAGGTCTGAATGCAAGAGATTCCATGGCGATTTTAGAGGAGTTAGGTTTAATTTGGGAGAGAGTGAAAATCGATTCGAAATGGAACGGTGTGAGAAAATGAAAGAGCGGGAGACCTTTTATACCTTCGGATGTCAGCATTTAATATGGAGACATATTAAAGTTTTGAGATCCGTAGTGTCAGAAAAAGGTATTCTGATACAGCTATAGGGCATAGAATATTCACAAGTTTCAGAAGGGCCAAAGTTCTTCCAAAGATGTTGCTTTCGGAAGTAGTTCATGAGACCAAAGAGTGTTCTTCGGAATACACACATTTCTGATGCATATTCGTAGAATGTACAATATAACATCGGAAGCACTGCTTCTGAAGATTTAGATGAGTTCATCAGATAAAAGTGTACTTCGGAAGACATATTCTTCTGATGAATATTATCAAAAGATGAAGCTTCCGAAGGCAAAATTAATGTATCGGAAGAGAAATACTTCAGAAGGAAATTTATCTTCTGAAATGTAAATGCTTCCGAATGAAGAAAGGAAGAATGCTTCTGAAGACTTCAACTATCTTCTGAGGAGCAAATACTCATCAAAAGATATTTTAAGTTTATCTTCCGAAAAATTGTTCATTCCTTGCTACTAATTCATTTATTCAAAGTTTATCATACCAATAGCTGTTATTTAGTACCTGAATCTTCCTTCATCAAAACCTTGGTGAAGAGATCAGCCAGATTGTGTTCTGTATCTACTTTGACTAAATGAATTAACTTCTTTTCTACACAATCTCAGATGAAGTGATATCTAATATCAATGTCCTTGGTCTTGTAGTGCTTGACAAGATTATTAGTGATGGAGATTGCACTTGAGTTGTCAATTTGTATAGGAGTGTTAAACAGCTCAACTCCATAGTCTTTCATTTGATTCTGAATCCAGATTACTTGTGCACAACAGCTAGAAGCAGCAATGTATTCTGCTTCTGCAGTAGAGGTAGAGACATATGATTGCCTTTTGCATTGCCATGATACAATTCTAGATCCAAGGAATTGACATCCTCCATAATCACTGTCAGTGTAGGCCATAAACTGAAAGTCTGCATTTCTAGGATACCATAATCCTAGACCTGGTGCTCCTTTGAGGTATCTAAAGATTCTTTTCACATCAAGCATGTGTGAACTCTTGGGATTGGCCTGAAACCTTGCACACAAACATGTTGCAAACATGATATCAGGCCTGCTTGCAGTGAGATAAATCAAAGAGCCTATCATTGCTCTGTATTGGTGTTGATCAACATCCTCCCCCTCAAGATCAGGGCATAAGGATGTTGTTTTAGACATTGGAGTACCCAAAGCTTTGCACTCAGTGAAGTTGAATCTTTCAAGAATATCTTTGACATATTTTGATTGATTAATGAAAATTCCTGTAGGAGTTTGATTCACTTGTAGTCCAAGAAAGAAAGTGAGTTCTCCCATTGAACTCATTTCAAATTTGGACTTCATCAATGATTCAAAATCCTTGCAGAGAGATTCATTAGTGGAACAAAAAATAATGTCATCAACATAAATTTGAACCAGCATAATATGTTGATTAGATTTCTTGAAGAAAAGAGTCTTGTCAATTGTTCCCCTCTTGAAATTGTTAGCCAACAGAAAGGATGACAAGGTTTCATACCATTTTCTGGGAGCCTGATGCAGCCTATATAGAGCTTTATCAAGCTTACAAACATGATCAGGAAACTTTGGATCCTCAAATCCTGGTGGCTGACACAAATATACTTCCTCATCAATCTTTCCATACAGAAAAGCACTCTTCACATCCATTTGAAAAAATTTGAAGTTCTTAGCAGCTGCAAATGCTAGAAATATTCTAATTGCTTTAATCCTTGCAACTGGAGCAAAAACTTCATCGTAGTCAATGCCTTCCTCTTGGGTGTAACCTTGTACAACCAACCTTGCCTTGTTCTTGAAGACAACACCTTTCTCATCCTTCTTGTTTCTGAAAACACTTTGTTCCAATGGCATCCTTACCCTTAGGTAAAGGGCGAACCTTCCAAACTCCCTGTCTTTCAAATTGAAGAAGTTCTTCCTGCATGGCTTCTACCCAACTGCTATCTTTCAATGCATTAGCAACTTTCTTTGGTTCTATTTGGGATTGAAAGCAGGAAGACAAACAAATGTTTGCTTCATGCATAGAGCTTCTTGATCTTATTCCTTCCTCAACATTACCAATAATGTTCTCAACTGAATGGGTGTTGTGAATACGAGTTCTTGGGATCACATCCAGTTGAGAAGACAAATCCAGGTTTCTTGACTCAAGGTTTGGAAGTACCAACTCAAGCTGGATTTCTGGTAGATCTTGAGGTATCTGAGATTGGACTGTTGTGGGATGGTTTTCTCTAGGAGGAAGAGTTTCCAAAGTGTTTGCTTCAGCTGAAGGACTTCCAACTTCTTCTTCACTCAATGGAACAGAAGTAGAGTCACTTAAAGGAACAGCCTGAGAAGTGATGATTGTCTCAGACTGTGTAGCATCATATGTTGAAGTGGATTCTGCCAAGATTTGTCTTGAAGCTATTGGCAGTTCAACACGAAAGTCTTCTTCTCTTATTTGCTTTAAGGAGTCCAAGGTATATATATGTTGATCTGGAACATACTCTTTCACAAGATTAAATGCAGATGTGAATTTATCAAGATCAAATAACCAATCAGGACGTATTCCAGGTTTATTGATAGTATGTTCATTGAATTGAACATTTGCAGACTCTTCAATAATTCTGGAAGCTTTGATGTATACTATATATGCTTTTGCATGTGAAGAGTACCCAACAAAATATCTCTCTGCTGATTTCTCAGCAAACTTAGCTAGATGATCTTTAGTATTCAAGATGATGCACTGGCATCCAAATGGTTTGAGAAATCCAATAAATGGTTTTCTCTTATGCCAAATTTCATAAGGAGTCATATCAAGTGACTTAACCACCAATACTCTATTTTGGACATAACAGGCAGTGTTGACCGCTTCTGCCCAAAAAGTTATTGGAAGTTTGGCATCAGACAACATGGTCCTTGCAGCCTCAATTATTGTCCTATTCCTTCTCTCAGCAACACCATTTTGTTGTGGAGTCCTAGGAGCACTAAGTTGCCTTGTTATACCTTTAGATTCACAAAAAGAATTTAAGATATGGTTTTTGAATTTTGTTCCTTGATCTGATCTGATGATTTTGACATGATGGTCACTCTCATTCTCAACTCTGAGAATGAATGATTTTAGGATTTTAGCTGTTTCATCCTTGGTGTTCAAGAAGAACACCCAGGTACACCGAGAGAAATCATCAGTGACCACCAAGCAATATGACTTCCTACCTAGACTTTTAACACTTGTGGGGCCAAACAAGTCCATATGGAGCAAATGCAGGACTGTTGTAATAGAGTTTATTTCTTTGGCATGATGAGATGATTTGTGTTGCTTCCCTTTCAAGAAAGCAACACATTTATCAACACAGATGAACTCTTTTGTTGGTAAACCAGTTACTAAATTATTTTTGACAAGTTTATTCATGTTTTTAAGGTTTACATGACAAAGTCTCCTATGCCAAAGAGATGACTCATCAAGTGAAGCTTTTGAGACAAAGCAGCTTATATTACTGAGTGGTGTAGCTGTGCTCATATCCAGCATGTACATGTTGTTTCTTCTTGGAGCCCTGAGCAGAATTTGATCATTAGGAACAACAAATCCTGGTTTCAGGACTATGCATTCATGCTCAGTAAACAACATGTTATGCTTTTGATCACACACCTGTGATACACTCAGTAAATTATAGTTTAATTCCTTTACAAAATACACAATCTTAAAGCTTACCTTGCCATTAGTGATTGTACCCCTACCTGTGATGTAACCTCCTACAGGATCACTTCCAAATGCAACAGACCCTCCAAAAAATGGTTCATATTTGTGCAGATGAGTCTTGTTTCCTGTCATGTGCCTGGAACAGCTGCTGTCAACAATCCACAAGTTGATCTTTGATTCATGTTGTCCCTACACATGATCAGAAGTGAATTAGTTTCTGATGGGAACCCAAGCCCATGTGGTCTTGGGTTTTCCATTGGCATCATTATAAACAAATTTCTTTGACATCATCTTAGGTGGGACAGATGATGAGCTTGCTTATGATGGAACAGGTGGCTGAACTTTTGGTTCAATTGTTTCCTTCTTCTTCCATATTTTCTTGACCTTTGAAGTAGTCGAAAGAGTTTGCTTCTTTTGACAGCCATCGGAAGCACCTTTTGGCTTTCCTTCCGATGGCTTGGTTTTTGCTGATAAGTGAGGTTTTTCTTCTGATGTTCTTTTTCTTCTTCCAAAGGAATGAAGTTTCTTGGGTTTGTCGGAAGCACTCTTTGTATTTGCTTCCAATGCTTTCTTTGCTTCAGAAGACTGCTTTCCTTTTCTTTGCATGTCTAAAGGACTTGCTTCTGATGGCCTCTTTTGTTGCTTCACTGACATGTTTCTTCCGGAAGCATATTGTTCTTTTGAAGAAACAGATGACTTGCTCCATCTTCCCTTTTGACTTCCTATTCCCTGTAGTTTTGAATGTGTTCTACATTTTGGATTGTAAAAACACTCAGCAGCATAATGATTTGTGTCTCCACACATCAGACACATTGGAAGAGCACTTGTTGGTTTCTGAAAGTTCCTACGTATGGGGAAACTTGGACTATTCTTTTATAGGACTTGACCTTGCTAATGCTGATGGTTCACCATGAATTTTGCTCGGATGTTTTGCCTGTACCATGGATGTGCTAGCATGCCTATTCTCTAATTCAGCCCTATCTGACTTGTCCAATGGACAAGTGACATAGTCATCTGAAGATGTAGTCCCAGTTTGTACTTGTTTAGATTTCATAAAAGATGGTGTGGTTTTCTTTCTTTTCTTATTTCTTTTCAAAACAGGTTTTTCTTTTTCTAAAACAATGGGAGTATCATCATCTGATGAGCATGTTGAGAAAGTAGGACTAGGTCAGAGAGATCATCATTTTAAGCAACCTTATGTATGTCCAACACTTCATCGTACACAAGATTGGTTTGAGGTTTGCACCGAAACTCCACCATTGGAGTATAGAAAGGTGGAGGTTCCATTTTGTTATAACCCAATCCAGCCCCTCTTTTCTTTACCAGGTCAGAAGTTTCACTCATTTTAAAAAGTTTTTCATACTTTTCTCCTTGACTCAAAAATGTGTCTATGTAAGACTCAGCCAGTACAAGTTCTGTCTTGCCAGTAGTTAGCCCTTCCAAAAGATTGTTAATTTGACACTGTTGGTTAGTGTCTTCATGCTTTAAACTGGAAATTGTCTTTTCCATTTCCTCAATCTTTTCTTTATAATTTCTTTCAGATTCAAAGAAATTAGCCTTGACAACTTGTAATGACTCGAGTTCATTACATACTTGAACATTAAACCTTTTATAAGCATTTAATTTCTCTAAACATTCAGGAGTACGCATATCCTCAGTTACTTTGAATGTAGAGGTTGAGTTATTGACCATCAGGGCATTGTTGGAGATAGAAGCTTCCTCAGCTTGGAAGCTCCAATCTGAAAAATCATGTTGTTCTGCAACATTGGCACTATTTGAGGAGCTTGATGGTCTTTGATGTGGCTGTCCAGATGAGGATGGCTAAGAGTTTGGAGTTTTACACTCTCTGGCAAAGTGACCTAGTTGTTGACAGTTAAAGCATTTAGTTTGGACTTGTCTAGGCCAAACCCGGTTTTCATGTTGTGCTTCTTAAACTTTCTACCAGTTCGTTGATAAAACTTCTTTGCCCTATAGGAGATCATGGCCATTTGATAATTAATGTCCATCTCCTCAATATCATCAGCAGGAATGACATCTAAATCTTCCTGGCATAGATGAAAATAGTTGGTTTCTTCAGCCATAAAAGCTCCTTGGCTTGAAGTCAGCAGTTGAGTTGAGTTGGAGAATGGGTTTGAGTGTGAAGTTGATGGAGTGAGGGTTTCCGGAAAAGTGACTATGGGTGTGGAAGTTGAGTGGTAGATGGGTTCGTAATTTGGGTAAGGTGTATTATGGATGGGTGCATATACGGCTGCTGAACCGAAAGGTACGGGGAAAGGTCTGGGCTCCTGAGCATCAATTTCCATTTGGTATGCACTAAGTATACCAAATAGTTCCCCAAGCTTTAAAGTTCTTAGATTCTCTGTTCTCCGAATGGCAACATTGTAGATGTTCCACGCCTGTGGAAGTGATCTAAGAAATTTCCTTATCACGTCTTGGTTCTCCATCTTTACACCTGCAGCCACTAACTCGTCAACCAACTGGACATACCTTAGATATTGAGAAGCCATCTTCTCATTGTTCTCTTCACAGAAGTTTTCAAACTTCTGTTTCAGCGTGTCCTTTTTGTTCTCCTTGACATCTTCAGATCCCTCATACATCTGCTGTAGAGAGTTCCACAGCTCTTGTGCAGATTTTCATTTCTCAAATGCGTGTATAATTGAGTTGAGAATCGCCTTCTAGATCAGCCATAAAGCCTTCGAATCCACCTCCATTCTCTTCTAGTCTTCATCAGAATATAGAGTTGAGTCTTTTGGCACAGCTGCTCCACCGGTGCCTGTAGCTGCAATAGTTGGGATGAAAGGTCCTTCAAGAACTGACTTCCAAAGTTTGAAGTCTTGGTTCCTGATAAAACCTTCCATCCTAACCTTCCATGTATCATAGTCGTCAGGGGTAAACATGGGAGGCTTATTGAGAGTACCATTCTCAGTGTCATGCTTGCTGATGGTGGTCATTTTGACTTTGAGGTAGCTTGAAAAACAAAGAGTAGTAGAAGATACACAAACGGTAACTTAAGAATGGTTAGTTGCTTAAGTTAAAGAGCCAAATCTCTGATACCACTTGTAGGATCGGGTTACGTACTCAACACAACACTTATCACAAGTTATCTTCTACAAAGTTGATAGTTGCGGAAATTCTATCAACTTTGTTTTGTAAAAACTGTTTGAAAGAACAAAATACTGAAGGAAATAGTAAATTCAAGGTCAAAGTATATTGCATTCAACTGTTACGATTACAATTACTTTTCTCAAGCATGCACCCGTATTTTGCTAACTAACAAGTGAACGTATTTATACTAAGATCGACCTACAGCTGTATCCTCGTAGGGATACAAAGCTGGAAAAATACTAGAAACAAAGTAATGCTAAAACTAGTATCTATTATGGACTTGACAGGCCAAGCCATATTAATTACACTTAATACAAAAGACTACATTGACTTTTACAATTAATGTCTACACTACAAAAGGCATTTTATTCTTGTTATCTTCTGTGCTTCTGACAAATCTTCTTTGCTGCTGACTTTCACAAGAATGTCTTCTTTATTAGTCTTCGGAAGAGAAAAAGCTCTGAATATATCTACAAGTGTATGGAATCTGTCAGAATTAAGTCTTCGGAAGTCTTATGTACATTGAAGATGCTGAGATGGTTGTCGGAAGCTTTTGGTCTTCGGAAGCTCTTGTATTCAGAAGCTTTAATCTTGTAAAACTTCTAAGTGTTGAGCTTCTGATAACTGAGGAGGTCTTCGGAAGCTTTTTCTCTTGTATAGCCTTCAGAAGGAGTGAGTTATCCTTCGGAAGTATTGTTTCTTCCAAAGAGTAACTCCTTCCATCCGAAGGTTGTTTGTCTATACAGGGTTCAGGACTTATGGGAATTTACACAAAGACTTAGAAAGATTTGGAGAGCACCAGCCTTTATGATTTTACACATGTATAATTATTTCTTCTTTTATGTATATATGTAAATTCATCAACGTTTAAAAGTTAACATTGTTTTAAGATTTTGAGTTACATTAGTGTTAATGTTTAGATACAAAAACTTGCAACAATGTTAAATCTAACGGTAATAATTTTTCACATACACATAAAAAAAGAAAATATTCTACATGTATTACAATTATGTTAGAAAAAACCCAAAAATTTTGATTGATCTTAGCGAAGTTATACAGGTTATCATTTTAAGTATATCGTGTGTGTATAAAGATTTTATCATGTGAAAACGATCTTAGATAAAAAAAAACCCTTAAACCCTATTTACCTGGGTCGTTCATTTGAAATTAAATATGTGGTTCACATTAAAGTTGAATAAAAAATTAGGGCTTTGAATAAACAAATGTTGTTTAGTATGAACCACATATTTATTTTTAAGATTACAAATGGACAGCTCATTTAAGGGTTTCTCTCTAAAATTGGGTTTTTACGGGATACAATCTCTATATATATTGAAACCGACTTGAGTTGTGAAAAGTAGATGTAATATTCAGTTTTCTTCTTCTTTTTGTGTTTAGTCATGGAATATATGTTGTTATGAAAAAAAAACTTAAGAATAAACAAAAGTTATGTGTGTTTGTTACACAATGTAAAACGTCATTATGTAACATATATGTTAAAAGTGCTTATAATTTATTTATTTTTATTTATTATATGTATATATATATATATATTGCATACGTAAATACAAAAAAATAAAAGAGATCGAATTTTAAACCAGGTTTCATGGATGGCGCCTTCCAAATATGCCGATTTGGCACCAGGCACTACCTAGGTGGTTTTTTTTTCTGACTTTTTCCAAGGTAAAAAGGACTAGATCCATTATTATTCGATACATTTCTCAATCTAAAATATTTAATATGTATGTATAACATCAAATCTAACATCGGACACATTGAATCTAGCCACAGAACATCGAATTTCATCTTAAAACTTTAAATTCAGTATTTAAGTTTGAACTTTGAAATATTTGACTTAATATGTTTAAGATTATTTTTTAAATTATTTATATTATATTGAACTATTTATATTGATGTGTGTGTATAATATATTTGTAAAATTACATATAAAAATTCTTATCCGCCGATTAATCGTTAGGCGGTATCTCGACACCCGACTAACGCTTAGCGTCTTTTAGACTTTTACAACCATGATATATATATATATATATATATATATATATATATATATTGAACGCACAGGATATTATTTTTATTAAATAAGATGATTACAACAACCAAAGTGAATTGAAGATAATACATTTTAAAAATTAGTTTCGTTCAATGTAAAATATAAATTTTCGTTGATTTACGCGTGTATCTATATAATACCTTTAGGCCTGTAAACAAACCGAACAGTATGTGAACGATTTGTGAATTGTTCGGCAGGAAGTTCATTTATTTAATAAATGAATGAACACGAATACAAAATTTGTGTTCGTTTAATTAAATGGACGAACATGACACACCTAGTGTTCGTTTATTTATGTTCATGAACTGTTCGGTTATGTTCATTTATTATTGTTCGTTTATTTGTGTTCGTTAGTGTTCGTTTGTGTTTGTTAACTATGTAATGTGAGTTTATGTTCAGTTAACTACTAATTTACGAATTATATGTATTTACATTTAAGAGACTTGTTGTTTGTGTTCGTTTATTCTCTGTTCAATTGTGTTCGTTTATGTTTGTTCAATAGTGTTCATGTTCATATATGATTGTTCAATATTGTAAAATAATGTTCATTTTTGTTTTTTTTTTGTTTATTTAGGTTCGTTTGTGTTCATTTTTGTTCATGATCAGTACGTTTAATTTATTAATGAACGAGCACGAACATATTCATTTTCTTAACAACGAACCCAAACACAAAATTAATGTTCGTTAATGTGTTCATGTTCGGTTAAATTTAAATGAACGAACACAAATATGCATGTTTTCTTGTTCGTTCGGTTCGTTTACATGCCTAAATACATTGATCGGGAGTCTCTAAGCTACAATACATGATGGTAAAACATTATTAAAGGATATGACAATTAATTCATCAGATAATATATTATTTTCATATTAGATAGTACATCCCCCTCCAGTTACAACCACCTTTTTAAGCACACACTAGCAATTTACATTAGACATTTTATTAAGGATATAACACTAAAATGTTAAGTTGTTAACATTTTAAAAAATTGATATAAATTAATTTGTTTTATTATAATTTACAACAGCAGAACTTAAATTTAATAGATGTTTTATTAGGGGGGGTGTTAAATGGTGGGACCAGACCTGTGTAAAATTGGGTACCTGGCTCGATTCAACTATTCCAGGCCGATAACGATTTTGGCTAATAATATATGAAACCAAACCAGACTACATTGGCCGGTATGAGGTATTGAGGTCTCTCAAATATCAATTATATTAGGAAAATACCGAGACCGAAAACTAAGAATTTAGGGCATTGTTTTCTTGTCATTTCTTGAATAATTCTCTGCCGATGAAAGCTTGGAAAAATTGACATAAACATATCTACTATCTAGGCCTAGATATAGCAGTAACATAGTTAGATACAGGACAAAATAATTTATTTTCTATTTTATATTATTTTAAAAAAAATCTATGACTACGAAGTTGTACAAAATTGTTAGGCCTATGCAAAATCGTGTACCCAACCTAATCCATCACTACCTCGACCGAGACCGATTCTGGCAAATAATCGAGGCAGAAAACCAGTCCCTATAAATAGTACGGCCTCGGCTACTTGGCAGTCAGGTTTTCAGGTATGGGTGGATACCTGTTTTTTTTTTTGCACATCCTTAGGTGGTACACAGACGTCAAACATGTCCATAAATGTTTGTATGAGACTACTTTGACAAGATATAAGTAGATACTAAATTGACTATTAAGATTTTCTTTGTAAAACGTGTCTCACATG